>CM038679.1:119924263-120598583 GCA_021605205.1 Aegilops longissima | reverse complement strand
CGCTTCGCTAAGCAAGACGTCCCCGATGAAAAGAGTATGATCTATCAATTCAGAGGTGGTCTCAGAGAAGATCTGCAATTAGCTCTCGTGCTTTTGAGCCGTAAAAGTATGATGAATTCTACAACATGGCATCAAGCAAGAAGCTGCCCAGCTCAAATGTGAGGCTTCTAAGAAGAGAATCAGGGATGCAGTTCAGTCTTCTTCTTCCTCTCAAGTGGCAGCTAAGCAGAAAGTTCTACCTTCCTCCTCCCCGCTTCACACCTTTATCAGCAGAAGAACTCAGGTGGTCGTGGATCTTCCCACCCACCCAACCCAAGCTATCGTAACAAGTCTAATTCTCAAGCTCCAAGGTCAAATGCTCCTTACCACCGTCCGCTCTCGAGGTGACTTGCAACAAATGTCAGCAGAAGGTCACTATGCGAACAAGTGTTTCAACCAAAGGCGCCTTCCGCCTCCTCCTCCGTGAAATCTTCCAGCAATGCAAAGGTCAAGCATAATCCCAACCATGCCAAGGTGAACATGATGAATGCAGCTCAAGCGGAGGAATCTCTCGATGTGATAATGGGTAATCTCTCGCTTAATGATATTCCTGCAAAAGTCTTATTTGATACCGTGCATCGCATTCTTTCATCTCAAGACCTTTTGTGGCTATGCATGATTTGGTTACTCAAGTATTGCCGAGACCTTTGTCTATTGTTTCTCCGGCTAGGGAAATGACTTCTCGAGTGATGGTTCTGAATGTCGGTATCAAGATGGGCGATTATAGATTTCTGGCTAAACCAATTGTCCTTGGTGACTCGGATATTGATCTAATTCTCGGGATGGACTGGCTTTCTCAGCACAAAGCTCAGCTTGATTGTGCTGCTGTGAAATTCAATTGACTCACTCTTCTAATGATGTGATCATCTATGCCGCTTCGTGATGAAACCATTCGTTGTTTTCTCTCAATGAGAAGGGCGAATTGAATGCTATCTCTCGATTCCAAATGCTTGTGAGTACCAAGATGTCTTTCCGTAAGAGCTTCCAGAATGCCTCCTCACCGCCGCTTGAGTTCAAGTATCGATCTTGAGCCCGCATCAACCCGCTTGCAAGCGCCCATACAAGCTTGGACCTGATGAGCTGAAGGAATTGAAGAAGCAGCTCAATGAACAAGAGCGTCTGGTTTGATCGCACCGAGTTCATCTCCTTGGGGTTGTGGTGTTCTTTTGTCCGAAGAAGGATGGCACGGACCAACTTTAAGGCCGACACCGTCCATTGAATAAGAAGACAATCAAGAACAAGTATCCACTTCCCAACATCAATGAGCTTTTCGAGCAACTCAAAGGTGCTAAAGTGTTCTCCAAGCTTGACCTTCGTATGGGTTATCATCAAATTCGCATTCTTGAACAAGATATTCCCAAGACAGCATTCAGAAACAAGCTTTGGTTCTTATGAACATACTGTCATGTCTTTTGGTCTTGTCAATGCTCCTCCAACATTCTCTCGGATGATGAACTTCATCTTCAACCCCTACACAATGAATTCGTCTTGGTCTATCTTGATGATATTTTGGTCTTCTCCAAGAATAAGAAGGATCATGCCAAACATTTGCCATTGGTGCTAGACAAGCTCAGAGAGTATCAATTCTATGCGAAGTTTTCCAAATGTGAATTTTGGCTTGATGAAGTTCTTTACCTTGGCCATATCATCTCCGCCAAGGGCATCGCTGTTAACCCCGAGAAGGTGTCCGCAGTTGTGAATTGGGAACCTCCTCAGAATGTCAAGCAGCTTCGCAGTTTTCTTGGTCTTGCAAGCTATTGCCGAAGATTCGTTGAGAATTTCTCTAAGATTGCAAAGCCTCTTTCCAACCTCCTCCAGAAGCATGTGAAGTATGTCTGGTCTCCTGAGTGTGACGTTGCTTTCAACACCCTCAAAGAGAAACTCGTTACAGCTCCTGTCTTAACTCCTCCTGATGAATCCAAGCCATTCAAGTTTTCGTGATGCTTCTCTTCAAGGTCTCGGTCTGTGTTAATGCAAGAGAAGAGAGTTGTGGCCTATACCTCTCGTCACCAAGCCCAATGAAAGAACTACCCCACTCACGATCTTGAGTTGGGGGCAGTTGTCCATGCAATGATAACATGGAGACATCTCTTGTTGGGAAGGAAAGTGGACATTTTCACCGATCACAAGAGTCTCAAGTATATCTTCACTCAACCCAACCTCAACCTCGAGTGCACTCGATGGGTCGAAATGATTCAAGAGTACAACCCAAGTATTGAATATACTCCGGCAAGGCCAATGTCATTGCAGATGCTTTGAGCAGAAGGCTTATCGCAACAGCTTTAATCCTCAAGCCCTTCCAACCGGATCTCTGTGAAGCTTTCCGCAAGCTGAATCTTCAAGTTGTTCCTCAAGGCTTTCTTGCCAACCTCATAGTCTCTCCTACTTTGGAAGACCAAATTCGTGATGCTCAACTCCTGGATACCATGGTGAAAAAGGCGAAACGTGGTATCGACAAGGGCATTTCCAAGTACAAGTGCTTCCACGTTGATGACAAAGATACTCTTTTCTTCGAGGACCGGATTGTGGTTCCAAAGGGTGATCTACGTAAAGTCATTATGAACGAGGCACACAATTCGCTTCTATCCATTCATCCTGGAAGTACGAAGATGTACCATGACCTCAAGCAGTCATATTGGTGGACTCGAATGAAGCGAGAAATTGCTCAATTCGTGAATGAGTGTGATGTCTGCAGAAGAGTGAAAGCAGAACACCAACGACCAGCTGGTCTCCTCCAACCTCTTGCTATTCCAGAATGGAAGTTTGATCATATCGAAATGGACTTCGTGACTGGTTTTCCAAAGTCCAAGCGTGGAAATGATGCTATCTTCGTTGTCATTGACAAGCTTACTAAAGTGGCTCATTTTCTTCCTAACAAAGAATCTATCACAGCAGCTCAGTTGGCAGAGCTATACACATCCAGGATTGTCTCCTTGCACGGCATTCCACAAGTGATCTCTTCGCACCGTGGCAGCATCTTTACCTCCAAGTTTTGGGATTCTTTTCGAAGGCCATGGGCACCAACATTCGCTTTCAAGACAGCTTTCCATCCTCAAACAAGTGGACAAGTCGAGCGAGTCAATCAAATCCTTGAAGATATGCTCGTGGCTTGTGTCATTTCTTTCGGTATGAAGTGGGAAGATTGTCTTCCTTATGCCGAAGTTCTCCTACAACAACAGCTTCCAAGCGAGTTCGGCAAGGCCCCATTTGAAATTCTCTATGGCGAAAAGTGTCGACTCCTCTCAATTGGTCCGAGACAGTGAACGCCAACTTCTTGGCAACGACTTGATCACGTGTCAAGAAACGTGCAAAGTCATTCGTGAGAATCTCAAAGCCGCGCAATCGCGCTGTAAGAGCTATTATGATGACAAGCACCGTGATGTGGCTTTTGAAATTGGAGACCATGTCTACCTCCGCCTCTCCAATGAAAGGCACTCGCCGCTCGGTATCAAAGGGAAGCTTGCCCCTAGATACGTGGGTCCTTTCAAGATAATTGGCAAAAGAGGCGATCTCGCCTATCAACTTGAGCTCCGTCCAACTTCGCGAACGCACAATGTGTTTCACGTGTCACAGCTTCGCAAGTGCTTCAAGACTCTGAACGCACTATCAACTTCAACAAATTGACCTCCAAGAAGATCTCTTATCATGAGCACCCGCTGTTATTCTTGAAGAAACCGAGCGCAAGACTCGCAACAAGTCAATCAAATTCCTGAAAGTGAAGTGGTCACACCATTCCGACCGAGAAGCCACCGGGGCGCGAGGATCACCTCCGTTCGAATATCCGGAGTTCTTTCAGTCCTAGATCTCGGACGAGATCCACTTGTAGTGGTGGAGTGTTGTAACACCCGGATGTAACTTTCCATATTTGTAACTCCAACTCTTGCCATTTTCGCATTGTGATATGATATTCCTCCGTGGTTGGGTTTTCTTCATTTTGCATTTTGTCCATGTCATGCATTTCATATCATGTCATCATGTGCATCTCATTCGCATACGTGTTCGTCTCAGGATTCCGAGCATTTTCCTCGTTGTCCGTTTTGCAATCCGGCACTCCTATGTCCCCCGGCGTCCCCTTTAACGTTTTTCCGTGAGCGGGCACTAAACTTTCTCGGAATGGACCGAGGTTTGTCAAGTGGCCTTGGTATACCACCGGTAGACCACCTGTCAAGTTTCGGGTCATTTGGAGCTTGTTTGGTACTCCAACGGTTAACCGCACTCTCGCAAAGGCCTCTTTTAAGTTGCAGCACAACACCCCTTCAAAACAGTCCAATAACCCATCTAAGTCACTTCCATGTCCATCGTCGTTCGATCACGATCGTGTGGGCAAAAACTACACCTCATTTGGAGCTTCCTAGCTCCTTCTACCTATAAATATGCATCTTCCCCTCCAAATCTGGATCCCCAAACCCTAGCCCCGCTCCCTCCACGCGCCGGACACGTCCGGTCCGCGCCGGACGAAACCCGCCGCCCCGCCAATCAATCAGCGCCACCACGTGGCCCTCCGCCGCCAGCCCAGCCCGCCGCCCCGCCTCTCCTCCTCCGGCCCGAGCCCCCACGCCGCCGGCCGCCTCGATCCCGCCTCGCCCCGATCGGATCTGGATCCAAAATCCACCAGGGTTGACTTCTTCTCCCCCGATTCATCTAAGTCATTTTCTGTGATTAATTTGTTGCATTTTCTTCATGCCATAACTTTGCACCCGTAACTCCTTTTCGTGCGTGTGATATGTCAAATTGTTCGCCTCGAAGAGTAGAACATTTCATCTCATTGCATCATTTTCATTTGAGCTCATATTGATGCCGGAAATGCTGTTAGAAGAGGGCTATGTGATGTTAGTTTTTGTTTCTTAACAGAACATGCACTTTTGTCATTTTTGCCATGATTGATGTGTGCATCCTATGAACTTGAGTCCTACATGTGTTTTGTAATATGCTATGCCATCTTTCCAGGGGTGTATGCCATGTATTTTTGTGATCTCTGTGGTGACTAGCACAAGCATGCAAACTAGGCTTCCTGATGTTGCTGATTTCAGCCCCTGTTTTGCTGATATTTTTATGCCATGTTAACTTGATGCTACCGAGAGATCCATGCATATTATGAGATACTTCACTAAGGATGTTTTGAACATATGGTTATGCTCTATGCATCCATGCCCTTGTTTGCAATTATAGAGTACCATAGCTTGAGTCAATCGAGCTCTACTTTTGCTATAAAATGTTTCCTGGCAGATTGTTTACATGTTATTCAATTTTGCCAAGGTTGTTGTAGTTGATCCGTGTATGCTATGATGTTGTTCTTGCCATGTATGTCTTCTATGCCATGTCTTCTTGATGGATGTATGCTTAGTTTATCATGTAATGGTCTGTAGTGAGTGCATCGTGCTCTTAAACATGCCTACTTGTTATCTGTTTTTGTCATGCCCTGTTGCTGAATCTGTTAACGAAACTTGCTATGTTTACATGGGTGCTATTATATTTTCTGATCCTTTTTGGCTTATGGTCAGTAAGGGACTTTTGTTCTATGCTTTGAGTAGATTCATGCCATGCCTTGTTTTGCTATTATAAGTTCCTGTAGCATGCCATTTGCTTGCTCTGAACATTGCTTCCTGATGCTGATTCTGCCATGTTTAGTATTTTCACCAAGTCTGTGAAGCTGATATGTTTTGCACTTTTGCCATGCTTGTTTGGACCTGTTATGTTGTGATTTAGCCGTAGCTCAGTGTTCATCGTTTGTCAAGCATCTTGAGTAGATCACTGCCATATGCTTTGTTGATACGTTTGGGTGCAGTAGCTTAATTTCTTGTTGCTTGCTATGTGGCATCATGCTGTTAATGGCAGATTTGTGCCATTCTTGTTTTGCTTGTCATTTGCAAACCGTGCATCCGATTCCGGTGATCTTTATATCGATTTCAACCGAAATCATCTCATCTTTCCAGCGGCATACTTGGTTTGCCAGGTTGATGCCTGGTTCATCATTTTCCTTCCGGAGCACGCATACGCATTGCATATCACATCTCGCATATCATGTCATGTTTTGCATTATGTTGCTTGTGCATTGCACCGTGATTTATTGTGGTTCCTTTGCTTGTGTTCTTGCTTTGGGTAGAGCCGGGAGATGAGTACGTGAACGAGGAACCTGTTGAGAACGCCTACGAGGATCAAGCTTTCGACGACTCTGAGAACTTTGCAGGCAAGATGACCATACCCTCGAAATCACTTCTATCTTTGCTATGCTAGATGCTCGCTCTTTTGCTATGCCTATGCTACGATGCCTACCACTTGCTATATCATGCCACCCATATTGCCATGTCAAACCTCTAACCATCCTTTCCTAGCAAACCGTTGATTGGCTATGTTACCGCTTTGCTCAAATTTCTCTTATAGCGTTGTTAGTTGCGGTGAAGATGAAGTTTGTTCCTTGTTGAACATGGAGATGTTGTTCCTTGTTGGAACATGTTTACTTGTTGGGGATATCACAATATATCTGCTATAATTAATGCATCTATATACTTGGTAAAGGGTGGAAGGCTCGGCCTTATGCCTGGTGTTTTGTTCCACTCTTGCCGCCCTAGTTTCCGTCTTACCGGTGTTATGTTCCTTGATTTCGCGTTCCTTACACGGTTGGGTGATTTATGGACCCCCTTGACAGTTCGCTTTGAATAAGACTCCTCCAAAGAAGGCCCAACATTGGTTTTACCATTTGCCACCTAAGCCTTTTTCCCCGGTTTTCGCGAGCCCGAGGGTCATCTTTATTTTAACCCCGGACGGTGCTCCTTCGAGTCTTGGCCCGAACTAGAGCCTGTGCAGCTCCCCTCAAGGAAACTTGAGGTCTGGTTTTAGTTGTACAGACTCCTCATCCGGATGTGCCCTGAGAACGAGATATGTGCAGCTCCTATCGGGATTTGTCGGCACAATCGGGCGGCTTTGCTGGTCTTGTTTTATTGTTGTCGAAATGTCTTGTAGTCCGGGATTCCGAGATCGATCGGGTCTTCCCAGTAGAAGGAATATCCTTCGTTGACCGTGAGAGCTTATAATGGGCTAAGTTGGGACACCCTGCAGGTATTATCTTTCAAAGCCGTGCCCGCGGTTATGAGGCGATGGGAATTTGTTAATGTCCGGTTGTAGAAAACCCGGTTGACCTTATTTAAAGTACACATCAACGGCGTGTGTAACCGTGATGGTCTCTTCTCGGCGGAGTCCGGAAGTGAACACGGTGTTGGAGTTATGTTTGACGTAAGTAGTTCAGATCACTTCTTGATCGCTACTAGCTTCTCGACCGTGCCTTGCTTCACTTCTCGCTCTCTTTTGCGAATGTAGCCACCATATATGCTAGTCGCTGCAGCAGCTCCACCTCACAACTCTGTCCTTCCTATAAGCTTAAATAGTCTTGATCTCGCGGGTGTGAGATTGCTGAGTCCCGTGACTCACAGATTCTACCAAAACAGTTGCAGTGCCGACGATGCCAAGCCAGGTGACGAACCGAGCTCAAGTGGGAGTTCGACGAGGAACGTGGTCGTTACTATGTGTCTTTTCCTGATGATCGTGAGTGGAGCCAGTTGGGACGATCGGGATCCGTGTAGCATTTGGGGTAGTCTTCTTTTATTTTGGTTCCGTAGTCGGACCTTGAGTGTAATCTGGATGATGAATGTTTATTTATGTATTGTGTGAAGTGGCGATCGTAAGCCAACTATGTATCTCTTTCCTTATGTATTACATGGGTTGTGTGAAGATTACCTCACTTGCGACATTGCTTTCAATGCGGTTATGCCTCTAAGTCGTGCTTCGACACGTGGGAGATATAGCCGCATCGAGGGCGCTATGCTTAGTTACCACATTAGTAGTTGAAGACAATGCAACAAGAGCAGCAGCTTGAACATTCAAGAACAAAGGTAGCGATATCACGCCAAGACATTTTAGACATGGTGGTTCAAATCCATCCCGAAAGCGGAACTGATCTGTTGAGCGCCGAAGTGACTCATTCTCTTTTTGAAGATCTTCATGAGCCGCTCTCAATTTCTCAAGCTCTTGCTTCCTTTGAAGATAATCATAGGAGGGCTTTTCATGAGTAGTCGAGAGCGTTTCATGACGACTTTCAAGTTCTTGGTACTTAGCATGAAGATTTTAATGTCTTCAACTAAGGACTGTGAACGTGTCATTTCCGCCCAACAGTGTCATTGCTTTTGTCTAATAGTTTTGAGTATGTTCCATAGCTCTTTGTTGTTCGGTTGCAATTTTAGCAAGTGTTTTGTAGCTGGGTTTGGATTCACAATCAGAGTCATCTTCACTTGACGTTTGAAAGTAAGCATCACGTGATTTTACCTTGGCACCACGTGCCATGAAGCAGTAGGCGGGAGTAGGGTCGTCCTTGTCATCAGCTTCAGCGTTGGTGTGGAAGTCATTGTCTTCAGTGTTGAAGATGGACTTGGCAACATAGGCTGTGGCTAAAGCCAGACTTGCAACGCCAGGGTCGGATTCCACTTCAGACTCCACCTCCACCTCCTCAGAAGGAGACTCCACCTCCGCCTCCTCAGAAGCAGACTCCTCCTCTGAATCCATTTCCTTGCCAACAAAAGCACGAGCCTTGCCAGATGAGCTCTTCTTATGAGATGAAGACTTTGATGAGGACTTGGAAGAAGACTTTGAAGATTTCTTCTTCTTCTTGTCATCAGAATCATATTCCTTGCTCTTCTTCTTCTTCTTCTCATTGTCCCACTGTGGACACTCGTAGATATAGTGTCCAGTTTTCTTGCACTTGTGACATGTTCTCTTCTTGTAGTCATGAGTGGAAGCTTCATCATTTCTTGAGCTGGATCGTGAAGACTTTCTCAGCCTTTCTTCCTAGTGAACTTCGAACTTCTTCACAAGCATAGCAAGTTCCTTTCCAATGTCTTGGGATCATCGTAACCGCAATGATTCTTCTTCGATGAGGAAACAACTTTTGCCTTCAAAGCGAGTTCGCCATAGTTGGGACCATAGATATCTCTTTTCTCGTAAAGTCGGAACTCATGTGTGTTGAGCCTCTCAAGTATATCGACGGATCGAGTGTCTTGAAGTAAGGGCGTTCTTGTATCAAGAGGGCAAGGGTGTCAAAAGAGTTGTCAAGTGATCTCAGTAGTGTCTTGACGATTTCATGCTTGGTGATCTCAGTGGCGCCGAGAGCATGAAGCTCATTTGTGATATCAGTGAGGCGATCAAACATGAGCTGGACATTTTCATTGTCGTTTCTCTTGAAGCGGTTGAAGAGGTTGCGAAGAACACTGATCCTTTGATCTCTCTGGGTTGAGACGCCTTCGTTGACCTTGGATAGCCAGTCCCAGACTAGCTTCGATGTTTCCAGAGCACTCACACGGCCATAATGTCCTTTGGTTAGATGACCACAGATGATGTTCTTTGCAGTAGAGTCCAGTTGAATGAACTTCTTGACATCAGCAGGGGTGACACCTTCACCAGTTTTGGGAACGTCGTTCTTGACGACATACCGAGGTCGACATCATGGCTTCAAGATGCATCGCATCTTATTCTTCCAAGAGGGATAGTCGGCCCATCGAACATGGGGCAAGCAATGGAGACTTTGATTGTCCCCGCAATGACATAGCTAAAACTCCGGTGGTTAAACCAAATCACACAGAACAAGGGAGTATCTTGCTCTGATACCAATTGAAAGTGCTAGTTATCGACTAGAGGGGGGGTGAATAGGCGATTTTTAGGAAAGTCTTAAAAACATGGATGTTTTGAAGACAAACAATAGAAATAACCTAATTGATATGCAGCGAAGATAAACTACAACAAGCAAACCATAGTCAAGTATGCAATAACGTGAAAGTACAAGACTAATAGCAGCTTGGTAGTAAGGATCAAGATGGAAGATAGTGAGAAGCCAATCAACAAAAGTAGTCAAGCAATAAAGTCGACAGGTATGACAAATAGGCAATGACTTCACGAAGACAAACTCTAAGTAAGGAGAGGAGAAGATAGAACCACCACTTGTTGAAGACACAGATTTGTTGGACGGGTTCAGCTTGTTGTGACAACTGTACATCCGTTAGGGAGGCTGAGATTCAACTCAAGACCGTGATCTTCACCTTATTCCCTTGAGCTAAGGACACACAGCCTCGCCTAATCACTCGTAAGTCTTCAAGGTAGACTTCCGAACCTTCACAGATCGTTCACCGCAATCCACAATGACTCTTGGATGCTCGAACGCGACGCCTAACCGGCCGGAGGATTCACAGTCCTCAAGTGTAATAAGTCTTCAGTCACACGCAGACAGTAAAGACTTCATGATGCCTAACACTCTTTGGCTCGGGTGTTTGGGCTTTGTCCTCGCAAGGATTTCTCTCTCTCAAAGGCTTCGAAAGGTGGGTTGCTCTCAAACGACAAAGCCGTGCACTAACTCGAGCAGCCACCAATTTATGGTGTAGGGGTGGGCTATTTATAGCCACTAGGCAACCCGACCGATATGTCCAAATGACCTGGTCACTAAGGAACCGACACGTGTTCCAACGGTCGATTTCAAACACACACAAGAACTTTACTTGGGCTACAAGCAAAGTCGACTCATCCACTCTGGATAAGTTTTGCTCTCATTGTCTTCGTCAAGACATAGGATTTGGGTTGAGCATCACTTGACCATTCGACTTTGATCACTTGGACCCCATTTAACGAGACGGTGGTTCCTATGACTCAACAAAGAAGAAAAGGAAACAACGAAACGACACGCCTTGGCTCCATAGTCTTCACTCAATTGCTTCTCATGTCATAGTCTTCAATGTGAATATCTTCACATGCCACCATTGTCGCCAATGTCTTCATATATTTTTAGGGTCATCTCCTAGAGGTAAACCGAATCAATGGGGACACTACTGCGTTATCCCGCAATTCTCACAAACGCATTAGTCCTCAACCATATTTGTCGTCAATACTCCAAAACCAACTAGGGGTGGCACTAGATGCACTTACAGCTGGGCGGCGAACTTGGCCACGGCGGCATTGACCTTGACGACCGCTCTCCGTTCCCTCCTCCTCGCCGATTCCGCGTCCAACCTGGCGATCTCCTCCGGCGTGCACTCCGACCGCGGCTTCCTTGGCGCCTTCTTCTTCATCTTTATGGGCGGTCGACGGCCAAAGTCACGGAACTCGACGGGGCGTCGGCCATGGACGGGGGAGAGAGAGGGGGCGGCGGGAGGGACGTGGGAGGGTTTGGGGCAAATGGCGTCAAATGGGTGTGGGGGGTTTTGGTTTCTCCCACCGACAGGCGGGCCAGGGGAGGACAAGCGCGCGCGTCCCGCCCGTCCGCACGCTGTCCATTTCATCACAAAACCGGCGCAAACTTGGGCCGAGGATGGGTCAAAAGCGGACACAGAACGGACAAAAGTCCATTTGCGCCCGCGCGCTGGACCGTCTTCTTTGTCCCTTTTACCTCAAACGGACGGGGGCGGACAGGATAGGGTCGCGCGGTGGCGTTGGCCTAACTATCCATGACCCCCACCTGTATGGCCCGGTTTTCCAGCCCGAGCTGCTGCGACAGGAGTTCCTCATCCTCACCAAACCCAAAGCAGACAGGATCCTCCTCGGTCAGTCCCTGCTGGGGGATTTGAACCAATCCAATCTGGATGGAATCATCTCGCAGCGCTCCACCACAGGGCACTTGGTCCAAGACGCTGGCCCCAACCCCCTGCAAAGCTGCAGCTGCCCTATCTTCTCCTTGTCTCCATCTGCCTAGTTGCACCGAAGGCGGAGACCCAGCGGTAACATCCTCTGTTCCAACCGGGCCCAGGCAGGACGCCTCTCGAGAGCGGACACAGCTGTCGCTTTCCCTACTTTCACCTGCGATTGGCCACACACCCGGGCCCGATGGCGGCCCCCTGAAGTCGGCCATGCGGCTGTTGCTGACGAGCGCCCAGTAGCCTCGCGGACTGTTTGAACACGAGCGCGCGTGCCCGGCGGCGGCGCCGTCCCCGTCGACGAGCCAGTCGTACTCGCCGATCCTCCATCGTACCCATCCCGGCGAGCATGGCCTCCCAGCCTACCGCCCCTAGTCGGTCCATGGACCTGGTCGTCATCTCCAGTTGGCGGGGATGGGGGCGGCGGCGGGGGCGCCGGTCGCCCATCGGGAGCTTCACCGTCCACCCTGGGATCCTCTAGCACCGCAATGTCGATGGGGTACCAGAGAGCAGATGCACCCCGCCCAACAATCGTCCGCCGTCTATCCTCCTCAGCCCAAAGAGTTCGCCGTGGTTCATCTATGAAGAGAAGCCTTCTCCTTGGAATCAACTGCTGTCTGTTGGTGCGCAACCACACACGGAAGTCCGCCATGTCCGCCCGGCTCGCGGTGTCCTCATCCACCCCCACGACAAAACCAAGCCCGCGCAATATCGCACTCGTCGTCCGCTGGCACCAGGCATGCGCGGGCACTCCCCGCAGCGAGATTGGCACGAGAAATGGCAATGTCGCCGCCGTGGCCTGGGCCTGTCGAAGCTATGGACGCAGGGAGAGCTCGAACCAGGAAGATTCCGCCCGTCCCGCGCGCACCATACGATCCCGCAAAGCACTGTCATGGCACAACACGAGGAAATCCTCCGGGTAGAAGCGGCGAATGGACAGCTCCGCCGAGCCGACGCCAAACGCCACGTGCAGAGCGCGCACCGCCGAGTCCACGTCCACCGTGGGCCTGTTGCCAGTCACGGTGACCAGCACAACCCTAGCCAGTTCCACCTCAAGCCGTCCCGTGTCCTCCGCCGCCTCCAAGAAGCAAACTTCCAGCAGCTCAAGCTCCTGCCGAGGAAAATGACCCTCCACCAGGTCGAACGGCGACGAGAACACTGGCCTCGGAGACCAACGGCGGCCGCACCGCGGGCGGCCCCTGCACCACCTGACTCCACAGCCGCACCACGCTCGGCGGCGGAGGGCCCGACGGCGGAGGCGGCAGGACCGAGGGCGAGCGCTGGGGCGAGGGCAGCCGCGGGAGAGAACCATTAGCCTCCCTATGCCGGAGAGACGGCGGCGGTCGCGGTGGCTGCTCCACCGAAGACGGGATGCATGGTTGTTGCTACAACTGTGGCAGTGAAGGCCACATCTCCAGGGAGTGCACCAATCCAACCGTTTTGTCTTTTTGTTTTTCTCTCCGCCTAGGCATAGTTTCAGTCTAGTATGACTTGGCTCTTTGCTGGTGAGCCCGTTTGTGTGTTTGTGTATGTGTGTGTGCGCGTGCACGCGCTTTTTGGTTGGCTGTGTGCATTCAAACTATGCAGAGGCTAGGTGTTACTAATTATAATTGTATCTCTTGATGCTATGTTATGAGTCAATAAAAACACCCTTTATTGTGTGGCCAACATCTTTGTGGTCGGCGGTAGAACACTTTTCTCTTCTTCTTTCCTGAGTTGACGGAGTTTCGGCGTAGATTCCCGTGATCTCCTTAGAGCGGCGATGTTAGAGTTTCTCGCAGTACGTGCACAACGGCAAGATATGGTATGAGGCACTTCAAATCGATTCGAGAGTTCAATGACGACGACGTTATGGCGCTGATAGTCGTTGTGCGGTGGTCCGAATACCTCGATGTAACTTTTATTGTGTTTGCTGATAATGGTTGTTCCGTGTTCCGGGGACCTTGATGTATTTTTTATTGTGTTCGCTGGTAGTGGTTATTCGGTGGTCCAAGCACCTCAATGTAATTATTATTGTTTTTGAAATGCTTTGTACTTTGGATGAAATTTTATAATAGGTTTGCGTCTTTTCAAGGTACATAAAAAGGTCTAAAGGCTTTGTTGATTTTGAGAACTATAAGTTGGTTTCGAGATCTTACGAGTTTCAACTCTAAAAGCTTTGTTGTTGTTGTTGTCGTCGTCGTCGAGTTTCAACTCTAAAAGCTTTGTTGTTGTCGTCGCCGCGTCTGTTGTGTCTTTTCCAAAAAAGAAGTCTTGGCAGGTTTAATGTTGTTTTCATTTCGAATATGTTTTTAAAACCTAATCATGTATTTATATTAAGACAGGTAATTAATTCCCTCCACTCCCAAAATGCTTGTTCCGTCCACTAAACACATTTCCCATTAATCTTAAACTCGGCATGCCAAAATGTCCAGGAAATATTACACCATGCAGCAGGACCCGTATCTACATGCCTATCCACAACTATTCCAGTGAAAAATTCCAGCTCCAGTGCACATCAACTCAAGGCCTACTGGCACCACCCACCGCATCCAGCTCCCTCTGCCGTGGCGGCTCACTCCGCCGTCTCCTCCGCCGTGCGGTGCCAGGAGGTGCCTGAACGATAACAATCCAGGCAACTGTAAGTTCTCCAGCCAAGAAAATTGACAGGAGGAAACCTCGTTCACACTGCCAGAGGCGTCCTTACCTTCTCGTCGGCATTAAGCGAGTCCATGAGATCTCCCATTCCTGCAATTGCTTCTTGCCCTTGCATCATACCCATCAATTTCTTCATCTGCGCGCGCATTTGGAAGAGCTGCGCAACCAGTTGGCTCACCTAATAGTGGAAAATGGCAGTGCCTGTTAAGCTCCAAGGAGGGGAATGCCAAATATGCTGAATAAGTGAAACATTGTGATACGATGATAACAGTAGGACCGAACCTCTTGTTCTTTCTTCTCGGACTCCTCTGCTACCCTAATCCTCCTCTCGCGTGATTCGGCCAGTAACTCGGGTTTTTCCCTTTCCTCTGCAAAGTGTAAGGGTTAAATGCAAGGACATAAGGAGCCATCACCACTACTACAATCTTCATATGTTTAGCAGTAGTTCAGGAGGAATGTACCGGCTGTCATTGCATTGATCATCGACTCTACGAATGCAAGTCTTTTCTCAGCTTCCCGGATTTGTGCAGGAGTAACCTGTTTCGAACAAGAAGTGTTGTCATGCTCTGGCAATTATTTCATCAGTTTGAAGGAATGAATCAATCCCACAGGTTCATGTACCTTGTTCATGCCTGGAATCATTCCGATTACACGGCTCATGGATCCCATTTTCGCAACATTTTGTGTCTGCTTTAAAAAGTCATTGAAGTCAAATTTCGCACTCATGATCTTCTTCTGCAGTTCCATGGTATCCTCTTGGCGAACCTATTTGCAGCATATAGAAACCATCAAAATATTGCTTCAGACAAGAACAGAAGAGCAGTCTTACAGGAAACTACTTACGACTTCTTGTGCTTTCTCAACAAATGAAAGGACATCTCCCATTCCCAAAACACGTTGTGCCATGCGGTCGGGATAGAAAAGCTCAAGGTCCTCCATTCGCTCTCCTCGCCCAACAAACTTGATGGGCTTTCCAGACACCTGCATAGAGGATTAAGTGATAGGTAGTGATGGTGTTACATATACCAGCAGAAGAAAGGGAAAAAAATTATCACAATACTTGCACCTCACAGGTATTACTAAGGTTTTCGGATTGAGTGAAATATGTTTGCAGATAGGCAGTCTGGTGACAAGTGAAGAAGATAATATATACAGTGGAACACTAATGCACACAGAGCAAAAGTTAGGCCAGTAATAAATCTAGCATCTGCAACTGCCAAACCAGCCATGTACTGATCGACAATTAGTGAAAGGAGCAGGCAAATCCATTAAACCAATAAGTCTATTTCAAAAGGAATTCACAGCTCGGGTCAATATATATAGACAATAATCCGCTCCAAATATCAACTTATAGTAAAAGCGTGATGTGGGAAATCCTAAACATTTGCGTATATGATGGCGAGAAAAGTTTCTGGCATGTATAACCTCTTTCACACTAAGTGCTGCTCCACCCCTGGAATCACCATCCAATTTAGTCAATATAGCACCGGATATACCAATTTCAATATTGAAGGTTGTGACCAATGCTGCACAAAATAAAGGAAGTAGTGTAAGTTGTTACAACTCTAATGCTGCACAAAAAAAAAAGGAAAAAGTGTAACAACTATGAACACATTATTTTGTGCAGCATTAGAGTTGAAAGTGCTCTTTAAAGTCAGATGCTTTGCAGGAAAGTGCTCTTTAAAGCATCCAAAATTATAAAGAATTAGCAGAAAACTTCCGGCTCTATGAACACATAGGAACAACAACAGTATTATAGAATTTGTCAGATAGTCAAATTTCAGACCTGTAGCTGATTTCCTAAATGTTTATGAATGACACTGGAATAGTAACAACAAGAAACAGACAGATACCTGCAGCTTCCTGGCCAGTCATGGCATCAACAACAAGCAAAATCTCTGTAGGATTAACTGCCTTCTTTACTTCTTTCAATTCAACCATCATTGTTTTATCAATCTGAATGTCAGAAAGATGATCAGGTACCACCAATGGTGACAGTTCTATCAGGCAGTAGTTTACGATAAGTAAACTGAAAATGTAAAGGAAATACAGAGAAGTCTGACCTGCAGTCTGCCAGCAGTATCCACTACGATCGCATCAATATTATTTCTTTTCGCCTCTTCCACGGCATTCTTGGTTATTTCTGCAGGTTTGGCCGCGGTTCCTTCTGAGTAAACTGGCACACCGACCTGTGAATGCCCTTTTTTAGCCAGGCCCAAACTGTAGTATTGCATTCAGAAAGCAAATGCAACTTGGTAGCTTTAACCTTTCAGTTTCGAAACAACCCGAACGCACATTGATTTCATAAGCAGTTAAGTGTTGCAGCTGTACACACTACATCTTACATAAAAGGTAAGTTCGTCAAAGAAGTACCTGTTCACCCAGTACAGTGAGTTGATCAATGGCAGCAGGCCTGTAAACATCTGCAGCGACCAGCATACAACTCTTCCCCTGTAACCTAACTCTGGTATAAGTATCTACAGGTTATCGTGTATTGACGCCCTATTAAGATTGTTTAAAATAAAGGCCAAGGAAAGCACCAGTTTCTTCAGATAGAATGCAAGTTTTGCACAAACAGTAGTCTTCCCAACACCTTGCAGACCAGCCAGTAGGATGACCGTTGGGCCAGTTTTTGCGAACACCAAGTCTGATACCTCTCCACCCATCAGTTGAACAAGTTCATCATGCACAATCTAGCAAACCGATTAATAAGTTAGTTTGAAAAGAACTCACCATATCAATGAAGCATAAGATACTATCGTCCCATTCTCATTAATCATTATAGTGATATTCTTTAAGCGTGTTACAGCATTTTACTTGCTAGTGTGTTCCTTTATCCCTCAGGAGAGGAAAGAACCTTTCAGTTGAGAAATTATGCAGTTAACTGTAGACAACATAATAAAATTATATTAGAAGCAAAGTCAAATACTCCCTCCGTAAAGAAATATTCGTTTAGATCACTATTTAGTAATCTAAATGCTCTTATATTTGTTTACAGAGGGAGTATATGAAATCATTATTGCAAACAAACTCCGGTGGTTCATTTAACTCCTTAACGGCATCGTGTGACATACCTTTTCAGTTTTTTAGTTAATAAAGTATCCAGCATGCGTTTACTACTGTGGACAACAAAATGCTTTGTCGGACGAACACACAAAATACCTTGACTAATTGCTGCTCCGGTCGGATTCCTCGGATAACATCTGAACCTAAAGCCTTCTCGCTCACAGACGACACGAACCGTCTGACGACCGGCAAACTAACCTGCAGAGTGCAGAGAGCAAAAGTAACAGCCATTGCACGAAGTGCTCATATTCAAAGACAGAAATGAACGCTGACGCAAAACTACACCTACATCTGCTTCCAGAAGTGCTCTTCTGATGTCCCGCATCGGCTCCACAATGGTTTCCTTCGTCAGCACATCTTAAATCATAAGAGCATTGCAACCATCAAATCTGTTTCTGTGCACTGCAGTACGCTGGGAGAGGGCTAGTGGTCACTCACCGACGCCACGCAGCTTGTTCCACGCAGACTCGAGCCCGGTCGTGAGCTGCCCGAACGTCTCCGCCCGCACCACCAGCCCGCTCCCCCTCCGGCGCCGCCTCCAACCCTGAATTCCCAACAGAGAGAAGGTGAGCGAAACAAACAATAACGCGACCATTTACGATTCCGTTGGAAGAACCAAGAAAGCGGGGCGGACCGAGGATAGGGGACGTGAGGCCAGGCTCTGGGCAACGCGGAGGCGGGAAGTGCGGACGGGGTAATGCCGGAGGTGGGGGTGGGAGATGGTCGCCCTCGCCGGCGAGCAGCGGGCCGCGGCGGCGAGGGACGAGGAGAGCGTGAGTGTAATGGTGGCCTCCATTTCCGGGGAGTGAGGGAACCGCCGGGGAGGATAAGAGGAGAGGTAGCCATTTTGGTTGCCCGAGTTCTGGACTCTGGAGGCTGCAGGTGGGCCTCAGTTTATTTTAATCGGAGATGCTAAAAATCAGTCGACTGACACTTCACGAAGTCTCAGTCGCCCTTCGATGTTTGTTGCTTTAAGATTCATGTACGTATAGTGTTTTGTATCAATTCGGCCTGTTAAGACGCGACCAGCCCACTTTCTTTTTGTTTTTTTGCCACAAAAGGCTACGCGCGGCTGGCCAGCGGCTGGATGACCTTTTCCGTTGTTTTGCTTTTGTCTACCACAAGCAGGAAACTTGCTAGCGCAGCCCACTCTCATATATACCTGTACTTTCTTTTTTTATTTTTTATTTCCCTTTTCTATTTTAGTGTATATAATCATCAATTTATTTTTATTAAAATGGTTTACTTGTATTTTCTTTTTATCTTTTGGAAATACAGAATATCTAAATTTTGTAGAACAGACTTTTTTTACATGCATGAAGGATTTTATGCTCGCTTGTTGATGTCTTTTGTACATGGATTTTTTGTTTATTTGTATGTTGCCTGTTCTTTTTTGTACATGGATTTTTGTTTATTTGTATGTTACCTGTTCTTTTTTGTAATATTTTTTGTTTCATTCATGTATTACCTAGCAATATATTTTCGTAATGTTGATATGGCCTACTTTTCGTACGTCAGGTTGATAGAAAAACTTTTGCTTTTTCTTTTTATTTGTCACAAAAACTCTTGTTCCCCTTACGTACAACTAGAATTATCGGAATCCATGCAATTATGAGGATGCAACACGTATGCAATTGCATGCATCCAAAACTACGTGCAACTCAAAGGGGTAAAATGTGTCCGCAACTCTGACGAGACTTGTTCGGCGATGAGATCAAAACACGTATAATATGGGGAACTTTATTATTTAACTTTATTTTATTTTATAGTTTTTGTATTTTCTTTTTCCATCCACATGGAAGTCGACATCCAGTGGGATATTCATTTTTTTTCATGCAATTTGCCCCGTCGATGGGGTGTTTCTTTCTTTCTTTTTATTGCTCTTTTCAAACCTTTTTCTTGCTACCTTTTTTATTCATTTTTTGTTAAATAACCGTTTCACTTTTGAAAATTGGAAATGTTGCCATCTGGTTGCCAATCGGCCCCGACTGCTGCCTCATGTCTTCAACATGATCGTAACTCAGTGGTGATGAAGCTATGTACCTAGGGTAGGGTCATAGGTCTAACCTAGATACCCTCCCCTAGGACATCACCTTAAAAGCCAGAAGCATTCGAGGGATATCATCATCCACTCGACCATATGCATTTCACTCGGAAGACTCGAAATCACTCGACCGCAGCAGTTATCACTTGACAGACAGAAGATCTAAAGTCACTCAGCACAGCAACGGTCGGACGTTTACTCCATAGACTTAATGATCATTTATATCACTTTATTACTAGCGTCAGTAACGCCATGTCTTTATGTACATTGAACCCCTTGTAACGTGGGCCGGCTGGGGTCCTGGCGCACTCTATATAAGCCACCCCCTCCACTGGCACAAGGGTTCGCACCCCCTGTAACACACACACACACACACACACACACACGCATAATCCAGTCGACCCCCTCCGGGCACCGAGATGTAGGGCTATTACTTCCTTCGCGAAGGGCCTGAACTCGTAAAACTCGTGTGTACAACTTCGGCATAGCTAGGACCTTGCCTCCTCATACCTATCCCCCATTCTACTGTCAGTCTTAGATCCACGACAGTTGGCGCCCACCGTGGGGCTGGTGTCTTAGCGACTTTTGTGGTGAAGTTGCGATTTTTCTGATTCCCATCATCATGGTTTCCGGCGGTGTTTTGGTTGAGGGCCATGAGATCCGTCTCGGCGCGCTCGTCTTCGTCGCCGACGACTCCGCCTGGCTTCAGGAAGCTCCTCTCGACGTCGAGGCGCTCCCCGTCCGCGGGGCGACACACTTTCACGCGTGCGTCCGCGGCATCCTTCTCCGGCAGCCGTCGACTCAGTATCGGTCGGCTCCTGTGGTGTCCTCGCCCTCTGCTGTTCGCCGGCGCAAGCGTTCCGGTCGATCGCGGCTCCAGCGGTGGGTGAGACACGTGGTGGCCCGTCAGTCGGCCACCCCACAAGTCGCGGCAATCGAGCCCGACGAAACTCTCTACGGCCTGTTTGACTGGCTCCGTCGAGACCGCATCCGAGTGCGATAGCAGCGATCCCGCGGCAGAAGTCTTGATGGTCAACGGACCATGCAGTCCTCCTGGATTCCCCCGCGACGACGGTGGTGATGGCCGCGGCGATCCGTCGCGCGCTCATGAGGAGTACCGCCCCGAGCCCCTTTCTTCGCAGCAGAGGGAAGAGCTTCGCCGCCGCAATATGGATGCGCTTCACACTCCTATCGTTGGAGAAACCCCCGAGGCCCGGCCCTTGGAGGCGCGCAGCCAACTTGGTGGCGCTTTTGACCGAGAACTGCGCAAGACGCACTCGACGAGCGACTCGGCAATGGATCCACGAGTCCAATCGATGGCGGCTTTTCGCCTCAACCTCAGGTATACCGCACTCCGATCCAAAATCTCACAGCTACGGCCCAAATAGCAGAGTCAATTCAGCCTTCCCAGTCAGAAGCTGGCACGGGTTTGATGCAGATCCGGGCTTTGCTCCGGGCAGCCGGGGAGCAAAACACAGCAGTATCTCAATCGCGGAATAGGATTCATAGCAGATATGTGATGGCAGATACAGTCCAGTCGGCTCACAGCCCAAGATCGCCTCCGCGGCGTGAGGGACGTGGGCACCGGCAGGATCAGTACAGAAGCCGTGAGCAGTATGATCACCGACTCGGCCATGATGACCATCGTCGAGTGCTCACACCTCCTCCGAGGAGTGGGTCGTATGTGCCTCGGCAGCATGATGACAGACGCCCTCACAGTGGCGAGCGGAGAGTACCAATCGACCCAAGGGAGCCGGGCTTTGATGCGAGATCTATTCTCGTTCAAGGTCTAGTTGACAGGAACAGGGCACACAGAGAGGGCCATGACAGAAATCACCCGACTGGGAGCAGAGTGCATGTTTCAGGTCGGGAGTGTTTCAGCAGGGCCATCAGGGCCGCAATGATTCCTCCCAACTTCAGGTTGGCGACTGGAGTCAGCAAGTTTACCGGTGAGTCCAAGCCCGACACTTGGATTGAGGATTACCGAGTGGCCGTACAGATTGGTGGCGGCAATGACGAAGTAGCCATGAAGCACCCTCCTCTTATGTTGGAAGGCTCAGCCAGAGCATGGTTGACTCAGCTAGCACCTGGCAGTATATTCAGTTGGGATGAGCTTGCCCGAGTGTTTGTTAGAACTTTTGAAGGTACTTGCAAACGACCGGCAGGGTTAACAGAATTGCAGCACTGCGTACAAAAACCGAATGAAACCTTGAGAGATTATATCCAGAGATGGATCACGTTGCACCATACAGTGGAGAATGTGTCAGATTACCAAGCAGTTTGTGCCTTCAAGGAAGGCGTTAAATATCGAGAGTTAAATCTGAAATTCGGTCAGACAGGGGATATGTCCCTGACTCGGATGATGGAGATTGCCACCAAATACACTAACGGCAAAGAAGAAGACCGACTCCGGAGTGGCAAGCACAAAACAGTCATCCAGGAAACCGGAGGAGGGAATTCCAGTCGGAAACAGAAGCGCAAGGCCGAGCCAGCTGATCCTGGTGAAACCTTAGTCATGGCTCAAGGAAAGTTCAAGGGGAAGCCCAAAGGGCCCTCGACCCCAAGAAAGTGAAATATCAAGCCGGAAATGATGTGTTGGATTTGCCATGTCACATTCACATCAAGAAGGATGAAGAGGGTAATTTGATTTATCCTAAACATACCACTCGACAGTGTCGGGTTTTGATCCAGCAGTTCCGAGATAAGCAACCCAATGAGAAAGAAAAGGAGTTGGAAAAGGACGAGGATAAAGAAGAAGATGACGATGGTTTTCCCAACGTCAATTCCACTCTAATGATTTTTGCCGATGTAGAGATCAAAAGTCGACTGAAAGTTATCAACAGAGAAGTAAACATGGTTGCTCCGGCAACACCCAGTTATTTGAAGTGGTCTCAGACTGCCATCACATTCGACCAGTCTGATCACCCAGCGCGTACGGCCACCCTTGGGAGGCAAGCGTTGGTGGTCGACCCAGTTGTTGAGGGCACTCGACTGAATATCCTTTATGCTGAAACCTTGAAGGGAATGGGCATTCTGATGTCCAAGCTTAGTGAAAGCAACATGAGTTTCCATGGTGTTATACCTGGCAAGAAGGCTGAATCACTCGGCCAGATCGCCCTTGATGTGGTTTTCGGTGATTCCAAGAATTACCGCAAGGAAAAGTTGACATTTGAAGTAGTGGATTTCCAGAGTGCTTATCATGCTATTCTGGGTAGGCCTGCTTATGCACGATTTATGGCTCGACCATGTTACGTGTACCTCAAATTGAAGATGCCTGGTCCCAGAGGAGTGATCACAATCACTGGCAATCGGCAGAAGGCAGAAGAGTGCTTCCAGAAGGGCTCAAAAATTGTCGATGCACAAATGGCAGCAGTCGAAATGCAAGAATACCAGAAGAATGCAGACCCGAGTGATTTGTTGCGAGCTAAGAAGCCTGCCACAGATTCTGCATTTCACTCGTCCGGTGAAACGAAGCCAATTCATATTCACCCGACCGATCCTACCGCTGCTCCTACTCATATTTCAACATCACTCGACAGCAAATAGGAAGAAGCGCTCATCCAGTTCCTTCGTGAGAACTAGGACATCTTTGCATGGAAACCCTCTGACATGCCGGGTGTGCCCAGGGGACTGGCTGAGCACCGTTTGCGAGTCGACCCGAAAGTGAAACCAGTCAAAGAACATCTTCGACGGTCCGCCGTACAGAAGAGAAAGGCAATTGGTGAGGAAGTGGCTCGGCTCCTGGCGGCTGAGTTCATCCGCGAGATTTTCCACTCCGAGTGGCTCGCCAATGTGTCATGGTCCCCAAGAAGGACGACTCACTTCGCATGTGCATTGACTTCAAGCATATCAATCGGGCCTGCCCGAAAGATCATTTTCCTCTCCCCCACATCGACCAGATCGTCGACTCGACTGCATGGTGTGAGCGCCTGTCTTTTCTAGACGCCTATTCTGGGTACCATCAGATCCGACTGTATGGACCCGATGAGATAAAAACAGCTTCCATCACTCCATTCGGCTGTTTTTGTTATGTCACCATGCCATTCAGTCTCAAGAACGCAGGAGCCACATTCATGAGGATGATTCAGAAGTGTCTGCTCACTCAAATCATTCGGAATGTGGAAGCATACATGGATGACATTGTGGTCAAGTCGCGTAAAGGTTCCGACCTGCTGGCTGACCTTGCTGAAACCTTTGCCAACCTGAGAAGATATGATATCAAGCTTAATCCATCAAAGTGCACATTCGGAGTTCCTGGAGGAAAGTTACTCGGCTTCCTCGTTTCCAAACGAGGGATCGACGCGAACCCAGAGAAAGTTGGTGCCATACTCCGGATGAAGCGCCCTGTGCGTGTGCATGATGTCCAGAAGCTTACTGGTTGTTTGGCCGCCTTGAGTCGATTCATTTCTCGCATCGGTGAAAAGGCATTGCCCCTTTACCGACCGATGAAGAAATCGACAAGTTCGAGTGGACTCCGAAGGCGATGCAGCGTTTGCGAGCTCAAAGCCGTGCTTTCCACCCAGCCGGGTGCTCGCTACCCCAATCAAAGAAAGAGCCTTTATTGCTTTATATTGCAGCCATTTGGACAAGTTGTTAGTACAAGATCTTGTGGCCTTGGGATAGTTAGGCTACAAGAAAACCACGCTAATGATGCCATGTCACCCTTGTCACTGTTGCTAGACACATGTTAGATCGAAACGTTTCAAAATCAAATTTGGATTTAGGCAAACAACAAAAGTTTTCAAACATTAAAACTAAAAATGTCCAAAATGTGTCAAATAAATCATGGATAATACTAGTGGAGAAACCACACTTTTATAAAATGTTTAAAGGCTCTAAAGTAATTAAAACAGCAGCTATGACAATTAATTAAATGCCTTTTAAAAATAATAATAATGCAAACTATTTTAATTAGGTGTCAAACTTTGGGGCAGTAGAATAAATTATAACATTAATTTAGGAGTTGTATTTATATTTTATAAAACAGAAATTAAAAGAATAAAATAGAAAAGAAAATAGATAAAGAAAAGAAAACAGAAAACAAAGCTGAGAAAAAAGGGAGAAAGCAAACCCGCCCCCATTGGGCTTCGGCCCAGCAGGCCACATCCCCACCAGGCCAACCCACCAGGCCCAGCCGGCCGAACCCCACTCCCCACTCCCTTATCCCATAATCCCCCGAAATCCTAACCCACTCCCCATCGCCCCACACCCCACTCCCCCCACTCCCTCGTCTGGATCTGGATCGGGAGGATCCCGATCCCCTCGTCCCTCGACACCGCACGCCCATCGCCGTCTGGACCTCGCCGGCGCCCGGAGCTCCCCCGCCGGCCTGCTTCCATGTCCCTACCGGCCTGCTCCCATGTCGCCCGTCGTCCCCGTCGCCCCCCTCAAGCTCCGCTGCCCTAGTCCCTACTCCCCCACCGTGAGCTCCCTCCCTCTCCCTCGTTCGCTCACCGCGCCGTCCAGCTCTCTCGCATCGCCTCTTTGCGCGACCCTGTTAGCTGCGCCGGGCCGACTTCGTCCTCACCCAGCCCCGCCTCACACACTCGCCGACGTCGTGGCGCGCCCTCGCGCCCTGCTCTCTGCGACCTCGCCAGCCTCGCCGAGCTCCCGTCCGCCCGCCGCGACGCCTGCGTGCTCGGCCACCCCCCCCCTCTCCTCCTGTCATGCGTGGCATCTGTTGCCGTCGCCGCAGCCTTGATCCGCCGCGCCGTTCGCCATGCCCAGCGTCCGTGCCCGTGGGCACTGGACGAGCCGGCGTCGCCAGCCGCCTCCGCCCGGGTCGAGCTCGACCGCCCGCAGCCAGTGAAACTTGCCCCATGCAGCCTCTCCCCTCACCGCGCCGCCCGCCCGGTGCTCGCCTCGCCTCCCGGGCGCCCCATCATCACTGATCGGCCATACAGTGCGCCGGCGCCGCGCGTCGTCGCCTAACGCCTCGGGCATCGCCGTTCGGCGACGCCCGCACTCAGCCCCACCCACTATGGCCTCCCTTCGCCAAGCAGGGCCCGCGCCCCTACGAGCGTTAAAAAATAAAAAAAGGAGAATTAGTTAAAATAATAATATTAATTAATTAATTAATCAACTTAATTAATTTTGATTAATTAAGCTAAACAACTAATTAAACATTAGTTATCTAATTTACCTAGTTAGTTAGTTAATTAGCTAATTAAGTAGTCAATGACAGTGGGGCCCACCCCTAATTAATCCTGATTAGGTTAAATAAAATGCTTAACTAATATGTGTCACCGACGGTGGGACCCATCGTCAGTTGACGATCAACCTCGTTGATTGATGACGTCAGCATGATATCATGATGATGTCATAAATCCATTTTCGAATTAAGTTAAATAATTAATTAAATTCCAGAAATTAATAAAATCTTTAGAAAATCATATCTTTTAATCCATAACTCGGATTAAATTATTTTCAACATGAAAGTTGCTCAGAACGACGAGACGATTCCGGGTACGCAACCCGTTCGTCCGCCACACCCCCCTAACCTATCGAACTCGCAACTTTCCCCCTCCGGTTCATCTGTCCGAAAATGCGAAACACCAGGAATACTTTCCCGGATGTTTCCCTCCTTCACCGGTATCACCTCATACCGCGATTGGACACACCTAGCAACACGCCTTGTCATGTCATGCATCATCATGCATTTGTTTGCATTGTATTTATTGTTTCTTCCCCCTCTTCTCTCGCTAGACACCGAGACCGACGCCGCTGCTACCCAGTACGACTACGGTGTTGACGACCCGTCCTCCTTGCCAGAGCAACCAGGTAAGGCCCCCCCCCTTGATCACCAGATATCGCCTATTCTTCTCTATCGCTTGCATTAGAGTAGTGTAGCATATTCTTGCTTTCCGTTAATCCTATCACGATGCATAGCCTTGTCCTTGCTACTCATTTGTTACCTTTACGCAATCCTACATGCTTAGCATAGGATGCTAGTATTCCATCAGTGGCCCTACATTCTTGTCCGTCTGCCATGCTATACTACTAGGCCGTGATCACTTCGGGAGGTGATCACGGGTATATACTATATAATTTATACATGATACATGTGGTGACTAAAGTCGGGTCCGTTAAATGGAGCACTGCGAGTGATTCACGGATTGGGGCTGAAAGGACCTTTGTCCCAACGTCCTCTGTGTGGATCTTTGTGGCGGAGCGTCGGGCAGGTTGAGACTACAGGGTGAGAGGTGGGCTGGCCCTTGTCGGTGTCATGGTTACATCATTAACACGCTTAACGAGATCTTGGTATTTGATCTGAGTTGGGTCGTTGACCTTATACGCACTAACCGCCACGTGTGAAAAGATATGGGCAACCGGCGTCGTGGTATCAGCCGAAGCATTTCGTGACGTCAGCGACTGAGCGGCGCGCGCCGGATTGGACTGGAACGCCTGCTAGGCTAGTGTTGGGGAACGTAGCAGAAATTCAAAATTTTCTACGCATCACCAAGATCAATCTACAGAGATTCTAGCAACAAGAGAGGGAGAGGATGAGCATCTTCATACCCTTGAAGATCGCTAAGCGGAAGCGTTACAAGAACGCGGATGAAGGAGTCGTACTCGCAGCGATTCAGATCGCGTTTGATTCCGATCTAAGCACCGAACAACGGTGCCTCCGCGTTCAACACACGTACAGCCCGGGGACGTCTCCTCCTTCTTGATCCAGCAAGGGAGAGGAGAAGTTGAGGAGAACTCCGACAACCGACGGCATGATGGTGATGGAGCTCGTGGTTCTCCGGCGGGTTTCGCCAAGCACTACGGAGGAGGAGGAGGTGTTGGAGGAGGAGAGGGCTGCGCCGAGGAAGGGTGTGGCTGCCCTCTCTCTCTCACTATATATAGGGGAAGGAGGGAGGAGGCACCTAGGGTTCCCTAGGGGAGGGTGGCGGCCATAGGGAAACCCTAGATGGGTTTTGGCCCCCCACCCCTAGGAAACTTGCCCCCAAGCCGGGAGGCGGCTGCCCTAGGGGTGGCGGCCCCACCTCTCCGTGTTACGTGAGATGGGGTGGGAGGCGCTCATCCCCTTAGTGGGCTGATGTGCCCTCTCCCTTGGCCCATAAGGCCCCCAAAGCTTGTTGGGCCTCCAAACCCGTTCGCATACACGGGTCATCACCGGTACCCCGGAACAATTCCGGACTCCAATACCCTTCGTCCAATATACCGATCTTCACCTCCGGATCATTCCGGAGCTCCTCGTCATGTCCGGGATCTCATCCGGGACTCTGAATAACCTTCGGTAACCACATACTATTTCCCATAACAACTCTAGCGTCACCGAACCTTAAGTGTGTAGACCCTACGGGTTCGGGAACCATGCAGACATGACCGAGACGTTCTCCGGTCAATAACCAACAGCGGGATCTGGATACCCATGTTGGCTCCCACATGTTCCACGATGATCTCATCAGATGAACCACGATGTCAATGATTCAAGCAATCGCGTATGCAATTCCCTTTGTCTAGTGGTATTGTACTTGCCCGAGATTCGATCGTCGGTATGCCGATACCTTGTTCAATCTCATTACCGGCAAGTCTCTTTACTCGCTCCGTAACACATCATCCCGTGATTAACCCCTTGGTCACATTGTGCACATTATGATGATGTCCTACCGAGTGGGCCCAGAGATACCTCTCTGTCACACGGAGTGACAAATCCCAGTCACGATTCGTGCCAACCCAACCGACACTTTCGGAGATACCGTAGTGCACCTTTATAGCCACCCGATTCGTTGTGGCGTTTGGTACACCAAAGCATTCCTACGGTATCCGGAGTTGCACAATCTCATGGTCTAAGGAAATGATGCTTAACATTAGAAAAGCTTTAGCATACGAACTACACGATCTTTGTGCTAGGCTTAGGATTGGGTCTTGTCCATCACATCATTCTCCTAATGATGTGATCCGTTATCAACGACATCCAATGTCCATGGTCGAAACCGTAACCATCTATTGATCAACGAGCTAGTCAACTAGAGGCTTACTAGGGACATGGTGTTGTCTATGTATCCACACATGTATCTGAGTTTCCTATCAATAAAATTATAGCATGGATAATAAACGATTATCATGAACAAGGAAATATAATAATAATAACTAATTTATTATTGCCTCTAGGGCATATTTCCAAAAGTCTCCCACTTGCACTAGAGTCAATAATCTAGTTCACATCGCCATGTGATTAACACTCACAGGTCACATCGCCATGTGACTAACACCCAAAGAGTTTACTAGTGTCACTAAACTAGTTCACATCATCATGTGATCAAGACTCAATGAGTTTTGGGGTTTGATCATGTTTTGCTTGTGAGAGAGGTTTTAGTCAATGGGTCTGCAACATTCAGATCGGTATGTACTTCGCAAATCTCTAGGTCATATTGTAAATGCTGCTTCCACGCTCCACTTGGAGCTATTTCAAATGGTTGCTCCACTATACGTATCGGGTTTGCTACTCAGAGTCATTCGGATAGGTGTTAAAGCTTGCATCGACGCAACTCTTTACGTCGAACTCTTTATCACCAACATAACCGAGAAACATGTCCTTATTACTCCAAGGACAATTTTGACCGCTATCTGGCGATCCACTGCTTGATCACCTTTGTACCCTCCTGCCAGACATGTGGCAAGGCACACATCAGGTGCGGTACATAGCATAGCATACTATGGAGCCTACGTATAAGCATAGGGGACGACCTTCGTCCTTTCTCTCTATTCTGCCGTGGTCGAGCTTTAAGTCTTAACTTCATACCTTACAACTCAGGCAAGAACTCCTTCTTTGACTGATCCATCTTGAACACCTTCAAGATCATGTCAAGGTATGTGCTCATTTGAAAGTACCATTAAGCGTTTTCATCTATCCTTATAGATCTTGATGCTCAATGTTCAAGCAGCTTAATCCAGGTTTTCTATTGAAAAACACTTTTCAAATAACCCTATATGCTTTCCAGAAATTCTACATCATTTCTGATCAACAATATGTCAACAACATATGCTCATCAGAAATTCTACAAAGGTTCCCACTCACTTCTTTGGAAATACAAGTTTCTCATAAACTTTGTATAAACCCAAAATCTTTGATCATCTCATCAAAGCATACATTCCAACTCCGAGATGCTTACTCCAGTCCTTAGAAGGATTGCTGGAGCTTTGCATACTTGTTAGCGTCTTTCAGGATTGTCAAAACCTTTCTAGTTGTATCACATACAACCTTTCCTCAAGAAAATTGTCGAGGAAACAATGTTTTGACATCCTATCTGCAAGATTTCATAAATAATGCAGTAACTGCTAATCCAATTCCAACAGACTCTTAGCATCGCTATGAGTGAGAAAGCCTCACCGTAGTCAACTCCTTGAACTTGTCGGAAAACATCTTAACGACAAGTCGAGCTTTCTTAATGGTGATACTTACCATCATTGTCCGTCTTTCTTATAAAATCCATATGTACCCAACAGCCTTACGACCATCAAGTAATTCTTCCAAAGTCTATACATGGATCCTTTCTCGGATTTTATGGCCTCGAGCCATTTGTCGGAATCCGGGCCCACCATCGCTTCTCCATAGCTCGTAGGTTCATTGTTGTCTAGCAACATGACCTCTAAGACAAGATTGCGTACTACTCTGAAATAGTACGCGTCCTTGTCGACCTACGAGGTTCGGTAATGACTTGATCCGAAGCATCATGATCACTATCATCAGCTTCCACTTCCATTGGTGTAGGTGACACATGAACAACTTCCTGTGCCCTGCTACACTGGTTGAAGTGATGGTTCATTAACCTCTTCAAGTCTCCACCATCCTCCCACTCAATTCTTTCGAGAGAAACTTTTTCTCGAGAAAGGACCCGTTTCTAGAAACAATCACTTTTGCTTCCGGGTCTGAAATAGGAGGTATACCCAACTGTTTTTGGATGTCCTATGAAGATGCATTTATCCGCTTTGGGTTCGAGCTTATCAACCTGAAACTTTTTCACATAAGCGTCGCAGCCCCAAGCTTTCAAGAAACGACAACTTAGGTTTATCCAAACCATAGTTCAAATGGTGTCGTCTCAACGGAATTACGTGGTGCCCTATTAAAGTGAGTGCGGTTGTCTCTAATGCCTAACCCATGAACGATAGTGGTAATTCGATAAGAGACATCATGGTATGCACCATATCTAATAGGGTGCAACTATGATGTTCGGACACACCATCACACTATGGTGTTCCAGGCGGTATTAATTGTGAAACAATTTCCACAATGTCTTAATAGCGTGGCAAAGCTCGTAACTCAGATACTCATCTCTATGATCATATCATAGACATTTTATCTTGTCACGATGATCTTCAACTTCACTCTGAAATTACTTGAACCATTCAATAATTCAGACTTGTGTTTCATCAAGTAAATATACTCAGTATCTACTCAAATCATCTGTGAAGTAAGAACATAACGATATCCACTGCGTGCCTTAGCACTCATTGGACTGCACACATCAAAATGTATTACTTCCAACAAGTTGCTTTCTTGTTCCATTTTACTGAAAACAAGGCTTTCAGTCATCTTGCCCATGTGGTATGATTTGCATGTCTCAAGTGATTCAAAATCATGTGAGTCCAAACGGTCCATCTGCATGGAGTTTCTTCATGCGTATACACCAATAGACATGGTTCGCATGTCTCAAACTTTTCAAAAATGAGTGAGTCCAAAGATCCATCAACATGGAGCTTCTTCATGTGTTTTATACCAATATGACTTACATGGCAGTGCCACAAGTAAGTGGTACTATCATTACTATCTTATATCTTTTGGCATGAAAATGTGTATCACTACGATCAAGATTCAATAAACCATTCTTTTAGGTGCAAGACCATTGAAGGTATTATTCAAATAAATAGAGTAACCATTATTCTCCTTAAATGAATAGTCAGATTATGATAGACATAATCCAATCATGTCTATGCTCAGCGCAAACACCAAATAACAATTATTTAGGTTTAACACCAATCTCGATGGTAGAGGGAGCGCGATGCTTGATCATATCAACCTTTGAAACACTTCCAAGACATATCGTCACTCACCTTTAGCTAGTCTCCGTTTATTCCAGATTTTATTTCGAGTTACTAACACTTAGCAACCGAACCGTATCTAATACCCTGGTGCTACTAGGAGTACTAGTAAAGTACACATTAACATAATGTATATCCAATATGCTTGTATCGACCTTGCCAGCCTTCTCATCTACCAAGTATCTAGGGTAATTATGCTCTTAGTGGCTGTTCCCCTTATTACAGAAGCACTTAGTCTCGGGTTTGGGTTCAACCTTGGGTTTCTTCACTAGAGCAGCAGCTGATTTGCCGTTTCATGAAGTATCCCTTCTTGCCCTTGCCCTTCTTGAAACTAGTGGTTTCACCAACCATCAACAATTGATGCTCCTTCTTGATTTCTACTTTCGCGGTGTCAAACATCGCGAATATCTCAAGGATCATCTATCCCTGATATGTTATAGTTCATCACGAAGCTCTAGCAGCTTGGTGGCAATGACTTTGGAGAAACATCACTATCTCATCAGGAAGATCAACTCCCACTCGATTCAAGTGATTGTTGTACTCAGACAATGTCACGCCCAATATGCGACCCTATCCAAAAGGAACTCGACGGTCCCACCAAGGATAGACCCGCATATTGGAACGCTTTTGCAAGGTGGATATCATTACATCAACATTACATAATAGATGGGGGTACATACATAAGGCACAAATGCCACAAGAATACATCAACATCATATACAAGATCAACATCCGACTACGGATGAAACAGAAACAGAAGCTCAAACGACATCCACCCTGCTAGCCCAGGCTACCGACCTGGAACCTATCCCCTGATCGAAGCAGCAGAAGAAGAACTCAAGACAAGCAAGCATCGCTCTCGCGTCATGATCATCGCAAACCTGTACCTGCATCTGGTGGTGTAGTAATCTGTGAGCCACGAGGACTCAGCAATCCCATTACCATGGGTATCAAGACTAGCAAAGCTTAATGGGAAAAGAAGGGGTAAAGTGGTGAGGTTGCAGCAGCGACTAAGCATATATGGTGGCTAACCAACGCAAATAAGAGCGAGAAGAGAAACAAAGGAACGGTCGTTAACTAGTAATGATCAAGAAGTGATCCTGAACTCCTACTTACGTCAGACATAACCCAGAAACCCTGTTCTCCTCTCGATCAACCCCAAAAAGAGACACTCACGGTTACGCACACGGTTGGTGTATTTTAGAAGAGTTTGCTTCAAGTTTACTACAACCGGATATTAACAAATTCCCATCTGCCACATAACCGCGGCACGGCTTTCGAAAGTTCAAACCTGCAGGGTGTCCCAACTTAGCCCATGATAAGCTCTCGCGATCAACGAAGGATATTCCTTCTCCCGGAAGACCCAATCAGTCTCGGAATCCGGCTACAAGACATTTCGACAAAGAATAAAACAAGACCAGCAAGACCGCCCGATCGCCGACAATCCCGATAGGAGCTGCACATATCTCGTTCTCGGGGCAACACCGGATGAGACAGGCTACGAGTAAAACCAAGCCTCGAGTTTCCCCGTGGTGGCCCCGCAGGCGGCTCGGTTCGGACCAGCACTTAGAGAAGCACTGGCCCGGGGGGGCTTAAATAAAGATGACCCTCGAGAGAGCGACTCCCAAGGGAAAAGTAGGTGGTGGTGAGGCAAATGGTAAAACCAAGGTTGGGCCTTGCTGGAGGAGTCTTATTCAAAGCGAACTGTCAAGGGAGTCCCATAAATCACCCGACCGCGTTAGGGACGCAAAATCCGGGAACATAATACCGATATGACGGAAACTAGGGTGGCAAGAGTGTAACAAAACACCAGGCATAAGGCCGAGCCTTCCCCCCTTTACCAAGTATATAGATGCATTAATTAAATAAGATATATTGTGATATCCCAACAAGTAAACATGTTCCAACAAGGAATGGCATCTCCATGTTCCAACAAGGAACAAACTTCATCTTCACCTGCAACTAACAACGCTATAAGAGGGCCTGAGCAAAGCAGTAACATAGCCAAACAACGGTTTGCTAGGAAGGGTGACAAAGGTTAGAGGCTGACATGGCAATTTGGGATGGCTTGAAGAGCAAATGATAGGTAGCGCAGCATAGCGAAAGAGCGAAGCAACTAGCATAGCAATGATAGTAGTGAGATCCAGGGTAGCGGTCATCTTGCCTGAACTCCCGCAAGGAAGAAGAGCGAGTCCATGAAGAAGATGAAGCCACGAAGACGAACCAAGCGTAGACGAACGAATCCTCACGATCGCAACGAAACAGGAACTAACAAGAAGAAGCACACAACATGGTAAACACACCACACATAGACAAGACATGATGCACAACCAAGCATGATGCATGACAAAGCTACATGAAGCTACTCATGGCAAGAGATGATGCAAACAAGAGCAACACATTATGGCAAGTTTAAATGAGGCCAGGAACAACATATAACAATTCCGGTAAGTCCTCATATGCAAATTTCGAAATTGGTCCAGATCTGAATAAACCTTAAGTTGAAGTTTTTAAACAGCAAGTTAAGATGCACCACGATGATCTACACGAAATTCTAGTCAAGTTACATATAAAGTTCATTAGATTCGGAGCTACGGCCTAGAAGATATGAGCAAAACAAGATAGACATGGCATTGATGCAAAATGCATACAAACATCAAGCAAACACCTCAAAACAAGGATGCAACATGATAATATGAAACCACATGCAAAATCAAGCAAGTTTCATATAGAGCACACTCAAAACGGAGCAACGGTACAACACATACACTCTATACAAGTCATAACAACAATCTGTCCAAAACAGCAAGTAGGCAGATTGCAAGCACCAAAACACTATGCTACAGCATCTCAACATAATAACAAAAGGCATGGGCATGATGTACAGGTTAATCATGACAAAACATGAACACTGAACTATCTCCAGAAATCACTAGAACATGCTCAAAATGACATGGCAAGATTGCAAATAATAACAGTTTCAGACTTAGCAGAAATAACATCAGGTTGCAATGTTTAGGGCTATCAAACAACATGCTACAGGAACTTATCATGGCAAACAAAGGCATGGCATGAATCTACTAAAAGCATAGAACAAAAGTCCCTTACTGACCATGAGCCAAAAAGGATCAGAAGATATGATGGCACCCATGTAAACATGGCAAGTTATATTACAGATTCATACATGACAGGAACAACGATAAGTAGGCATGTTGGTGAGCTTGAACCACTCACCACAGAGCAATACATGGCATGGCAAGGCAACTCACAGTAAGAAGACATGGCATAGAAGCTATACATAGCAAGAACAACATCATAGCATACACGGATCAACTACAACAACCTTGGCAAAATTGAATAACATGTAAACAACCTGCCAGGAAACATTTTATAGCAAAAGTAGAGCTCGATTGACTCAAGCTATGGCACTCCATAATTGCAAACAAGGGCATGGATGGATAGAGAATAACCATATGTTCAAAACATCCTTACTGAAGTATCTCAAAATAAGCATGGATCTCTCGGTAGAATCAAGTTTACATGGCATAAAAATATCAAGTGAGCAGGGCTGAAATCAGCAACATCATGAAGCCTAGTTTGCATGCTTGTGCTAGTCACCACAGAGATCACAAAAATACATGGCATACACCCCTGGAAAGATGGCATGGCATATTACAAAACACATGTAGGACTCAAGTTCATAGGATGCACACATCAATCATGGCAAAAATGACAAAAGTGCATGTTCTGATAAGAATCTGAAACTAACATCACATAGCCCTCTTCTAACAGCATTTCGGGCATCGAGATGAGCTCAAATGAAAATGATGCAATGGAATGAAATGATGTACTCGTCGAGGCGAACAATTTGACATATTACACGCACGAAACGGAGCTACGGATACAGAGTTATGGCATGATGAATATTGCATGAAAATGTAAAATACTCGGGAACTTAGAGGAATCGGGCAACCTCGAGATCTAGGGTTTGCACGAGGATCGAGGCGGGCCGAGCTCTCCCGAGCTGCGGCCGGAGGTGGCGGCGAGGGCTCCGCGAGGCTCGCCCGGCCGGAGGCGGAGGCGGCGGGGCGGGCGCTGGGTCGCGGGCGCGGCGGGCAATGGCGAGCGCACTTGCCAAGCAGGCGGACGCTTGCCAGATGGCGAGGCGGGAGCCGCCGAGTGGCGCGGGCGGGATCCCGGCGGGCGGGCGAGGTCGCCGGCCCGGAGGCGAGGCGGCGGCGAGGCGCGGCCGGGCGGCGCTGGCGGGTATGCATGGCGGCGGTCGCCGGGCCGGGCGGGCCTGCCCTGGCCCATGGTCATGCGGCGGGAGGACAGAGGCGCCACGTGGCACGCCCGGAGTGGCTGGTGGCGGCGGCGCTGGGTGTCCGGCGGGCGGCGGACACGTCCGGCGCGGAGAGGAGAAATTTTAGGGTTTCGGGGGGGATTGGACTGCGATTTTTGGAGGGGGAGGTGTTTATATAGGTAGAGGGAGCTAGGAGAGTCCAAATGAGGTGCGGTTTTTGGCCATGCGATCGTGATCGAACGACCGAGAGCATGGAGGGGAGTTTGCTGGGTTTTGGGCCAGTTTGGAAGGGGTGTTGGGCTGCAAAGAGAAGGGGGCTTTCACGGTTACCCGGTTAACCGTTGGAGTACCAAACGACCTCCAAATGGCACGAAACTTGACAGGCGGTCTACCGGTGGTATATGAAGGCCGCTTGACAAACCTCGGTCCATTCCGAGAAAGTTTAATACCCGCACACGAAAAGAGGTAAAAGGGGGCACCGGGAGACATAGGAGTGCCGGATTGCAAAACGGACAACGGGGAAAATGCTCGGATGCATGAGACGAACACGTATGCAAAATGAAATGCACATGATGACATGATATGAAATGCAAATGATGACATGGCAAAATGCAACACGCAAGAAAATGACATGGCAACGACGGCGAATAACTGGCGGACACCTGGCGCATCGAATCCGGGGCGTTACAGACAATCTGAGCACAAGCTCAATGATTGAGCTTTTCTCCCTTAGTTTGCAGGCTAAGAAAATCGTCGGAGGTCTCATACCTCTTGACGTGGGCACGAGCCTGAAATCCCAATTTCAGCCCTCGAAACATCTTATGTGTTCCGCGACGTTTCGAAAAAGTCTTCGGTGCCTCAATTCTAAACCATTCAACATTACCGAACTATCATGTAGTCATCAAAACGTGTATGTCAGATGTTCGCAACATCCACAGAACACGCTCGAGGTCCAAGACACCGAAGCGGTGCATTAAGGACATAAGCCTTCTACTGTCCGCATAATTGCTACTGTCAACTTTCAACTATATTTTCTCTAGGAACATATCTAAAACATTAAAACTAAAGCGCGAGCTATGATATAATTTGCAAAGGGCTTTTGACTATGTTCAAGATAATTAAGTTCATCTTATGAACTCCCACTCAGATAGACATCCCTCTAGTCATCTAAGTGATTACATGATCCGAGTCAACTAGGCCGTGTCCGATCATCACGTGAGACGGACTAGTCATCATCGGTGAACATCTTCATGTTGATCGTATCTACCATACGACTCATGCTCGACCTTTCGGTCTCTTGTGTTCCGAGGCCATGTCTGTACATGCTAGGCTCGTCAAGTCAACCTAAGTGTTTCACGTGTGTAAATCTGTCTTACACCCGTTGTATGTGAACGTAGAATCTATCACACCCGATCATCACGTGGTGCTTCGAAACAACGAACTTTCGCAACGGTGCACAGTCAGGGGGAACACTTTCTTGAAATTTTAATGAGGGATCATCTTATTTACTACCGTCGTTCTAAGCAAATAAGATGTATAAACATGATAAACATCACATGCAATCAAATAGTGACATGATATGGCCAATATCATTTTGCTCCTTTGATCTCCATCTTGGGGCTCCATGATCATCATCGCCACCGCATGACACCATGATCTCCATCATCATGATCTCCATCATCGTGTCTCCATGAAGTTGTCTCGCCAACTTATTACTTCTACTACTATGGCTACCGTTAGCAATAAAGTAAAGTAATTACGTGGCGTTGTTCAATGACACGCAGGTCATACAATAAATTAAGACAACTCCTATGGCTCCTGCCGGTTGTCATACTCATCGACATGCAAGTCGTGATTCCTATTACAAGAACATGATCAATCTCATACATCACATATCATTCATCATATTCTTCTTGGCCATATCACATCACATAGCATACCCTGCAAAAACAAGTTAGACGTCCTCTAATTGTTGTTTGCATGTTTTACGTGGCTGCTATGGGTTTCTAGCAAGAATGTTTCTTACCTACGCAAAACCACAACGAGATATGCCAATTGATATTTACCGTTCATAAGGACCCTTTTCATCGAATCCGTTCCGACTAAAGTGGGAGAGACTGGCACCCGCTAGCCACCTTATGCACCAAGTGCATGTCAGTCGGTGGAACCTGTCTCACGTAAGTGTACGTGTAAGGTCGGTTCGGGCCGCTTCATCCCACAATACCGTCGAAACAAGATTGGACTAGTAAAGGTAAGCATATTGAACAAAATCAACGCCCACAACTACTTTGTGTTCTACTCGTGCAAAGAATCTACGCAATAGACCTAGCTCGATACCACCGCTGTTGGGAACGTGGCAGAAATTCAAAATTTTCTCGCATCACCAAGATCAATCTACGGAGATTCTAGCAACAAGAGAGGGAGAGGATGAGCATCTTCATACCCATGAAGATCGCTAAGCGGAAGCGTTACAAAGAACACGGATGAAGGAGTCGTACTCGCAACGATTCAGATCGCGGTTGATTCCGATCTAAGCACCGAACAACGGTGCCACCGCGTTCAACACACGTACAGCCCGGGGACGTCTCCTCCTTCTTGATCCAGCAAGGGGAAAGGAGAAGTTGAGGGAGAACTCTGACAACCTGACGGCATGGTGGTGATGGAGCTCGTGGTTCTCCCAGGCAGGCTTCGCCAAGCATTACGGAGGAGGAGGAGGTGTTGGAGGAGGGAGAGGGCTGCGCGAGGAAGGTGTGGCTGCCCTCTCTCTCTCTCACTATATATAGGGGAAGGAGGAGGGGCGCCCTAGGGTTCCCTAGGGAGGGCGGCGTCCACGTGGGAAACCCTAGATGGGTTTTGGCGCCCCACCCCTAGGAAACTTGCCCCCAAGCCGGGAGGCGGCTGCCCTAGGGGTGGCGCCCACCTCTCCGAGTTACGTGAGATGGGGTGGGAGGCGCCAGCCCCTTAGTGGGCTGATGTGCCCTCTCCCTTGTCCCATAAGGCCCCCAAAGCTTGCCGGGCCTCCAAACCCTTTCGGACACGCTGGTCATCACCGTACCCCGAACAATTCTGACTCCAATACCCTTCGTCCAATATACCGATCTTCACCTCCGGATCATTCCGAGCTCCTCGTCATGTCCGGATCTCATCCGGACTCAAATAACCTTTGGTAACCACATACTATTTCCCATAACAACTCTAGCGCCACCGAACCTTATGTGTAGACCCTACGGGTTCGGGAACCATGCGAACATGACCGAGACGTTCTCCGTCAATAACCAACAGCGGGATCTGGATACCCATGTTGGCTCCCACATGTTCCACGATGATCTCATCGGATGAACCACGATGTCAAGGATTCAAGCAATCTCGTATGCAATTCCCTTTGTCTAGCGGTATTGTACTTGCCCGAGATTCGATCGTCGGTATGCCGATACCTTGTTCAATCTCATTACCGGCAAGTCTCTTTACTCGCTCCGTAACACATCATCCTGTGATCAACCCCTTGGTCACATTGTGCACATTATGATGATGTCCTACCGAGTGGGCCCAGAGATACCTCTCCGTCACACGGAGTGACAAATCCAGTCTCGATTCGTACCAACCCAATGCAGACACTTTCGGAGATACCGTAGTGCACCTTTATAGCCACCCGATTACGCCAGGGCGCTTGGTACACCCAAAGCATTCCTACGGTATCCGGAGTTGCACAATCTCATGGTCTAAGGAAATGATACTTAACATTAGAAAAGCTTTAGCATACTAACTACACGATCTTTGTGCTAGGCTTAGGATTGTCTTGTCCATCACATCATTCTCCTAATGATGTGATCCGTTATCAACGACATCCAATGTCCATGGTCGAGAAACCGTAACCATCTATTGATCAACGAGCTAGTCAACTAGAGGCTTACTAGGGACATGGTGTTGTCTATGTATCCACACATGTATCTGAGTTTCCTATCAATACAATTATAGCATGGATAATAAACGATTATCATGAACAAGGAAATATAATAATAATAACTAATTTATTATTGCCTCTAGGGCATATTTCCAACAGCTAGGTCTGCTTCCGGCCGCGTTCGCAACGTGCAGGTGTGCTAAGGGCGATGGGCCGAGACCCCTGTGCGCTTAGGTTTAGACCGGCGTGCTGACCTCTCTATTGTGCCTAGGTGGGGCTGCGACATGTTGATCTTCCGCGGCCGGGCATGACCCAGAAAAGTGTGTCCGACCAAATGGGATCGAGCGTGTCTGGTAATGTGGTGCACCCTGCAGGAAGTTAATCTATTGAATAGCCGTGATCTTCGATAATGGACGACTTGGAGTTGTACCTTGACCTTATGACAACTAGAACCGGATACTTAATAAAACACACCCTTCCAAGTGCGGATACAACCCGGCGATCGCTTCTCTAACAGGCGACGAGGAGGGATTCTGGGTAGGATTATGATATGCGATGCTACTTGAAGGACTTCATCTACTCTCTTCTACATGTCTGCAAGACGGAGGCTGCGAAGCGTAGTCTTTGACAGATTAGTTATCCCCTCTTATTCGGCATTCTGCAGCTTCACCACCGATATGTCCCTTTACACATATACCCATGCATATGTAGTGTAGCTCCTTTCTTGCGAGTACTTTGGATGAGTACTCACAGTTGCTTTCTCCCCCCTTTTCCCCATTTCCTTTCTTTCTGGTTGTCGCAACCAGATGCTGGAGTCCAGGAGCCAGACACCACTGTCGATGACGACTCCTACTATGCTGGAGGTGCCTACTACTATGTGTAGCCCGCTGACGACGACCAGGAGTAGTTTAGGAGGATCCCAGGCAGGAGGCATGCGCCTCTTTCGATTGTATCCCAGTTTGTGCTAGCCTTCTTAAGGCAAACTTGTGTAACTTATGTCTGTACTCAGATATTGTTGCTTCCGCTGACTCCTCTATGATCGAGCACTTGTATTCGAGCCCTCTGGCTTGTATTATGATGCTTGTATGACTTATTTAGGTTTTAGAGTTGTGTTGTGATATCTTTCCGTGAGTCCCTGATCTTGATCGTACATGTTTGCGTGCATGATTAGTGTACGATTGAATCGGGGGCGTCACAAGTTGGTATCAAAGCCTACTGCCTGTAGGAATCCCCCTTCCACACTCCTTGGCCGAAGTCGAGTCTAGACATTACAAAACTTTTACTAACATGGTTGTGTGCCTTACGGGCCCACGTCGCCATTGGGTGGTACTAGGATCTTTTACTCCTCGATCTTTACTCTGGGACTCTAATCTCTCCCCTATTCGGGTTAAATGATTTTGCTAAAAAGACTAACTTTAGGTTCTCGAAAGACCTTCTCCCGGAGAACCCCTCACTCCAGATGATCGCTTGTTGCACCAGAAGATTCCGAAGATACACTACGAGGTTTTCCCGAGACCCTTGTGCCCACCGAATTTACAATCCCCTACCACCGATATACCCTTATGGATAACTACCTATAATTGTCGTTAATACCTTCATCCTCAGTTTCTCTTGTTATTACAAGATGCCCTAAATTGCTCTCCGTTGTTCCGAAAATCCTTTAAGCTTACTGCCTTGCAGTTCTTTACCACATGAATACCCCTATTGAAAATTCCTCGCACTTATTGAGTATCTGTTCATCCTCAGTTGTTCGTATGCTTCATAAGATACTTTGAAATACTATCCGACCTTCTGAGCATCCACTTCAAACTATTGCTTTGCAAATACTTGTATGCTTACATTATGGATGCTCCCATATCACTAGCAATATTCACTAGTATCTTTTGACACCGTCATTTTGATTCTATTGATTCAACATGTGTGCGAATGCACACAATCATTTATCAACCCTTCTAAATTATCTTTCCGGCTCAGACGTCATTTTGAACATGAGTTGGTTCTCGATCAAACGATTTGTCGTCAATTGTGCCTCTGGTCTATCCAACTTATCCATCCTTGATCAGAGCGTCTGCTTCTGATCCTTTATTTTGGAAATCATAATTCCTTTGTTATCTAAGAATCAAATTATTCAGATGTTCTATAATATGATGCCCGTGCATTCTTTCTTCCTCTGATTGAGTACCGATACTCACATCAGCTCCGTTGTGGATCGTCCGATCCATTGTTGGATTTCATCCGACATCGTCCTTTATATTCAATAACCTTGTGAGCCTTTCCACGAGTATATAATGCCTTTGGTAAATTGTATCCTCTGCTTTGTCAACCATGCTATACTTTCGAGCTGGTGATAATTACTCCAGAAGTTTGTGGTATATGTTCCTAAGAGGCCCCGATGGGTTGGACATGTGCCTTTTTCTAATCTGTGTGAACCCGGAAACTACTACGGGTCATACTCTACTGGTGTTATGACAGATAAAATTTCAACACCACAACTTCGTTGAAGGCGAGAAGTGAATGAAAGGTTATGCATTAAAGAAGTGGGAGTCAACCTTGAACTTTGTGTTCATGCCCATGAACATGATGTAGACCGTCTCGGAAGCTTCTTGCAAAATGATTATCCAACTGTATGATTCTTTCGGTATTCTTGAAATTGATTCCTTACAGTTATGGTTCCGATCATGTTGTCCTGATCTGATATATCTGATGGGAATTCAATCCAGTGCCTCGTCTATTTTTGGCAAGGTTGAAGTATCTACTGTCATAGGTCAATGACCCGGTTCTACTTCTATCGTGTTCTACCTTCGAGTACTACCCCCTGGTATCTCGAAGATGTTTTGCCATTGCACCACATCTTACTAACTTTGTTGAAGTAATGTCTTTCCTTGTCGTAATCACTCTATGGGTTCTGGGTTGTTGTCAACCGAGGACACCGACTAGTGAAATTATTCCGCACTACAAATCAAATACCCCTAGAATTTTTACTAGGAAATTCTGAACTCAATCTGGTCATCCCTAGACTATCGGCTACGTCATGGTCTTACTATCTTTGACTGTGCTACCTCGTCCTTCTCTGGTGCACAAATTCTTCAGTGTGTGAGCACGACTTACGTCGAGCTTTCAACATCCGGTTGCTTGTCTTGAAAGGCAACTTTGGTTCCGAGCTTGCATCTTATATATTGGTCCTATAACTTGCCACTTCATCATTCCCTTGCTTGTTGCCTTTGTTGTTTGATTGCATCCTCTCGAAACCTCCCGGCAAATGTGTCGGATCACCTTCAACACTTTGACTTCTTTCGAGATGTTAACTGTGTTCATGATGACAAATACCTTGCTTGCCCTCGATGATTTTTATTATCATCGACAACACCCTTGACTTCCTTTTGTCGCGAACTTGTCCACATTATGAATACAACTTGCTCTCCAGCTAGGTTGTGTTCTACCTTGGAGTATTACTATCTTTTATTTCAAGGATGTTGTGTGGACTGCTCCACCTCTTAAGGAATTCTTGGTATTGTGATACTTCTCACCCTCACCATTCTTTCTTGGTCCCTGTGTTGATTCTAACCGGGATACCAACACGTGAACCATGCTACTTAGATTCTGTACTTCTAGCAACCCTATTGCTTTGAAGTTAATGGTCGACATTTCATTCTTAGACCATTGGTTATTGAATCACCATTCTAACATTGATCCTGCTACCTAAGCCCATATTTTGGGTGCACTTTTCAACCAATTTTTAATTGTGTATGTTTTTGTAGCGACTGACCGAATGGATCCAGTCTACGTGCTCGGTGTCATCCTCGGATCAGAATGCTGACACCACACAAGATTTGAAGGATTTATTGCGAGTAGCAATCACACACTTATTACATCGTTGTCCACAAGGAACTTATTACAATAATATGGCTTAAGGCCATCTAATAATAACAAAGGAAGGCTTGGAAGATAAGCGAGTCCATCAACTCCAACGGCATCACCGAGTATAGAACCACGACCTAACACCTTACTGTCAGTTCGAAAAGTCTGCAACGTGAAAGTTGCAGCCAAAAATTGGTCACATGGAATATGCCGGCAATGTAACACATAAGAGCAATGAATGAATAAGCCTACACTACATGCATATATGGCTGGTGGTAAGGCTCTCTGATTACATTTGCATAAAGCTGATTTTCCCTACAACAAAGGAATAAATTTTATTTAACTATCATGGTGGTTGTTAAACATTGAGAATGGTTGACAGCATTCTCAATCCCAATTAAAAATACTCATCAAAACCCAATAACTTTTATTTAGAAGTAACATGTTGAGATTCACATGATATTCAATTACCGGATACTCAAAACGTCCATAACCGGGGACACGGCTAATCATGATTAGTTTATACACTCTGCAGAGGTTTGCACACTTTTCCCCACAAGACTCGATCGCCTCCGATTGGTTCTCGCACTACATGGTGTTTGAGAAACGGATGACCGAGACATAGTCTTTCAGAAGCGCTAGCACCTTACATGTGGGTAGACCGTACCAACCTACATCCCCTACATCAGCTAGCCTACCCGTAAGAGTTCATGACGACTTAGTCAACTACGCCAGAGCCCATAATTGGCTTGTGGCTGCACACGGAAGTTTCAGTTTGAATAATCTTATGATCCCTTAGAGCCTGGGTGGCGGTCCAAGAAATCTGAGCAAGTCTGATGGAAACCAGGTGCCTCAATCCACCCAGATGTGTGTTTAGGTTGCCACCTTAGATAAACCGTTAATTAACAATCTCACATCTGTCATGGATATTCACTCACCCAATCCACGTCTACTAGCATAGCATGGCACAATAAGCAAACGTAGAAGTAACTCCCAAGGTTTCATAAGTAAATCAGGTAATAGGTACTACCTCAATCTACTCCCCAAACCCACAATTTAATTTGATCCTAAACATGCAAGTGTTTGAGGGATAGATCTAATGCATAAAAACTGGGTATGAGAAGAGTATGATCAAAGTGTTACTTGCCTTGCTGATGATCCGTGAGACCTAGAGATTCGAAGTAACAAGCGGCGACTCGGGTGATCTAACGCAGACAAACAACAAGCATACAATAAGTACTCATCTAATGCACGGGAAATCTCGAATAAATGATCTAACCAGAGAGTTCAACTTAAGAACCCTGGTTGCAAAGATTCGAATCAAAATAAACATCGAAAGTCGAAACTCGAGAGAGAACGACTCGGGTTAGCAATCTGAAACTAGGTCAAAATTTCACAGTAGCAAAACTCTATGAAAGTAGGTTAGTCGGAACGGCGGTTTCGTTACGAAACTCCAGGCGCTTGAATCACTGATTCGATAAACGAGCGAGAAATAAAACAGATTTGAAAATCGGATCTGAAATCGAATCAGAAAAATATCGGATTAAATCCGATTAAAAGAAAACGACGAACGGATTAAATAACGGACGTTCGTTAACAGAACTAATTCAACGAACACGTTCATTGAAACGGACGGTTCGGTGAACGTTCGTTAAATAAGAAAACCGAAAAAAACATAAAAACCATCTAGGGTTTTAAAAAAACCGAATATCTAAAAAAAACCGGATCGGGTTTTTTCTGAGGAAACCGGATCGGGTGGGGCGGGGCGGCTACCTCCGGTGGCTCTCGCCGGCGAGGTCCGGCGGGGCTCCGGGCGGCGGGGTCCGGCGGGGTTCGGGAGGGCGGCGAGGGGCGGCGGGTCGGCGATCAAGGGCGGCGAGAGGCGACGCCACGGCGGCGTTTCAAGCGGGCGGGCGGCTCGGGCGGAGGGTGGCGGCGGCTCGGGGTGAGGAGAGGGGGGGGGCGTGTTAAGGGGGGGTGGCGGGTGGCTTGGGGAGGGCAGCAGGGTCCGGGAGGAGGCGGACTCCGGGCGGGACTCCGCTTCGGGCGGCGGGCGTGAGGAGAAAGGGAGGTGGGCAGCTGGGCAGGCTGGGCCTCGGCCTCGCCTGTGAGTTTTTTTAAATTAAAATTTAAACCAAACGAATTAAAAAAAATACCAATGAACTCCGATTTAAATAAAACCAATTTTCCCCGACTCCTAAAAATGAGTCGAACAAAATGAACTTTAAAAACGGCAAACATGCATAATTTTTTTTTAAAATGCTCATTTTTGCCTAAGCAAAATAAATCTTTCAAAACCAAATTTTGATTTATTTATAATACCTTCTTTTTTCCAAAATGTTGGGAAAGTCATATTATTCCCTCTCAAAATATTTTTATAGGAAAAACTTTATGAAGATAATTTAAATAAATCCAAATGATCCTATTTTCAAAATTTGGAAAATCCCAAATATGAAAATAATGAAACTTCCAACTCTCTCCGAGGGTCCTTGAGTTGCGTGAAATTTTCTAGGATCGGAAAATGCGAGAAAAATATGATATGCATGATGACCTAATGTATAACATTCCAAATTGAAAATTTGGGATGTTACAGTTTTCCTCGAGCATACATCATTATATCATTTGATTCGACAAATGTTATCTCCTTGTTCACATAACTGTGGAAATCCACCTTTTTGGAAATCTTAAGGATAGTCGCTGACTCCATCAGCTACCCCCTCATCCTCTCCTTGGTTTAAATGGTGAACTCTTGTGTTGGAACTAGCTCCCATAGTTCTTTTCCCGAGAATCTTACATTGTCATCTCGTCAATTTGTGTTGCACCTTTTCTTCTCAGGTATCCTAAGCCTGAGGTATCCTGACACCAATCAGATCTGAATCTCGGTCGGATATGATGGTTGGGACATTTTCCTAGAGTCATAGCATTGGTCTTTATATGACCCGGTAAGGTGATGTCATGCCTAGCACACTTGGCCGGAGGGCCTATTGTTATAGTTCTTCCTTTTAGCAATGTTAACCATTCTTCCATGAGGAAATTGAATGACTTGTTTAATATGTTTTTCCTGATGGATCCTTTGTGTATCCAAGGTCTGACCTTTGCTTGAAGGCCTTGCCAATGCTATCACGAAGCATGTCTGTGTTACTACGATCTTCAATAAGAACATTTGAAGCAAAATGCTATCTTTTCTTTATCAATTATCCAAAACACCGTTGTATGAGTATGGTCATCAAATTCCTCTCCCCTTACCTAAATGGTTATCTACTCTATATCCTGTCATGGATATCTTGCTCTGCTTGTCCTTGGGAAGGATATGCCCCCGAAATGAGTTTAAACACATTTTTCCTTTCCATTGTTCTGTTTAACCTGATGATCACATTTTCCTTTTCATTGGTTTGTTTGACCTTTCTTGTGATCTATATAAACTAAGCAGTAATAATTCACTGCTTATGTTAACACCTCGGTGTACACCTCTGTCAGTGAGACCCTGTTTCTATTGTTGATGACATTCCGGTAACCACCGATGGATGAGAACTTTGCCTATTGGTCCGCCTCGTTCAACGAGCAGGAAAAATGGTTCTCTTCGTCCAGTGGCGGAGACAAGGGGCGGCAGGCCAGCCCCCCCAATGATCGAGCGATCAACAAATACCAGCGATTAATTAGCGATATGATTTGCACCTACAACGTACTTGGCCCCCCCAATCTCTACGTGCACTCTGAAGAAAGAGAAAAAGGCCCACGTACAGGCCCACGCTAGGCATTATCTCCCGTGCATTCTGGCCTTGGCGAAGTCCACGCTAGGCATTATCTCCCGTGATTATCGCGTGATTGGATTAGGGATGCGCCGCCGCCGTCCGTCATCTGCCTGCCTCTGATCTCCCCTTCTAAGATCTGATTCATACAACGACACATGCTACTCCACTCACCAGTTCTTCTGGCCGCAGCCACGAACTAGCCAAGGTTAACACATAACATCATCTACTAATATCTCAATTCTCATCTTGTATGGTGTTGAACTTCTACCTCAGATCTTAGTTATTTCCGTTGTGTGATTTCTTATGTGTTGCCACGCTAGGGTATAGGCACCTGCAATGATTCGAAAGCTGGGAACCATCAATGCTTCGTCCAGCATCTGTAAACAATTATGTATGTGTCGTGCCAGCCATTGACGACTAGCCGATCAACTTTTACAGAGGGGACGCGGAGGAACTGGGTTTGATTCTGTAGGTATGTATTCTGGCAACTGATCAATTTTTGCTAATAGAACAATACAATGTCCTAATACAACTAGCAATGATTTGTCATTCCAATCTATATATATGCAAGCTAAAAGCCAACCTTTTGATTATACATGATTATGATTGTTTATATATCTTAAGTTTCCATACGAAAATGTTTTTAGCAATGCATTTCATGTCATATTTCAGAGTAGTTTGATTATAAAATTTGTCTTATTGGCACTTATGCGGAATTATTGATCAATATTAGCTACACTCCAGCTGCAAAAGCAAAAACAATGTGTGTCTAGGCAAAGTTAAATGTGAATGATGCTTGAATATACAACTATTGCGTAGCAGTGAGGCGAACAATTTTTTTTGGCTTCATTGCCATTTGGGCCCCCCCTATGCCTAAATCCTGGCTCCGCCCCTGTCTTCGTTCCTCGCCCTTGGTACCGACGTTGTTGCCGACATAATTGACAGGCTACCCTTTGACATGCCTTGCTGTCATGACCGAGCAAGATGCCACCGCTCCTCATCCTTTTATCCCACATGGTGGGCCCATAACCCACAGTTCCACAGGATTGAAACCTGACTCTCCTGTACACCCCCAGTTTCCAAAGTTATTCCTCACGCTTGACTTCGTATGTGATTCATGGGGTCACTATCCTAGTAATCTATTCTGGTATCAGACGCAATACTTATTCCCCTTGCTCTGGACCCCTTTCACACTTTGTTTCAGGCATCGAACGATTGCCTACCTGCTTGAAACTTCTCATGGTACCTCCTTACTTTACTCTTGATATTTTCTTAAGTTTCAGTTCGAGAGTTACTTTCCGCCACCTTCCCCGATGTTAGCTACCAGGTAGTCTACCTTTCAGAGGTCCATTCTTCCGGTATACCCCCTTATTCTTTCGTAAGTACGACGGATACCCCAAAGAAAGGATGCCTACTTCATCATGATGACCTGGAGCAGAGAAATAAAGACATCAACGAAAAGGATCAACTACCTTGGGAAGAGCATCCAAGACCAAGAAGATTCGGTAGAATTTTGTAACCAGATCTTTCCCCCTTGCTCCACCTCTTAAATCTCGGGACGAGATTTCTTGTAGTGGATGAGAATTGTGACGCCCAGATAGTTAGGCTACAGTAAAACCCTGCTAATGATGCCATGTCACCCTTGTCACTGTTGCTAAACACATGTTAGATCGATACGTTTCAAAATCAAATTTGGATTTAGGCAAACAACAAAACTTTTCAAACATTAAAACTAAAAATGTCCAAAGTGTGTCAAATAAATCATGGATAATACTAGTGGAGAAACCACACTTTTATAAAATGTTTAAAGGCTCTAAAGTAATTAAAACATCAGCTATGACAATTAATTAAATGCCTTTTAAAAATAATAATAGTGCAAACTATTTTAGTTAGGTGTCAAACTTTGGGGCAGTAGAATAAATTATAATATTAATTTAGGAGTTGTATTTATATTTTATAAAACAGAAATTAAAAGAATAAAATAGAAAAGAAAATAGATAAAGAAAAGAAAACAGAAAACAAAGCTAAGAAAAAAGGGAGAAAGCAACCCCCCCTGGCTTCGCCCAAGAAGCCTAACCCCACTAGGCCAACCCACCAGGCCCAGCCGGCCGAACCCCACTCCCCACTCCCTTATCCTATAATCCCCCAAAACCCTAACCCACTCCCGTCCCCCCCACCCTCCCCCACTCCCCCACTGTTCGATCTGGATCGGGAGGATCCCGATCCCCTCGTCCCTCGACACCGCACGCCCATCGCCGTCTGGACCTCGCCGGCGCCCGGAGCTCCCCCGCCGGCCTGCTTCCACCTCCCCACCGGCCCGCTCCCACGTCGCCCATCGTCCCCGTCGCCCCCCTCGAGCCCCGCTGCCCTAGTCCCTACTCCCCCACCGTGAGCTCCCTCCCTCTCACTCGTTCACTCACCGCGCCGTCCGCGCTCTACGCGCGCCAGCCTCCTTAGGGGCCCTCGCTGGCTGCCTGCCGCTTCGTCCTCACCAAGCCCGCCCTGCGCTCACCACGTCGGCGGCGCGCCCGCCAGACTCTCGGCCGCGCCCATGGCTGCGCCCTCGCGCCCCTGCTCTCTGCCGACCTCGCCAGCCTCGCTCGAGCTCCCGTCCGCCCGCACACGACGCCTGCGTGCTCGGCCACCCTCCCTCTCCTCCCCATCGCCCGGCATGTGTTGCCGTCGCCGCCGCCTTGATCCGCCGCGCCGTTCGCCATGCCCAGCGTCCGTGCCTCTGGGCACCGGCCGAGCCGGCGTCGCCAGCCTCCGCCCCGGTCGAGCTCGACCGCTGCAGCCCGAGAAACTTCGGCCCACTCGCAGCCCCCCCCCCACCGCGCCGCCCAGTGCTCGCCTCTGCCTCCCGACGCCCATCACCGCCGGCCAGCCACAGTGCTTGCGGCGCTGGCAGCGTCATGCCCAGCGCCCCTCGGGCATCTGTTCAGCGACGCCTGCACCCAGCCCGACCCACTATGGCCTGAGGCCACCGCCAAGCAGGCCCGCGCCCCACGTAACGCTAAAAAATAAAAAAGGAGAATTAGTTAAAATAATAATATTAATTAATTAATTAATCAACTTAATTAATTTTGATTAATTAAGCTAAACAACTAATTAAACATTAGTTATCTAATTAACCTAGTTAGTTAGTTAATTAGCTAATTAAGTAGTCAATGACAGTGGGGCCCACCCCCTAATTAATCCTGATTAGGTTAAATAAAATGCTTAACTAATATGTGTCACTGACTAGTGGGACCCACTGGTCAGGTTGACCAGTCAACCCCTGTTGACTGCTGACGTCAGCATGACATCATGCTGATGTCATAAATCCATTTTCGAATTAAGTTAAATAATTAATTAAATTCCAGAAATTAATAAAATCTTTAGAAAATCATATCTTTTAATCCGTAACTCGGATTAAATTATTTTCAACATGAAAGTTGCTCGAACAGCGAGGCGATTCGGATCGTAACCCGTTCGTCCGCCACACCCCCCTAACCTATCGAACTCGCAACTTTCCCCCTCCGGTTCATATGTCCAAAAGCGAAACACCGGAATACTTTCCGGATGTTTCCCCCCTTCACCGGTATCACCTCATACCGCGATTGGACACACCTAGCAACACGCCTTGTCATGTCATGCATCGTCATGCATTTGTTTGCATTGTATTTATTGTTTCTTCCCCCTCTTCTCTCGCTAGACACCGAGACCGACGCTGCTGCTACCCAGTACGACTACGGTGTTGACGACCCGTCCTTCTTGCCAGAGCAACCAGGCAAGCCCCCCCTTGATCACCAGATATCGCCTATTCTTCTCTATACTGCTTGCATTAGAGTAGTGTAGCATGTTACTTGCTTTCGTTATTCCTATCCCGATGCATAGCCTGTCCTTGCTACTCTTTTGTTGTTACCTTTACCGCAATCCTACATGCTTAGCATAGGATGCTAGTATTCCATCAGTGGCCCTACATTCTTGTCCGTCTGCCATGCTATACTACTGGGCCATGATCACCTCGGGAGGTGATCACATGTATATACTATATACTTTATACATGATACATGTGGTGACTAAAGTCGGGTCGGCTCGTGGAGCACCCGCGAGTGATTCACGGATTGGGGGCTGAAAGGACATTTGTCCCAACGACCCTCTTTATGGATCTTTGTGGTGGAGCGTCAGGGCAGGTTGAGACTACCTGGGTGAGAGGTGGGCCTGGCCCTGGTCGGTGTCCGCGGTTACATCATTAACACGCTTAACGAGATCTTGGTATTTGATCTGAGTTGGGTCGTTGACCTTATACGCACTAACCGCCAAGTGGGACAAGATATGGGCAACTGGCGTCATGGTATCGGCCAAGCATTTCGTGACGTCGGCGACGAAGGCGCTGCGCCGGATTGGACTGAACGCTGCTAGGCTAGGTATGCTTCCGCGCGTTCGCAACATGCAGTTGTGCTAAGGCGATGGGGCGAGACCCACAATGGCGCTTAGGTTTAGACCGCGTCTTGACCTATCTGTTGTGCCTAGGTGGGGTTGCGGCGTGTTGATCTTCAGCGGCGGGCATGACCCGAAAAAGTGTGTCCGGCCAAATGGGATCGGCGTGTCGGGTAATGTGGTGCACCCTGCAGGGAAGTTAATCTATTGAATAGCCGTGATCTTGATAACAGGGCGACTTGGAGTTGTACCTTGACCTTATGACAACTAGAACCGGATACTTAATAAAACACACCCTTCCAAGTGCGGATACAACCCGCGATCGCTCTCTAACAGGGCGACGAGGAGGGATTGCCGGTAGGATTATGCTATGCGATGCTACTTGAAGGACTTGATCTACTCTCTTCTACATGCTTGCAAGACGGAGGCTGCGAGCGTAGTCTTCGATAGGATTAGTTATCCCCTCTTATTACGGCATTCTGCAGTTCACCCATCGATATGGCCCTTTACACATATACCCATGCATATGTAGTGTAGCTCCTTGCTTGCGAGTACTTTGGATGAGTACTCACGGTTGCTTTCTCCCCTTTTCCTCTTTCCTTTCTTTACGGTTGTCGCAACCAGATCTTTGGAATCGAGGCGAGACACCACCGTCGGCAGCGACTCCTACTACTGTTGGAGGTGCCTACTACTACGTGCAGCCCGGCGACGACGACCAGAGTAGTTTAGGAGGATCCTGGCAGGAGGCCTGCGCCTCTTTCGATTGTATCCCGGTTTGTGCTAGCCTTCTTAAGGCAAACTTGTTTAACTTATGTCGTACTCAGATATTGTTGCTTCACGACTCGTCTATGATCGAGCACTTGTATTCGAGCCCTCGAGGCCCCTGGCTTGTATTATGATGATTGTATGACTTATTTAGGTTTTAGAGTTGTGTTGTGATATCTTTCCGTGAGTCCCTGATCTTGATCGTACACGTTTGCGTGCATGATGAGTGTACGATTGCGGGAAGAAGAAGGAAAAGCCTATAAAGTTCAACGCCTAGTATATTATGTTTCTGAAGTTCTGACTCCATCCAAGCAAAGATATACACATTATCATAAGCTTGTTTATGGGATTTACATGACCACGAAGAAGGTTGCACACTATTTCTCTGATCACTCCATTACAGTCGTCAGCGACGCACCATTGTTAGAAATCCTGAACAACAGAGATGCAACCAGTCAAGTGGCAAAGTGGGCGATTGAACTCCTTCCCTTGGATATCAAGTTTGATGCAAAGAAAGCTATCAAGTCCCAAGCAATAGCAGATTTCCTTGCTGAGTGGGTCGAACAGCAGCTGCCGACTCAGGTTCACTCGGAGCATTGGACCATGTTCTTTGATGGATCCAAGATGTTGAATGGTTCCGGTGCTGGGGTGGTATTGGTATCCCCCCGAGGTGACAAACTCAGCTATGTTCTCCAGATTCATTTTGACTCCTCCAACAATGAAGTTGAATATGAAGCACTTCTGTACGGGTTGTGTATGGCCATTTCACTCAGCGTCCGTCGCCTCATGGTCTGCGCGACTCGGATTTGGTGGTTAATCAAGTAATGAAGGAGTGGGACGTCAGAAGCCCGGCCATGACTGGCTATTGTAATGCAGTGAGAAAGTTAGAGAAGAAGTTTGAAGGGTTAGAGCTCCATCACATACCCCGACTGAAAAATCAAGCAGCTGATGATTTGGCAAAGATAGGTTCCAAAAGGGAGGCCATTCCCAACAATGTGTTTTTGGAACATATTCATACACCTTCAGTTCAAGAAGATCCTTTCACTGAAGAGCCCCCACAACCAAAGAGCGCCACCGATCCGACTGAAGTCGAAGTCCCGGCCGTGGTCGACTTGATCATGGAGGTTTTAGTCATCACTCTTGATTGGACAGTGTCATACATCGCGTACATTCTTAGGAAGGAACTCCCAGAGGATGAAGAAGAGGCTCGATAGACCGTTCGTCGATCTAAGGCCTTTACTGTGATAAGAGGATAGCTGTTCAGAGAAAGTGTAACTAGAGTCAGCCAGAAATGCATAACACCAGAAGAAGGTCGAGTGATCCTCAACGACATCCACTCGAGGACCTGCGGTCACCATGCGTCCTCTCGGACCATTGTGGCCAAAGCATACCGAGCGGGATTTTATTGACCACGAGCAAATGAAATGGCGAAAGAAATAGTTGACAAATGTGAAGGTTGCCAGTTCTACTCCAACATGTGTCACAAGCCTGCATCAGCCCTGAAGACCATTCCACTCGTCTGGCCCTTTGCTGTTTGGGTATTGGATATGGTTGGACCTCTGAGGACTGGTAGGAGCGGCTTCACTCATGTGCTCGTGGCAGTCGACAAGTTTACTAAATGGATCGAAGCCAAGCCTATCAAGAATCTTGAGGCCAGTACTGCTGTCAGTTTCATCAGAGAGTTAACATTCAGATAGGGCGTTCTGCACAGCATCATCACTGACAATGGTTCGAACTTCGATTTTGACGAGTTCAGAGCCTTCTGCGCTTTCCCAAGGCACTTGAGTCGACTATGCTTCAGTCGCCCATCCCCAGCCGAATGGACAAGCTGAAAGAGTGAACGGATTGATTCTCAAAGGACTGAAACCCCGACTGATGCGTGATCTCAAGCATGCAGCAGGCGCCTGGGTTGATGAACTTCCATCAGTGCTTTGGGGTTTGAGGACAACTCCTAGTCGGTCGACTGGCCGAACTCCATTCTTCTTGGTTTATGGAGCTGAAGCTGTACTTCTGAGTGACTTGCTTCACAATGCACCCCGAGTCGAACTTTTCTCAGAAGATGAAGCAGAACAGGCTCGGCAAGACGCAGTTGATCTCGTGGAAGAGGAAAGAGAGATGGCCCTGATCCGGTCGACCATTTATCAGCAAGACCTGCGCCGATTCCACGCCAGAAACGTGAGGGGTCGAGCTTTTCAAGAGGGTGACTTGGTTCTTCGAGTGGATCAGCAGAAACCACACAAGCTCGCTCCTGCTTGGGATTCATCATCACCATAGTACTCCACAACGGAGCGTATCACCTCTATAACGTGGAGCGCGAGAAAGATGAGCCACACGCTTGGAATGCAGAGCTGAGATGTAATAAGAAATACCTTCTAGTTTGATTATTAAACACACAGTTTTTGCAATCTCATAAATGATTGTTGTTCCTTTTTTATTCTCTAAATCCCCCAGTGGGTGGCTTAGCTGTGAATCCGTTTCGCCTAAGTTTAAAAATACTACCGAGTGGTGAGAAACCCTCACACTCGGGGGCTTAGCTGCAGTCCAGTACTCGCCTAAGTTTAAAAATCCCACCGAGTGGTGAGCAACCCTCACACTCGGGGGCTTAGCTGCAGTCCAGTACTAGCCTAAGTTTAAAAATCCCACCGAGTGGTGAGCAACCCTCACACTCGGGGCTTAGCTGCAGCCCCAGTGCTACTTTGAGTTTAAAAATCCTACCGAGTGGTGAGCAACCCTCACACTCGGGGGCTTAGCTGCAGTCCAGCACTCGCCTAAGTTTAAAAATCCTACCGAGTGGCCAGCAACCCTCACACTAGGAGGCTTAGCTGCAGTCCAGTACTCGCCTAAGTTTGAAAAATCCTACCGAGTGATGAGCAAGACTCTCACTGGGGCTTAGCTGCAGTCCAAGCTACCTAAGTTTGAAAAATCCTCCGAGTGATGAGCAAGACTCTCACTCGGGGCTTAGCTGCAGTCCAAGACTGCCTAAGTTTGAAAAATCCTCTTGAGTGATGAGCAAGAATCTCACTCGGGGCTTAGCTGCAGTCCAAGCTACGCCTAAGTTTGAAAATCCTACCGAGTGGTGAGCAACCCTCACACTCGGGGCTTAGCTGCAGTCCAGTACTCGCCTAAGTTTAAAAATCCCACTGAGTGGTGAGCAACCCTCACACTTGGGGGCTTAGCTGCAGTCTAGTACTCGCCTAAGTTTAAAAATCCCACCGAGTGGTGAGCAACCCTCACACTCGGGGGCTTAGCTGTAGTCCAGTACTCGCCTAAGTTTAAAAATCCTACCGCGTGGTGAGCAATCCTCACACTCGGGGGCTTAGCTGCAGTCCAGTACTCGCCTAAGTTTAAAAATCCCACCGAGTGGTGAGCAACCCTCACACTCGGGGGCTTAGCTGCAGTCCAGTACTCGCCTAAGTTTAAAAATCCTACCGAGTGGTGAGCAACCCTCACACTCGGGGGCTTAGCTGCAGTCCAACACTCGCCTAAGTTTAAAAATCCTACAGAGTGGTGAGCAACCCTCACACTCGGGGGCTTAGCTGCAGTCCAACACTCGCCTAAGTTTGAAACACATCCCTATCCGCAAGGACGACGAGGTGCAGGTCGACTGCAACCTTCTCTTCGAAGCTGCGCCACAAGTATAACGTGCACTCCATCCCTATCCGCAAGGACGACAAGATGCAGGTCGACTGCGACCTTCTCCTCAGAGCTGCACCACAAGTACAACATGCACTCCATCCCTATCTACAAGGACGACGAGGTGCAGGTCGTCTGCAACCTTCTCTTCAGAGCTGCGCCACAAATACAACGTGCGCTCCATCCTCATCCGCAAGGACGACGAGGTGCAGGTCGACTATAACCTTCTCTTCAGAGGTGCGCCACAATTATAACGTGTGCTCCATCCCGATCCGCAAGGACGATGAGGTACAGGTCGACTGTAACCTTCTTCTCCAGGTCGGCAAAACGAGCTCCAAGTTCACAAGATTTCTATAATCAAAAGACGGTCAATCCACGGATGGAAAGATTGGTTACTTCAGAACAATAAAGTGGGAAATCCAACAAGTTATAAGACTACTGCTGAATCAAACATTCAACAAGTAGTCTCGAGGACTACACCCACTGGGTGCACTTAGCGTGCCCCCACTGGTCCAGTTTCCACTCGACATGGTCTGTCCAAAAAGAGAGAGAGAGAGAGAGAGAGAGAGAGAGAGAGAGAGAGAGAGAGAGAATTCTCAGACCATAGTCGACTGCCCGCGGTCGACCACGGTCTCGGGGACTACACCCAGTGGGTGCACTGAGCGTGCCCCTACTAGTTCAGGTTCCACTCGACCTGGTCTGTCCAGGCCGAGTGAGAAAATTCCGACTCTCAGACCACAGTCGACTGCCCGCAGTCACCAATGGTCTCGGGGACTACACCCAGTGGGTGCACTCAGCGTGCCCCCAATGGTTCAAAGATTCAATCGACACAACCTAGTCGAATCAAGGTACAAATTTGCTCAATGGCAAGTCAAAACACCCAGTGGGTGTACAAATGCGAAACGCAGACGGATGAAAAGACCCTTCAAAGAAAGTTTTCAGGTAGCATATCCTAACAGAACAAGCGACAAGCTAAAGAGTCAGTCGGTAGTCTGCTAACCTGGACGTTGCTCTGGAGAGGTGAGCTGGCGTCATAAGCAGCTTGGTTGGCTTCCCGGACCATCTTCATCTGCTCCATCATAATGCCCGCCTGACGTATAGCCTCTTTGGCAGCACCCACCTGGTCCTTTGGGACGTGATGTGCAACAAAAAGTGAAGGTGGATCGGCTGGAGTCTGCGCGGCTGACGCTGAAGGCTGAGCACTCGACAGTGGTATGGCGAAGGTGACAGAAGTCCGATTGGCATCGCCGGCCTCCTGGATTACCGGTTCCATCACCAGCGTCGACTGAGGCGTCTTACCAGTGGATGTTTTCCTGCCTCTTCTTCCCAAGGGCCTCAGTGGCACATCCTCGTCGTTGTCTGGGAGATCAATGACGTTGGGAGGAGCTGCAAAAAGATCAGTCGCCAGAATTCAGTCGACCGCAGTTCAATCGACAAAACAAAGACAAGATTTCGAAGGTCATACCTGGGTTGGAAGTAACCGCATCTTCCATGTTCTCGTCCTCGTTTTTGCAAGCTGAAGTCCCAGAGGTAGCGGCACTGCTGGTTTTAAGATTAATTCGGTCAAACCAGGAAAAGAGTAGACAATACAGAACCCCGGGGAAAGAATGAAGACAAAACACTCACGCAGAAGCAACAGGGATGTCGATTTTGATTTTGGGCAGAGCCTTTCGAGTCTGCGGTGCTGCAACCTTGGACTGCTTCGGGGACTTTTCAGTTGGCGCTGGAGAAGACGTTCGAGGGCGCTTTGACGACTACCCGGTCTGAGCAGTCACTTTGCCATGGATGCTTGCCGGACCGTGAGTGTGCTGGGATCGCCTTTCCCTTCGGGGAGGTGAGTCGACCTCTTCTTCATCACTCGGGTCCTCGCTCTCCTCATCCTCTTCTCCGTCAGAGTGCCACTCGCCGCTCTCGCCTCCACTCGCCTCCCCCTATGGATCCTGCTCCTGCTCCCCGTTGGGCATCGAGTACATCTCAGTAAGGGCTTGAAAGACAACAAGCGAAACAAAAATCAGTCGGAGGACAACAAGCAGTTACATGATAAATCAAGAAAACACTCGGCAGTTTAGAGTTGGACCTTGTCTGGTTCATACGAGTTGTTGAGTGGAGGGACTCTCCTAGACCCCCTGGAGTTATCCTTGTTGCCAGTGATACCCCTCAGCCACTTCTCCACTGTATCCTCGTCGACTTCCTCTGGGTGGATCCGAGTGGTGTCTTCAATGCCCAAATACATCCACATCGTATGGTCACGAGCTTGAAGCGGCTGAATGCGTCGTCTAAGGAAGACCTCCACCAGATCCATGCCGGTCACGTCATCACGAACGAGCTGGACCACCCGCTCGACCAGCACCTTGATGTCTACTACACAACCTTCTTCTTGTAGACGTTGTTGGGCCTGCAAGTGCACAGGTTTGTAGGATAGTAGCAAATTTCCCTCAAGTGGATGACCTAAGGTATATCAATCCGTAGGAGGCGTAGGATGAAGATGGTCTCTCTCAAGCAACCCTGCAACCAAATAACAAAGAGTCTCTTGTGTCGCCAACACACCCAATACAATGGTAAATTGTATAGGTGCACTAGTTCGGCGAAGAGATGGTGATACAAGTCCAATATGGACGGTAGATAAGAGTATTTGTAATCTGAAAATATAAAAACAGCAAGGTAACTAATGATAAAAGTGAGCGTAAACGGTATTGCAATGATAGGAAACAAGGCCTAGGGTTCATACTTTCACTAGTGCAAGTTCTCTCAACAATAATAACATAGATAGATCATATAACAAGCCCTCAACATGCAACAAAGAGTCACTCCAAAGCCACTAATAGCGGAGAAAAAACGTAGAGATTATGGTAGGGTACGAAACCACCTCAAAGTTATTCTTTCGGATCAATCTATAAAAGAGTTCGTACTAGAATAACACCTTAAGACACAAATCAACCAAAACCCTAATGTCACCTAGATACTCCATTGTCACCTCAAGTATCCGTGGGCATGTTTATACGATATGCATCACACAATCTCAGATTCATCCAACCAACACAAAGTACTTCAAAGAGTGCCCCAAAGTTTCTACCGGAGAGTCAAGAACGTGTGCCAAACCCTATGCATAGGTTCATGGGCGAAACCCGCAAGTTGGTCAGCAAAACATACATCAAGTGGCACATGATATCCCATTGTCACCACAGATAAACACGACAAGACATACATCAAGTGTTCTCATAAAAGACTCAATCCGATAAGATAACTTCAAAGGGGAAACTCAATTCATCGCAAGAGAGTAGAGGGGGAGAAACATCATAAAATCCAACTACAATAGCAAAGCTCGGGATACATCAAGATCGTGCCATAGAGGGAACACAAGAGAGAACACGAGAGAGAGAGAGAGAGAGAGAGAGAGAGAGAGAGATCAAACACATAGCTACTGGTACATACCCTCAGCCCCGAGGGTGAACTACTCCTTCCTCGTCATGGATAGCGCCGGGATGATGAAGATGGCCACCGGTGATAGTTTCCCCGTCCAGCAGGGTGCCAGAATAGGCTCCCGAGAGGTTTTTGGTGGCTACAGAGGCTTGCGGCGGCGGAACTCCCGATTTATCTTCTGTTTTGGAAGTTTTAGGGTACGACGGTATATATGGGTGAAAGGAGTACGTCGGTGGAGCTACGGGGGCCCCACGAGGCAGGGAGGCACGCCCAGGGGGGTGGGCGCCCCCCCACCCTCGTGAGCACCTCCTGTATCTTCTGACGTGGAGTCCAAGTCCATCAGGTGGGTTTCCTTCCAAAAATAACTTCTCCAGTTGATTTCGTTCCGTTTTGACTCCGTCTGATATTCCTTTTCCTCAAAACACTGAAATAGGCATAAAACAACAAATCTGGGCTGGGCCTCCGGTTAATAGGTTAGTCCCAAAAATAATATAAAAGTGGATAATAAAGCCCAATATTGCCTAAAACAGTAGATAATATAGCATGGAGCAATCAAAAATTATAGATACGTTGGAGACGATCATGCATCTAAGCTTAATTCCTGCTCGTCCTCGAGTAGGTAAATGATAAAAAGAGAATTTTTGATGCGGAGTGATACTTTGACATAATTTCAATATAAATTTTCTTACTTGTCATATGAATATTCAGATCCGGAAGATTTAATACAAAAGTTCATATTGACATAGAAATAATAATACTTCAAGCATACTAATCAAAGCAATCATGTCTTCTCAAAATAACATGGCAAAAGAAAGTTCATCCCTACAAAATCGTATAGTTAGGCTATGCTTCATTTTCGTCACACAAAGATGTTCCCAACTTCTATACCCCCGATGACAAGCCAAGGAATTGTTTCATACTTAAATAATCTCAAACTTTTTCAACCTTCATGCAATACATGAGCGCGAGCCATGGATATAGCACTATGGGTGGAATAGAATATGATGATGGGGATTGTGTGGAGAAGACAAAAAAAGGAGAAAGTCTCACGTTGACGAGGATAATCAGCGGGCTATGGAGATTCCCTTCAATTGATGTCAACATGAGGAGTAGGGATTGCCATGCAACGGATGCACTAGAGCTATGAATGCTCAACAAAAGAAAACTAGTGGGTGTGCATCAAACTTGCTTGCTCATGAAGACCTAGGGCATTTGAGGAAGCCCATCATTGGAATATACAAGCAAAGTTCTATAATGAAAAATTCCCACTAGTATATGAAAATGACAAAATGAGAGACTCTCTATCATGAAGATCTTAGTGCTACTTTGAAGCACAATATATGAGACTCACTACATGAAGAACAAGGTGCTACTTTGAAGCATAAGTGTGGTAAAAGGATAGTAACATTGTCCCTTCTCTCTTTTTCTCTCATTTTTTGGGCCTTTCTCTTTTTTTTGGCCTTGCTCTTTTTTTTCGTCCGGAGTCTCATCCCGACTTATGGGGGAATCATAGTCTCCATCATCCTTTCCTCACTTGGGAGAATGCTCTAATAATGATGATCATCACACTTTTATTTCTCTTACAACTCAACAGTTACAACTCGAAACTTAGAACAAAATATGACTCTATATGAATGCCTCCGTGATGTGTACCGATGGTGCAATGAATCAAGAGTGACATGTATGGAAAATAATGCATGGTGGCTTTGCCACAAATACGATGTCAACTACATGATCATGCAATGGCAATATGACAAAAGTAATGTATGTCATAATAAAGATGATGGAAGTTGCATGGCAATATATCTCGGAATGGCTATGGAAATGCCATGATAGGTAGGTATGGTGGCTGTTTTGAGGAAGATATAAGGAGGTTTATGTGTGATAGAGCGTATCGTATCACGGGGTTTGGATGCTTGCTAAGTTTGCACCAACTCTCAAGGTGAGAAAGGGAATGCACGTACATCAAGAGGCTAGCAAAGGCGGAAAGGTGAGAGTGCATATAATCCATGGACTCAACATTAGTCAAAAGAACTCATATACTTATTGCAAAAAATTAGAAGCCATCAAAAATCAAGTACTACGCGCATGCTCCTAGGGGGATAGATTGGTAGGAAAAGACTATCGCTCGTCCCCGACCGCCACTCATAAGGATGCACAAGCCAGGTACACTTCATGTTTCAAATTTGTTACACAACTTTAACCATACGTGCATGCTACGGCACTTGCAAACTTCAACTCAAGTATTTCTCAAATTCACAATTATCAACTAGCACGACTTTGATATTATTACCTCCATATCTCAAAACAATTATCAAGCATCAAACTTATCTTAGTACTTAATTCACTCAAAAAGAAAGTTTCATATATCTTGAACACTAAGTATATTAAGATTAAGCAAATTACCATGCTATTAATGACTCTCAAAATAATATAAGTGAAGCATGAGAGATCATCTATTTATTCAAAATAAAACTACCACCTTGCTCTAAAAGATATAAGTGAAGCACTAGAGCAAACAACAAACTACTCCGAATTATATGAGTGAAGATCAATGAGTAGTCGAATAATTATACAACTATGTGAAGACTCTCCCATTTAATAATTTCAGATCATGATACTTTATTCAAACAGCAAGCAAAGCTAAACAAAACTATATTGCAAGGATATCACAACTCATGTGAAGAAGCAAAAACTTAGGCTCAACCGATACTAACCGATAGTTATTGAAGAAGAAAGGTGGGATGCCTACCGGGGCATCCCCAAGCTTAAATGCTTGAGACTTCTTGAAATATTATCTTGGGGTGCCTTGGGCATCCCCAAGCTTGAACTTTTGTGTCTCCTTAATTCCTCTCATATCATGGTTTCTCTTTTTATCAAAAGCTTCATTCACAACAAACTCAACAAGAACTCGTGAGATAGGTTAGTATAAACCAATGCAAAACCTTATCATTTTCTACTGTAACAAATCACTAACATTATTATTCAACATTGCATACTAAATTCCTCTGCATATTTAATAATCCTATCCTTAAATAGAGTCATTAAACAAGCAAACATATGCAAACAATGCAAACATAACAGCAATCTGCCAAAACAGTACAGTCTGTAAAGAATGCAAGACTATCAATACTTCCATGATTCCAAAAATTATGAACTAAAATTCCCACTGTAATAAATTTAGCATATCTCAATATGCAAAAAGATTCAATATTATACCACTCTCTGACTTTTCTAGAGAATTTTTGCAACAGCGGTAAACGTTCTGTTTTCAAACAGCAACATGTATACTAGCAAAATAAGCATGGCAAAGGCTATCCTTGACTTTTTTATTGAAACTAAAGATGCAAAACATTATTCTAACTAACAGCAAGCAAATACTAACAAGATAAAATGATGCTCCAAGCAAAACACATATCATGTGGCGAATAAAAATATAGCTCCAAGTAAAGTTACTGATGAACGAAGACGAAAGAGGGGATGCCTTCCGGGGCATCCCCAAGCTTAGGCTCTTGGTTGTCCTTGAATATTACCTTGGGGTGCCTTGGGCATCCCCAAGCTTAGGCTCTTGCCACTCCTTATTCCATAGTCCATCGAATCTTTACCCAAAACTTGAAAACTTCACAACACAAAACTTAACAGAAAACTCGTGAGCTCCGTTAGAGAAAGAAAACAAAACACCACTTCAAGGTACTGTAATGAACTCATTATTTATTTATATTGGTGTTAATACTACTTTATTCCAACTTCTCTATGGTTTATAAACTATTTTACTAGCCATAGATTCATCAAAATAAGCAAACAACACAATGAAAACAGAATCTGTCAAAAACAGAACAGTCTGTAGTAATCTGTAACTAACGCAAACTTCTGGAACTCCAAAAATTCTAAAATAAATTGGTGGACCTGAGTAATTTGTCTAGTAATCATCTTCAAAAAGAATCAACTAAATAGCACTCTCCAGTAAAAAGTTCTAGCTAATCTCGTGAGCGCTAAAGTTTCTGTTTTTTTACAGCATGATCATAAAGACTTCACCCAAGTCTTCCCAAAGGTTCTACTTGGCACAAACACTAATTAAAACACAAAACCACATCTAAAAAGAGGCTATATGGATTATTTATTCCTAAACAGAACCAAAAAGCAAGAAACTAAAATAAAATTGGGTTGCCTCCCAACAAGCGCTATCGTTTAACGCCCCTAGCTAGGCATTATGATTTCAATGATGCTCACATAAAAGATAAGAATTGAAACATAAAGAGAGCATCATGAAGAATATGACTAGAACATTTAAGTCTAACCCACTTCCTATGCATAGGGATTTTGTGAGCAAACAACTTATGGGAACAATAATCAACTAGCATAGGAAAGTAAAACAAGCATAACTTCAAAAATTTAAGCACATAGAGAGGAAACTTGATATTATTGCAATTCCTACAAGCATATGTTCCTCCCTCATAATAATTTTCAGTAGCATTATGAATGAATTAACAATATAACCAGCACCTAAAGAATTCTTTTCATGATCTACAAGCATAGAAAATTTACTACTCTCCACATAAGCAAATTTCTTCTCATTCGGAAAAGTGGGAGTATCATGAGAGACTTGAACACTAAAAATTGTTTCCACATTAAAAGAGTAACGTTCAGAAAAAGGGTAATCATAATCATGACAAGATTTGTAAATATAATCACCACTACTTTTTATAGCATAAGTTTCATCACAATAATCATCATAAGTAGCAACTTCATTCTCATCATAATCGATTGAAACCTCTCCCAAGATAGTGGAATCACTAAATAAAGTTGACACTCTTCCAAATCCACTTTCATATTCATCACAATAAAATTCAACATCCTCCAAAATAGTGGGATCACTACTTCCTAAAGTTGACACTCTTCTGAACCCACTTTCATCAATATAATCATCATAGGTAGGAGGCATGCTAGCATCATAACAACTTTGCATATCAAAACTTGGGGTGCTAAAAATATCATCTTCATTAAACATAGCATCCCCAAGCTTGGGACAAACATTAATTCCAGCAAATATATTCTCAAATATTTCATCCTCATCAAACATAGCTTCCCCAAGCTTGGGCCCTTTCATATCATAAGCATAATCACTCTCATCATTAAAAATATGGATAGCACCAATAGTATAGCAATTATCATCATCACAAGTAGTAGTAGGAGCAACATCATTTGGGAGGGATACCTTTTTACCTTTGTTGCTCCTTCTTTTCATTTTCTTCTTCACATTATGTGTAGGTTCAACCTTCCTCTTTGAGCTCCTTATTGATGAGATTGGTTGAATAGAAAGCTCCTCCTCGTTACCTGATTCATCATAAGAAATAATAAGAGGATATTGGGAAGTCTCTTACCTTTTATTAGTATTCTCATCATCTTCTAATTTCTTTCTTTTCTTTATGTAATTGGCAATATAAGGATTTTCAATGCAATTCACCGCACAATACATATAAATCTTCTCTAGATCAAAATCAAGAAATCTATCAAGATTAAATTTTGGAATACCCTCAGTTATACGTTTCATTTATTCATAACCGAAAAGAAGGCTAAGCTCTTTATGATGCTCAAGGGTAATCAAATTATCACAATATTTGGACACGACTTGATCATGAAACAAATAGCATTGGAGCTTTAAATGACCATGTTCATTGCGAAGTTCACAAGGGGTACTATAAATATTGAATCTTTCAGCACATTCATCTAGCTCTTCTTGCAACAATTTGGTTTCTAAATGCTTATGCCTCTGGCAATAAATATCTTCTCTATTTGGTGTGTTCATGCAAACATGCACTCCACAAAAGTTTACATGCTCATAAGAGATATTTTCATCATAACTAGTGCAATCATAATTAGCATCATGGATATTCAAAGAATTCGTACTAACAACATTGCAATCATGCTCATAATTCAAATATTTAGTGCCAAACAATTTAATGCATTCTTATTCTAACACTTTGGCACAATTTTCGTTTCCATCATACTCACGAAAGATATTAAAAAGATGAAGCGTATGAGGCAAACTCAGTTCCATTTTTTTAGTTTTCTTTTATAAACTAGACTAGTGCTAAAACAAGAAACAAAAAAGATTCGATTGCAAGATCTAAAGATATACCTTCACTTACCTAGCCTCCCGACAGCGGCGCCGGAAAAAAGAGCTTGATGTCTACTACACAACCTTCTTCTTGTAGACGTTGTTGGGCCTGCAAGTGCACAGGTTTGTAGGACAGTAGCAAATTTCCCTCAAGTGGATGACCTAAGGTTTATCAATCCGTAGGAGGCGTAGGATGAAGATGGTCTCTCTCAAGCAACCCTACAACCAAATAACAAAGAGTCTCTTGTGTCCCCAACACACCCAATACAATGGTAAATTGTATAGGTGCACTACTTCGGCGAAGAGATGGTGATACAAGTGCAATATGGACGGCAGATAAGAGTATTTGTAATCTGAAATTATAAAAACAGCAAGGTAACTAATGATAAAAGTGAGCGTAAACGACAATGATAGGAAACAAGGCCTAGGGTTCATACTTTCACTAGTGCAAGTTCTCTCAACAATAATAACATAGATAGATCATATAACAAGCCCTCAACATGCAACAAAGAGTCACTCTAAAGCCACTAATAGCAGAGAACAAACGTAGAGATTATGGTAGGGTACGAAACCACCTCAAAGTTATTCTTTCGGATCAATCTATAAAAGAGTTCGTACTAGAATAACAACTTAAGACACAAATCAACCAAAACCATAATGTCACCTAGATACTCCATTGTCACCTCAAGTATCCGTGGGCATGATTATACGATATGCATCACACAATCTCAGATTCATCCAACCAACACAAAGTACTTCAAAGAGTGCCCAAAGTTTCTACCGAAGAGTCAAGAACGTGTGCCAACCCCTATGCATAAGTTCATGGGAGGAACCCGCAAGTTGGTCACCAAAACATACATCAAGTGGCACATGATATCCCATTGTCACCACAGATAAACACGGCAAGACATACATCAAGTGTTCTCATAAAAGACTCAATCCGATAAGATAACTTCAAAGGGGAAACTCAATTCATCACAAGAGAGTAGAGGGGGAGAAACATCATAAAATCCAACTACAATAGCAAAGCTCGGGATACATCAAGATCGTGCCATAGAGGGAACACGAGAGAGAACACGAGAGAGAGAGAGAGATCAAACACATAGCTACTGGTACATACCCTTATCCCCGAGGGTGAACTACTCCCTCCTCGTCATGAATAGCGTCGGGATGATTAAGATGGCCACGGTGATGGTTTCCCCCTCCGTGAGGTCTTGGGACGGGCTCCCGAGAGGTTTTGGTGGCTATAGAGGCTTGCGGCGGAACTCCCGATCTATCTTCTGTTCGGAAGTTTTAGGGTACGACGGTATATATGGGTGAAAGGAGTACGTCGGTGGAGCTACGGGGGCCCCACGAGGCAGGGGGCGCGCCCAGGGGGGTGGGCGTGCCCCCCACCCTCGTGAGCACCTCCCGTATCTTCTAACGTGGAGTCCAAGTCCATCAGGTGGGGTTCCTTCCAAAATAACTTCTCCAGCTTGATTTCGTTCGCGTTTGACTCGTCTCGATATTTCCTTTTCCTCGAAACACTTTGAAATAGGCATAAAACAGCAAATCTGGGCTGGGCCTCCGGTTAATAGGTTAGTCCCAAAAATAATATCAAAGTGGATAATAAAGCCCAATATTGCCTAAAACAGTAGATAATATAGCATGGAGCAATCAAAAATTATAGATACGTTGGAGACGTATCACACCTTCACCTCAGCTTTCTCCTCCGGGGTCACTTTCAAGGCGGAGGGCTTCTCGACTCGAGCCATAGAAAAGGGAGGTAGTCCAGTCGACTGACCTGGCGGTTGGTCTTTGCAGTAGAACCAAGTCGACTGCCAGCCTCTGATTGACTCGGGAAGGATGATAGCTGGGAAAGTACTCTTACCTCTCATTTGAATCCCAAGACCCCCACACATCTGGATCACTTGCGTCCTCTCGTCACTCGGAATCGCCTTCTTGACCAACTGAGAACGACACGTGAAAATGTGCTTGAAGAGGCCCCAGTGTGGTCGACAACCCAGGAAATTCTCGCACATGGACACGAAGGCAGCAAGGTACATGATGGTGTTGGGGGAAAAGTGATGAAGTTGTGCTCCAAATAAATTCAAGAAGCCTTGGAAGAAACGATGGGGAGGCAAAGAAAACCCACGGTCGACATGAGTAGTGAGGAGAACGCACTCACCCTCTTGCGGCTGCGGCTCGGTCTCGCCCTCCGGGAGCCGCGCTGATTCGTGGGGGATCAGTCCCCCCTCGGCCAGATCGTCGAGGTCGTCCTGACGGATCGTTGACTGAATCCAATCGCCCTGGATCCAGCCGCGCGGCAGGCCGGACCTCGACGAGGATCCGCCCCGGCTGGACTTCTTCCCCTTCGCCTTCGCTGTCTCTTTCTTCGCGCGCTCCAAGGCCACCGTCCTCTCCTTCCCCATTACTGCGACGGAGCTCGAACAGAGCGGCGGCACCGAGAGCAGAGGTGGATGTGGCGGAGAAGATAGAGGAGAAAGAGGAGGAATGGGAACACATTGTGCAAAAAACCCGAGACCAGCGCCTTATATGAGGTCTTTTCTGAGTGGCTGACCCATGGGCCCAGGCGATCCTGTCAAATCCCGCAACAGCCGCGCACACGATACGTGGCAAAAAAGGTTGCGTGGGGATCGAGGCGGCCCTGCCTAATCCGTCCTGATTACTACGGGCACCTCCGCCCCGCGCGCTTCCCAAAGTTTGAATCCCGTGAGATCCGCGAGCAGCAGAGCAACTTGCCAGACTGAAGATTTTTCCATGTCGGCACTCGAAGTTTAACAATAAAAGTTCACTCGACAAAACCAAGAATGGATCAAGGCGACTGAAAAATAAGTTGAAGTCATCATGATTGTTCATCTGATCCCAGTAAGGCGCTTCCGAAGCGCAAAAATTGAATCAGAGGTATTCTTAACTCCTTCTCCACTCGAACCCTGAACCATTCGGGGGCTAATGATGAAGCTATGTACCTAGGGTAGGGTCATAGGCCTAACCTAGATACCCTCCCCTAGGACATCACCTTAAAAGCCAGAAGCATTCGAGGGATATCATCATCCATTCGACCATATGCATTCCACTCGAAAGACTCGAAATCACTCGACCGCAGCAGTTATCACTCGACAGACAGAAGATCTAAAGTCACTCTGCACAGCAACGGTCGGACGTTTACTCCATAGACTTAATGATCATTTATATCACTTTATTACTAGCATTACCAGTAATGCCATGTCTTTATGTACATTGAACCCCTTGTAATGTGGGTTGGCTGGGGTCCTGACGCACTCTATATAAGCCACCCCCCTCCACTGGCACAAGGGTTCGCACCTCCTATAATGCACACACGCATAATCCAGTCGACCCCCTCCAGACACCGAGACGTAGGGCTATTACTTCCTCCGCGAAGGGCCTGAACTCGTAAAACTTGTGTGTACAACTTCGCCATAGCTAGGATCTTGCCTCCTCATACCTACCCCCCATTCTACTGTCAGTCTTAGATCCACGACAAGTGGTGTTTTCGTTGGGGAGGGAGTAGCTAGCAAGGGTCACCCCTACCTACAGCTACACATCTTCAACACGATTGTAACTCTTTGGTGTTTTATCGGAAGATGTGATAGTTGCATGTCTATCACTAGGCACACAACTCCAAGTGCCCACCAACTACAACTCTATGATGTTCCATCGGGAGGACAGTTGCATGCTTGGAACTAGTATGCAATTGCATGTGTCTTGTCCTGACTGCAACTGCAAGTCTGCAACGCAATTGCAACTCTGTATTGTTTTATCAGGGAGAGACAATTGCATGTCTGAAATTAGCCATGCAACTGCAAGTATAGCCCCGTAATGCAACCATGGGCATGCAATTGGAAGTGTCTCGTCTCGTCTGCAACCGCAAGTCTTCAACGCAATTGCAACTCTGTAATGTTTTGTCGGGGAGGGACAATTGCATGTCTGATACTAGCCATGCAAGTGCAAGTATCGCCTCGTAATGCAACTATGTGTTGTTTTGTGTGTGTGTGTGGGGGGGTGAGTGCGGAGTTGCATGTATGCAACCAGGCACGCAACTCTGATTGTCGTGCCCCATCTGCAACTACATGTCTTCTAACCCGACCACAAGTAGACTTTTTTGTTCTGTCGGAGGGGGAGGGCCAGTTGCAAGCCCGACAACAGCCCCGCAACTGCAAGCGCCGCACCCGACCGCAACTGCATGTCCCCCATCATGGTTGCAACTGGACCTTTGTATTGACGGAGGGGCGGGCCAGTTGCATGTCTGACACTAGGCATGCAACTGCAAGTGTCGCACCCGCCGAAACTGGACTTTTTTGTTCTGTCGGAGGGGGCGCCGGTAGAGGGGGGCAGACCAGTTGCAAGCCCGACAACATCCTCGCAACTGCAAGCGCTGCACCTGATCGAGACTGCATGTCCCCCAACGTGGTTGCAACTAGACCTTTGTTTTGTCGGTGGGGGAGGCGGGAAAGGGGGTGGGCCAGTTGCATGTGCGACACTACAGTGTTTTGTCGGGAGGGGCAGTTGCATGTTTGTCACTAGGCATGCAACTATAAGTGTTGCCCCGACTACAACTCTGTGTCTGTTTTGTCACGGGAAGGGGCCAGATGCAAATGCAACAATTTTTCAGGTTTTAATATATTTTTATCCTTTTTCTTTGCTAATTGTACAATTCTTACTACATTTTTATTTTTAATTTATATTAAACAGTAAATTTTCTAAAAATTTGAAATATTGCCATCTGGTTGCACAATCGCCCTCGACTGTAACTTCATGTGTTCAAGTCAACTGAAATTTAGTGATGTTTTTCCTTCTTTTATCTTTTATTTTATACTGTTTTCTAAAATTTTGATACTGCAAACGTGCAACCTAGCTACATGTCTACTGCGCGTGCAGCCGCATATACTTCACACCGCATGCAACCGCGAGTGACATAAGCACACAACTAGAAGGCACACGTGGGGGTGTGGGGGGAGGGTGCTCGGTAGGTGTCTTTTATTATTTTTATCTTCATTTTATTTATTTTTATCCATTGCTTGTGTGCGCATCAAAATTATTATTTTCGTCAATATATTTTCTTGTGTTTGAATCCTTGTATTTTCCTCGAATGAAAAATGACAATAAGTTGCATGCCCATCTAGAAAAAAACTACAAGCACCATACTACATATACAAGTTCTGACAAAAACAAATGGAATGATTTGAACACAAAAAAAGTTGCCTCACTCGTTGAGGACTTGAGGTTGTAGTTTTTTATTTATAATTTTGAGGTTGTAGCTGCATAGCAAAACACACTGTGTGTCATATAGCCCAAGCACAAGGAAGAGGGAAAAATCTGGCAACAAAGCAACGTTCGCAGTGGAAAAGGTGACAAGAGCCCACTAGAAATACAAAGGCAGCCCGTAACGTCAAAAACACACAAACAGTTCTAGAAATAAAACAAGCCTGGTTTGTGCACATGCTGATGTCATCAGTCGACTGAGACATAGACAGACCCTATTTTAATTTTAACAACGTTTTTCCATCTTATAAAAAAGTTTTTTTTAGAGTACGCAATCGCGTACCTTAACTTTATAGAAGGCAGAAATATGTACAAGAAGTTATTACAATTGGGGGGGGGGGTTATCTAGCACACGACACACCGATGTTGCTAGAGATCCCCACGTCCACTCCTAGATGCTAACACTACTACTCACAGAAGATGTTAACTCCATGCGCTCCTGCCAAACCCCAAGTGCGTAGTATCTCGAAAGTCTTGACGGTGAAATGTTGCGCCGTGTCGATCGATGCACTAGGACCAAAGACGAGTCCATTTCTATGCTTCCACAGCTGCCAGGAGAACAACATCACCAGTGAGTCGAAACCCTTCCTGTGAGCAGCCGGTATTTGTTTCCGACAAGCCATCCACCAAGCCTCCAAAGAGTCATTCACTGTTGGGACTAAAGAGATATCTAGTCGGGTTTGCTGAAAACAATTATATCTTATAAAAAAGTTATAATAGATTTTTTAGGGAAACAACGTACTAGTGTCAAAAATGTTATTATATTATGGGACGGAGGGAGTAGTTTTTATTGCTCAAGAAGGTTCATAGAAATTGTTTCTCCACAAGCCAAACATGTCTACCAATATCTAATCCAAATAAAGAGAATAAAGAGAACTTAGCTAGCCTATCTACTTTAAATTTCCTCATACTTTTATGAATGAAGCTACAAGCTTCAAAATGTCCCACTCGAGCATTGATCTTCTTTTGTGATTGATCCATAGACCCCGCTTGAGTTTTGAGAAGATATTTTATAACTGTAGCACAATTAGAGAGATAAGGACTCATCTAAGCAGTAGTTGCGCCTTTACTCGCTGGAATTAGAGGAAAAGGGGGATATGCAGCAGCAACAACTTTTCTTTTGATATTAAGCAGGAAATGCGGCAGGTACACTCTAATATATACACCTTTTAAGAAGAAAAAAAAACTTCTCGTATTCTGCTGGATCATGGCCTTACCACTAGGTCCCCAATGGCCAGCAGGCGATTCAGTATAGCGGCTAACATTCATTTGTGCTTTGCTTTCCCATTGGACTGGAGAAGATCTTAAACTAGTGGCAACACTTCTCTGCAGGCAAGGACTTCAAAGGCAGGGGTATGACTGATAGATCTAAAAGTAATAGAGGAAGATCTAGGGTAAGCACCATTTTCGTCCCCGCAAATAGATGCAACCACAACTTTGTTTCCTTGTCTAGATACTAGACCTTCAACATTACACTTTGCAAAACCATGTGGAGGCATGATCCAAGGGAGGCAACTAGTGTGACGTGTAATCAAAGCCACCTTTGGATCCTTCTTTGCAATTGTGTCCAAATCGGCAATAAAACTTTGAACGAATAGACGTGTAAACAAAGGATTGGAACTTGTTTTCGTGGATAATTTTTTGGTGCATGATCCAAATAACCCAGAGCGTCACCACCATTTGAATGTAATATCTATGTGATAATGAACTTCCCAACATGAACAACCAATGCCTCGCATAATTTTCTATCATCCCTATCATATTTTCCACCATCTCTTCCTTTGGTAGATCTTATACACACTTAGACATGGGCTCGAGTAGAGTGCGCCACCATTGGTCCATTCGACCACATAAGGTGCAATAGGATATGTTCGTCATATGTTTGTGCTCGAGAACATAGGAAGTCACAAGGAGTGCTAAGATAAACGCCACATGAAGACCTTAATTTTACAGGGCACTGGGAATTCCACAAAATCAGTCCAGTTCTTCCCCTCCACGCAAGATGAAGATGAGCATGTTGTGTGGTCTAACCATCCCTCGCGGTTGAAATTGGTTCAGATCAGCGTGTCAAAGTGGAATGTATACTAAAGACCCTTTTTTCATGCGCCTGCGGCCAAAAATCTAAAATATTGTGTGCGCACAGAGGATTCCCAAGCATAGCACAAGCATTCATGGCCTCAAAAGTGTTCTCAATCAGCTCCTGTATCCGGTTTGTTTAAGTTTCATCAATAAGTTCTTTCAGTAAGAACACGTTGGCAGTAAGTGATGACATGATTGGCCTCATCGAACCCTCTCTCGGCAGCCAATTGTGTCCCCAAATCTCAGTAGTTGCACCTTATCCAATCCTTCTAATTAAACCTTGTGCAAGAACATCTCACCCTTCAATAATGGACCCCCATATTTGTGAGGGGTGGGAGCCCACCATTGCTACAAGCAACGAGGTCTCAGGGAAATAAACCGCCTTCAATGTTCCGGCACTCAACAAATTTAGCTCCCGAATAATTCTCCATGTCCCATGAGCTAGCAATGCGAGGTTGTAGAGTTCTAGGTCTCGGAAACCTAAACCTCCCACAGAATTTGGTCCTGTCGTCACCTCCCAGGAAACCCAAGCAACCTTGTGTTGTCCGCCTCTGCACCCCACTAGAATTTATTTATCATATTGTTCATGTGTTCACATAGTCCTCGTGGCAATTTAAAGCATCCGATAGAGTACACTGTTGGAGCTAATGTTGGAAATATGCCCTATAGGCAATAACATTGTATTATTATATTTCCATATTCATAGTTAATAGTTTATATTCCATGCTATAACTGCTATGATCCTGGAATATGCGATTGAGTGGAAACTTATATGCATGTGTGGAATGATAAACATGTAACAATAGGTTCCCGGTCTCGCCTCTAAGACAGGCTCAAGTGTTGTCAGGATCATGTTTTCTGGATCTTAGGATATCATTAAATGTAACGATAGTCATAAAACAACAGTGAGGGTATGCCGTTAGAAGAACGATCATATTGAATCGACCCAATTCTTGTTTGTTATACTTTGTGATTATATCATCTAAAATCATCCATTATAACACGGAGTGTTAGCATGTGTTCTAGTTCCTCAGACCATGAGAGTGTCTCGGTCACTTCCTACCAGACGGTGGGCTTTGAGGTTTCTCAAACATCATTTGTAACAAGGTGATCATAACGACAACTTTCAGGTTCACCGAAAAGTTTGACAAGTGACCGGATAGCTCGAGAGTGGGATTTGCTCCTCCGAGATGGAGAGATATTCTTAGGTACCTCTCGGTGTGATGGCATCCATCATCATCTGGACAGACACAGGTGACTACGTCACGGGGATGCTGGAACACGTCAATGAGAAAGAAGAATAAAACCGGTAATGGGAGCAGCAGTATAGTGAGCATGGTGATGACTTTGGAGGATACCGATGCACATTAGGTTTTCTAAAGTATCACGAAGGAATGGTAACATCACATGATAACCAGAGGTTCACTCGAATATCATTAGTGTAATCACAGGGACCGATATGGATGTCCACGGTTCCGCTATTGGTCATTGAACGAAGGGGTTTCGTTCATGTCTATGATTTACTGAACCTACGGGGTCATAAGCTTAAGGTAATCACGATCTGCTGAGTGTTAGTGTGATAGGAGTGATGAGAATATATTCGTGGAATTGTTTCATTAATATCCGGAATAATCCGTGAGGTTCCGGAAGCGTTTCGGGGTTACTGGAAGGGATTCACTGAATATCGGGCAATACCGGGTATTACCGATTAATATATATATAGGTGGAAAATGTTTCGGAGGATGTTAAATTTTATACATAATGCTCCAAAAATGTTTAGAACAAATATATATTTAATTTAATATCAATGGGCCTAATAAGGCCAAGAGGTGGAAGGTAACTTGGGCCAAAAAGGCCCAAGTGGTAAAGTGCCTCCCTTCCCTAAGGAAGGGGGAGAATAGGAGGGGAGGAGTCCTACTCCTCCTCCCCTTAGGCTGTGTTCGGTACAAAGTAATTTCACAGGAATTGTGGAGGTTTCATTCCTTATGGATATCTTTCCTTCCATGGCGTTCGGTACAAAGGAATAGCAGCATCGATTCCTCAGGAAACGTTCCCTATCCTCCATTTTTCATGCAACTGAAACATGCACTCAGACCTCATTTTTCGCGTAGGCTCGAGGCAAAAAGGTGCAGCCCTACGACTGCAGGACTTGATGTATTTGATCGTACAGGCGGGGTGGACCTGGTTTAGTGAACCATGGAACAACACAAAGAAAAAATATGTGGTGGTGCATGTGGTCTGTGTTTACATGTGACAATGATTCACCAAGAGGCATGCACGGCTGGTTGCCCTTAATTTTTTAATCTGGTCATTAGTTTATTCTATCCTACGTTGGCTTCCTTCATTCCTAACGCCACTAGTTGAACTTTTCCAGCGATTTCATGCGTGTAGGTTTTCACTTTGGCCTTAATCCTATTCCTACATATTTTTCTATCCCTTTGTTTTCCATACCTACGTTCTGAATAGGGCCTTAGTTGGACGGCCCAAGGAGGGTTTCCCTCCTTGGTGGCAGCCCTCTCTATCCCCTCTAACATGTATATAGTGGAGGTTTGGTGCCCAATTGATTAACACAAGTTTTGGAGCCTCCTCTAGTTGATCTAGTGCACGTTCTAGTTGGTCCTAATTGACTAATTAGAGCGAGCCCTAGCCACCTCTAATCCTCATAATTAGAAGCCGCGTGTGGTTCTAAACTCCCCCCTCTAATTCTCCAATGATGATTAGCTCTGGAAGGCGAAGCGCTGCCGGATCGTGAAGACTGTACGCTTGCAACCAACTAGAGAGGTCGTGCTTTCAGTCTTTTGTTCGAGGGCGGTTCGCGGGATCGTCCTTGACGTTCGAGGGACTCCAAGTACCATCTACACCGACTCATCTAATACTGCTACACTCCCGGAGTCGGTACCAATCGTTGATCACAAGCCGTTATGCATCTTCATGTTGTTCCTGGGTGATCGTAGGGCGATTTTTTTTTGTTTTCTACTACGTTTCCCAAAAGTGGCATCATGAGCGGTTCTATGAGTAGATGCAGGTTGCGATCTAGAACAAATGTGGATGTGAGGGTGATGTTCTTTCTATGCTTCCCTCGAGTGTTGCTTCAGTTCAGTTCGTTGACGGTATGGTGTCGCTTTTCACAAGGTTCGACAATCGCTCGTCTCTAGATGTCGACGATCTTCTAACAGTTCCTTGGGCTTCACCATAGTCAAGAATAGTTAACCATCGTGTACGCAAGAGGGCAATGAAGATGGATGATCTTCTAGGGGGTCACACGTATTAGACGAAGTTTAGTGTGGGGGAACGCGATTTTTAATTAAGTCTCTTCTTTCACACACCCTGAAAGTTAATCTAGCAACAAGGATTATCACTTTATGGTGTGCACGTAGGTAGCTTGGTTTATCTAGAAACCCTAGAAGCCACATAATTAAAATTTGCTAAAACAATTAGAGGACATCTAACTTGGTTTTGCAGGGTTTGCATTTGATGTGGTATGGCCTTCGTCATGATAATGAGTTTATGTATGAGATGGTTATATGTTGTAATGTTAAGTGGCCTGCGCATCACGGCATGATGGCTAGAGCCATGAGATTGCCACCTTAATGTAAATATCATAGAGATAGGTGGCAGGTGATGGTGGCAAGACGTACACGGAGGACCCTGACGAGGAGAAGGTGTACCAAGGCGCAGGGCGAGGAGCTATAATTTCGTGCCACGGTGGAATTTTAGATTTGTGGTGTCACGACAACGTTTTCTAAAACAGTTGCCACGACAACATTTTCTGATATTGCCACCACGGCAACGAAGTATTGGATGTCACGTCGCTTCAACTGGAGATTAAAGACGATCACAAAAACTCCCGGCGCCCAGGGCTATATCATATCATGCTATTATGAATTGCCTGAGGGGTTTATCCCTTTGTTGTTTGCACCCTTTGATTGCGAAGTAATCAATTATTAGGGTGATCTCTCACAGTAAATATCAAGTTAAAGGTGCTCTTCCCAGTGTTGCAACCGTCCATAACACGTAGCGCTTCGGAGTGCGTCATGTCCACATGAGTACAAACGGGACGTGAGGTGTAAGATGGAGATGGTCAGACCATGTATGCAGATAGCACTCGGTTGTCTTGAAGTTCTGCCAGAATCGTTCTGAGCTTGGAGCACAAAGCATCGAAAGATGAACAAGAGTCATATGGAGATATGATCGGCAAAATTTTGCCTACCGATCAAAATTCTCGTCATCAATGATGTCCACATCAATGGTTGAGAACTAGATTTGGATCTTGAATCACTCACTATCAATTATGAGAGATATTGATTTGAGTGGGAGCACAATTGTGTATTAATTAAGTTTAATAACTAGTGCAATTTAATTATGAACAATGTCTATGTGTAGTTTGCATTATAGTTGTAGAATTATGGCTCATGGTTCCACTTTCGTTGTTGAAATTGATTGATTGTTATTTATCTGGTTGAAACTTTATGTTTGAGAGGACCGTCCTCTAAAAGTGCCAAGAAGGATTTTTTCCTATTGCATGTTTACAATACTCTCTTATTGATGCTGTGGATGAAGAGACTCACGTCCTTCGATCCAAAAGCTAGAATTGCATTACGGTCTGCTTGCTTCCGAGGAACCCAAACTTCATAATGTTTGGGATAGTTATGTGATATTCTTGGAATTGAAAATTGGTTTCACAAACAAAACAAAGGCTAAAATATATGTGATATCTAAATAAGATTGTTTGCAAATTCTAGTGAAGTGTTCAACTATGTTTAAGACTGAAATGCGTAAGATCCGGAAGGAACCCAGTCATGTGTTGATGGTAAAAACTTGTAGAGAAAGAATAAAACCAAAGGATGTAATGAGACTTACATGCCTAGGGAAGGTAAGGGCTCACATCACTCTTAAAGTTGTTGTTTCTTCTGAGATTAAGAGAAATATTGAAGTAAAACTATAAGAAGTAAAAGGCAGAAATAAAAGAAGACTCAAATGTTCAGCTCAGGTATGAATGTCATGCAAGTTATGAGATGTAGAGGTGGTTGGTCAAGTAAAGTGTATTTCTTGGGAAATATGATCGATTATTTGATCACTGATTCTTTGGCATTGTGGTTAAAAGGTTAATCACAAGGATATCAACTCGATTGCATATTATTGCAAATCATTGCAAAGAAACTCCGAACGGCCTAAATGACCAACACATAATGAGGTTAAAATATTTTGATGGATTGTAAAAGGTTACAGTATTTCTATCAGTGTATTTCCTCTGTATTTATTATCATAATTCATTTTACAGTTTTTGTACAATCTAGACCATTGCATAGAAGTTGCAAGGAGGTTGTTCGTGACAGGACAATAGTTGTTCGATATTATGAAGGAAGTTGTTCATGACAGAACAATAGTTATTCGATGTTATGAACAGAAGGGCATACTCTTATTGTGAATAAGATGTATATTATGAACATTGATAATAAAATTGAACATCCATAACACTGACGCTAAATGTCGCAAGACTAAAAGAATACCAAATCTGTGTGGCACTACATTTAGTCACATTGAAGAAACCAGCATGGAGAAATTTCATAGTGATGAATTTTGAAGTCATTTGATTGAGAATCATTTGACACTTGCAAGTTTCATCCAATTATTGAAGTAAACTAAAATACCGTTCACATGCCATAAAGAACAAGCAACAAAAATAATTGGAGATATGCATATTGATGTATGTAATCCAATAAGTGTTGTTGCAAGCAGTGGATTTATCTATCTTCAAGATGACTCAAGTAGATATTTATATTTACTAATTGAGACATAAATATAGATCTTTTGAAGTCTTTCAAAAGGTTTTCAGAATGAAGTAGAAATTATTATAACATGAAAATTATGTTTCTACAATTGGATTGCAGAAAAGAATATCTGAGTTACAAATTTAGCGAATTTTATAGCTTGCACCTCCTAGAAACCTACCGAGAGTAGATTTTTTTACATAGATGCAATCAAACTATTTATGACATGGTGAGATCAAAGATGACATTAATTATTTCACCAATATACTTTCAAAGTGATGCTTTAAAAACTGTGGCTTTTACACCGAAAAAGGAGCGCCATCAAATTTATTGAAATAAGTGCTACTTTGTAGGTTATCTCAATAGTTGGGTATTCCTCTATCACAACGCCAAGGCAAAGTGTTGCCACAGAGTGCGGAAGTTTTGAAAAAAATGTTATCTATAAAAGAGTGAGTGGGAGGATGATGTCTGCTACGCAACTTTATTCTTGTAGACACGTGTTGGGCCTCCAAGCGCAGAGTTTTGTAGGACAGTAGCGATTTTCCCTCAAGTGGACGACCTAAGGTTTATCAATCCGTGAGAGGTGTAGGATGAATATGGTCTCTCTCAAACGACCCTGCAACCAAATACAAGAAATCTCTTGTGTCCACAACACACCCAATACAATGGCAAATTGTATAGGTGCACTAGTTCGGCAAAGAGATGGTGATAGAAGTGTAAGATTGATGGTAGAAATATATTTTTATAATCTGAATAAATAAAAAAAGCAAGGTAGCAAGTAGTAAACGGGCACAAAAACGGTGTTTCAATGCTTAAAAAAACAAGGCCTAGGGTCCGTACTTTCACTAGTGCAATCTCTCAACAGTGCTAACATAGTTGGATCATATGATTATACCTCAAAGTACAGCAAAGAATAACTCCCGAGTTCCTATTAGCAGAGAACAAAAGGTAGGAATTGTTTGTAGGGTGTGAAGCCACCTCAAGGCTATTATTTCCGATCGATCTATTCAAGAGTTCGTACTAAAATAACACAAAGCTATTGTTTCCGTTCGATCTATCCTAGAATTCCTACTAGAATAACACCAAAGCATATTCATATTCATAATACTCAATCCACACAAGGAACTACAAAGAGACCCCAAAGTTTCTACCAGAGTAAAACGTGCATCAACCCCTATGCATAGATTACCCCAATATCACCGCGGGAATCTGTGAGATGAATGCCATAACATATAGCAAGTGAATAAATAAGATACCCCAATTGTCACCTCAAGTATTCATACCGCAAGACATATATCATGTGTTCTCATCTTTGAATATTCAGTCCGACATGATAAAACTTCAAAGGGTAAAGATTCGATTCATCACAATGAGAGTATAGAGGGGAGAAACATCATATGATCTGATTATATTAACAAAGCCCATGATATAGATCACGAGAGAGAGAGAGAGAGAGAGAGAGAGATAACACATAGCTACTGGTACAAACCCTCAGCCCCGAGGGTGGACTACTCCCTCCTCATCATGGTGGCCGCCGGGATGATGAAGATGGCGACCAGGGATAATTCCCCCCTCCGGCAGGGTGCCGAAACGGGTCTAGATTGGTTTTCAGTGGCTACGGAGCCCTAAGGCGGCGGAACTTCTGATCTAGGTTAACCCCGATGGGTTTCGGAATATTTGGGAATTCATAGTGCAAAGAGGGGGTGCGGGAGGCCACCGTGGTGGGCACAACCCACCTGGGCGTGCCAGGGGCCTGGTGGGTTATGCCCCCCTCGGGGCACCCCTAGGTGCTGCTCTGGCCCAATGGATGTCTTCTGTCCCATAAAAAATCCCCGTGGAGTTTCGTTGCGTTTGGACTCCGTTTGATATTGATTTCATGCGATGTAAAAAACAAGCAAAAAACAGCAACTGACACTGGGCACTGGTTCAATAGGTTAGTCCCAAAAAATGATATAAAGTTGCTATAAAATGATTGTAAAACACGCAAGAATGATAAAATAATAGCACGAATACTTCATAAATTATAGATACGTTGGAGACGTATCAGCATCCCCATGCTTAATTCCTACTCGTCCTCGAGTAGGTAAATGATAAAAGAAATAATTTATGAAGTGTGAATGCTAGCAAAGTGCATAAGTTTGATCAATGATAATTTCAATCACTTTTCCTAGCATCATAACAACAATTCTTTCTTATAAAACTTCTCATGTTATAGTGGCAACCAATTCACATGTTAAGGTTCAAACAATGAACTCTCTTGGAACTCAACAACCTATGTTCTTAGTCACCAAGCAATTGCAATTCAACTTATTCAATAGAGTTTAAGTAAGAGCTCCACATACTCAACTATCATCTAGTCTTCTATGATTGCTAACACTCTCCGCATACACATGAGCAAAACGTTTCAACCGGACACATAGAAATATAGGGGCTTATTGTTTTGCCTCCCAACGTATTCACCTCAAGGGCGATGTCAACAATAATAACTCATGCTACCCATATCCAACTGGACATATGTGCCTAGATCTTTCCTCACCACATGATGCTTACCAAAAGAGAAAAATAAAAGGGGAATAGAGAGAAAAACTTTGACTCTTTGCCTAAAAGTAAATACATAAAATTAAAAGGTAGGCCCTTTGCAGAGGGAAGCGGGGATTTGTAGAGGTGCCAGAGCTCAAAGTGAAAAACTTAGAGGTAAAAACATTTTGGGAGGTGTATCCATCCCACCAACAAAAACGACTTAGAGTTCCCAACACTTTCCATGCTAGATATATCATAGGCGGTTCCCAAACAGAAAATAAAGTTTACTCCTTTTTCCACCATACTTTCACTTTCCATGGCTAACCGTATCCACGGGTGCCCTCCATACCAACACTTTTCAAGGAATTTATTATTTGACAACATAAAGTAAATTCATTTTTACATTTCAGGACTGGGCATCCCTAATACCTTCGCCTTACTCTCGTGCAATGACAAGTGAATAAACACTCATCTTGACAATAACACATCTAGCATGGAAAATATTAGCCATCCCTCACCGCTCCGCGAGCGAAACAAACACACAAAAGAGAAGTTTATTTTGAAAATTAGAGATGGAACATGCAAATTTGCTTAGAACGGCAAAAGAATACCGCATATAGGTAGATATAGTGGACTCTTGAAAATAAGATTTGGGTTTAAGGGTTTTTGGATGCACAAGTAGTATCTCTACTTAGTGCAGAATTTTTGGCTAGAAAATATGGGGGGCAAGCACCACATGTTGAAGGATCTATGACAATATAACTTTTATGCGAATATGAACAAACATAAATCATTATGTTGTCTTCCTTGTCCAACGTCAACAATTTTGGCATATAATATTTTGATGGGGGCTCACAATCACAAAAGATTTCCATGATAGTGTATTTATATGTGAAAGTTCTCTTCCTTATACTAATTATTCGTGAAATTGCTTGTATGACCAAAATTGTGATTGTCAAGCCTCAAAAGATTTCATTTTCTAAATCCAATGTGAAGCTGCCACTAGGCATGATATGATTTCAACTTCATGACATTCAATTTATTCAACAATTTACTCGTAGGACATAAGTGAAGCACAAGAGTAAATGAAAAGCTACTCCAAAAAGATATAAGTGAAGATCAAATGAGTAGTTAAGTAAATAGATAGCTATGTGTGGACACTCTCTTATTTAAAAATTCCAGATCTAAGTATTTTATTAGCAGCAAGCAAAACAAAAATAAAATGACATTCTAATAATAGCACAACTCATGTGAAGAAGCAAAAACTTAGGCTCGACCGATACTAACCGATAATTGCTGAAGAAGAATGGTGGGATGCCTACCAGGGCATCCCCAAGCTTAGATGCTTGAGACTTCTTGAAATATTATCTTGGGATGCCTTCGGCATCCCCAAGCTTGAGCTTTTGTGTCTCCTTAATTCCTCTCATATCACGGTTTTCCTAAATCTCAAAAGCTTCATGCACACAAAACTCAACAAGAACCTGTGAGATAAGTTAGTATAAACCAATGCAAAAACCTTATCATTCTCTACTGTAGCAAATCACTATAATTATTATTCAACATTGCATACTAAATGCCTCTTCATATTTAATACTCCTATCCTCAAATAGAATCATTAAACAAGCAAACATATGCAAACAATGCAAACACAACAGCAATCTGCCAAAACAGTACAGTCTGTAAAGAATGCAAGAGTATCAATACTTATTCAAATCCAAACATTATGAAAAATTACCACACTACAGATAATTTATCAGAGATTTTTATGCAAAATGTTTCAACATTTTAACACACTCTGACTTTTCTAGGGAATTTTTTCAACAGCAGTAAACTTTCTGTTTTCAAACAGTAACATGTAGACTTGTAAAATAAGCATAGTAAAGGCTATCCTTGACATTTTTATTGAAATAAAAGATGAAAAAAATTATTCTAAATAACATCAAGCAAATCCTAACAAAATAAATTGACACTCCAAGCAAACACACATCATGTGACGAATGAAAACATAGCTCCAAGTGAGGTTACCGATAATGTTGGAGACGAAAGAGGGGATGCCTTCCGGGGCATCCCCAAGCTTAGTTGCTTGGATCTTCCTTGGATATTACCTTGGGGATGACTTGGGCAGCCCCAATCTTAGGGTCTTGTCACTCACTATTCTCCTCATATCGATATCTCACCCAAAACTTGAAAACTTCAACCGCACAAAACTTAACAGAACTTTGTGAGATAGGTTAGTATGATAAAGAGCAAACCATTCCACTTTTTGGTACTGTCAAAGACAAGATTCATAATTCTTCTCACACAATGCCTACTATAGCATACCATTTCCACAGTTTATATTGAGCAATATAAGCCATAGAAACTAGAAAACAAGCAAACTATGCATTGAAAACAGAATCTGTCAAAAACAGAACAGTCTGTAGAAATCAGTACTCAAACCATACTTCTGCCACTCCAAAAATTATGAAACAAATTTGACCTCATGATCAATTTGTATATTAAAATTCTGCAAAAATAATCAACTCAATAGCAGTCTTCTGTTAAAAATGATAATTATTTTTGTGAGCGCATAAGTTTCTGTTTTTCAGCAAGATCAAAGAAACTATCACTCAACAAGATCCTAAAGGTTTTAATTGGCACTTTATTGAAACCAAAGCTATAAAAAATGATTATTACAGTAGCATAATCATGTGAACACACAAAAACATTAGGTAAAAGTGTTGGTTTGTCTCCCAACAAGCGCTTTTCTTTAATTCCTTTTAAGCTAGGCATGATGATTCAATGATGCTCGCATGAAAGATAAGAATTGAAACATAAAGAGAGCGTCATGCATCATAAGTTCCTCTCTCATAATAATTTTCAGTAGCATCATGAATAGATTCATCAATATAACCATTACATAAAGCATTCTTTTCATGATCCACAAGCATAGAAAATTACTACTCTCTATGGCATACATGTCATCGTAATAATCATCATAGAAAGCAACTTTATTGCCATAGTCAGTTGAAACCTATTCCAAAATAGTGGATGTATCACTAAATAAATTCATGAACTCTCCAAATCCAATTTCATCAGTATTGTAATGAGATTCAACACCTCCAAAACAGTGGGATCACTACTACCTAGAGTTTACACTCTTCCAAACCCACTTTTATCAATGTAATCATCATAAATGGGAGGCATGCTATCATCAAAATAAGTTTTATCAATCAACGTAGGGGGACTAAAAAGATCATCTTCACTAAACATGGCCTCCCCAAGCTTGGGACAAACATTAATTGCAGCAAATAAATTCTCAAACATGTCATTCTCATCTAACATAGCATCCCCAAGCTTGTGGCTTGGTATATCATAAGCATAATCACTCTCATGATTAATAGTATGAATAGCACCAACGGTATAACAATTGTTATCATCATAATTTCCCAAGTTGGTGCCAAAAAGATTTCCAATATTATAAGAAGTATCATTATCTTCCCAATCATAATCATCACAACAAACAATAGGCATAACAAAATCATCATCAAGTGTATCATCTTCCAAAATTATTTTAGATTCATTTTCATGAGGCACAACAATAATAGGAGCAACATTATTTGGGAGAGATACCTTTTTACCTCTCTTATTTCTTCTTTTCTTCTTCTTCACCACATCATGTGTGGGCTTAATTAATCTTTTAAAGCTTCTTATTGATGAGATTGGTTGGATAGGAAGCTCCTCCTCGTTACCTGATGTAGCGACCCGACCTCAGACGGTCAAGCCTCTGTGTATCCGTGCCATCCACGGATCGGTATCTTTGGCACACACAGTACATCAATGTATATATCAAAGTGAAATCACATGTATAAATAACGTAAGACTGATATATACCTCATAAGTCTCGGTGAAACAAGTAATCGGTGTGGATTCCCATCAACGCCATCGGCGAGTTGAGTGTACACCGTAACCTGTATCGTAACCCTTACTCGTCGAGGAAATATCGCAACATGATATGTTGCAGCCGTGTAAATCGATACATTGAATGTACCGGCAAGATCACAATAAGATAAAACAGATGATAAACTATACTATATGCAGTATGGCTTTGGGGCTCTGTGTCTGAGTTTTGTTTGCATAAAAGCTGGTTTTATTTTTCCCTACAACAAAGGAATAAATGAAGTCTGTACTATGGAGTTTTCTATCGTGACATGGTTCCGCCAACCGATGTCTCATAGCCCAAAATCATCATAAGTTGCCCACAATTAAGTTATCAATCCGGTGTTGAGAGTTCCGAGATAGATCCAAGTCCGAGGCTCAGATTGTCCATAACAGGGACACGGCTAATCGATTAGGTTTAAACCCTCTGCGAGAGGTTTGTACACTTTACCCGCAAGATTCGATCCCTCTTTTACGTTCTCGCACTTCAGGTGTTTGAGAACAAGATGACCAAACATGGTCTTCGAAGAGTTCCCCGACCACCGTCCGGTGCTCATTCAATCCTACCGTAGTTCTACATCTGCTAGCACCGTCCTAGCGAGTCACAACTAGGGTCAACCAAGCCGAGCCCATAGTGACTTGCGGTTGCAGGTAAGCTTCGGGCATGAAGTATTCTTCCGTCTCTTTGAGTCAGGGTGAAGCTTTCCGCAAGATGTCATGGCGCTTCTCCATGCATCCCGGCCAACCATTTGGATTCTCGAGGTGCCCGTCAACCATCCTTCACCCAGTGGTGTGTATTGAATTCTTGTCTCGAGTCTTGAAGTCTTGAGGCCTTGAAGATGCAGTCCTTGCAGATTCCATCATGGAGTTATCGTCATTGGCGTAGATCCTCCATTCTCACACCACTCCGAGCACTCATACCAAACCCGTCTACTATAGCGTAGCATTAACATAATAACGTCCGGGCTTGGTAACAGGGTGATGGGTTCCTACCTCATGCATACTACTCAACTACAAGGATTCAATGTCACTCTGGAGGGATTGTTGCGAAGATGACACTAGATGCAATAAAACACATAGGTATGAAAAACATGGTCAAAGTGAACTTGCACGGTAATACTTGATGAAGATAACAACGCGTCGGAAAATGACTTGGTAGAACTAATCGTCACTCCGTTGAAAATCTATATAGTCAAACATAGCATTCACATAAGCAAACATCCTAGCAAACAATTCTAACACTCATAACAATACTCAATCAAAATAAAAGCGACAAAGAAAACCAAGTCGAAAACCAAAGGATAAACTTCGAAAGAAAAATTCAAGGAAAAACTAGTGGTGACCAACTCACACAATTTTAACATAACATCACTAAATTACTCTAATAATTTTTTTCTACAGCAAAGAAAATATAAATCTAATAAAATAACAGAAAATAAATTACTAATTTAATAACTAACAAAAAGAACTAATATAAAACTACTATAACCATCTAGTTAATACTAGAACAAATATAGCAACTAGCAAAACACTAAGACAACTATAACAGCAAATCATTTATTAAAACATTAATAAACTATACTAAATAAATATAACAACTAATGTGTTCACAAATAATAAAAACAATATAACTTGAAGTGGAAAAAGAATTACTTTTAAAACTAATAAAACTATTTTATCCACTATCACTATGAACTAAACAAGCAATTACAAAACAGTAGCTAAACACTAATAAATAACTACAAAATTTGTCTACTGTAGCTAAACATAAACATATAACAACAAGTGAAAATCTACAAAAGGAATGAACTAAAATAATTTAAAACAATAATTACATAACTAAAACAACTATATAAGCAAAACAGTACTGTTTTTACTAAAATCTAATTTAAAATACTCCAAAATTACCAAACTAAATCCTACAGCTAAAAAATATCACAAGTGACCAGGAGCAAAAAGAATTAATTAAAACCTATTTTTAAACTCAAGTTATGGCCAAAATACTAATCTGAACAAAATTTATCAAATTCAAATTTAAACTACTCAAATTTGAAATCCAGAGACACTAACAGAAACTTCAGCAAATTTGTGACACATAGAAATTGGAATCACTCAAAATACTAAAAACTCTAAAAGATATGAATTTTCTAAGATTGCTATTTTCTGAAAAAAATGAATTACGGAGTTCGTGGATCTCACCGGAGTAGTCGTCGAGTTGGGAAGAAGATCGCATCCGATGTTGCGGTTGATCCTAGAGGAAAGGAGATCACGGGACGGTGGAGAGAGATCATATAAACCTCGGGAGAGGTCGAGGCGGCGGCGGCACTTGGCGGCTCTTGGTGGTCTGCTTCTTCTTCTTCTTTGAGAGAGAGAGGAGGTGTTGGTTTGATGTGTTGGAGGGGGTGCTTGGGTATTTATAATGGGGAGGAGGGTTTTGCTTGGGGTAGGGGAAAGAAATAGACTAGGATTAGGAATCCTAGGAATAAAAACGTAATAACGAACGGGATCAAATCCTACTAGGATTTGTAAAAGAATAAAACCTTGGCTCCTGGCTCCTAGGTGCGTTAGATGCGATGGTCTTGGCCTTGGCCGGCAAGTGGTTGGCAGCTTGGGCCTTTGGCCCAAGCGCTGCGAATATATATATATATATATATATATATATATATATATATATATATATATATATATATATATATATATATATATATATATATATATATATATATATATATATATTTTAAACAAACAGAGAGAAAACAAAATGATAAAAAATGAAAATATTATATAGGCATATAATATATCAAAATTTTCAGAAAAAGATTTCCTACATGATGAACATTATTCTAGCGTTAAATAAAATACACACAAATTTAAATAAAGCAAAGAGTGCTTCTAGTCCAATAAAATCCAACAAAATTATTTTTAAAATACCAAAATGACTTCAAATTAATTTCTCTCCAATTTTCTGATGTAGGAAATCATGTTACCCTATTTTCCATATATTTTGTTTTGGAGAAAATATTTTGAATAAAACTCAAATAACTCCAAATTGGAAATAAATTCAAAAGAACTTTGGATTTAATTCTTTTAAAACTCCCAACTCATATTTCATTCAATTTGAAGAAGTCATTTTATCTTCTCTCGTGAAAATCATTGAGTTGCATAAAGTTTCAGAATTGGAAATATTTTCCAAATGAAATTCAAATATTTTCAACACCCTTGTCATTTAAATAAATGGAAGAAGTCATGTCATCTTCTCTCCGGGGTTTTGTGATGAAAAGAATTTGAATTCATGGAGATCATAAATGCAAGGTGGAAGTTTGGGAAAGTCATTTCATTCCTCTCATTCAACTTTCACAAAGTTTCAAATTTCACTCAATTTCACACAAGCAACCACACCACTATCAAACAAACAAGCATAAATATTTATTTAATATAACATTCCAAAATTTAGAATTTTGGGATGTTACAAATCTACACTTAAAATGAATCTAGTCCTCGAGATTGAAGAAACAACAAGAAAAGGTTAGGGTTTGGGGTCTTCCAGCAAATCCGTCGATCGAAATGGTCTAGTGTGCTACCACACTTAAAAGCAGGGTTATGGTTCCAGCGGAACTCGGTACTCCATCCTAGGGTGAACACTATCGGTCTTCTCACAACTTTGAAGTAACTCCTACTGGGGCTCTTCCGGTAGGGTCAAAACCTTTTCCTCAAATATGTGTCCTTTCATCTGGTGAGGTTCTTCCGAGACTATGTCTCCTTAGGCTGACAGTGCATGGCCAATAAACAACTATCGAGATCTCATGGTGGTCGATCATTACAGGTTTCTCCTGTAGGAATAATGGGTTGGGTTGGGTCTCACCGTATGACCTACGTTTGTAGCAGTTGCGGTACATGGATCAATCGTCCTACCATTCTAAGGTTTTTGGCTTGTCGTGTCGGCGCTCTTCTAAAGTTTTCAAGTCTCTCGATTTTCCATCAACATATGATAGTTCATGATAGAAGTCTCGGTATGGGGCCAATCCATCCCGTGCTTGAATCATTACCACATACGTAAGCAGTGAATCACGTATTCTAACACTTGGGCATACTCACAAGCATTGCAGAATTTCTCCTGTATTGAACAGGGATCGGGTAAATCCTTTAGTTCTGCAAGCATCTATCGTTACTTCACCACTCTCAGGTTTTTGCGTAACCTCCTACGAAACGTATGCTGATTGAATCACCGATTCTTCCAAATTTCTTCCTTCATCAAGGTTACATCTGTTCCTTTTCAAAATCATGGGCCTGTGGGTTATGGCCCACTTCAACACTAGTGCAGCTTTAACTCATCCTTGGAGTAACTCTCTTGTTCCATATTACACCTCCTTTAAATCCAGTAGTACTCTGTTTCTTCATACCATCATATCAAAAGCAAAACTCCAGTTTTTTTTCCTTCAAACTACAGTCCGTGGAATATATATTTTCCTATCCATTAGTCTAGTCTTCTTCACAGGGTACTACCACCCTTAAAATGAAGTTCACAAATCCATCCATAGACCATATTTCTCATATCCTCGAAAATGGTCAAAATCTTTGTTCATAGAGTAACAACTCAAAAAAAATCCATGTATGAAATCATGACACATTAAATTTATTGATTCATGCTTTCATTACAATCTCTGAGCACCCATTACATAACTCAACTCATCGAACTCATGAAAATGAAATTGCTTTTTACTACTCTTGTTTCCAATATCAAAATTCCAACTACTCAACTCCAGCTTTCATCTTGTCGGGACATTTAGTAGCATAATGTCCTGCTTCCTTGCAGCGAAAACAAATGACTTCCGACATGTCTCGGGGCTTCTTTGTGATTATGTAGGCTCCTTGGATTCTTGGCTTCTTTTCTGGACATTTACTAGCGTAATGACCTAAATCCTTGCACCTGTAACAAGTGACATGACTTAGGTCCTTCTCTGCAAAAATTGCGTTGTTCTCGGGTTGCCTTCTTTTTCTCTTCCTGGATTTCTCTGTAATGCTCAGAGCTTCTATTTCCCGGGGGTCAAACTTCACTTCTGCTGTCGGGAAATCTCTGAGATATTCTTCTCTTTCCTTAGTACAATCTTTGGGAAAATGTCCTTCTTCTCCACATGAATAGCAAGCGTTGGAGTAGAATCTGATTAGGCCTTCTCCATCAGGGTCTTCAACACATTCCTTCATCACAGGTTCTTTCATAACTTCTCGGAGGGCTTCTTTCATTCCTTCTTCCTGCCCTTGAATAGTTTGTTGCACCATGGGGTAAATGTGACACTGAGTCGGGTAGTGGGTGGTTCCTTCACACAAGAAACAAGTCACACGACTAGTTGGGCATTCCTCAGTGGGTGTTTCTCCTCACAATGAGGGCATCCATCCTTGTGTTCCTCCTGGTGTGTCCTATTTCTCCATAAATCTTGCAGGCACAAGGTTTCTTCTTGGGTTATCATAGTGCTTCCGGATGAGGCGTGATCTCAACAGGTCTTCTTGAATTCTTCCCAAGTCTTTGTTCCATTCCATCCTGTATAGCTTGATGCATCTGCCACCATGTTGCAGCACTTCCTTCAAAGTCTTGAAGGCGTAAGATACTTCATTCTTCCTTGAAACCAAATTGCTTCAAGTGATTCTCCATGTTCGAATCCATAGCTCGCCTCCGGCTGAGTCTTGATCCAGAGAATATCAGTCCAACTTCATTCATCATCTATGGGTCCAAAAGTTTTGGGATGAGATATGAGAGAGGTGGGGAGGATATACACACAATACAAACAATAGTTTTGAAGAAACAAGTTTTACTTTGTGGCTGTCGGAAAACATCAAACAAATGACAGCTCACAAATCGCGCATCTAACGTAAGTGTGTAACAGGGTTTGGTCTTCTAAAGGTCAAATAATTCTTCAGATTCTTGATTCTTCAAATTCTTCTAGTCTTGAGTCTTCAATTGTTGCAGCTTCAACTCTTCTAATGCATGGTCAAATCCTCTTTACTCTGAAGAGGCCATCAGTTATCCGATATCTTGTCCTTCTTGGAGCGGCTTGATTGATTCTTCATGTGATCAAAAGGAAAAGGGTATATTCTAACTATTTGAGGTGAGAGTGTCTATTTGATAAAATCGGAAGAGATGAAAGTAAGAGCCTTTTGAAAATAAAGTTTTTGTGAGACATCCTGTCCTAGGGGCTTTCCGATTTCTAGGGTCACGTTCTCAGTCAACATGTGCTCGATACCATATACATGGCGACCCGACCTCGAGACGGTCAAGCCTCGTGTATCCGTGCCATCCACGGATCGGTATCTTGGCACACAGTACATCAATGTATATATCAAAGTTCAATCACATGTATAAATAACGTAAGACTGATATATACCTCATAAGTCTCAACGAAAACAAGTAATCGGGTGTGGATTCCCATCAACGCCATCGGCAGGTTGAGTGTAGACCGTAACCCTGTATCGTAACCCTTACTCGTCGAGGAAATATCTGCAACATGATATGTTGCAGCCGTGTAGGTCAGTACATTGAATGTACCGGCAAGATCACAATAAAGATAAAACAGATGATAAACTATACTATATGCGGTATGGCTTTGGGGCTCGTATGCGAGTTTTGTTTGCATAAAAGCTGGTTTTATTTTTCCCTACAACAAAGGAATAAATGAAGTCTGTACTATGGAGTTTTCTATCATGACATGGTTCCGCCAACCGATGTCTCATAGCCCAAAATCATCATAAGTTGCCCACAATTAAGTTATCAATCCGGTGTTGAGAGTTCCGAGATAGATCCAAGTCCGAGGCTCAAATTGTCCGTAACAGGGACACGGCTAATCGATTAGGTTTAAACCCTCTGCAGAGGTTTGTACACTTTACCCGCAAGATTCGATCCCTCTTTTACGTTCTCGCACTTGAGGTGTTTGAGAACAAGATGACCAAACATGGTCTTCGAAGAGTTCCCGACCACCGTCGGTGCTCATTCAATCCTACCGTAGTTCTACATCTTCTAGCACCGTCCTAGCCGAGTCACAACTAGGGTCAACCAAGCCGAGCCCATAGTGACTTGCGATTGCACAGTAAGCTTCCGGCATGAAGTATTCTTCCGTCTCTTTGAGTGCAGGTGAAGCTTTCCGCAAGATGTCATGGCGCTTCTCCATGCATCCCGCCAACCACTTGGATTCTCCAGGTGCCGTCAACCATCCTTCACCCGATGGTGTGTATTGAATTCTTGTCTCGAGTCTTGAAGTCTTGAGGCCTTGAAGATCAGTCCTTGCAGATTCCATCATGGAGTTATCGTCATTGGCGTAGATCCTCCATTCTCACACCACTCCCGAGCACTCATACCAAACCCGTCTACTATAGCGTAGCATTAACATAATAACGTCCGGGCTTGGTAACAGGGTGATGGGTTCCTACCTCATGCATACTACTCAACTACAAGGATTCAATGTCACTCTTGGAGGGATTGTTGCGAAGATGACACTAGATGCAATAAAACACATAGGTATGAAAAACATGGTCAAAGTGAACTTGCCTGGTAATACTTGATGAAGATAACAACGCTGTCAGAAAATGACTTGGTAGAACTAATCGTCACTCCGTTGAAAATCTATATAGTCAAACATAGCATTCACATAAGCAAACATCCTAGCAAACAATTCTAACACTCATAACGATACTCAATCAAAATAAAAGCGACAAAGAAAACCAAGTCGAAAACCAAAGGATAAACTTCGAAAGAAAAATTCAAGGAAAAACTAGTGGTGACCAACTCACACAATCTTAACATAACATCACTAAATTACTCTAATAATTTTTTTCTACAGCAAAGAAAATATAAATCTAATAAAATAACAGAAAATAAATTACTAATTTAATAACTAACAAAAAGAACTAATATAAAACTACTATAACCATCTAGTTAATACTAGAACAAATATAGCAACTAGCAAAACACTAAGACAACTATAACAGCAAATCATTTATTAAAACATTAATAAACTATACTAAATAAATATAACAACTAATGTGTTCACAAATAATAAAAACAATATAACTTGAAGTGGAAAAAATTACTTTTAAAACTAATAAAACTATTTTTATCCACTATCACTATGAACTAAACAAGCAATTACAAAAACAGTAGCTAAACACTAATAAATAACTACAAAAATTTGTCTACTGTAGCTAAACATAAACATATAACAACAAGTGAAAATCTACAAAAGGAATGAACTAAAATAATTTAAAACAATAATTACATAACTAAAACAACTATATAAGCAAAACAGTACTGTTTTTACTAAAAATCTAATTTAAAATACTCCAAAATTACCAAACTAAATCCTACAGCTAAAAAATATCACAAGTGACCAGGAGCAAAAGAATTAATTAAAACCTATTTTTAAACTCAAGTTATGGCCAAAATACTAATCTGAACAAAATTTATCAAATTCAAATTTAAACTACTCAAATTTGAAATCCAGAGACACTAACAGAAACTTCAGCAAATTTGTGACACATAGCAATTGGAATCACTCAAAATACTAAAAATCTAAAAGATATGGATTTTCTAAGATTGCTATTTTCTGGAAAAAAATGAATTACGGGATTTCGTGGATCTCACGGAGTAGTCGTCGGAGTTGGGGAAGAAGATCGGATCCGATGTTGCGGTTGATCCTAGAGGAAAGGAGATCACGGGACGGTGGAGAGGAGATCATATAAACCTCAGGAGAGGTCGAGGGCGCGGCGGCGGCACTTGGCGGCGGCGGTGGTGCTGCTTCTTCTTCTGCTGGAGAGAGAGGAGAGGAGGGAGAGGTGTTGGTTGATGTGTTGGAGGGGGTGCTTGGGTATTTATAGTGGGGAGGGGAGGGTTTTGCTTGGGGTAGGGGGCAAGAAATAGACTAGGATTAGGAATCCTAGGAATAAAAACGGAATAACGAAACGGGATCAAATCCAGTAGGATTTGTAAAAGAATAGGAAACCTTGGCTCCCTGGCTCCCTAGGTGCGTGCGTGCGATGGTCTTGGCCTTGGCCGGCCGGCTGGTTGGCGGCTTGGGCCTTTGGCCCAAGGCGCTGCGAATATATTATATAAACAAACAGAGAGGAAAACAAAATGATAAAAAAAATAAAAATATTATATAGGCATATAATATATCAAAATTTTCAGAAAAAGATTTCCTACATGATGAACATTATTCTAGCGTTAAATAAAATACACACAAATTTAAATAAAGCAAAGAGTGCTTCTAGTCCAATAAAATCCAACAAAATTATTTTTAAAATACCAAAATGACTTCAAATTAATTTCTCTCAATTTTCGATGTAGGGAATCATGTTACCCTATTTTCCATATATTTTGTTTTTGGAGAAAATATTTTGAATAAAACTCAAATAACTCCAAATTGGAAATAAATTCAAAAGAACTTTGGATTTAATTCTTTTAAAACTCCCAACTCATATTTCATTCAATTTGAAGAAGTCATTTTATCTTCTCTCGTGAAAATCATTGAGTTGCATAAAGTTTCAAATTGGAAATATTTTCCAAATGAAATTCAAATATTTTCAACACCCTTGTCATTTAAACAAATGGAAGAAGTCATGTCATCTTCTCTCCAGAGTTTTGTGATGAAAAGAATTTGAATTCATGGAGATCATAAATGCAAGGTGGAAGTTTGGGAAAGTCATTTCATTCCCTCTCATTCAACTTTCAGAAAGTTTCAAATTTCACTCAATTTCACACAAGCAACCACACCACTATCAAACAAACAAGCATAAATATTTATTTAATATAACATTCCAAAATTTAGAATTTTGGGATGTTACACCTGATTCATCATAATAAACACTAGGAGGGTTTTGGGAAATATTTTTCCTTTCATTAGTCATCTCTTCATATTCTATTTGTTCTCTTGACTTTAGATAGTTGGAAATATAAGGATTCTCAATGCAATTTACCACACAAAACATATAAATTTTTTCTAGATAAAAATCAAGAAACCTCTTGGGGTTTGGAAAACCCTTAGTTATACGTTTCATTTCTTCATACCCCAAAAGAAGTCCAAGCTCTTTATGATGCTCAAGGCTAATCAAGTTATCACAATTTTTGGACACAATTTGATCATGAAATAAATTGCATTGGAGATTTAATGACCACGTTCATTGCAAAGTTCACAAGGATGGCAAAAAATTACATTTTTCAGCACAATCATCTGCCCTCTCTTGCAACCTTTTTGTTTCTAAATATTTATGCTTCTTACAAAAACGATATTCCCTTTTTGGTGTGCAAAGGAACTCCCAATTCACTCCGCAAAAAGTGACATGCTTATAAGAAACATCTTTGTCATGACTTGTGCAATCATCATTAGCGTTTTGGATATTCAAAGAATTCATACTAACAACATTGCAATCATGCTCATCATTCAAATATTTTGTGCCAAACATTTTATTGACTTCTTCTTCTAACAATTGAGCATAATTTTCCGAACCATCATTTTCAAGAAAGATATTATAAAGATGATCAATAATATGATGCAACCTCAATTCTATTTTTTTGTAGTTTTCTTTTATGACCAAACTAGTGATGAAACAAGAAACTAAAAGATTCAATTACAAGATCTAAATATATACCTTCAAGCACTCACCTCCCCGGCAATGGCGCCAGAAAAGAGCTTGATGTCTACTATGCAACTTTATTCTTGTAGACACGTGTTGGGCGTCCAAGCGCAGAGTTTTGTAGGACAGTAGCAATTTTCCCTCAAGTGGATGACCTAAGGTTTATCAATCCGTGAGAGGTGTAGGATGAAGATGGTCTTTCTCAAACGACCCTGCAACCAAATACAAGAAATCTCTTGTGTCCCCAACACACCCAATACAATGGCAAATTGTATAGGTGCACTAGTTCGGCGAAGAGATGGCGATAAGAGTGTAATATTGATGGTAGAAATATATTTTTATAATCTGAATAAATAAAAACAGCAAGGTAGCAAGTAGTAAACGAGCATAAAATGGTGCTTCAATGCTTAAAAACAAGGCCTAGGGTCTGTACTTTCACTAGTGCAATCTCTCAACAGTGCTAACATAGTTGGATCATATGATTATCCCTCAAAGTATAGCAAAGAATCACTTCCGAGTTCCTATTAGCGGAGAACAAAAGGTAGGAATTGTTTGTAGGGTGCGAAGCCACCTCAAAGCTATTCTTTCAGATCGATCTATTCGAGAGTTCGTACTAAAATAACACAAAGCTATTGTTTCCGTTCAATCTATCCTAGAGTTCATACTAGAATAACACCAAAGCATATTCATATCATAATACTCAATCCACACAAGGAACTACAAAGAGACCCCAAAGTTTCTACCGAAGAAAAACGTGCATCAACCCCTATGCATAGATTACCCCAATATTACCGCGGGAATCCGTGAGTTGAATGCCATAACATATATCAAGTGAATCAATAAGATACCCCAATTTTCACCTCAAGTATTCATACTGCAAGACATATATCATGTGTTCTCATCTCTGAATATTCAGTCCAACATGACAAAACTTCAAAGGGAAAAGATTCAATTCATCACAACGAGAGTATAGAGGGGATAAACATCATATGATCCGACTATATTAACAAAGCCCATGATATAGATCACGACAGACAGAGAGAGAGAGAGAGAGAGAGAGATAACACATAGCTACTGGTACAAACCCTCATCCCCGAGGGTGGACTACTCCCTCCTCATCATGGTGACCGCCGGGATGATGAAGATGGCCACCGGAGATGACTCCCCCGCTCCGGCAGGGTGCCGGAACGGGTCTAGATTGCTTTTCGGTGGCTACGGAGCCCTGAGGCGGTGGAACTTCTGATATAGGTTAACCCCGATGGGTTTCATAATATTTGAGAATTTATAGTGCAAAGAGGGGGTGCGAGAGGCCACCGAGGTGGGCACAACCCACCTGGACGCGCCAGGGGGGCTGGCGAGCCCTGGTGGGTTGTGCCCCCCTCGGGGCACCCCTAGGTGCTGCTCTGGCCCAATGGATGTCTTCTGGCCCATAAAAAATCCCCGTGGGGTTTCGTTGCATTTGGACTCCGTTTGATATTGATTTCCTGCGATGTAAAAAACAAGCAAAAAACAGCAAATGGCAGTGGGCACTGGGTCAATAGGTTAGTCCCAAAAAATGATATAAAGTTGCTATAAAATGATTGTAAAACACCCAAGAATGATAAAATAACAACATGAATACTTCATAAATTATATATACGTTGGAGACGTATCAGAGGATAGTGCAACTCAACAAGATTGTGGAATCTTTGTAATCAGCTCAAAGAAAAGAAACATTGGATGTAATTTTAGAATTTCTTACTATGACTGATACAAAAGCATCTACATGAGATATAGAGACTACGATCGAACTTGCAGCTGAACTATATAGGTTGGGAAAATTCGTGCAGACCTTTGTGGTATGCAGGTGAAATATTGTTGGGCAAACAATGAACCTATAAATTCCAGAGAAGTGTTGATGGGCCCTGACTCCGGAAATTGGCTATATGCCAACATAATCTGAGATAGTATCCATTCACATAATTCAAGCTTATAACTTGATGAACCCTTCAAAAGACTTAGAGTCTATAGGATAGTAATGGATCTATAAACTGAGAAAGATGAAAAATGTTTTATAATGCTTGACTTGTTACAAATAGTTTATGACAAGATCAAAGAATTGACTATGACGAGATTGTCTCATCATAGCAATACTTAAAGTCAGTTCGGGTTAGACTAGTAATTATTAAATATTTTAATTATGAGATAAAACAGATGGATGTCAAAATGGTTCCCATGAGATGGAAATAGAACCAAGGTTGTATGTTTGATACGATCCAATGTAATTTTGTCGATCCAGAGGATGCTAGTAAGTATGCAAACTTCAAGAGATCCTATAATGATCTGAAGCAAGCATAGTGGAGTTGGAATCTTCGTACTGATGAAATGGTAAAATAAATTGATTTCATCAAATAAAGCGAAGATGCATGTATTTACAAGAAAGTAAGTGGGAGCATGATAATATTTATAAACAATATATGTACATGACATATTGTTGATTGGAAGTTATGTAAATTTCTTGACATGGATTAAGACTTTATTGAAACTAGTTTTTCAATAAAATACTTAGGCAATGAATAGTCTTAGTATTAGACATAATGATCTATGGAGATAATGGTGTCTAATCGGACCGAGCCAAAATACATATTGACAGAATACTAAAGCATTTTAGTATGTAAAATTTCAAGAAGAGTTTCTTGTCAATGTCACATGGAAGGAGTCGGTATCCTTAAATACGGATGACCGAAATATGATTTTAACCACACTTGTATTCCATGGTATGTAAGGAACCAGATATTTCCAATACTCCAAGTTAGTTGTAAGTAAAATTTACTAGTATGATAAAACTGTTGATCATAGGACAACAATGAAAAAATGTCGTTAAGGATTAATGAAATGTTTCTCACACACGGATAAAATGAAGAGATTGTTGTAAGGAGTTACATCAATGAATGCTCATTGTAAGTAGTACATCGATAAAATCTTCATCTGTGCTACAAGTGATTTTTCGATTTCACACTAAAGGTGATTTATGGTGGCACAGTAAGTTGGAATTGGTCCAAAAGTTACTATGGTGAATTCTATAATAGAAGGCTAAGTATATTATTGCTTTAGAGGCAAAAATGATGGTTGCTGAATCGAAAGTTCATTCATGAGCTTGGTATGGTTTCTAGATGATTGTATCATTGGAACACTATTCTTAATAGTGGTTCCATAACTCAGTCTAATGAATCAAAGGTTCTACCAGTGATTCAATACATATACTGTAACATCCCAAATTTCCTATTTGGAATGTTTTACTATTATAGCTAAGCATCTATGCATCCTGTTTGAATTTGATTGCCATTTGGATTTTCAGAGTTTGAGTTTTCAAATTTGAATTCAAACTATGGCAAGTGGAAATCATTTCAAAAGCTATGCCTGATAAATACTTGAGCAAAAGTATGAGAGGAGTAAACATGACACTCCAAAAATATCAGAGGAAAATAATGCCAAAAGTTTTTGAATTCAAACTTGAGTTTTATTTGAATTTGAAAAAATGAATTTTATAAAGTTTGGACTTTGCCTTTGGAAAATGTTCAAATGATAGGAATATTCCCGATCATTTTGGTATATATATGTCCTATATAAAATATTTATATTTTATTAGTTATCTCTGTTTTGTTTTTATTAAAAATAAATTCAAACCCCCCCCCCTCAGGCGCCACCAAAGCATCGCCCAGCCAGCCGAGACCACCACCCCGCCCACCAGGCGGCCCAGAGGCCAGCCAGTGAGCCAATGAGCCAGCCGCCACTCCCGCGCCCGAATCCCTTCGCCTCGGTCGCCCATGCCGTTCGCCCCTCTCTCTCTCTGCAGCGGACCCCACCCCGTCTTCAACCCCTCGCCCGCCTGCGCCCGCGCCGCCGCCGATCGCCGGATCCCGCGAATCCGGGATCAATCCTCCCGATCGCCTCCTGCCCAAGCCGGCGCCCCACCTATTTAAACCCTCCCCGCACCCCATCCCCCTCGCCCCTCGTGAACCTCTCCTCTCCCTCACGAGCTCGCGGAGACCCGAGCCACCGCCGCCATTTTCATCGTCGCCGTTGCCCTAGCCTCCCGAGCCTCGTCCACTCCACCAAACACCCACCTCGTCGCCCAAGACCATGAGACGACTCCGCCGACCTCCCGACGACCGGAGGCCAGCGACTCGCCACCGAGCCGCCCGCCGCCCAAGCGCCGGTGAGTCGCGAGCTCCACCCGCCGTCCGATCTCACATCTATGGTGTAGATTAGAACGCCCAAGAATAAGTTCTTTAGATAAAACCGTTCGTTCGGTTTAGTCGGTTTAATTTTAAGTTAGGGTTTTATTTTTAGACCGACCGATTCAGTTTAACCCTAGGGCCCGTTTAGTTATATTACGCTCGGTCGTAGGTTAGCCCATTAGGCCATTTTCATTTATTTTCGTTTTCTGTTTTAACAGAATAGTTCCAGATTTGAAAAATTCATATCTTTTATTCTGTTTAATATTTTGAGTGATTCTTTTTTGTTGGTTTGAAAATTTTCTATAGTTTCTGTCGAAAATATATTTAGCTATGTTACAATTATTTATAATTGCTTTAATTTAGTTTTAGTCAGAATAGTAAATCTGTCATAAAGTGAGTTAGGAAAATTATTTTATATGATTCTTTTGTCCCAACTTTATTTTGACATTACCTAACCATAGGAATTAATTTGGGTATTTTAGGATTAATAAAAAATTAGTTTTAAGCAGAATCTTGTTAATCCAAATTAATTAGCTAGCTATTGTTTTCCTATTATTTTAATTAGTAAATAAATTTATTTTTCACATGTGATTGATTATTCTAGGATAGTTTCTGTCACTTTATAGGATGAACTTTTATTTATAATAAATAAAACTTTATTTTATTTTTCTTAATAGAAATTGGATTAGGCCTAATAGGAGTTTCATAATAGATTTTAAATTGATTCTTTTTGCTCCTAGTTGCTTAATGCATTCTTTTCTGTTAAGTTAACATAAATCCATGATTAGGTTATGTTAAGAAATTTTTTTTTATATAAAACTATTTCTAGTTGTTGTTTGAAGTAGGAAAAACTTGAGTTGGTTTTTCTTTGAGTTTTCCCTTTGGGTTTTGATTTGTTTGTTTGGGGTGTTATGTTACTATGCTATTGTATTATGTGATCCTATGCTATATGCTTATTGTGATTATTGTTTGTCTCGTTAGAGTTTCCGGAGTGCGAAGCTTGCTACTACGAGTCTTTAGCTTACGAGGATCATCGGCAAGGCAAGTCTTGATCATGTTATTTTCAATACCTAGATTTTGTGCATTAGAATTATCACCACCCCACCATGCATGCAGATAGTTGAAATTTTGAAGTTACAATCTTGAGTAGTATCATGTGGTAGGATGAACAAATTCCTTGTTACCATGACCCGGGACGAAGTAGTTTATTTTGCTATGCTCGTGACGGGTTTGGTTGAGTGAAATTCATAAGTAAGATGTGAGAGTCAATGATGATGACAACCCCATGAACTACAATGATCAAGATGGACTTGAAATTCACTCTTTGGGTGGAGGACGGTTGACGGGCACCACGAGAACCCGTGGTTGGCGGGATGCATGGAGAAGTGCCATGACATCTTGGAAAGCTTCACCCAGCCACGAAGAGACGGATGGATGCCCCATTGACGGAAGCTTACATGCAGCCGCAAGCCATTATGGGCTCGGCTGGGTCAACCCTAGTAGTGACGCTGGCTGGGCGGTACTACGAGATGTAGAAGAACGGTAGGATTGGATGGGTACCGGCGGTAGCAGGAAGAACTCTTTGGAAGACCTGTTTCATTCGTCCCGTCTTAAAACACCATGAAGTGCGAAGACTTAAAAGGAGGAATGATTCTTGCGGGTAAAGTCGCAAACCTCTGCGAGTTTAAAGATCTAATCGATTAGCCGTGTCCCGATTACGGACAATTTGAGCCTCTGGAACTTGGAAGTATTCGAAATCTCAACACTAAAACTAATGAATTAATTTGAGGGGTTTATGACTTAATAATTTGGGAATGAGATATTGGTTGGCGGAACCATCTCAATAACTACCAACAATTTGTAGTAATTTGCAAGCAAGTCCATTGTAGTAGGGAAAAATTGGCTTTTCGCAAAATGATGAAACTTAGAGCCCCAAAGCCAAAATGCATATAGTGTTAGTAACTTTATTACTGTTATTCTCTTCATGACTTGCCAGCTTATTCAAAAAGCTGACCTACACGGCTGCAACGTCTTATGTTGCAGAGATTTATTCCGATCAGGAGTGAGGCTACGCTCCGCGCTTGGCGATTGCCCTTTGGAGTCGGATGGACTCGCTATTTTCGCTCTCGCGCTCCGCAGCATTAGTAGTTTATTTCTCATGAGTTGGCCTTTGGCGAATTTATTCTATTGTATAAAGACTCTATATGAGAACCGTGTAATAAATTCAGGTGTGATTGAACTTTGATTATTTCATCGATGTCTTGTGAGTACCAAATGATCTTGGGATGAATACAGAACCACGGAGATTTGACCGATTTTGGGTCGGTCGCTCTGAGAGATGGTATCGAGCACACGCCGACCGTAGGATCGTAACCCCTAGGATCGGAAAGCCATAGGAAGAGACTATTTACTTTATATCCTTATCATTCCGTAATTCTCCTGTTCAATTCTGACTCCTCTCCGATTTTCAACATTCTAGATGGCCGTCGAGTTCACCCCGGTTTTGCTACGGAGTTTTGCGGCCCGATGAGGCGATGCCCTTGGCGGAAGCTGGTCGAGATGGTGAAGAAGCTAAAGATTGCTCGCCCTCGATCACGGAAGCCAACCAATGCACTTCCGACGGACACCCGCTCTGAGATTGAAGTGCATATTCGAGGAGAACCTTCGGAGGGCATCTGAGCCTATTGACTTGAGTTCACCGACTTCAACTGGATCATCGGAAGGACATGGCGATCTATCGTGCCCTTGGACATCTCGAGAGAGTACAGGGCGAGCTCGATCCATCGAGACCTCGCCATGGTTTCTCGCGAGCACGGAATGGAGATATCATCCGTGCCGTGAGGGCGACTCCACTCTCTTATATCCGGGACTTGGAGTGTCTCCTCGAAGCGGGAGATCCGGACTCGCCGTAACTTCGAAGGTACACAGGAGGTTGTTGTTCATGAATGGGCGGAGGAGAAGGCACACGCAGACTTCCTTAACCATGAGGAAGAAATCGCGGACTTCATGGAGACAGTCGACGACCTGAAGATGAAGCTTGCCACAATTGAGGAAAAGATGGACTTGGGAGAGGACCTTTTTCCGAGTGGAGATGACGGACCCCTCGTGAGCAACGATCAGGATTATGAAGGGAGTTCCACTGGAGGAAGCCGCAAGAAGAGGCGCCACACCGAAGGACATCGCACCAGAGGACGCAAGGATTATTGATGAAGACTTTTTAGTCGACCACCATGTTATTTTTACTTTTCCGTCGATCAGTTAGGCCGATATTTTCGATTAGTCATAAGCTTTTGTAATCGAGATTGAACCATGTTTGAGTGGAATGAATAAATGATTGGTGTGTTTATGTTTGTGCATTCATATGGGTAGTGTTATTTCTCATTAGACCATTGTTCTATTCTAATTTTCTCATCCACCCCAAAACACGAGATGCCTCCGAGGCGTGACCCGGTCTCAACTTCCCGCGGAGCTCACCCGGCTGCTCCAAAGCGAGAATGCCATTATCACGGATGCTCATCCGAATCGAACAACAACAACAACAATCCACCACCGCCACCACCACCTCCTGTGACAACTTGACTTGATTCACGAGGCTGAATCCGCGGTGTTCTCTAGCAGACCGAGGCGATTGTGGCCGACGATTGGCTCCGCAAGATTGGAAGAGAGTTAATCACTGTTGGGAGCACGATGCAGAGAGAAGGTGCGCTTTGCCACACACCAACTTGATGGTCCTGCAGCTTCTTGGTGGGAGAACTACACGCCACTTATCCCATCGGCACCATCACAGGATCAGTTCCAGAGGCCTTCCGCACCGCTCATGTTTCAGCTGGAGCCATGAGTGCGAAGAAGCGTGAGTTCCGCAACTTACGCCAGAGAACCGTCTTGTGGCACGATATGTGGATGAGTTCAACAAGCTAGCCCGTTATGCCCCGGATGATGTGGCCACAGATGCCTAAAAGGGAAAAAGTTTCTCGAGGACTCAATGATGAGCTGGGCATGCAGCTTATGGTGGCTACTTTAGCCAACTACCGGCAGTGGTAGACAAGGCCATCGTGCTTGAAGGCAAGCAGCAGCAGATTGAAAGCATAGCGGAAGTACAGCCGGGGAAGCACAACTCAGGAGCTCAGTGAAGCCCGATATGCCCCATACTCGGGAGGGCATACCCATCACAACCATGGAGGACATAACAATGGAGGCAATGGGAACAATCGCAACCAGGACAACAGGTGCGGCAATGGCAATGGCAATGGAAGCGATAATGGGAACCAGACATCGTTACGCCCGGCTCCGAAGGATATGAGTCACATCACACGCTTCAAGTGCGGAAGGCGAGCACTATGCCACCGACTGCCCGGAGGCCAAGCGGAGAAATGGAAGCGACAATGGAAGCTCAGCAAAGAAGCCCAACCCTTTCCCTCGTGCTCGGGTGAACCACATTGGCGTGGAGGGCGTCTATGATCAGCCGGACAATCGTGGTTGGTAAGTTTTATTGAATTCACGTTCAGTTTTGGTACTCTTTGATTACGGTGCAGCGCATTCATTCATATCAAGGGTAGTTGTGGAAAAGTGCGAGTTGCCCACTAAAACCCTTAGAAACCCCTTCGCGTCGGTTCATGGAGGAGAAATGATGGCGAGCTTAGGCTGTCATGCAACCCTCAACATCGGGAACCATAAATTTCCCAGACCTCATAGTGTTGGAAACCCGGACCTTGGATGTAATCCTAGGCATGGATTGGTTGACGAAGTTTGAAGGAACATAGGCGTGCCCAAGAAGTCTATTCTGCTCACCACCCCGGCGCGAAGAGGATCAAGTATGTATCCAGGCGTAGCGGATGAAGAATCGGTGAATTCCCTCACGGGAGTTGTTCAGAGGAAGTGCCGATGGTGCAAGATTTTCCGATGTGTTTCGGAGGAATTACGAGAATGCCACCGGACGGGGACATTGAATTTCTGATCGAGTTATTGCCCAACACAGCCCCAATATCCAAGAGACCTTATCGGATGCCCCGAATGAGTTGAAAGAGATCAAGGATCAAATTAATGAGTTATTGGAGAAAGGATACATCCGCCAAGCTCATCACCTTGGGGAGCCCCAGTTCTTTTGGTAGAGAAGAAGGATGGAAGCTTGAGGATGGTTGTGGATTATCGATGCGTTGAGCGAAGTGACCATCAAGAACAAGTACCCTCTGCCGATGATTAATGACTTGTTTGATCAGCTAGTAGGAGCCAAGGTATTCTCCAAGATCGATCTTGATCGGGTATCATCGATTGAAGATCCGTGAAAAGGATATACCCAAAACAGCATTCACTACGGTATGGTTTATATGAGTATACCGTCATGTCATTTGGATTGACTAATGCTCCTGCATACTTCATGAATTTGATGAACAAGGTATTTATGGAATATCTGGACAAGTTTGTCGTGGTGTTCATCGATGATATCTGATTTTCTCCAAGAGCGAGGAAGAGCATAAGGAACATTTGCGTCTAGTTACGGAGAAACTTTGAGAACATCAATTGTATGCCAAGTTCAGCAAATGTGAATTTTGGTGAAGGAAGTCGGATTCCTCGGACATGTTATTTCAGGAAAAGGAATAGCAGTTGATCCCGCCAAGGTTGAATCGATCACCGATTGGCGATCGCCCACCTCGATCAAGGAGATCCGCAGTTTTCTCGGACTCGCGAGGATATTATCGGAGGTTCATTGAGAATTTCTCGAAGATTGCCAAACCCATGGTGAGCTGTTGAAGAAGGAAGCCAAGTATGTTTGGACCGAGGAATGTGAAGCCAGTTTTCAGGAATTGAAGAAGCGGTTGGTTACAGCCCCAGTGCTGATTTTGCGGACATACACAAGGAATACCAAGTTTATTGTGGCGCTTCTCGTCAAGGACTCGGAGGAGTACTAATGCAGGAAGGTAAAGTTGTAGCTTATGCCTCCGGACAGCTCGACCTCACGAGATGAATTATGCCACACATGATTTGGAGTTAGCAGCCGTAGTGCATGCACTCAAGACACAGAGACATTTCCTCATCGGAAACCGTTGTGATGTTTACAGATCACAAGAGCTTGAAGTATATTTTCACGCAGAAGAGTTGAACCTCGAGCGGAGGAGATGGCTAGAGTTGATAAAGGACTATGACATGAGATTGCATTACCACCGGTAAGGCTAATGTTGTAGCAGATGCTTTGAGCCGTAAGAGTTATGTGAATACTCGACAGCGGGAGGATTACCCGGAGTTAGTCGATGACCTCGGAGATCTCCGATGGAGATAGTTCGAGAGGATATATTGCAACTCTGGAAGTTCAGTCCACTTTGGCGAAAGGATTCGTGAAGCCCGAAGTCGGACAAGGAAATTGAAGAAATAAAGCAGAAGATGAATGAAGGAAAAGCGAAAGGATTCCGTAAGGATGAACACGGAACTATATGGTTCGAGGATCGTATTTATGTGCCCAATGATCCCGAACTCAGGAAGCTAATCCTTCAGGAGGCTTATGATTCACCGTACTCGATTCACCCTGGTAACACCAAAATGTACCTGGATTTGAAGGAAAGTTTCTGGTGGACAGGTATGAAGAAGGAAATTGCGAGTGCGTAGCGATGTCGATGTTTGTCAACGAGTAAAGGCAGAACATCAGAAGCCAGCAGGGTTACTACAACCTTTGCTGATTCCCGATTGGAAATGGGAAAAACTTGGAATGGATTTTATCATAGGATTACCCAGGACCCGTTCAGGATATGATTCTATCTCGGTAGTGGTTGATCGATTGACCAAGGTAGCTCACTTCATTCCCGTGAAGACTACCTATACCAGTGCTAAGTTGGCCAAGATATACATGACCAGGATCGTATGTCTGCATGGAGTTCCGAGGAGTATCGTGTGAGATAGAGGAACACAATTTACCTCAAAGTTTTGGAATCAGTTGCATGAAACTTTGGAGTGCGAGGCTGGAGTTGATACAGCTTTTCATCCATGAGCAGATGGACGGACCGAGAGAGTCAATCAGATTACGGAGGACATGTTGAGAGCTTGTGTGCTAGACTATGGGTCTAGCTGGGATGATAATTTGCCATATGCAGAGTTCTCATACAACAACAGTTATCAATCCATCAAGATGGCCCCTTCGAAGCTCTATCTGAAGGAGGTGCGAGAACACCATTCTTTGTGGGATGGTGTTGGAGATCGATCACTTTTGGTTCCGATCTTATCGAGGATTCGAAGAAAAAGTCAAGCTGATTGAGACAGACTCAAGATAGCACAATCGAGACGGAAGATTTATGCCGACGATGGCGCAAGGAAGTGACTTACGAAGCGGGAGACCGAGCATATCTTCGTGTGTCTCCACTTCATGGAATCAAGAGGTTTGGTGTCAAGGAAAGTTAGCACCCGATTCATTGGCCCTACAAAATCCTCGAGCGTCGTGGAGAAGTTGCTTACAAGTTGGAATTGCGGAAGGATTGTCCGGAGTTCATGATGTCTTCCATGTTTCTCGGTGAAGAAGTGTCATGCCGACATGGCGATATTCCGTTGAGAGACACGGTGCCCCTAGAGGCCATACAGACAGACGGTGATCGACTTATAAGGAGAAACCGTCCGAATTCTCGAGGCTGAGCGAGGTCACCCGCAGCAAGGTCATCAAGTTTTGCAAGGTGCAATGGAGTCACCACTCCAAGAAGAAGCCACACAGGGCGAGAAGAAGACCTTCTTGAGACCACCGCACCTATTTGCTAGCCAACCCGAATCTCGAGGGCTAGATTCATCTTAAAATGGGTAGGTTTGTAACATCCCAAATTTCCTATTTGGAATGTTTTACAATTATAGCTAAGCATCTATGCATCCTGTTTGAATTTGATTGCCATTTGGATTTTCGAGTTTGAGTTTTCAAATTTGAATTCAAACTATGGCAAGTGGAAATCATTTCAAAAGCTATGCCTGATAAATACTTGAGCAAAAGTATGAGAGGAGTAAACATGACACTCCAAAAATATCGAGGAAAATAATGCCAAAAGTTTTTGAATTCAAACTTGAGTTTTATTTGAATTTGAAAAAATGAATTTTATAAAGTTTGGATTTTGCCTTTGGAAAAATGTTCAAATGATAGGAATATTCCCGATCATTTTGGTATATATATGTCCTATATAAAATATTTATATTTTATAAGTTATCTCTGTTTTGTTTTTATTAAAAAATAAATTCAAACCCCCCAGGCGCCAGGCCAAAGCATCGCCCACCAGTAGCCGAGACCACCGCACCGCCCACCAGCGGCCCAGAGGCCAGCCAGTGAGCCAGCGAGCCAACCGCCACTCCCGCGCCCGAATCCCCGCCTCGGTCGCCCGCATCGTTCGCCCCTCCCTCTCTCTCTGCAGCGGACCCCACCCCGTCTTCAACCCCTCGCCCGCCTCGCTTGCGCGCGCCGCCGATCGCGGATCCCGACGAATCCGGGATCTGATCCCCTCCCGATCGCCTCCCTGCCCAAGCCGAGGCGCCCCACCTATTTAAACCCTCCCGCACCCCATTCCCCCCTCGCCCCTCGAACCTCTCCTCTCCCCTCACGAGCTCGCCGGAGACCCGAGCCACCGCCGCCGCCATTTTCATCGTCGCCGTCGCCCTAGCCCTCCCCGAGCCTCGTCCACTCCACCAAACACCCACCCTCGTCGCCCCGCACCCGCCGGACGACTCCGCCGACCTCCCCGACGACCGGAGAGGCCAACGCACTCGCCACCGAGCCGCCGCCGCCGCCCAAACGCCGGTGAGTCGCCGGAGCTCCACCCATTGTCCGATCTCACATCTACGTGTAGACTAGAACGCCCAGAAGAAATAAGTTCTTTAGATAAAACCGTTCGTTCGGTTTAGTCCGGTTTAATTTTAAGTTAGGGTTTTATTTTTAGACCGGCCCGATTCAGTTTAACCCTAGGGCCCGTTTAGTTATATTACGCTCAGTGCGTAGGTTAGGCCCATTAGGCCATTTTTCATTTATTTTCGTTTTCTGTTTTAACAGAATAGTTCCAGATTTGAAAAATTCATATCTTTTATTCTATTTAATATTTTTGAGTGATTCTTTTTTTGTTGGTTTGCAAATTTTCTATTGTTTCTGAAGAAAATATATTTAGCTATGTTAAAATTATTTATAATTGCTTTAATTTAGTTTTAGTCAGAATAGTAAATCTGTCATAAAGTGAGTTAGGAAAATTATTTTTATATGATTCTTTTTGTCCCAACTTTATTTTGACATTACCTAACCATAGGAATTAATTTGGTTATTTTAGGATTAATAAAAAATTAGTTTTAAGCAGAATCTTGTTAATCCTAATTAATTAGCTAGCTCTGTTTTCCTATTATTTTAATTAGTAAATAAATTTATTTTTCACATGTGATTGATTATTCTAGGATAGTTTCTGTCACTTTATAGGATGAACTTTTATTTATAATAAATAAAACTTTTATTTTATTTTTCTTAATAGAAATTGGATTAGGCCTAATAGGAGTTTCATAATAGATTTTAAATTGATTCTTTTTTGCTCCTAGTTGCTTAATGCATTCTTTTCTGTTAAGTTAACATAAATCCATGATTAGGTTATGTTAAGAAAATTTTTGTTATATAAAACTATTTCTAGTTGTTGTTTGAAGTAGGAAAAACTTGAGTTGGTTTTTCTTTGAGTTTTCCCTTTGGGTTTTGATTTGTTTGTTTGGGGTGTTATGTTACTATGCTATTGTATTATGTGATCCTATGCTATATGCTTATTGTGATTATTGTTTGTCTCGTTAGAGTTTCCGGAGTGCGAAGCTTGCTACTACGAGTCTTTAGCTTACGAGGATCATCAGCAAGGCAAGTCTTGATCATGTTATTTTCAATACCTATGATTTTTTGCATGAGAATTATCACCACCCACCATGCATGCAGAGTTGAAATTTTGAAGTTACAATCTTGAGTAGTATCATGTGGTAGGATGAACAAATTCCCTTGTTACCATGACCCGGGACGAAGTAGTTTATTTTGATATGCTCGTGAGCGGGTTTGGTTGAGTGAAATTCATAAGTAAGATGTGAGAGTCAATGATGATGACAACCCCATGAACTACAATGATCAAGATGGACTTGAAATTCACTCTTTGGGTGGAGGACGGTTGACGGGCACCTGGAGAACCAGTGGTTGGCGGGATGCATGGAGAAGTGCCATGACATCTTGCGGAAAGCTTCACCCAGCCACGAAGAGGCGGATGGATGCCCCATTGACCGGAAGCTTACATGCAGCCGCAAGCCATTATGGGCTCTGGCTGGGTCAACCCTAGTAGTGACGCTGGCTGGATGGTACTACGAGATGTAGAAGAACGGTAGGATTGGATGGGTACGGCGGTAGCGGAAGAACTCTTTGGAAGACCTGTTTCATTCGTCCGTCTTCAAACACCATGAAGTGCGAAGACTTAAAAGGAGGAATGATTCTTGCGGGTAAAGTCATAAACCTCTGCGAGTTTAAAGATCTAATCGATTAGCCGTGTCCCGATTCACGGACAATTTGAGCCTCTGGAACTTGGAAGTATTCGAAATCTCAACACTAAAACTAATGAATTAATTTGAGGGTTTATGACTTAATAATTTGGGAATGAGATATTGGTTGGCGGAACCATCTCAATAACTACCAACAATTTGTAGTAATTTGCAAGCAAGTCCACTGTAGTAGGGAAAATTGGCTTTTAGCAAAATGATGAAACTTCGAGCCCCAAAGCCAAAATGCATATAGTGTTAGTAACTTTATTACTGTTATTCTCTTCATGACTTGCCAGCTTATTCAAAAAGCTGACCTACACGGCTGCAACGTCTTATGTTGCGAGATTTATTCGATCAGGAGTGAGGCTACGCTCCGCTTAGCGATTGCCCTTTGGAGTCGGATGGACTCGCTATTTTCGTCTACGCTTCCGCAGCATTAGTAGTTTATTTCTCATGAGTTGGCCTTTGGCCGAATTTATTCTATTGTAATAAAGACTCTATATGAGAACCGTGTAATAAATTCAGGTGTGGTTGAACTTTGATTATTTCATCGATGTCTTGTGAGTACCGGCATGATCTTGGGATGGTACAGATACGTAGATTTGACCGATTTTGGGTCGGTCGCTACTGAGATGGTATCGAGCACACGCCGACCGTGAGGATCGTAACCCCTAGGATCGGAAAGCCATAGGAAGAGACTATTTACTTTATATCCTTATCATTCCGTAATTCTCCCATGTTCAATTCTGACTCCTCTCCGATATTCAACATTCTAGATGGCCGTCGAGTTCACCCCAGTTTTGCTGCCGGAGTTTTGCCAGCCCGATGAGACGATGCCCTTCGGCGGGAAGCTGGTCCAGATGGTGAAGAAGCTAAAGATTGCTCTGCCCTCGATCACCGGGAAGCCAACCAATGCACTTCCAACGGACACCCGCTTCTGAGTTGAAGTGCATATTCGAGGAGAACCGGAGGGCATCTGAGCCTATTGACTTGAGTTCACCGACTTCAACTGGATCATCGGAAGGGACATGGCGATCTATCGTGCCCTTGGACATCTCCGAGAGGAGTACAGGGCCGAGCTCGATCCATCAGACCTCCATCATCATCTAGAAAGACACAGGTGACTATGTCACGGGGATACCAGAACACGTCAACGAGAAAGAAGAACAAAACTGGTAACGGGAGCAACGGTATAGTGAGCATCGTGATGACTTTGGAGGATACCGAGGCACACCAGGTTTTGTAAACTATCAGAAAGAAAAGGTAACATCACATGATAACCAAAGGTTCACTCGAATATCATTCGTGTAATCACAGGGACTGATATGGATGTCCACAGTTCCACTATCGGTCATTGAACGAAGGTGTTTCATTCATGTCTATGATTTACCGAACCTACGGGGTCACAAGCTTAAGGTAATCACGATTTGCTAAGTGTTAGTGTGACAGGAGTGATGAGAATATATTCGTGGAATTGTTTCATTAATATCTGGAATATTTTTTAGATGTTCCAGAAGTGTTTCGAGGTTACCGGAAGGGTTTCGGTGAATATCGGGTAATACCGGTTGACATATATATGTGGAAAATGTTTCTGGGGATGTTAAATTGAATATATAATTCTTTGAAAATGTTTAGGACAAATATATATTTAATTTAATATCAATGAGCCTAATAAGGCCAAGAGGTGGATGGAAACTTGGGCCAAAAAGGCCCAAGTGGGGAAATGCCTCCCTTCCCTAAGGAAGGGGGCCGAATAGGAGTAGGGGAGGAGTCCTACTCCTCCTCCTCTTAGTTGGACGCCCCAAGGAGGTTTCCCTCCTTTGGTGCCAGCCCTTCCTCTCCCCTCTAACCTATATATAGTGGAGGTTTGGTGCCCAATTGATTAACACAAGTTTTGGAGCCTCCTCTAGTTGATCTAGTGCACGTTCTAGTTGGTCCTAGTTGACTAATTAGAGCGAGCCCTAGCCACCTCTGTTCCTCATAATTAGAAGCCCAATGTGGTTCTATACTCCTCCCTCTAATTCTCCGACGACGATTAGCTCTGGACGGCGAAGCGCTGCCAGATCATGAAGACCGTACGCTTGCAACCAAGTAGAGAGGCCGTCCTTTCAGTCTTTTGTTCGAGGGATTGTTCGAGGGCGGTTCGCGGGATCATCATTTATACGTCTCCATCGTCTCTACTTTTCCAAACTCTTTTTCCCTTGTTTCGACTCTAATTTGCATGATTTGAATGGAACTAACCCGGACTGGTGTTGTTTTCAACAGAATTGCCGTGGTGTTATTTTTGTGCAGAAATAAAAGTTCTTGGAGACCTGAAACTTCACGAACAATATTTTTGGAATAAATAAAAAATATTGGCGAAAGAATCAACCAAAGGGGCCCACCACCTGTTCACAAGGGTGGGGGCGCGCCCTACCCCCTGGGCGCGCCCCCTGTCTTGTGGGTGCCACGAAGCTCCACCGACCTCAACTCCAACTCCATATATTCACGTTCGGGGAGAAAAAAAAATCAGGGAGAAGGATTCATCATGTTTTACGATACGGAGCCGCCGCCACCTCCTGTTCTTCCTCGGGAGGGCAAATCTGTAGTCCGTTTTGGGCTCTGGAGAGGGGGAATCGTCGCCATCGTCATCATCAACCATCCTCCATCACCAATTTCATGATGCTCACCGCCTTGCGTGAGTAATCCCATCGTAGACTTGCTGGACAGTGATGGGTTGGATGAGATTTACCATGTAATCGAGTTAGTTTTGTTAGGGTTTGATCCCTAGTATCCACTATGTTCTAAGATTGATGTTGCTATAACTTTGCTATGCCTAATGCTTGTCACTAGGGCCCGAGTAACATGATTTCAGATATGAACCTATTATGTTTTCATGAATATATTTGTGTTCTTGACCCTATCTTGCAAGTTATAGTCACCTACTACGTGTTATGATCCGGCAACCCCAGTGACAATAGTCGGAACACTTCCCTGTGATGACCGTAGTTTTAGGAGTTCATGTATTCACTAAGTGCTAATGCTTTGGTCCGGTTCTCTATTAAAAGGAGGCCTTAATATCCCTTAGTTTCCAATAGGACCCCACTGCCACAGGAGGGTAGGACAAAAGATGTCATGCAAGTTCTTTTCCATAAGCACGTATGACTATATTCATGCCTACATTATATTGATGAATTGGAGCTAGTTCTGTGTCACCCTATGTTATAACTGTTGCATGATGAATGCCATCCGACATAATTATCCATCATTGATCCATTGCCTACGAGTTCTTTCATATTGATCTTTGCTAAGTTACTTTTCCGTTGCCACTATTACGATTGCTACAAAACTGCTACTGTTACTTTTGCCACCGTTACCATTACTTCCATACTACTTTGCTACTAAATGCATTGCTGCAAATATTAAGTCTTTCAGGTGTGGTTGAATTGACAACTCAGCTGCTAATACTTGAGAATATTCTTTGGCTCCCCTTGTGTCCAATCAATAAATTTGGGTTGAATACTCTACCCTCGAGAACTGTTGCGATCCCCTATACTTGTGGGTTATCAAGACCTTTTTCTGGCCCAGTTGCCGGGGAGCATAGCTCTATTCTCTGAGTCACTTGGGATTTATATCTGTTGATCACTATGAAGAATCTGAAAGATCAAAGAACCAAGATTTTTCCCTCAACTACGAGGGGAGGTAAGAAACTGCCATCTAGCTCTGCATTTGATTCACCTTCTGTTTTGAGTAAACTTGCGACACCTACACGTGCTGTTGATTCTGATATGTCGCATGTTATTGATGATGCCACGTCTGCTACACATGATGCTTATAATGATACTACTTCTTTGCTTGATAATACTGTGCCACTAGGTGAATTTCTTGATGAACAACTTGCTAGGGTTAGAGAGAATGAAATTACTGAAACTGGAGATTATGATTCTCCCCCTAGATATGAATTTCCTGTTGTACCTGAGGGTTATATTATGGATGAAGAAACTGCTAGAGACTTTTTAGCTTGTAATGATAGAGATGATCTTAAGAAACTGTTAGCTAAGCTAAAAGAAAAGTCTTTGAGTGCTAGAATGCAATATGACCCTATGTTTGCTACTTCACCTATCTTTGTTAGTGATAAGGATTATGAATTCTCTGTTGATCCTAAGTTAATTACTTTGGTTGAACCTAATCCTTTCTATGGTTATGAATCTGATACTGTTGTGGCACATCTTACTAAATTAAATGATGTAGCCGCCCTATTTTCTCATGAGGAAAAGATTCACTATTACTATATTCTTAAGTTGTTTCCTTTCTCGTTAAAGGGTGATGCTAAGTTATGGTTTAATTCTCTCTCTCCTGGTTGTGTGCGTAGTCCCCAGGATATGATTTATTACTTCTCTGAAAAATATTCCCCTGCTCATAAGAAACAAGCTGCTTTAAAAGAACTATTTAACTTTGTGCAGATTGAAGAAGAGAGACTCCCACAAGCTTGGGGGAGGCTTCTCCAATTACTTAATGCTTTTCCTGATCATCCTCTCAAGAAAAATGAAATACTTGATATCTTTTATAATGGACTAACCCATGCTTCCAGAGACCACCTTGACAGTTGTGCTAGTTGTGTTTTCAGGGAACGAACTGTTGAGCAAGCTGAATTGCTATTGAATAATATATTGAGTAATGACAATGATTGGACACTTCCTGAACCAACTCCGTATAAAAGAGGTATTCTATTTCTCAGTCCTGAAGATATGCAAGAGGCAAAGAAATCTATGAAAGAAAAAGGTAATAAAGTTGAAGATGTTAAGAATCTACCTCCTATTGAAGAAATATATGGTCTTGATAACCCGACACAGGTAGTAGAGCTAAACTCTTTTTATAGATTTGATGAAGGTGATATTCCTCATAATAAGTCTGCTAGTCAATGCTTGGATGAGTTTGATAATTTTATTGTTAAACAAGAAAACTTCAATGCTTATGTTAGTAGACACTTGAAACGTAATGCTCACATGCTTGACTACTTGGGTGATTATATGAGTAGAACTATTAATGATCTTAAGCTTATTAGCAAACATGCTTCCACGGTTACAACTCAAGTAGAATAAGTACTTAAGGCACAAGATGGTTTGCTTAATGAGTTGAATAGTAAGAACAATGATAATGTTGTTAGGGTTATGACTAGAGATGGTAAGATGACTCGGGAACCTTTGTATCCTGAGGGTCATCCTAAGAGGGTTGAGCAATATTCTCAGAGAATTAATACTGATGCACCTAGTCCTAGGAATAAAAAGAAAAAGAAAACTTATAGGACTTTGCATGCTTCTAGTGGACCTGTTATAGATACACCTGAGAATCCCAATGATATTCTATTTCTGATGCTGAGACACAATCTGCTGATGAACATGAACCTAGTGATAATGTTAATGATGATGTTCATGTTGATGCTCAACCTAGTAATGATAATGATGTAGAGAATAGAACCTGTTGTTGATCTTGATAACCCACAGTCAAAGAATCAATGTTATGATAAGAGAGACTTTGTTGCTAGGAAACATGGTAAAGAAAGAGAACCATGGGTTCAGAAACCCATGCCCTTTCCTCCTAACCCATCCAAGAAAAAAGATGATGAGGATTTTGAGCGCTTTGCTGAAATGATTAGACCTATCTTTTTGTATATGTGTTTGACTGATATGCTTAAAATGCCTCCTTATGCTAAGTATATGAAAGATATTGTTACAAATAAAAGGAAGATACCTGAAGCTGAAACTTCCACCATGCTTGCTAATTATAATTTTAAGGGTGGAATACCAAAGAAACTTGGAAATCTGGGAGTACCAACTATACCATGCTCCAATTAAAGAAACTATGTTAAAACTGCTTTTATGTGATCTTGGAGCCGGTGTTAGTGTTATGCCTTTCTCTTTATATCATAGACTTGAATTGAATAAGTTGACACCTACTGAAATTTCTTTGCAAATGGCTGATAAATCAACTGCTATACCCATCGGTATTTGTGAGGATGTGCCTGTTGTGGTTGCAAACGTTACTATCAGAAAATTCAATGATTGGCATGGCATGGACTAAGAGATGTGGACCCCTGAAAATGCTAAGGACACATATTGGCAAAAGCTCAAGACTCTACATTTTCATTTTAGTGATCCAAGATTACATTGAGTCCATAGGAAAAGCCAATACTATTAAAAGGGCATGAGGTGTTACTTAATGGCTTGCTTGCTCAAAATGCTTAGTGATCTGCTCCAAAAGCCCTCAACCACTTTCTCATTTCCACATATGTCCTAAACCTAAAGTCAAACTCGGCCCCACTGATTTGATCCATCCGGCGCACCGAGTTCATTTGACATGGCCATAGCCATGAACCCTAATAAATTCGGTCTCACCGAGATGGGATTGCAAACTCTCTATTTCCCTTCATAACGTTTCGGTCTAACCGATATGAGCGATCAGTCCCACTGAGTTCGTAATGCAAACTCTCTGTTTCCTTTTCGTAACGTTTCGGTCCCACCGAAATGAGTGATCGGTCCCACCGAGTTTGCCTGACCAACTTTCTGTTTGCATATTACTGAAATCGGTCTCGCCGAGTTCATGTGATTGGTCTCACCGAGATCAAGTTATGCCCTAACCCTAGCGCATCGGACCCACCGAGTTGATCATGTAGGTCCCACTGAAAACTCTAACTTTCACATTTTGAACCATATCGGTATGACCGAGTTTCACTATTCGGTCCCACCGAGTTTGGTAAATTGTGTGTAACGGTTAGATTTTGTGTGGATCCTATATATACCCCTCCACCCATCCTCCATTCATGGAGAGAGCCATTAGAACGTGCCTACACTTCCAGCATTCATTTTCTGAGAGAGAACCACCTACTCATCTGTTGAGACCAAGATATTCCAATCCACCCACAAGAATCTTGATCTCTAGCCTTCCCCAAGTTGCTTTCCACTCAAATCAACTTTCCACCATATCCAAATCTGTGAGAGAGAGTTGAGTGTTGGCGAGACTATCATTTGAAGCACAAGAGCAAGGAGTTCATTATCAACACACCATCTATTACCTTTTGGAGAGTGATGTATCCTAGATTGGTTAGGTGTCACTTGGGAGCCTCCGTCAAGATTGTGGAGTTGAACCAAGGAGTTTGTAAGGGCAAGGAGATCGCCTACTTCGTGAAGATCTACCCAAGTGAGGCAAGTCCTTCGTGGGCGATGGCCATGGTGGGATAGACAAGGTTGCTTCTCCGTGGACCCTTCGTGGGTAGAGCCCTCCGTGGACTCGCGCAACCGTTACCCTTCGTGGGTTGAAGTCTCCATCAATGTGGATGTACGATAGCACCACCTATCGGAACCACGCCAAAAATCGCTGTGTCTACATTGTTTTTGCTCCCTCCAAACTCCTTCCCTTTACCTTCATATGCAATGATTTACGCTTCTATACTCTTATAATTGCATGTGTAGGTTGATTGCTTGACTTGTGTTAAGTTGCTAAAATCTGCCAAGACTTAAAATTGGGAAAAGGCTAGATTTTTATTTGGTCAAGTAGTCTAATTACCACCCTCTAGGCATACTTTCGATCCTACAAGTGGTATCAGAGCTTTGGTCTCCATTTGCCTTGATTTCCATAGCTTTGGTGATCATAGCCTTGGTTTCACAACCTAGGAGAGTATGGCATCTAGCAAGGGAAATTACCTCCGTAGAGGTCCTTACTTTGATGGTACTAATTTTGCTAGTTGGAAGAATAAGATGAAAATGCATATTCTTGGACATAACCCCATCGTTTGGGCTATTGTGTGTATTGGCTTGCAAGGTGAATTCTTTGATGGGAGAGAACCAAATCGCGAAGCTACCATGAAAGAATTGAACATGTTGCAATACAATGCCCAAGCTTGCGATATCCTCTTCAACGGATTGTGCCCCGAAGAATTCAACAAAATCAGCCATCTTGAGAATGCAAAGGAAATTTGGGATACTTTGATTGATATGCACGAAGGTACCGACTCCGTCAAGGAATCCAAATTGGATGTGCTTCAAAGTCAACTTGACAAGTTCAAAATGAAGGATGGTGAAGGTGTTGCTGAAATGTACTCTAGGTTTGCTCTCATCACAGATGAGATTGCCGGCTTAGGAAGTGAAGAGATGACCGATAGATTCATCATCAAGAAGATCCTAAGAGCCTTGGATGGAAAATATGATACCGTGTGCACATTGATCCAAATGATGCCCAATTACAAAGATCTCAAGCCAACGGAAGTCATTGGTAGAATTGTTGCTCATGAGATGTCACTCAAGGATAAACAAGAGCTTCACAACATGTCTAGTGGTGCTTAGAAATCTTCATGTGATGCTCCTACATCATCAAGTGAGAAACAATCTTTCAATGAGGAATTGAGCCTAATGATGAAGAACTTCAACAAGTTCTACAAGAGTAGAAGCAAATAAAGAAGTTGTCCTACAATGACAAAAGATCTTCTAGTCGTGAACGTAATTGCTACAATTGTGGAAGACCCGGACACTACTCCAATGAGTGTACGGCTCCCTACAAAATAAGAGAAGACTCACCTAAAAGGAGAAGGAAAAGAGAAGAATCACCTCCAAGGGAGAGAAGGAGTAGAGATGATCGTTATGAACGAGGAACCTCTCGCAGAAGCAAGGATTCAGAAAGGAAGGACAAGTCATCAAGGAGCTACACAAAGCGAAGACATCAAGCTCATTTTGGTGAATGGGTATCCGGTTCCGACTCCGACCACCACTCCGAGAGAAGTTATCACTCCGACTCCGAATATACTCAAGATGAAGGTGTTGCCGGTCTAGCACTTGTGTCAACCAACTCCTATGACATATTTGACTCACCAAATGAAGGAATTGGAAGATGCTTCATGGCTAAAGGCCCAAAGGTATCACACCCCGAGTATGTTGATTTCAATAGTGATGAAGATGATTTGCTAGGTGATGATGATTTACTTGTTGACAAATCTAGTGATGAAAACTATGATGAACTTGCTATTAATCATGCTAATCAAGATAAAATGAATGACGATGATAAGAAGGATATTGAGCGTCTAACTAAATAACTAAACACTCTTAAGTTAGCTCATGAAACTACTTTGGAAGATCATCAAGAGCTTTTAAAGACTTGTGAGAAGCTACGCTTTGGAAAACTCAACCTAGAGCAAGAGCATGGGTTCTTAAAAGCAATCAATGATGATATTCGTAAGAAAAGTTCTTCTTACATTGCCAAGCATTTACTCTTGTCTACTTACATGCCACAAGTAAAATCTAGCAACAAGATTAAGATAGATTCTTCTTCTAGTAGTAACAATAATCATGCTAAATCCAATATTGTTTCTTCTAGTAGTTCTCTTGATTCCACTAATGATTCTCTTAGCCAAGTTACACTTGAGCAAGAAAATAGCTTATTGAATGGAATTATAGAGAAAGGTGTTTACAAGAGACTTATCGGAAGTAAGCAATTTGAGGAAATTGTACGCAAGCAAGGAAGGCACCAGAAGAATCAAGGTGTTGGTTTTGAACGAAAGTTCAATGCCAGTGGAGTTGAGTGGGAAGAAGATCAACTCCCCAAGACGAAGTTTGTTCCTCAACAAGAGAATTATGATCCTACTTCCTTCAAGGGGACACAAGCTCAAGATGATCTTCCACCACAAGACCACAAGCTAAAAGGCAAGGACAAGCTTCAAGAGGAGATGGATGAATTTTAAGAATCTCCTAAGGCCTTGGTAAAGTGGGTTCCCAAGACTATATCAAGTTCTACTTCGTCAATTACGACTATAACTCCAAGGATTCCCATCAAGATGATGTGGATCCCGAAGAAGAAGAACTAGAGAGTTCTTGAGGGTGACTCCGCCAACACACTTCACTCATATTCATTTTGGCAAGGACAAGTGCAATCAACTTCCACATCTTGCACTAGTTCAAGGAGTCACAAACCCTCTTGTTGGTAAGTCAAGGGACAAGGTAACCTAATGCTTTCATGGACATCATCTTGTGTGTACTTCACTCTATGTCTATGGATATCCTTGTTTGTTCCTTGTGGGAATAACCCATGTAGGTATTGAAAGTGCAGCTCACTCCAATGGATTGCTCCAAATGATCTACATCAACATTGAGCATCCACATCTTCAACATCTACATGAAGTCATCATCGACAAAACCCAAGGTTAGTTCATCCCTCTTTGGGGGGATATCACATCTAGGGGGAGCCTTACTCTAAGAATTGAGCTAAAGCAACTATAATGGTGTGAACACAACAATGCTTTATGTAAAAGTGGCAACCCCACTTGTGCTTAAACGATGAGTATGAACTATGATCAAATGTTCTCATTTGACTCCTCAGTCAATATACTCATATATAGATGACCTAGTCATCGCCAATTGCTTGATAGATGCTAGAGTGTTTGTGCATGCTTTGCCACATATTTCATTTTCCATCTTATTGTGTGAGCATGTTGAGTGCATATTTTCTCATTCGAGGATATCCATTTGTTGCTTTGATTGTTTGGTCTTTTTCTTTTGCCAAATGGATGGACAAGAATGCCTAAGAACTCCCTCTAGCTATCTATGCTTTTCTCGTCTCAAACTCTATTCATGCTACATCACAAAGTTTGATCAAGTCAGTTTCGAACCCTCTGGGTGAGGGGCACTCGGAGCCACCGATTCGTCATAGACTTAAACTTTCAAAACCACTCTGTGTATTTCGGTCACACCGATTCATTTCTTTCGGTCATACCGAGTTCATTGAGTTGATCTAGGTTTCAATCTCGGTGCAACCAATTTGAACAATTCGGTCACACCGAGTTGCAGTAACAGCTTGCGATTCTGCATCTCGGTGACACCGAGTCGTTCCCCTCGGTTACACTGACAGGGTCTGGATATATGTACCCATGGGTCAAATTTTGGAAATTCCTCTGAAACCATTCGCCCACGCATATCCAGCTCTGCCGACTCAAGGTCTCCGGATCGTCTCCTCATCGCCAGTGACCTCCCACTGCTGGTCTCCGCTGCCGTCAACGGAAATCTCCGCCGCCGTTGTCGCCGTAGCAAGTTCACCGCTGAGTTAGGGTATGAACTCGACCCCTATGTGCAATCGTAACCTCTAATTCCTACACTTGGGTCAATGCCATGATTCCTACCACGTATGAGATTACTCTATCCAGCAAAAACTTCCTTTAGTTTACTTTTGATTCAAAAAATTAGGGTTAGGTTTCTCCCAAACTCATCTCGGACCGACCGAGTTGTAGAAACCGGTCTCACCGATTTGGCCTAGGCCATTGCACTTGTGATTTTTGGTCTAACGAAACTTACAAATCGGTGTGACCGAGTTCGATTCTCAGTGAAACCCTAGCAATCTCGGAGTCACCGAACTGTGTCTCGGTCTGACCGATTCCACTAGTTTAGACTCTAATATTGCTTTGGTGTCACCGAGTTTATCAAATCGGTAGCTCCGAAATGCTTTCTGTAGAAACATAAAACTAACTTTTTGACCCAATTGTTTTGCAAAATCTCTGCATTTTGTGATGCTCATCCACTCTATCTCAACTATATCTATTCACAGGGCCAGCTTTCAGTTTGCAGTGTCAGCTATGTCAGATCAAAGTGAAAGTCAAAACAAGTCTGAGGAACAAGTCAACTTGAGTGAGGGCACTAGTCCCTCTGGCAGCTATGGTGAGGGTAGCAGAAGCACCCCAAAGCAACTTTACCAAAGCTCCAACTAGGAAAAGGAGGAAGAGAAACTCAGATTTTGAAGATGAAGATTATGTTGTTGTTGAGGAGGAAGTCACCTCCAAGAAAGTGCTGAAAAAGGAGTATGCTGCTGCTGCTACAACCAAGCCTTGTTTGCACAAGAAAGCTCCTGCCAAGAGAGTGCATATGTCCAAAGCCAGAGCATCAACTCAGGATAAAGCTCAACCAGCAAGTGGGGCTGGAAAAGAAAAGAAGAAAATGAAGAGAGGAAGATGGTGAAAGCTTGTTGATCCCATGGCTGAATTTGAGAAGCACTCATTAGATGAAGAAGAAGATGCTGCACCAAAACCAAAGACTCAGAAGTTGATGGGGGATGCCATCAAGTCTGGGGCCGCTCCAACAAATCCCAAGACTGCCCACAAAGCTACTGCTCAAGCTTCAAAGTGTGCACCAAAGAGAAGCACTAGAAATATACTAGCTGCTGAAAAGAACAAGGCCCCAGTGCCTGAAATGGAAGAATAAGAAGCCCAAGTGCTTAGGAAACTGAAGCCAAAGATTCCTGATCATGATGACAATCATCCAATGGCTGAAAACATGAAGAAAACAAAGGATGTATGTCTCAGATTGTGGAGACAGTCAGACCCTTATGCTGTAAGGAGAAGAACTACTGTGGATTACAGATTTCACACTAAGGAACAACAGGACTTCTATGAGACTGTGCTTTTGGATAAGAAGCCCATTGTGTGTGACATGAAATGGGTGGACTGGGAGTACATTGACAACAATGAAGATCATTTCCCTGGAGTGCATGAGAACTTCAGACTCAATGGAGTTAACACCTTTGTGGGTCAGAAATTGACCAAATGGAATGATGAGTTGATCATGCAGTTTTACTCTACTGCTCACTTTTACCCAAATGGGAAAAATGTATGGATGACCGAGGCTACAAGGTACCAGCCTACTGTTGCTGAGTGGGCCAAGCTTATCAATGCTCCAGAAGAAGATGAGGATGACATTGATGTCTATGCAAAGCCCTAGAAAGATCACAACTCCATGGCCAACATGTACAAGGAAATACCTGCACTAGTGCGCGTCGGTCCTAAACAAATGGTTTAAAACCCCTTTCCATGACGGCATTTGGAACCGTCGCCAAGTGAGTGTGGGTGATAGGGGGGTACTTCCCACACAACACAGAAACCGTCGGGGATAGGGTCCCTATAGTACTCCTACTCGTTTCTGCTCGCATTGCCATCGTAGTCGGTATTCTGTGGTGCTACATTTACGATGCGCGGCCCATCACAAATGGTTCACTATTATAGAACGTGTATGATGCGCGCGCCATCACAAACGGTTCACCGTTAAGAAGATTAGCTAATCGTCAATGCAGTGTCGACAGGATTACGAAGCGTCGGACCGTCATAACATCATCGTACCGACAACTTCTCGCTGCACGCTATTACGTGGTGCAGCGTTTACGATGCATACTTCATCAGAAACAGTTCATGGTTGCAATCGTGTACGATAAGGCAACTAACACAAACGTTTAGTTTGCCTGCACCGTTTGTGATATTGTCTGACATCGCACATGCTTTGCAAACGGCAACTGTGTGCATGCTTGCACATGTTTCCTCTCTGTGAACCATCTCGGATTATGGTGCATATCGCAAACGTTTGTGTTTTACCAACTGTGTGTGCCGTAACAACTTGGAGAGCGTAATTTCACCGTAATTTAATTGCTGCTTTTCCAAATTGTACCGAATTTGGATTTGAATTTGAATGTATGCTACAGCTTTATTCATATCCATCAGGTTCAAACAACCAATGCATTATTCGATTCATAGCTACATATGTTCAAGAATTACATAAGAACCAAATAAAGAATGATGAACCACAGTGGTATACTTGTACTATTAAAGATAGTAAAGAAAGAGGTGAAATATATTCTGGTTGCTGAAGAAGGTGAAGAGGAATGCCCATATTGTGCCCTCCTCCATGCAGAAGGCACACACGACTCTAGTCCATCCCCTTGTGATGGCCGACCGCCCATCCTTCACGATCTTCATGAAAACATCTAGATAATCACCGTGTTCTAGTAGAAATACTTTAACCTTTGCATGCCCACCAATCATGTAGTTTGAGAGGTAATCTTGAGTAAACTGCTTTGGCAACCACTGCAAAGGAATAATATTTCAGACATTGTCATCTAACACAACTCATTATGGGCAGTAAAAAGAAGGCTGCAGAGTTCTTACTTACCATCCTGCAGTTCGTTGTTGTCTTGGATAAAGTGTAAACAAATAGTTTAATTGCCATCTTTGGACCCATTTTACTAACAATCTTTATCAGCTTCTTCACTTGATGTTGGTTCATCGATATCTCATTGCCCCATACGCGGAAAGGGTCGAAACGCGGATCTTTACCAATGACATATGTACCTAAAAGCACCAAGTTAATATTAGAAGCTAAACAGCAATTGCACAATGATGTAGTACAACACTCTTTTATAATATGTCTATATACATCCGTATGTGGTAGTCCATTTGAAATATCTAAAAAGACAAATATTTAGGAACGGAGGGAGTATCTTATAACATCCAATATACTCACATACATCTTATATTATGGGCCGGAAGGATTTTAGTTCATTCTTAAAAATTATCGGTTGATTAACTGCTGATGTATCCATGGGTTACAGTTAGTTTGAGCTAGTTCGGGCTCAAATAGACCTAAAGTATATCTAAACATGAGGGCTAGTTTGAGCTAGTTGCATCTATAACCCACCCAAAAAAACTATCCAACCCAAGAGGTGCTAATTGGAGCTAGTTCTCCTAGTGCATTTATTGTCAATCTAACCCTGCCATCCAAACAACTCTTTGGATGGAGTTCGTTCAGGGTTAGTAATGAGCTAGAAACTAACTCTAACCTATAGCTAAGTTGAGTATCCAAACAGGGTTGTGTTGTTTCTGTTGTTGTTGTTGTTGCTGTTGTTGCTGCTCTTCTACGTATATCTAGACATCATTATGAAAAAGAAAAGCCCTCGAGGCGGGAACATATTTTTGATGCAGGCGGGATTGGGAACAAGAAACATCGCACACGGTGTGGAGAAAACAACCGTGTGTTATGAAACAGAAAAACCCTCGAAGCGGGCAGATATTTTTGAGAGGGGGAGCCTCGTGGAGTCCAATGTACTGTGAGGATGTGTGCGTGACAGGTGCACCGACGTGGCACACGGTTAGTTTGAGTGAACCGTGTCTGTTGCGTCATCCGACTTGTCTAATGTTCATAAATTTGGCGAAAAATGACGCGGGAGAGGGTCAGAACACGAACACACTTGCATGTGGACCAAATTTATGTATCAAAAGGGTGGTTTGATTTTCAAATACCAAATGCAACTTCGATGTGGCACCTCTCTCGCAAAGCGCACGGTATTGCTTGCCCCCATCCCCCCTCGTGTCGGCACGAAGGGAATCCTAAGCTATGAATGCATGCCCCCTCCCCCTCAACCGAGGTTCACCTAGCAAAGTGCAAAGTAGCTAGCAGCCCCCCTCCTCCCTCGTGTCGGCACGAAGGGAATCCTAAGCTATATATGAATGCATGCCCCCCCAACCTAGGTTCACCGTAGCAAAGTGCGAAGTAGCTAGCAGGCCCCTCCCTCGTGTTGGCACGAAGGAAATCCTAAGATATGAATGCATGCCCCCCCAACCGAGGTTCACCTAGCCAAGTGTGAAGTAGAGCTAGCAGCCCCCTCTCCTTCACAGCCGGCACGAAGGATTCCTAAGCTATGAATGGATGCCCCCCAAACCGAGGTTCACCTAGCAAAGTCTTGAAGTAGCTAGCAGCCCCTCCCTCGTGTCGGCACGAAGGGAATCTGGCTAAGCTATGAATGCATGCCCACCCCCCAACCGAGGTTCACGCTAGCAAAGTGCTGAGTAGCTAGCAGCCACCCCTCCCTCGTGTCGGCGCAAAGGGAATCCTAAGCTATGAATGCACATGCCCCCGCCCCCAACCGAGGTTCACCTAAAAAGTCTTGAAGTAGCTAGCAGCCCCCCTCTTGTCGGCACGAAGGGAATCCTAAGCTACGAGCATGCCCCCTCCCCCCAACCGAGGTTCACCTAGAAAAGTGCGAAGTGGCTAGCATCCCCCACCCCCCTCGTGTCGCCACGAAGGGAATCCTAATTAAGCTATGAATGCATGCCCCCCAACCGAGGTTCACCTAGCAAAGTGCGATGTAGCAACCCCCCCCCCCACACACACACACAACCTTTCAGTCAGCGGGCCAGAGAGGCATATATCTCACCAAGATGGATCGTAAAATGGACCACGAATAATCCACCTTGGTCTTACGACCTCTCTCTTGTTGTTGGTCAAAGTGATGGCCGTCCATACGACCCCGGAGATGGGCTAGCTCGCCAATAATCATGCAAGTAGCTAGTCCCTGAAGACAACCACTGCATGCGTGTGGCCCAAACATATGTATGTAGAGGTGTGTTTTTGAGTAACAATGAACAAATTTGATGTGGCACCGTGATTTCAAACTAGAAATCCCCACACTGAGTGAGGGTTAGGTTGCCGATGCATATGTATGTTACACCACACTTCAAGCCAACGACGGGGATTCATATATGCATGCATGTGTGCATAGTATATGCGCTCAAACTTAATTAGGTCTGAATCTCAGCAATGACCTATACTGCGATAGCACGAAACAAATGAAGAATCCGCCATGGTAACCTATCTTGTTGTTGGTCAAGGTGATCATGGATGTCCATGCGGGCCCATGAATATATAGGCTTGTCGCCGATAACCACGCGAGGGAGTGTATCGTTCGAAGGCAACCACTACATGCATATGTATGGAGGTGATGCGTGCATGCATGTTTGAATACACAACATTGATCTGGTGCGTGTGTCAAAAATCGTACACTAGCTCCCCACACAAAGCGAGATCGGTTCATGATGGTGTCATTGTACTTGGCACTTCGACTCGATGGGAGGGATTCATGCGTACACATGCATGTGTGCGTGCTCAAAGTGTATCATGCATGTCATCCTAGAGCAAAAATAATAATCCCCTCCTAAGTCAAATTAACCTCTCTTGTTGTCAGGCAAAAAGAAGTGATGGACCAAGCGGGCCCGCGGATGGAAAGCATCGATATCGCTGATAACCACTTAAGTGGGTGCAAGAGGACAACCACCACCGCTTTGCATGTGGGCCAAACATATATATGTTGAATACCCAAAATGCACAACTTTGATGTGCCACATGCCTCAAAAACCGTAAACCATGCACCCACACAGAGCGAGGTTCATATCAAGCGTACTACATATGATGGTCCCCTTCCCCCCTCTTCACCGCATACTATATGCTCCTGCCGTAATATATGTACAACCCAAAAGAATACCCATCGATGGTGAAATTAATTAACCTCTCCCGATGTAGGTCAAAGTGATGCATGCATGCATGCATCGACAATGGCCTCGTGGGCCCACAGATGGAAGTGTCACATGTGAGTGTCCTAGCTAGGATATATATGCATGTGGCCCAAAAAGGTGTTGTGTGATGTTTGAATAACCAATTTCACAATTTTGATGAGGCACGTGCCTCGGTAACCAAAAAGTCCCGACACTGAGTGAGGTGTACTTGTTCACAGATGCATACATACAGTATATATGCTAGTCCCCTCCCACCTCTTCGACGCGCACTATATACCACCATAACACAAACAAAACCGATTCTATCTTGTTGGTCAAATTAACCTCACTGCCGGCTGTTCTTCAAAGTGATGGACGACGACCTCGCGGGCCCACAGAAAGCGTCACACGCGAGTACTGAGTGTCGTGTAGGACCACCATCGAATGCATGTGGCCAAAACATTTATGTATGAAAGGGTTGTGTAATATTTTAAATAACGATTTCACGACTCTGATGTGGCACCAGCCTGCCTAACAAAACGGCCAACCCACACGGTGGCTCACAACTCCTAGTGTACTGCGAGCCACCCGCCACCCCCAGACGCACACACCCACACACACACCGTGAATCCACCGCAACTACGATGCATGTTAAATTAATTATCCCGCAGTGAACATACATGTTACCAAAGGAGGGATGTTTTAATTTCAAAAAAATCACAAAGATCATTAAGACGTTTTAGTACATTGATTGATTGATTTTATATGGGTATAATGTGCAAAAATCAAATTTGAGTTACATGCACACGTGACAGTGCACCTAAATGGTTGCAAAAATACATGTGTCTCACTGGGTGCATGTTTACTCCCTGTGCAACAAATTTCAAATATTGAGAATCTTGATTTTTAAATTCTAGTACATCCAAAACTTATTTGAAGTTCACGAAACTTATCGTGTTTTCATATGGACACCAATACAAAGTGGCATTGTACCTTTTTTGTCAAATTTGAGACCAGTTTTGATGTAATCTTTATCTAATAACAGACGGGAGATTATTAATAATTGGGAACCAATATCCCAAATGGATTATTTATTCGAACTGTGAGCGTTAGACCAACAATGGATACGTGCCATGCTTCGTTTAAGCAATAAAGCGGCAGCATTAATCATCCAAATAGAAAAACAATATACGTGCCGCCGCGCGACCCGTGTGGCGTGCGAGCCGGCATGAGTTGACGGGACACATGTGAGCAGTCCGCCGCGCAGGTAGACGGGGAGGCGTGCGTGCAGGTGTGTGAATTGACGGAGGCGTGCTCGCTGCGCATTGTCATCGGGAGGCGTGCGAGTAGCTGTGTGAAACTTTGGTAGGCATGTTAGCAGTCTGGTGCGCAGGCTCACCGGGAGGCGAGCCATCAGTTTGACCGCCGCCCGCCTCTCTCCCACAACTCCCACTACTCCATATTAATGGTGCGCCCGAGCGGCCGCACCCCATCCTCGCTACGCACACACAATCCTCTCTCTCCGCTTGCATCCTCGACGCCGCTCTCAGTCCTCAAAGCTGTCAGTGTATGAGGATGCCACCGAAGCGCCCCATCCGAGGGAGTGGAGACGCCGTGGCTGCTAAAGCACCGGAGCACGGCGTGGAGATGGAGAAAGAGGTTGACGTCACCGCCGGCGAGTTATCGCTGCACCCTGACGTCGTCGACGTTGTCGAGCTTCCACAGCCGGAGGCGGAGTTCCACACCGACTCCGACGACAACGGACAGCTGGTTAGTCATCTATACCCATTTATGTGTCAGATAGATCATAGGGTTTCTCTGGTTACTCCTTGCCTCCCCCTTTTTGGAATAGAAATCATGTGGTTATGTTCTCCCAATCCATGAAATCTGAGTAAGTTTCGTTAGATCTGTGTAGTGTATTGATTGTTTGAATGGTACAGGTGATAAGTGATTAGTTGTTTCATCTGTGCAAATGATTTCTGCTAGTAATCCGACTAGGGTTTGTGTTCGTGCTAATAATTCCTAGCCAGGACTTGACAATTGATTTTGAATGACCTACGTATGTTTGTGCCATTATTTTCCTTCAAGATTGGTCTGTACATAGACGACTGTGCTTAAAAATTGAACCATAATCTCTGAATATGTATAAATAAATAGCCATAAATTCCTAATCCTACTTCACAGCATGTAATCAATGATTTGATGCCAAATTTGTTTTACTATATGTATAGGTGCTGTCTGATGATGTGGACAACGAGGATGAAGATGCCCAGAGGAGGTACACAAGAGGCGAATCCTGAGGGAGCTTTATGCGAGAATGCATAACAGGCGTATTAGGACCTGGAACGACGGCTATGGATGCCCATTTTGCAACCACAAGATTCATGACACGTATCTAAGTGTTCTGGCGCATGGAAGAGGATGGGTCGTTGGCTCCTTCAAGCAGAAGTATTCTTGTAGGGTGGCGCACGACGCGTACGCCTAGTACCTGGAGAAGCTTCAGGATCGTGTCGGCCGCATGTGAGATGAGATGTGGGATGGATCGAACTATGTACGCTTGAGTATGCTTAATGACGGTTGAACTATGTACTTATGGTTGAACTATGCTTATGTACGTGTACGCTTATTATCTATGTCTGAGTATGTTAAATATTTCACCAAATTTTGGTAAAAATTACAACGGGGGACCAATAAACCAGGACGGAGGTAGTACGTCAATCACACACGGTTCCCAAAATTGGAACCGTGTGCAATGACTATCGTTTTGCCTGCTGCGTCAATCACACATGGTTCGCTCTAGCAAACTGTCGCCCCCAAAATTCTTTGTGGGAAAGAAAACCCTCACCACCCAATTCAAAAAGGAAAAAGGAAAACCCTCACCATCCCCACGTCCTCACCCCGCCCGCTGATAACCCAGTATAGGGGATCAATTGTAGCCTCTTTCGATAAGTAAGAGTGTCGAACCCAACGAGGAGCTAAAGGTAGAACAAATATTCCCTCAAGTTCTATCGACCACTGATACAACTCTACGCAGCTTGACGTTCGCTTTACCGGAAACAAGTATGAAACTAGAAGTACTTTGTAGGTGTTTTTGGATAGGTTTGCAAGATAATAAAGAACGTGTAAATAAAAACTAGGGGCTGTTTAGATAAAGATGCAACTAAATTAGTTTTAGTAAAGAGCTTGTTGTCACGAGAAAGATATTTGTCCCTAGGCAATCGAGAACTAGACCGGTAATCATTATTGCAATTTTATTTGAGGGAGAGGCATAAGCTAACATACTTTCTCTACTTGGATCATATGCACTTATGATTGGAACTCTAGCAAGCATCCGCAACTACTAAAGATTCATTAAGGTAAAACCCAACCATAGCATTAAAGCATCAAGTCTCCTTTATCCCATACGTAAACAACCTACTTACTCGGGTTTGTGTTTCTGTCACTCACGCAACCCACTATAAGAAAATCATAAACATATTGCAAACCCTACAACGGAGATCCCTCACGCTTGCGCGACATGGAGAACACCATAGGACAACACCAATAATAAAACATGCAACTCAAACCAATCTTGATCATCAAATAGCCCATAGGACAAAACAGATCTACTCAAACATCATAGGATAGCCATACATCATTGGGAAATAATATATAGCATTGAGCACCATGTTTAAGTAGAGATTACAGCGGGTAAGAGAGAGGTTACACCGCTGCATAGAGGGGGGAAGAGTTGGTGATGATGGCGGTGAAGTTGTTGGTGAAGATGGCAGTGAAGTTGTTGGTGAAGATGGCGGTGATGATGATGGCCCCGGCAGCGCTCCGGCGCCACCGGAAGCAAGGGGGAGAGCCCCCCCTCCCATCTTCTTCTTCTTCCTTGACCTCCTCCCTAGATGGGAGAAGGGTTTCCCCTCTGGTCCTTGGCTCCCATGGCATGGGAGGGGCGAGAGCCCCTCCGAGATTGGATCTATCTCTCTGTTTTGCTTTGTTTCTGCGTTCCCTCCTGGCTCTGTTTCACCGTTTCATGTATATATGGAGATCCGTAACTCCGATTGGCTTGAAACCTTCGCCGTGATTTTTTTCCAAAAATTAGCTTTCTTGCGGCAAAGAAAGCGTCAACCGCCTTACAGGTGGGTCACGAGGTCGGGCGCCCTAGGGGCGCCCCTACCTCGTGCCCACCTCGGACAACGGTTCGCGTTGATTTTCCTCCAGATTTTCCAAATATTCGAAAAGTATCTCCGTCCGTTTTATCCCATTTGGACTCCGTTTGATATGGATATTCATGAAACCAAAAACATGCAGAGAGAACTGCACGGCCTTTGGATCAATATGTTAGTCCCAAAATAGTATAAAAGTTGCCAAAAGTATATGGAAGTTGTAGAATATTGGCATGGGACAATCAAAAATTATAGATACGACGGAGACGTATCACCTGCCAACCCCTTGGCCCCTCCGGTATGTTCCCCATTCACACCTGCACAAGCTCCTCCGCGTCTATGCCATGGCACCACCTATCGCGACGGTAAACACTTAGCTCGACGCCTGCCGCCGCTGCCAGGCTGTCGGCAAAGCCCACCGCATTTTGCCACTTCCGCTTGCCGCCGCCTATCGCCATCGACTTTCTCGACGTTGCTAGCGGTCGACCCAGCTCCGCTCGGTTGGGGAATCTGCCGTACTGAGGGTTCTTTCTCATGGACGACAAGGTAACTAATTTAACGAGATATTATCTCATCTCTTATCCCAGTTCATCTGCCTCCTTTAATCACCCGGTGGAAATCGCCGTGAATTCATTTTTATTCGAGCTGGTTTGAGGGTTTTCTTTCATTCATAGAATGTACAGTGCGCCGATACTTCAGGACTTGGCGACCGCCGCCAGAGATTCCATCTCATTGTACCGAATAACTTGAGGACGCGCAGGTATGTTCAATCTCACCCTAAATCGGTTGGCATGGCCTACTTTCCTGAATTTATTCTAAATATTTAGACATTTGGATAAAAGGTGCCACATGCACCATATACGTCAAAGGGGATTTTCCCCTCTTCTTTCTATATTAGGCAAATTAATGATGTATTGTTCTTTTGATTACTCTCATATTTCCATGACATCATGTTTACCCTGTCTGTTTAGTTATAGACTTTTGTCCTTCGATTTCAACTGTTGTATAGTTCTTTCAATTTGGGCCCATATTTGCATGTTACCATATTTTCTTTAACAATCCTACCATTTTCTGCAGGACATCCCTCGCTATGCAACAGATTATGTAGTGCACAATATTTTCCTTTACATACATCAAGGCTCCACGAAAGTCATACTGCGCACAAACCATGGATTTACAATCATTGCTACTGCAAGACTTGATGAACGTGGTGACTCCTATTTTGGCACTGGCTTTTGGAATGAAATTGCAAAGTTTTATGTACTGAAAGACGGCACTAAAATTGCACTGCACATAGAAGGGCCTGGTCATGAGATATATGCTAACTTCCCCGACAAAATCATCCGTCCAGACTTTGTTCGAAGTAAGTTTTCTTTTCAACTATCTGCATATGTTGACTTACCCAGCAATGTCAAATGAATTGTGTAGTATTTAAGCAACCATTTTTTATTCCCTTATCTTACTATATTCCTACCTAATAACTTCTAGTTACCAATACACTTTTCTATTGCCCTGTTTTAACTAAATATTCCCTGTACTCCCATTTCTATCAGAAAGCGCCACTGACAAGGAGACTCCAGAGGTGGAGAACGGGGCTACCAACAAGTGGAGGTGGGGCGATCTAGAACCGCAAGCGACTCCAGCAGGCCTAGACTTAATCGGCAGCCTCCCCGATGATATGTTGAGAGTCATCATCTCCGTCCTCCCAATCAAATATGGGGCGCGGAAAACCCTCCTTTCCCGGCGGTGGCGCCCCCTATGGAACTCCAGCCCTCTCGACCTCATCGACACCCACGAGCTCTGCCATGGCTATCGATAAAGCTTGGATGCGTTCTCCAAGATCCTCGGCAATCACCTTGGCCCAACCAAAGGCCTTAGAATGGGCAAGTTCCGTTCCAATGGCAAGGACCGAGCCAAGCTTGACGACTGGTTCCGATCCCCCGCCCTAGATCAGCTCGAGGAGCTCATTTTTTATGATGGGCATATGCGGTCGCTGCCAACGTTCGCACTCGCCTCGGCATACCCTTCTGCGTCACCAAGTTCAGAACTGCCATTTCCGCCCCTTAATGGCGCCCGCTCTTATTCTACCATGGTGAAGCACCTCGAGCTCGTCGCGCAGATGCCTCTCAAAGGGTGACATGGGCGCTTTCGTGGCTGTCTTGCACTCAGTACCTTCATCTTCCGGTAATCAATGGGTTGAGTACCTTCCACATCACCTCCATGACTCTCCGGACTATTCATGTGTGTTGCTGGTGCGGCAGGAAGACATCACAAAAGGTGGACCGCGGTATGGTCATCCAGGACACACCTGCACATGAGAGATTACTTGTAGTTGATCAAGAAGGTCCAACAAGAATCAATGCCATTTTTGCGCCGAAATTGACAGTGGTGTGCTACTCGTTTGACAAATACTCCGAACTTGTTATTGGATACAACAGCCGCCTTATACCTCTCCTTCTACAAATTAACATTATTTCTAATTTTGAAGATGTTTGTTCGTCTATCATTCAGAAAATGATTCCGACAAGCTTGACCCCGAAACTGCACACAGTGAAGGTCTTGGCAGTAGAATCTATCGGGCCGACCTGGAGCAAGTTGTCAGTTTCCTGATATGCTTTCCGTGCCTGGAGAAGCTCTATATTGAGGTGATGTTCCTTTCCTGTTAAATGTTAACCATAAATGCATTCAATTCGTGACACCTTTTTCCAAGTTTACAATGACAATGTACTACAATTTCTGAAGGTTCTTTTGGAGGATTTTAGTACATACATCCCCCCCCCCATATTGGTTGCTTGATCCATATGGTTACAATCAATAAGCATTTCTCCTTTGGATTCATTTGTACTAGTTTTTTAGGGAACTTTTCATCCAGTCCAACCTCTTGTGAAGAAGGCTAAATTTTTCTAGAATGTAATCAAATGCCCATGTTAATCATGTCAGATCGGAGATGGCATGTTAGTGCATTTTACAAATCTTGCAAACCAAATAGCTAGTCCTGTAGTAATGTTCAAAACTGCATGTAGTCATTAACACGCTTTCTTCTTTTGCAGATAAGATTAGGCCCAGTGGTGGACAATGTGATACAATATAACAATCACGTCGAATGCCTAGATCTGCATCTCTCAAAAATTACTTTGAACTCCTACCGAGGGACCTTACCGGAGATTATATTCACCAGGTTCTTTGTTCTCGTAGCAAGGGTGCTTAAGGAAATGAGGTTTGCCCTACATTTATTTCGCAAAAATGAATGGTCTGTTGATCAGCGCCGGCGCCTGCGGCAGAATGGAGTAGGCTCCAAAAATGCTGAATTTCATTTTGGAACTTCAGATGACAGAGTAATCGGAAGTCATCGGGTCAAACCCATACATGACTTCTCAGTGGCTAACCCCTTTGCAAAAATTGTGAGGTTTCAAAGCCAGACTTAGAAGCGGTGATATTAGTTTGAACCTCTCTGATATCCATGTTCAGCGCTTGTCGGTCTGGCGTTTGCAGTGATGAGCTGAATTTCATTTCTAATATTAGTTTGAACCTTGTAATCTTCGAATTTGAGCCATATAACTCTAGAATTTGAACCTTGTAACATTTCGAGCTTTTGTGGTACAATCGTTGAAATGGCATCGTATGAGACTCGTATATTGCTAGCACTATTTTGACCTTAATATGCAATGGTCTTAGATTTTACTAACCATTCTTGAATCAGTTTACCTTGTCGATCTCACAGCACACGATCTGTATAGCTAACTCCACTGCGATCTTCGACATTATTGCACATAGTTGGTTTCTTCCACCGTGTGCACTGTAGAGCGCATAATTAATTATCACACTCGAGTGTCCACGCCTGGGGTGCGGTGTTGTCAAGCGTGCTCTGGATTCTGGAATCCTCCGCTATGAACACCATGACAAGGCGTGACGATTACAGGTCGGCCGGGCCCCATTTATTACAGCGGCCATTTAACCTACCCTTGTGTCTCTTCAACCTTTCGATCGCGCCCCACCATTGCAAGAAGCACACCCATCACGAGAAATTCTTAGAGGGTATCCTGCGCAACTCCAATGGCACTCTGAGCAGCTGCCGAGACGAGCAGCAGTTCACCATGCGTGCCGTGGTGGACACCAACAGAAGGTTCATGGACCTCTCGGTGGTGTACACCAACGATCTGGTCTGTGTGGAGCACTCCATCCACATCATGGAGTTGTTGCTTGAAGAGGAGAAGTACAAGGTGGTCGGGTTCGACCTCGTGTACACCCGCGCTCGTGCCGGGTCTCGTCCCAAGGTCGCCGTCGCCCAGATGTGCGTGCGCCACCACTTCCTCGTCTACCACTACTGCCTGGCCACAAGGCCTTGCGAGCATTTCGCCAGGTTTGTCAACAGCCCCCACTACATGTTCGCCACGGTGGACATCACCAACAATGTAAAGACGCTCGAGAGTTTGGGCATCGCCTGCCAGAATCTTGTCGACATCCAGGGCTAATACAAGATCTGGGGCAGCAAGGAGCATGAGAAGGACTCACTGGTTCATCTCGCCGAGGCCATCATCGACCCCTACTACAGAGACATGAAGGATTCGTGCAACAAGGACAAGCGTGCCTGGCACTCGGCCTAGATGTAGAAACTCGACAAAGCTCACGTCGTGTATGTGGCCAAGGAGGCGTTCACGAGCTACGACATGTATTGGCGGATCGTTGACATGAAGAAGTCCCTCCTTCCCCAAAACGACCAGGGATCCAGCCGGAAGCAGAGCAATGGCAAGCGCCGTCGCAACAATAAGTAGATGATTAGATCCTCATTTCTCCTACTTTAGTATGCATGTAATTGCTTACTTTGGTGTGTGCAAATGTTATGTGTGTAGTCACTTGTGTAATTGTATGCTTAATTTGGTTATGCAATGCTGTCTTTTTAAGTATATATGTTGATGCTCTGTAGAGCAGCGTAGATGGTGTCGGACAAAGAAAATCACATCACACACGGACTAAACAATGGAACCCGTCGGTGATGTTTTCATCAATCACTCACAATTGTATACCAGCAATCGTTTGCTCACAACACACACGGCTTGTTAGCAGTAATTGTCTGTGTTCTTATCGATCTTCGCACACGTTTCTGATTACAGACCTGTTTGCCTCGTATCACACACATCTTGTTCATTTGAACCGTTTCTGTTCTCATGTCTCAATACAAACAGTTCATCCGAGTGAACCGCATGCCGTATATCACACACACCTTGAATCTTGCTGACCATTTCTTTTGTGTTTCCTAATCACAAACAGTTCATCCGAGTGAACCATATGTTGTACATCGCACACACCTTCATCTGGCTGCCCGTTTCTTTTATTCCTCATCATCGCAAATGATTAATTGAGCTGAACCATATGTCGTGTATCGCACACGCAACTAAAATCTGAACCGTGTTTGATGCATCCTCCATCGCAAATGTTTTGCATCATTTTTGACGGTTTTCATACAGCACCGTTTGCGATTATTGCATCGCACACAGTTTCTCGAAGGGTCTCTGATCATAATGTCGCATTAGCAGCATCCTGCAGTAGTGCTGACAAGGCCTCGGAGACACACATGCTAGGCTCAGTGTACAATCTGTTGTCTGGATTGGCCACCATGAACACCATGTTGAGGCACACCTTGTTGCCCAAATCAGGAGATCACAGGATGACAGAGGCCACTCCATCAACTTGCTTCAACTGTTTGATGTGCCACATAAATTCAAGGTGATGAGCTTGATTGTTGAGACCATCAAGAGAACTGCAGCTGATCAGAAGAGATCATGTGGGTATGCTCCGCACATTCAGATGCTCATCAACTCCAAGATGGGCAAAGGCATGCATCTCCTGGACAAAGAGCACCTTCCCTTGAGGCCTGATCGTGATGATAACATATTTGTCATGGATGCTTCACATCCTACATTAGTAGAGGCTCAGGAGAAGAGAGAAAAAGCAAAAGCAAAGAAGGCAGCCAAGATGCCAAGTGCTGAAGAAGCTTCACAAGTATTTCTCAAGTCCAACCAAGACCAACTTGGCTATCTCATTCAAGCTACTTTGAGGATTGAGAAAGGATTGGCCACCCTGACTCAAAATCAAGAGAGTCTTGAAAGGATCATCAAAACAAAGATACCTGATCTAGATGTCAAGGTGACAGAAATTAAGACTTTTGTGGAGAAGATTCAAGAAGAGCTTAAGGACATAAGTGACAAGACCACCACTGATGCTTATCAAAGGGTGCCCAGAAGATAGAGGTCTGCAGCAGTGCTACTGACAGATACTAGGGCTACAACTTCAGCTCCTGCAGCCACATCTTCAGTTGCCCCTCCTTTTGCAACTCCACCAGCTCCTCAGTCTTCCTCAGATGCATTTGTTGCAGGACTCCTCTCCATGCCACCTTCGCACTCCGGAGCTCCCGGAGATCAAGCTTAGAGAGCCGCATAGCCCTATGCATTTTCAAGCTTTTTGGTAACTTGTTTCCAAAGGGGGAGAAAGTGTATAGATCATAGGCTTCGAGAGAGAGTGTGCTTTGCTTCTTTTTGCCTCTCTTGCTACTTATTTGCTTGCTTGTTTGGTTGATACTCTATTTATGTGTGTGTGAGATACTTGTATGATCATGTATTTGACCATATCATACATTAATGTTTGTGCTTGGATGATGATATTCTCTATCTCTCATGTATGATCATTCACACTTTGTCTTGGTGATGAGTGCATATTTCATATTCTATCATTTTGAGTGCTCCACCAAGATGTATGTGACATGGAAGAGTAACCCATGATCCTAATCGATTGTGCATTTGCATTCAAAAGCAAATTTTAAATAATGCACAAATTTAGGGGGAGCTATTGCTTATCACATACTTCTCAAAGCAACGATGTATTTCATTCTTATTATCATTTGCCGAAGCTTTGATTTATATGTTGTCATCAATTACCAAAAAGGGGGAGATTGAAAGTGCAACTAATCCCTGGGTGGTTTTGGTAATTCTTAACAACATATAGCTCATTGAACTAATATTCTTTCAAGGTAATCATTTCATAAAGTTCAGTGATTGGCATGGCATGGAATAAGAGATGTGGACCCCTCAAAATGCTAAGGACACATATTGGCAAAAGCTCAGGACTCTACATTTTCATTTTAGTGATCCAAGATCACATTGAGTCCATAGGAAAAGCCAATACTACTAAAAGGGGATGAGGTGTTGCTTAATGGCTTGCTTGCTCAAAATGCTTAGTGATATGCTCCAAAAGCCCTCAACCACTTTCTCATCTCCACATATGTCCTAAACCTAAAGTCAAACTCGGCCCCACCGATTTGATCCATCCGGCGCGTCCGAGTTCATTTGACATAGACATAGCCAAAAACCCTAATCAATTCGGTCTCACCGATAGGGATCTCGGTCTCACTGAGATGGGATCGCAAACTCTCTGTTTCCCTTCGTAACATTCCGGTCTAACCGAGATGAGTGATCGGTCCCACCGAGTTCACAATGCAAACTCTTTGTTTCCTTTTTGTAACGTTTTGGTCTCACTGAAATGAGCGATCGGTCCCACCGAGTTTGCCTGGCCAACTCTCTGCTTTCCTATTACTGAAATTGGTCTCACCGAGTTCATGTGATCGGTCTCACCTAGATCAAGTTATGCCCTAACCCGAGCGCATCGGTCCCACCGAGTTGATCATGTCGGTCCCACCAAAAACTCTAATGTTCACATTTTGAACCATATCGGTCTGACCGAGTTTCACTATTCGGTCCCACCGAGTTTGGTAAATTGTGTGTAACGGTTAGATATTGGATAGAGGCTATATATACCCCTCCACCCATCCTCCATTCGTGGAGAGAGCCATCAGAACGTGCCTACACTTCCAGCATTCATTTTCTGAGAGAGAACCACCTACTCATGTGTTGAGACCAAGATATTCCAATCCAACCACAAGAATCTTGATCTCTAGCCTTCCCCAAGTTTCTTTCCACCCAAATCATCTTTCAACCATATCCAAATCTATGAGAGAGAGTTGAGTGTTGGGGATACTATCATTTGAAGCACAAGAGCAAGGAGTTCATCATCAACACACCATCTATTACCGTTTGGAGAGTAGTGTCTCCTAGATTGGTTAGGTGTCACTTGGGAGCCTCCGTCAAGATTGTGGAGTTGAACCATGGAGTTTGTAAGGGCAAGGAGATCGCCTACTTCATGAAGATCTACCCAAGTGAGGCAAGTCCTTCGTGGGCGATGGCCATGGTGGGATAGACAAGGTTGCTTCTTCGTGGACCCTTCCTCGGTGGAGCCCTCCGTGGACTCGCGCAACCATTACCCTTCGTGGGTCCAAGTCTCCATCAACGTGTATGTACGATAGCACCACCTATCGAAACCATGCCAAAAATCTCCGTGTCTACATTGCGTTTGCTCCCTCCAAACTCCTCCCCTTTACCTTAATATGCAATGATTTACATTCCGCTGCTATACTCTTAGAATTGCATGTGTAGGTTGATTGCTTGACTTGTGTTAAGTTGCTAAAATCTGCCAAGACTTAAAATTGGGAAAAGGCTAGATTTTTATTTGGTCAAGTAGTCTAATCACCCCCCTCTAGACATACTTTCGGTCCTACAGACATGCATATCCATGTTGAGGTAACCTAGTGTTATTCGAAAATTCTCCGTCTTCATGTCATTCGGAAGAAGTTTGTTAATAAGACTTAATCAACCTTGTTAATGGATTCCTTTTGATGGGCATGAGATGGATGAATTTAGAAAGCACAACTTTCTGTACCCACTTTTTACTTTCTGTTATTTAGAATAAATAAAGCAAAAATAGTATTTTATGTCTATTTTCTGAATTATCCGTGTAATAAAAAATGTCCCAAAAATAAAAGTTCTCCAAATGCCGTGAAAATTTAGTATGTTTTTATAGAATATTTGAGCATTTCTGGCACTGAGAACACGCCAGGGGGATGCACCAGTGGACCACAAGGGTGGAGGGCGAGCCCCCTATCTTGTGGATCCCACGTGGGTCCCCTCCACTCATTCCAGCACTCATCCAGTTCCTCTTCCTCCAGAAAAAATCATCCCATAGCTCAACCCCGTGTTCTAGCTCATCTTGCTGCCATTTTCGATCTCCTTGTGCAAAGCTTCATTTGAAAAACTGTTTTGGGGGATTGTTCTTCGGTATATGACTCCTCCATTGGTCCAATTAGTTTTTGTTCTAGTGTTTTATTTATTCCAAATTTTTGCTCCTGTGGTGACCCTGTTCTTGAGATTGCATGTCAAATATATGGTCCAAAGTAGTTTTGATGCATAATATAGCCTCTAGGAACTTGTAGGAGTAGTTGCTATCAATCTTATTGAGTTTGGTTCACTTTTATTTTGAGTCTCTAAAAAATTTCAGAAATTTTTTAAAGGAAGAAAAATGTCTAGGAAAATGTACCAAGGTGGTTCTTCGAGGAAGCAAGCACCGAGGCTCGCGATACATGAGCCAGACCTTGAACCACCAAGGGGAGCTCAAGTGCGGCCTTGTGAATGGCCATCGGATGAATTCATTGTGCATGCAGGTTTCAAGGATGATTTTTATGCATACGTACAAAATGTCGGCCTTGAGGACTTTGTGCCGACAATACTATTACCTCACCGATTCCTTTGTGCGGAGGTTTGAATTTTCATCTAAGTGCAATACCCATAATGTTTTATTTGATCTTTATGATGAATCATACCATGGACCTCGAGGATTTTAATACAGCTTGTAAAATCCCACAATGGGGCCTTCTTAGTGAGCCTCACAAAGCTGAATACAATGATTTCCTTGCTAGCATCACTGTGGGAGAAACTAGAAATATCACACAAGCTACCATAGGGAGCATTCACTTTCCTGCCATACATTATTTTGCTTTCTTTATAGGTAGATGCATTAATGGTAAGCATGAGCATTGCCACCTTTTGCGTTCCAGATCTTAGTGTCCTCAAGTGTGCGGTATTAGGTGATAAGCGTTATAACTTGGGGGCCATTATTGCAAGGAAGTTACATCTTAATGCTAAAGATGGAGATTTATTTGGTGGGATTTATGCAACTTGTTTAGCTAATTATCTTGGTGTACCCATAAGAGGGAATGACATTGAGTTGCGACCTACTTTTCTAGATTATAATGCTATGGTACGCTACCAGTTTCTTGAGAGGAACGAACAGTCCCTCTAGTACCGACTAATCTTTGACAGACGGCGTGTTGTCCATATTACCCTTCCTACTCCTGCCTTCTTTAAATTTCAGGTAAATGGGAGATATTTTATAACTAGAGAGGAGGCGAACGAGTATGAGAGATCAGCGGAGGCCGCTCGTCTCCAAGAAGCAGCTCGCCAAGTGGTGGCTGCCGCAACACAGTACAACCCCAACTATGATTTCGAATACAATCCGGGCCAGGAGTGGCCCTAGACCAACTTAGGCCAAAAAGGGGGAGTACGTATTTCTCACCTACATTACATTCTTGTTCACACACTCATTCCAGTTGTCGTGTTCATACTTTTTTGTTGTATTATCCATGCTAGTTTATTTCTTTTTCCTGCTTTCTTCTTGTGTGTTTGAAAAACCTTAAGAAAACCAACAAATTAGTTGTAGATTATTTCTTTCCATGCTTAGTAGTAGTATTAAAATAAAACCCAAAAAGATTTCTCGTTCTTCTTTTTCTTGTTGGGAGCTTTCTCGTGTAAATAGTTTTTCTCGTTCTTGTTTTACCTTCTTTAGAAAAACAAAAACTCCAAAAACATTTCAAAGTATTTCTTTGAAATTATTTTATTTTCTTTGGGGTTCGAGAGGAGAAGACCACGATGAAAATGTTGAGTGGCTCTCATATGCATTATTGTAGTGTGACAACCTGGATTTTGCCTTCTCTCTCTTTCCAGACTTGCCTTCTCCCTCTTTTCCGGACTTGGTTTTTATCGTGGTTTTTGCCCTGACTTGATTTGGATTTCGGAATCATTTCAAATGGACTTGTCATTTGGGCATATCCTTGACTTTCACCCAAGTGACCTATCTACTTTACTCCTCTGATAAATCTCCAAAATAATCAAATGAATATTTTTCATAAAAGAAAAACATTCATTTTCTCTCTGAAATTCACTTCAGAAACTTGTGCTCCAAAGCAACCCCAATTTTTCTTGCTAAAAAATCTTAGTTAATTCCTGAATATTCTTAGAACCTTGGCACACCTTCCCATGCAAAAAATATTACATCACTTTTTGGAATATTTTTGCTGTAGAAAATCATTTCTATTCTGGCCCAAACTTCCAGTTTGTACAGCAAGTACATTTTTCCTTGAGCTTTTGGCCTTGATCTTTCTTGAGCTTAAACACCCTCCTAAGAAACCCTAAACCCCTGGAGATCAGCCCTAATGGCCTTATAGAAGGTGGCCAAACTTGGTGACCAAGTTTCTGGTCAGAAACTTGTCAGCTTAGTTGAGTCCAATCTGGTCGGTCTGGGTATGAACCATCACCACTCCTAGACTAAACACTGCACGGACGAACGCGTAGACCAGGTTTGGCCGCTCCTGGGCGTCGTTTTGTCCATGCCAGCTTAGTGACGGCGCGAGGACACGACGCCTGGCAGCGTCTCGATGCGCTCTGGCTGGCGTCTTCCCCTCTGTTTTGCGCATGCTCGTTCCAGCGCTCGCCGACGCCTGCCGTGCCATGCCACAAGCCCCGACCCATCACACTTGACCACTCCTTGGCGCTCGCCGATGCCAGAGCCGCCGCAGCAAGCACGGGCGCGTCGCGGCCAAAACGCCATAGTGCGCGCGTGCGCTTGTCCACTTCCCCAACCGCCTCCTGTGCTCGTCCGCAAGCGTGGGCAAGCTCCTGCGTTGACACTGAGTGTTTTCCCTCTCGCGTTGGAGCTTCTCGTCGCTGAGTGTTTTCCCCCTTGTCCGGCTATATATAGCGCTCCTCCCCTCTATTTCTAGCCAAGCACCACTCCACACCACCTGCACGAACACGTAGACAGCAGCAGCTCAGTCGGGCAGGCCTCTGGCCGTCGCCCCAACCAGAGGACTCCAGCGATCCCCGCAGGCCAGCCGCCGCTCTCCGATGCCTCTCGAGCTCAAGCAACTGCTTGGGCGTGACATTGGTGACCTGTTGGTGCTTCCTGGACGCCGCCAAGCCCTTGGAGCCGCCCCTAGCCGTCGTCTTCAACCTCTCCGGCGAAACCCGTCCGCCACCGTAGCTTGCGAGCTCAACCGCGAGCAGATCCGTCCACCCCACGCCAAGCCACGGGTATGGGCAGGTGCGCCTTGAGCCCCACTTCAATCCTATCCCTCTAGCCTAGCCCCAAAACACCTCGTCGCCGGCGTGAGCTCCGGCGAAGCCCCGCCTCTCTCTGATCTCGCTCGCCCCCTCTCTCTCCTGACGCGCGGGACCCACCTGTCGGTCTCACCACTCGCGCCCTAAGCGGTACGAGTGGAGGCGCACTCCCGCTTTACGCCTTCGACGTCACCCCCCAGGATTTCTGTTTAATTCAAATATTATTCAGAAATTTTACTGAACTTTGACCAGCCACCTTTCGAAACCATAAGTCCAAATGATTTGATTCTTTTTGCATTGTCTTTGTTTCAGAAAGCTCTAGCAGCACACCAAAAGGTGGATTTTTTTCTTGCTGCCTAGAATTTCTGGTGATTTTCATAATGTATTTTGATAATTATTTTTGTGGTTTTAAATTCTTTTCAGAAGGAGAAGCTTGTCTTGAAGCAAACCAAGAGGGGTGTGATCCTCCTCTACACTAAGCAAGCCACACCAACATTTGGATGGTGTTATTTCAATATCTATGATTTTCTACTTGAATATGAGTTCTTATTTGCTTTTAAAATTTGGTAAAATAAATTTGGTTAATTGCTAGTTACTTTATTATGCTTGATATGCTTGTTTTAGTTACAGGTTGAATGTATGAACTTGTGTGGTTAAGTAGAGTAAGATTTTGCACTATACATATTGCTATGGAAATTAATGGTAGTTATTTTACCAGTGATATTTCCATTTAAATAAAGAACTAATAAAAATATTGTTTGATTATAAAAATGAGTTATAACCAGAGAGTTTTGATTTTTAGTAGTGCAAGATAATTATGTGGTTAAGCTTGATCCATGAATACTAGATGATACCCCGCGCATTGCTGCGGAAAATATTGCCTACAATCGGTGTTTTACTCATCAACTACTCTCCTAAAAGGACAAAGCGATGAATAAATGATTCTTATTTGAACATACTTTAGAATGATAGATAGGTAAGTAAGATCAAACCTCCAACTTATATCATTCAAAGCTTGGACAATAGACGAACAATCGGGAAGAGAATGGATAAACCTTTAGGCAATATTTCCACTATCTCTGCAAGTGGAATAAACTATCAAGCTGCAGCTAAAACTTGAACACCTAGCTACAACCCCAAGTCTTGATTGTGTGCAATATGCATAACACCCAGGTACATTTACTTTAATCGATCTAACAACAGGAGATAAACAAATGTCATTAGTCCCAATAGATCCTTACGGCTTTGGTCTTCTAAATATATAGTGTTTAGTTGTACCTGCATCAGAGAGCTCCCTCTTCTGACTAATTATGTGCATTGGATAACATAACTCTATAGAAAGAAAATAGGAAACTGTCATTATGCAACTCGTTCGCTCAATTACATATATTAAATGCACCAGAAGGATATAGTCACGCATGCCCACTGAACCCGTTGCTATCACTCAAAGGGCCCGCTTGAATTAGCGTTTTCGCTTGTATCCGGCTGATTTAGAATACAGACCTGGACTGGTCGTTTCGTTTTCAAGCAGAAAATTAGCTGTGACCGGTATTTTACATGTGTAAAATAAATACAGGTGTAAAAGTTTACACCCATTCCAAGCGGAGCCAAAGTCTGAAATTCACAGAATCATGTTGATTCTTCATACAGGGTTAGCGCGCGCGCGCGCACACACACAGAGTTAACACAGAGAGTACAGAGATAAACTTATTAAGAGAGAGAAAGACAGAATTAACAGAGAGAAATTCTCCAGTCCACCACCGCCTAGCTCCACGTCGTGGCCTCACTTTTGTGCACCTACAAACAGAGGAGAAGGATTAGTACAGTGCCTTGGAATCAACTGGGAGAGAAGATTAGCACCAGCACAACCGGCCGGTGCATGCACGCACACCCGAACGGCACACAACACACACGCATGATCACCCGGCCAGCGAACAATACGCACACCAAAAAAAACTCATTACTGCTGCAAGGATTGTTGAGATGATCCAAACAGGCATACATGTCAATTACAAAAACCACATATTGGAATTTAAGGCGAGCATATCCAAATACTGTTGGAAGGATTGTTGAGATGACAACCCAAACAGGCATACGTGTCGTCAATTACAGAAATCAACTACTGGAATGGACATCTGCAGAACTAAAGCTCGGCAAAGACCTCAGGGGCGGTCCTCCTGGACACGCATATCATGAATACAAATCCAAACTTGTCGCAATATTTTGCATTCCATTCTGACAATTCCTGCAACAAACAGTTTGAAGAAACCAGCGAAATTGAGTACATTAATCAGATCAGATCAATCTTAATCTTATCACAGATGCAAAGCACCATATGCAGGGCCGGCCCTGAGGGGGGGGGGCAGAGGGGCGGCCGCCCTGGCCCCCAAGTGTAAGGGCCCCCATCCTGGTACTATCCACGTAGGCCATGGCCCAGTGAGACTGCGAACACAGAGATGCATGCATGTAGCCCATGAAGCCGCTTATTGTTGGGATTTGATCTGTTAGCCTGTACGCTTCTCTTCAAACAAAAAATGCTTAGCCTGGTTGCGTTGCCCTAAACAGATTATTGGGTTTCCTTCTCATCGCTATGACCTTCCTTATTCAATCTATTCCCCAATCTCCTATGGTCATCGCCGAACAAACAATGGGCAGCCTGGTCTCGCCGTCGCAGCTTTCTCCTCCTACGTCGGCGGCGGCGACAACCGCAAGCCGGTGGTGGGGGCGGACGCGGGAGCGGCGTTCATGCTAGACTCCAAGGGGAAGACGACCATGGTAGGGCACGTAGTGCTGACAAAGTTCACGAGTTGCCACGTCGACGAACTCCACTGGATCTGCTCCGCTCTTCACGCGATTGACGCACATACACAGTGATGCAGATCGCGGATCGCCTTCCGTCACACATCAATATAAATCGCAACATCGCGGATCTCCCGATCACGTGATAACGGACACTGATCCGAATGATCTGAGGTAATATTACCTATTTCCCATATCTATATTGCTAATTGAGTATTTTATATTGGCACGCATGCTTGATGCATAGCTTTGTGGTGTTCAAACTTTGACGTAATTTATTTATTTAATTTGAGTTGTGTGTCATAATGTCGCCTACCTAGAATATATGCATTTGATAAAAAGAGGAAAAAAGAAAACAAAGTGTGGTTAACTTGATAGAATTACTGAGAGGAGCCAACGACTCAATCATAAGTGAATTTTATTGATGATAGTTAGATGAAATTTTCAAGGTAATATGTATAAATTATTTGATATGAATGCTGCTTTATAAAAGTGCAAAGGTAAACATGGTTCCGTCTACACCCGTTTAACAATAATTTTTAAAATACTAGAAAAATTCAAAACATTCTGAAATTTGGCGGTATAAAACTTGGTCGACCATTCTACTCACCAAATACATGTCTTGTCGGATTTGTGCACTTATGTGATCATGTATTCTTAGAGTGATTATTTTAAGGGGCCCCAAATTATAGTTTCGCCCCGGGCCCCTAAAATATCAGGACCGGCCCTGACCGTATGATGAATCAGTGGCTGTGGAAAGTACAGCTGAATGCTTCTCCTTGCTCCATCTGTAGTGATGACTGATGGCCTGATGATGAAGGGACGAACTAACTGAGACCAATAGACAGAAGAAGAACTAATCAGCAGGAAACGGACTTGGAGACGACGCGGGAGGTGGTGCTGATGTGTGGGTCGGCGGTGAAGGCCTCCAGCCATCCAGTCACATCACCTAGGTCAGATTTGTTCGTTCCCGGTCGCACACATGGCCGGCGCGCAGCACACACACCATCCAGAGGGATCTAGATAGAGAGAGAGAAAGCGGGAGATGGACTCACCTCGATCCGGTGCTGCAGCCCTCCATTCGTTGCTAACGTGTGCCCACGCTCCATAGCCGCCGCAAGTCTCGAGAGGGGAGGGAGGAAGAACACGCTCGGTTTTCTGTGAGATAAGGGAACCACCTCGTCGTCCCTAGGCCTCCTCCGCCCAATTCCCTCAAGCCGGCGCCGCATCTTCATATACGGACGCCACCAGAGAAAAGTCGGGCTCGTGAGGTACATCGGGGCGAGGATGTGAAGGGGAACTATTTTTATTTGAAGACTTCGAAGGCAAATTTTGTGGAGATATATAGATTCAGGGAAGATGAAGGTGAACCATCGTGATAGGCTTCTGAATATGGGCGACATCACTACTCCGGCCGGCCGCTCAAATGCCTCCTCAATTAATCTTATAGAATCGTGTGGGGCGGTGGCAATTAACTGTAAGTCGACAGTGGATGGTGGGTTGAGGTAGCGACGCGCTGGTAAAAAAACATCGGGGGGAAATATGTCAGCAACGGATGCTCCGTGAGCGTGGAAAAGAAAAAAATAACAAAGAGATGAAGTGACGTGGATGAAAATTGCTGAGGTGGCTAGATGATGATGTGGACGGGATGCATGTTGAGAGAATTGTTAGTAGTGGGGATCAACTTCTTAAGAATGTAAGATGAGTTGTTTGCTTTGCATGACGAGTAGTTGCATGATTCTTTTTGTATTATATCATGTTGATGATAAAAAGTTTTTATCAAAGTTAAACTTGATTAAGTCAAACTTAAATATGATGTTGATCACATCATGCTGCCACTGAATCGGGTTTTTAATTCAGTGCGACCACATTTACCTTGTGGGAAGGTCTTGATTCGGTCCATTGTTGTGGCTCTCACCGGTGCCTCTCGCGAGGGAAGGTTATGGGCGTGCATACCCTGGCCCGGTAGGCAGACATAACCTTGTGTGCTCGTTTTTGTTTTTATGGTACCTTGTCCCTGTTTGGGACCGTTTTGCCACGACGGTGGCCGTTGGTGTCTTTGGTAGACACGGGGCCACCCAAGACCTAGCCCTGAGAGGGAGTTGGTCGGAGTGGCCGTGGAGAGTGCATGACAAAGGGAGGGTTTCATCAGAATGCTTTGGTCCACCCGAATGGGAACGTGAGCCCAGGTGTTCCATAGTGTGGGTAAAGTGTGCTACCTCTTCAGAGTGTATTTAATCTATCGATAGACGCGTCCTTGGTTATGGGCATAACTCGTGAGTAAGTCACACATGGATCAACTTTTCTAATAAATCTTGCAAACTAAGTAATTGTTGTGATGCATTGGATCATGGTAAATCATGAACTCTTGAGGTGTTCATGAGTGATTGGTTTCAGGTGTGACCCCGGTACGGTCACCGTTTGGTTACGAGGTAACCGTCTGATATGCAAGTCCGTGGGACTCATTGCATGTATCGTTTGTTTTCCATCGATAGTAGTTTTTGCATTGCTTTAACCTGATTAATTGTCATGATATTGTCTGTCATCGTGCTTATGTTTGTTGTGAGCTTGCAAGTACATTCAATGTACTGACCTGGCGTGTTATGCCAGCTTTCAGGAAAGTCGGTTCACATCGGAGCGTATCTCGTGTCTAGGTCGTGTTCACGTCGGTGTCCCTGTGCTATAGAGTTCCACTTTGTCGTTCTTCCGCTGTTACGTAGTCCGTGTGATCGAGGCCCCAGCCATGTTCATTAAATAATGTACATACAACAGCACCGTGTGTGCCGCTTGGCCTCGTATCTCGATGTAATATAAGACCTATGTAATCCGCTAGCATCAATAAAGCGGTTGTTTCTGTACCATGTTGTTGTGTATTGCCAGAAGACTTGATCTCTGGGCTGGCAATGCAGGGTAAACCGGTTGCTCTGAGCCGGGGTGCCACAACGCTTGGTATCAGAGCAGCGCTGATTGTAGGACATGCTAGACCGTTAGTGCGTTAGTGAAATGGTAGATAGCTTCGTTTGAGTGTCGGTAGCCATAGGAATTGGTTGTTTGTAACGCCCCGGATACAATTTTCCACATTCGTTACTCCAACTCTTGCCTTTTCCGGAGATGCGATATATTATTTCCTCCGTGGTTGGGTTTTTGTCTTTTGTTTTGCATTTTGTTCTTGGCGTGCATCTCATCTCATCGCATCATCCGCATTGCATCCGCATGTTTTCATAAAACTTCGTTACCGTTCAGTGGTTGCGCGTCCCCCTTGCCTTCGTTGGCGTTCGAGACCAACCGTGTTTTCGGCGCCCTCTTGTCAAACCACTTAACCTCTCTCGTCACCACCGACCCCCTCTTGCGTGCGTCAAAACCTACCCGAACCTGACCCGCTCGGTCATCTCCGTTGATTCAGTTCATCCCCAAACATCTATAAAACATCTCCGGTTTTTCTATTTGGGCCACCTAACCTATTTTTCTCGACCGCTCGATTTGATCGGACGGACGGATAACCCTAATCTAATCCACAGGCTATATATAAACTAGTCCAACCCTAATATTTAGGAGGCTTGTCCCATCGGTCTCATCCCGCCGCCACCATCCACCCACTCGCCTCCCACCTTGGGATCCTCCAGATCCATCCCGGGCCAACCACCGTCTCCCTCGATCCATCCACCCAACCACACCAGCACCAGCCAGCCTCCTCCTCTGCTTCGATCGGGCCTTGGCCCATGGGTGAGCCATCCCAGCGCCCTCGTTTTTTTCTTCCATTGGGCCAGATCTCAGTTTGGCCCGTTATTTATTTTTCGCTGCTGCGAATTTGTCCAATTATCCATAACTGCAGTTTTACAGAAAAGTCCTTCATGTTCATGCATATAATAACTCATTAACTGTGCATCGGTTTAAAATAATTTATATATGCAAAATGCTTGGAATTTTGTCTAGTTTCATAATATGCCACTCTCATCCATGTTTAAAATGTTTAACATTGCTGTTTGCATTATTTTGCATAATTGCCATGCTAAAATGCTTTATTTCATAACTAAATAACCGTAACTCGGAATTTAATAAATTATATATGTAAATGGGGTAGAAAAATGCATAGATTAACATGGTAGCATCACTTTGCATGTTTAACAACTCTAAAATTATGTATAGGGCAGAACAGTACCAAACCTAATATATGCACATGAGGATTTCCGGAATTATCGTTTGTTGTTTCCGGCCTCATTTAAACTTGCCTAAATAGTTAGTTTTCATTTGATTCACCCCTTGCCATGTTTAATAACATTTAATATTGTTGGGTACATAACCGAGAGAGAAACTAAATAATTGATGTGGTGTTTCGTCAATATGCAACTCGTTGCATATTGGGCTCCATTTAACTTGTAGTTTTGTTTGTGCATATTGCCATGCCATGCTATTTAAACCGGACATGCATCATACTTGAATGTGCATCATGCCATGTTTATGTGATGGTTGTTTACTTTGTTGTTTGCTTCTTTCCGGTTTGCTTCTCTCGTTAGCTTCGGTTTCGTTCCGGAGTTGTGAGGATTCGTTCGACTACGTCTGTTTGTCTTCTTCATGGACTCGTTCTTCTTCCTTGCGGGATTTCAGGCAAGATGACCATACCCTCGAAATCACTTCTATCTTTGCTTGCTAGATGCTCGCTCTTTTGCTATGCCTATGCTACGATGCCTACCACTTGCTATATCATGCCTCCCATGTTGCCATGTCAAGCCCCTAACCATCCTTTCCTAGCAAACCGTTGTTTGGCTATGTTACCGCTTTGCTCAGCCCTCTTATAGCGTTGTTAGTTGCGGTGAAGATGAAGTTTGTTCCTTGTTGGAACATGGAGATGTTGTTCGTTGTTGGAACCTGTTCCTTGTTGGGATATCACAATATATCTTATTTAATTAATGCATCTATATACTTGGTAAAGGGTGGAAGCTCGGCCTTATGCACGGTGTTTTGTTCCACTCTTGCCGCCTAGTTTCCGTCATATCGGTATTATGTTCCCGGATTTTGCGTCCCTAACGCGTTGGGTGATTTATGGGACCCCTTGACAGTTCGCTTTGAATAAGACTCCTCCAAAAAGGCCCAATCTTGGTTTACCATTTGCCACCTAAGCCTTTTTCCCTTGGGTTCTGCAGACTCAAGGGTCATCTTTATTTTAACCCCGGGCGGTGCTCCTCCGAGTGCTGGTCCAAATTAAACCACTTGCGGTGCCACCCGAGGCAACTTGGGGTATCGTCGGTTGCCGACGTCTCGCTCATCCGGTGTGCCACGAGAGCGACATATGTGCAGCTCCTATCGGGATTTGTCGGCACATTCGGCGGCTTTGCTGGTCTTGTTTTATTCTTTGTCGAAATGTCTTGTAGTCCGGGATTCGAGACGATCGGGTCTTCCGGTAGAAGGAATATCCTTCGTTGACCGTGAGAGCTTATAATGGGCTAAGTTGGGACACCCTGCAGGTATTATCTTTGAAAGCCGTGCCCGCGTTATGTGGCGGATGGGAATTTTTAATGTCGGTTGTAGAAAACCCGAAGTTGACCTTAATAAAATACACCAACGGCGTGTGTAACGTGATGGTCTCTTCTCGGAGTCCGGAAGTGAACACGGTGTTGGAGTTATGCTTGACGTAGGTTGTTCTAGGATCACTTCTCTATCATAGTTGTTCGACCGTGCTTTTGCCTTCTCTTCTCGCTCTCATTTGCGTATGTTAGACACCAGATATGCTAGTCGCTTGCTGCAGCTCCACCTCACTACCCTGTTCTACCTTTAAGCTTAAATAGTCTTGATCTCGCTGGTGTGAGATTGCTGAGTCCCGTGACTCACGAGATACTTCAAAACCAGTTTGCGGTGCCGATGAAACCGTGCGGTGGCCTTTTAGAGCTCAAGGAGGAGCTCGATGAAGATCCTGTTCATTGTGTTGTTTCGTTTCAGTTGATCAGTAGTGGAGCCCAGTTGGGATGATCGGGGATCTGTGTAGCATTTGGGGTAGTCTTCTTTTATTTTGGTTCCGTAGTCGGACCTTGATTGTATCTGTATGATGGATGTTTATTTATGTATTGTGTGAAGTGGCGATTGTAAGCCAACTATGTATCTCTTTCCCTTATGTATTACATGGGTTGTGTGAAGATTACCTCACTTGCGACATTGCTTTCAATGCGGTTATGCCTCTAAGTCGTGATTCGACACGTGGGAGATATAGCCGCATCGAGGCGTCTGAGTTGGTAATCGAGCCATCCCCGACTTAGGAGCCCCCTGCTTGATTGAATCGCTGACTTTGTTGAGTCTAGACAAAAATGTTTTGAGTCTTAGGATTATATATATCGGAGAGTAGGATTCTTTTTACTCCTCAGTCCCTTCGTCGCTCTGGTGAGGCCTCGACATAGAGTTTTGACTCTTCTCTCCTCAAATTTCACTAAAAAAATTTAGGATCACGCTGGTATCTTGGAATCGTTCCGATGGTTTTGTGGCGAGAACATTGTTCTTGGTGCCTCGACATTTAGGGGTTGTGGCGGTGTCCCGGGAGTTGAGCTCCGAGGTGTTGTCGTCACAATTTTATCGTTGCGATTCTGGAATACGAGCTTTGCCGACATCGAAAATCTCTTTTATACAGTTGTTGGTGAGATAACCCGATAACCCAATCTTGGGGCGAGCTCGAGTATTGCCATAACTTCGTATAACGGATGCTTTTCAAGGTTGAGGTACACGATTTCGAAGGTTTCTTGGTTATGTGTTGACGGATGGATACAATTGGATCTAGGTATTGTTAGTTTGGGTGATATATTTTGTGTCCCCTGTATCCCCAACACCAGATTGCATAACCAGAAAGTTTCGGGAGTTTATAGGTGGGAATTCAAGTAGCTCCTAGGATATCTTTCCGACAGATGCATGATATGGGATTGGGTAAATCTCTATCATATGTTTGTTTCCGGCTTATTCTGCAAGCCACTCCTTTGTTTTGTTTTAAGTTGTGGTATTCGAGTTGCTTCAATGTCAAGTGTTGATTCCATACCTTTCCTAAATGGTGTTCTCATATTTCTATGTGAATACTAATCCTTCTTGATCATCGAGGTCGTCATGTTAATTCTTTTCCCAACCGGTGTGCTTCTCTTCAAGTGGATCCGATCATTTTCAACATCTGCGAGATCAATTCTAAGTTTTCTCAACGGTGCTTGCTTCATCCGTCCCAGGTTGTCTTTGTTTTCCCCGCCCTCCCACCCTTTTCATCAAGGACTCATATATCCCTAACCAAGTACCCATTTTACTGCTGTGAAGTCTCTTCATTCTTTTCCTCCATGTTTTATCCGGTGATTTCTCATGAAGACGCTAAGGAAGCTTCAACCTTATCATTGTTCCATTCTAATTTTCTTCTCCGGTGGATTTAATTCAAGATTTCGGTGTTGATCTTATCCCTTTTCCTCTTTTCACAATGCTTTCCTATTCCGATGCACCAATTAATCATTCACCTCTCGCTATTCATTTGTTCCGGAGTGTTGAAGATATCTCTGAAGATTCAAGTTTCCATTCTCAATTCACTCAAGTTCTTTTGAGGATGCTATCTCATTCAACCCATTTAATTCAACCGGTGCAATCTCTCTTTTCAAGCAATCGTTCAACGGTGTTTCTTTTGAGTGGGCCCTAACCCACAGTCTTTTCGAGGATCTTACGACTCTTCTAATTTTTGAGTTATTCTCAAATTCTTTGCAAAGTTTGATGTAAGGATGAATTATCATCAGTCAAATGTCTTTCTCCAAGATCTTTCAAATTCTTTCATCGTTGGTTCAACCTTTCTAATTTTCATTCCGGAGTGCCTCAACAATTCATGGTGGTGTTTCTCGTCGTCATTCTCGAATTTTGAAGACCGAAGAAGAGTTTCTCTTTAATCTTGCTCCATTCTCTTCAAGATTCATGGTTCTAGCTTCGTGCCATCCTCATAATTGTTTTGATTGTGAGAATTTTTTTTTTCACCCATCCAAAGCAATTCAGGAGTATTTTCAGTTTGATTCTCCGGAGCCCATCATCTCAGAATTATTCATTCCAGCTTTCAGCTCTCGTTCTCCAAATCTTATCGATGCATCGTTCAAGTATTCTCTAGTCAGCTTGTCATCTCTTCAATCTCTTATATCTAAATTCTCTCAAGTATCTTCATTCATTTCTAATTCTTCCCGGTGTTTCTTTATCTTTTCTTCGTTCATTTTCAATTCTTACGGTGGTTCGTTCAAGAGTTCTCTTCCTTCGTTATCATATAGATTCATTCGTTGTTTCAATCCTACCGGTGGTTCGTTGAAGACCTTCCCAAGTTTGCGCCATATCTATCTTAATCCTTTCTACGAGAATAAGTAGTATGCCAAATCCATTGCTTGACATCAATTTAATTGGTGAAGGATGAGCATAATGTAATTCTTATTCTTGTTTCATCGAGTAAATTCAATTCCTTATTCCGGAGGATCATAAAAATTCTTGATTTCATTTGTTCATCTTTCTTTCCGGAGTTCCAATTTTTCTCGGTTATATCATCTCAAAGCTTCATCTTATCATTGTAAGGCTTCACCTTGTGTTGTCAACTTCTCTTTCTTTCTATCATCCTTTTATTACCGGAGTTCTTCATGGAGGCTCTACATGATGGTTCGTCAAGGATTCTTTTAATTATTAATTGTTCTTCAAGATTTCTCTCGAAGTTATGATCCGCCAAGCTATACTCAAAATTAAACATGGTCTTCAACACATGTTTTGCTTTGAGGAGCTCAAGTATTCTTCATCTTGCATTCCAAAGTGTAATTCTTTCAACCTTATCTTTGGAGGTGGTGGTATGTCACTCTTGACAATTTCCTTCATGTTTCATGATTCATATTGTTGTCAAGAATGAGGTATTTAAATCCATCAATCTCTTCTTTGGAGTTATCTTAGTATAGATTTCACCTAAAGCCTTCCCTAAGGAATGTTGCTATTTGTGGTGCTTATCAATGATCCGAGTTTTCTCCTATCCTCTCGGCGAAAGAAGTTTTCATCTTTGATCTCAAACAAGCAATTGTTTTTCGTTAGTGGCATAATTTCACCTCAAGTGTTGAGATGTTTCCATAAGCCCACTACAAGCTTATTATTTTCATTGTTGGTTTTCCAACAACTCCATTGTAACCTTCTTGGAAGGGTGCTTTCCAAGATCATTTGTGGCAGAAGTTGGCATTTTCTTCTCCATTCTGTTATTCCAATGATCTATCTTCTACTCTTTCTTCCGGAGGCATTGTGATGTTGCTCTCTTCACCCATCACCTCGTTTTGTCAAGATCATGTTATTTTCTTACTTATCCATTTAACCGGAGTGTTGTGTCATCTCTTCAAGTTCTTATCATCTTTTCTAGTTTTCCTTCTTCTTTTAGTCGGAGTGCTGCCCAAATTATATCATTCTTATTCCTTCCTATCTTGTTTTAAACGGAGTGGTTTCAATATCTATCTTATCACTAAAACTCTTGGTTCTCGTCGTATCCCTTGTTCCTCTTTTCTAACGGAGTGTTTTCAACTTTGCTCATCTTCGTTGTTTTCTTTCTTTCATTTCGCTCAACATCTCAAGGTTCATGGTTTCACTCGTTTGTTGAAGAAGCAACTTAGTTTTACCTCCTCTCTTCCTCTTCCATTTTCTCTCCGGCACCATCCTAGATCTCGGGACGAGATCCTCTCGTAGTGGTGGAGTGTTGTAACGCCCCGGATACAATTTTCCACATTCGTTACTCCAACTCTTGCCTTTTCCGGAGATGCGATATATTATTTCCTCCGTGGTTGGGTTTTTGTCTTTTGTTTTGCATTTTGTTCTTGGCGTGCATCTCATCTCATCGCATCATCCGCATTGCATCCGCATGTTTTCATAAAACTCGTTACCGTTCGTAGTTGCCGCGTCCCCCCTTGCCTTCGTTGGCCGTTCTGAGACCAACCGTGTTTTCGGCGCCCTCTTGTCAAACCACTTAACCTCTCTCGTCACCACCGACCCCCTCTTGCGTGCGTCCGAAACCTACCCCGAACCTGACCCGCTCAGTCATCTCCGTTGGATTCAGTTCATCCCCAAACATCTATAAAACATCTCCGGTTTTTCTATTTGGGCCACCTAACCTATTTTTTCTCGACCGCTCGATTTCGATCGGACGGACCGGATTAACCCCTAATCTAATCCACAGGCTATATATAAACTAGTCCAACCCTAATATTTAGGAGGCTTGTCCCATCAGTCTCATCCCCGCCGCCAGCCATCCACCCACTCGCCTCCCACCTTGGGATCCTCCCAGATCCATCCCGGGCCAACTACCGTCTCCCCTCGATCCATCCACCCAACCACACCGCAGCCAGCGCCAGGCCTCCTCTGCTTCCAGTCGGGCCTTGGCCCATGGGTGAGGCCATCCCCAGCGCCCTCCGTTTTTTTCTTCCATTGGGCCAGATCTCAGTTTCGGCCCGTAGTTATTTTTTTCCGCTGCTGCGAATTTGTCCAATTATCCATAACTGCAGTTTTACAGAAAAGTCCTTCATGTTCATGCATATAATAACTCATTAACTGTGCATCGGTTTAAAATAATTTATATATGCAAAATGCTTGGAATTTTGTCTAGTTTCATAATATGCCACTCTCATCCATGTTTAAAATGTTTAACATTGCTGTTTGCATTATTTTGCATAATTGCCATGCTAAAATGCTTTATTTCATAACTAAATAACCGTAACTCGGAATTTAATAAATTATATATGTAAATGGGGTAGAAAAATGCATAGATTAACATGGTTGCATCACTTTGCATGTTTAACAACTCTAAAATTATCTATAGGGCAGAACAGTACCAAACCTAATATATGCACATGAGGATTTCCGGAATTATCGTTTGTTGTTTCCGGCCTCATTTAAACTTGCCTAAATAGTTAGTTTTCATTTGCTTCACCCCTTGCCATGTTTAATAACATTTAATATTGTTGGGTACATAACCGAGAGAGAAACTAAATAATTGATGTGGTGTTTCGTCAATATGCAACTCGTTGCATATTGGGCTCCATTTAACTTGTAGTTTTGTTTGTGCATATTGCCATGCCATGCTATTGAAACCGGACATCCATCATACTTGACTGTGCATCATGCCATGTTTATGTGATGGTTGTTTACTTTGTTGTTTGCTTCTTTCCGGTTTGCTTCTCTCGTTAGCTTCGGTTTCGTTCCGGAGTTGTGAGGATTCGTTCGACTACGTCCGTTTGTCTTCTTCATGGACTCGTTCTTCTTCCTTGCGGGATTTCAGGCAAGATGACCATACCCTCGAAATCACTTCTATCTTTGCTTGCTAGATGCTCGCTCTTTTGCTATGCCTATGCTATGATGTCTACCACTTGCTATATCATGCCTCCCATGTTGCCATGTCAAGCCCCTAACCATCCTTTCCTAGCAAACTGTTGTTTGGCTATGTTACCGCTTTGCTCAACCCCTCTTATAGCGTTGTTAGTTGCAGGTGAAGATGAAGTTTGTTCCTTGTTGGAACATGGAGATGTTGTTCCTTGTTGGAACCTGTTCCCTTGTTGGGATATCACAATATATCTTATTTAATTAATGCATCTATATACTTGGTAAAGGGTGGAAGGCTCGGCCTTATGCACGTGTTTTGTTCCACTCTTGCCGCCTAGTTTCCGTCATATCGGTATTATGTTCCCGGATTTTGCGTCCCTAACGCGGTTGGGTGATTTATGGGACCCCTTGACAGTTCGCTTTGAATAAGACTCCTCCAAAAGGCCCAATCTTGGTTTTACCATTTGCCACCTAAGCCTTTTTCCCTTTGGTTCTGCAGACTCAAGGGTCATCTTTATTTTAACCCCGGGCGGTGCTCCTCCAGTGCTGGTCCAAATTAAACCACTTGCGGTGCCGCCCGAGGCAACTTGGGGTATCGTCGGTTGCCGTCGTCGATCGCTCATCCGGTGTGCCACGAGAACGAGATATGTGCAGCTCCTATCGGAATTTGTCGGCACATTCGGGCGGCTTTGCTGGTCTTGTTTTATTGATGTCGAAATGTCTTGTAGTCCGGGATTCCGAGACGATCGGGTCTTCGGTAGAAGGAATATCCTTCGTTGACCGTGAGAGCTTATAATGGGCTAAGTTGGGACACCCTGCGGTATTATTTTTCAAAGCCGTGCCATGGTTATGAGGCAGATGGGAATTTGTTAATGTCCGGTTGTAGAAAACCCAAAGTTGACCTTAATTAAAATACACCAACGGCGTGTGTAACCGTGATGGTCTCTTCTCGGTGGTCCGGAAGTGAACACGGTGTTGGAGTTATGCTTGACGTGGGTTGTTCTAGGATCACTTCTCTATCATAGTTGTTCGACCGTGCTTTTGCCTTCTCTTCTCGCTCTCATTTGCGTATGTTAGACACCAGATATGCTAGTAAACTGCTGCAGCTCCACCTCACTACCCTGTCCTACCTTTAAGCTTAAATAGTCTTGATCTCGCGGGTGTGAGATTGCTGAGTCCCGTGACTCACAGATACTTCAAAACCAGTTTGCGGTGCCGATGAAACCGTGCAGGTGGCCTTTTGAGCTCAAGGAGGAGCTCGATGAAGATCCTGTTCATTGTGTTGTTTCGTTTGAGTTGATCGATAGTGGAGCCAGTTGGGATGATCGGGGATCTGTGTAGCATTTGGGGTAGTCTTCTTTTATTTTGGTTCCGTAGTCGGACCTTGATTGTATCTGTATGATGGATGTTTATTTATGTATTGTGTGAAGTGGCGATTGTAAGCCAACTATGTATCTCTTTCCCTTATGTATTACATGGGTTGTGTGAAGATTACCTCACTTGCGACATTGCTTTCAATGCGGTTATGCCTCTAAGTCGTGCTTCGACACGTGGGAGATATAGCCGCATCGAGGGCGTTACATTGTTGCATTGCATGAATGTTTTATGTGTTGTTACTAACTGTATGGTTTGTGAGTGTAGATGGCACTAGTACCGATCTTGTACCATCCTGAGCCAGCTCTGTACACATCGCCGCACCTGCTTCAGAATGTGTGGCGATGACTCTACCCAGAGGGTGCTGATCCAGAGTATCGAGTGTATCACGAGCATCTGGCCGGTGCATTGTATGCGTATTATGCTGAGGTCACTCTACACCATAGTTCCCCTTTCGGCGCTTACACTCGTTCGACTAAGGGTGGTCTTGCTTCTACGCCATCTCATGTAGTTCAGTTTGCTGCTATCGAGGCTCTTGTAGACTTGCGCTACAATGAGGTTCGCATGCACACCCACCCTGGTCTTTTCTACTACCCATCTCTGCACGAGAATGGGCGTATCCGCTTTCCTTTGATTAATCCGACATGCGATCGTCCCACTAGCCACCTTTCTCGCTACATCACCGCTAGTTATCTCCTGAATTATGAGTTAGCTCAGGAGCTTTCACGCGCTCGCACAGCTATCGCGGCCGCTCGTATGAGGAACCCTCTTCCCGCTGTCATCTATACTTCTGCTTCGGTTTCTTCCACCTCCGTTCCCCCGACAACCTCGTAGGGTACCGTTAACCCTCTGATGGTGAACCCTCGCAGTGCTCCTGCTGCATGGTCTTCCCTTGTCACTATTCCTGCCGCTCCTATGCTTAGATCCCATCCCCCGCCTGCCCCTGAGGGAGATCCCTCGAGGCAGCGCCAGCGCATCTCTCTTCCCCCGAAGGTCTCTACTATCAGTTCAGGATCTGGGTCCAGCTCAGGAGACGAGCCTGCAGCAGCACCATCCGAGCAGTAGACCGTTCGAGTATCGCTATAGTCATGAGCATGATGTATGCCTGTAATCGCACTTGTCATGATGTGTAGTTTCATGTACGAGGGTAGTAGACCCGTTGTGATGTTTACTTTCATGTTGGGACTACGTATAATTATGTTGGACTCTTTTATTTGACTTGGTTTTCATTCGTTGTTTTCTTCCGGGATTTGTCATTGGCTTTTTCCCCCATTTTGAAATTTTCTCATCATGGTTGCTATGTATTGGGAAAACGAAAAATAGGGTGACGCGTGGAGGTAGTAGCAGCCAAGCTTGTGAGGATGTCCCTGTCTGTCGCTCCGCAAGACAGGCAGGACATTCCCCCGAGCCGTACTAACCACCTCCGCCTCCACCGCCACATCCGCCTTCCACCTATCAAATCCTGCAAATGTCTGAAGAAAGAAGGAGCAACGACCTGCTGGAAATCCTGAAAAGTGTGCAAGTTATGGTTGGGCAGAATGGAAACCAGAATTGCCATCACTCCAAGCTGTCAGATTTTCAGCGAACCAAGCCTCCCATTTTCAGCCACGCTACCGATCCTTTGGACGCCGACGACTGGCTAAGGACTATTGAGAGGAAACTGGAGATTGCTCGCACTGAAGAAGGAGACAAGGTTCCCTTCGCAACGCATTATCTCGAAGGAGCTGTAGCTATATGGTGGGATAATGCCAAGACAATATGGCCTGGAGACGAGGAAATTACTTGGACAAAATTCAAGGATCATTTCCGCAAGTATCATATTCCCACCGAAGTTATGATAATCAAGCAACGTGAATTCCTCACTCTCACTCAAGGCAGCATGACCGTCAACGAGTACCTGAATAAATTCAACCATCTGGCCCGCTATTTTCCCACGATGTTGCCACGGAAGAGCGGATGGTTGATCGATTTCTTGGAGGCCTGAATCAGCATCTCAGGTGCACTCTCAGCATGTTTGATTTCCCAGACTTCCTGACTCTGGTGAACAAAGCCCTCATCGCAGAAAGGGAACACAAGCTCCTGCACAACCACAAGCCAGCTGTTAACGACCACAAGCACAAATTTGAGCCAAAGAAGGATATGCAACCAGTGCAAAAGGCTCGTACTTGGCAACAGACTCAGGTGGAGTACAAACCCAACTGGCAGCAGAATGTCAACAAGACTACCACACAAGTCAAGAATGTCGTGACCAGTCCGGTGTGCGAAGATTGTCAGCGCAACAATTCATGCTTCAACTATGGTCAAACCGGACACTACGCCAGACAGTGTCCCAAGAACCACAAACAAGCAGCTCCATTTCATCCGGAAGTCAACTACATGGAGCCGTATTCCGCCCCAGATATGATCCAACGACAAATGCATCACATCTCCGCAGACGAAGCCCAAGAGGACCCGGAAGTCGTGATTGGTATGTTTCTGGTTAATGACATACCCGCTGTAATTTTATTTGACTCGGGGGCTTCCCACTCTTTTATTTCGCGGAGTTTTGCTTCCCAAAACAATTTTCCTTGCTCGATTTTGGGAAAGCACATGCTGGTACAATCCCTGGGATCCCTACTCAGAAGCAATCTCGTCTGCCAAAATTTGGAAATTGACATCAAAGGCGTCAAGTTTCCAACATCATTGATAATCATAGACTCCAACAAATTGGATGTCATTCTGGGCATGAATTGGTTAACTCAATATCAAGTCTGCATCAGCTGTGCGACCAGAGAAGTTACCCTAAAAAATATGGAAGGTCGCACCACATGTTTTTATGCCCGCAAGCGCGTACCCACAAAAGATATGGTTTTCGCAGCCGTGGCAGAAGAGGTGGAATTAATTCCTGTGGTCAGTGAGTATCCAGACGTATTTCCTGAAGAACTACCAGGCATGCCACCAGACCGAGAATTGGAGTTCACAATTGACTTGGTGCCTGGAACCACCCCGATACATAAGAAATATTATCGGATGCCTTCCTCAGAATCGGTGGAATTGAAGAAACAACTGGATGAGATGCTGCAGAAAGGATACATCCGTCCAAGCTCTTCACCACGGGGATCACCCGCAATCTTCATGGACAAAAAAGATGGCAGTCTACGAATGTGTGTAGACTACCGACAGCTGAATGACGTCACCATTAAAAACAAGTATCCACTGCCGAGGATTGACGATCTATTTGATCAACTCAGTGGGGGCAAAGTATTCTCAAAAATTGATTTGAGGACTGGATATCATCAACTCAAGATAAAGAAGGAAGATATTCCTAAGATCGCGTTCACCACTTGGTACGGTCTTTATGAATACACCGTTATGTCCTTCGGCCTCACCAACGCTCCTGCATTCTTTATGCATATGATGAACAAGGTGTTTATGGACTTCTTGGACAAATTTGTGGTGGTGTTCATTGATGACATCCTCATTTACTCCAAGAGCAAGGACGAACACAAGGAACATCTTCGAGCAGTTCTGCAAAGGCTTCGCGACCATCAACTTTATGCCAAATTTAGCAAATGTGAGTTTTGGCTCCAGCAAGTGGGATTCCTCGGGCATGTCCTCTCGGCAGAAGGAATCTCAGTGGACCCAAGCAAGGTGAAGGATGTACTTGATTGGTCCGCACCCACAGCAGTCTCGGAAATCCGGAGTTTCCTTGGACTAGCCGGATATTATCGCCGTTTTATCAAAGGATTCTCTAAGACCGCCAAGCCAATGACTGAGCTTCTGAAGAAGGATAAGAATTTCGTATGGACTGAGGACTGCGAACGGAGTTTCAGTGAGTTAAAAATTAGGCTAACCTCGGCACCAGTATTAACTCTTCCAGACATCTGCCGTAGTTTTGATGTCTACTGCGACGCATCCAGAAGAGGAATGGGATGTGTACTCATGCAAGATGGCAAAGTGGTAGCCTATGCATCTCGCCAACTGCGGCAACACGAAGGAAACTATCCTACTCATGATTTGGAATTGGCCGCGGTGGTGCACGCTTTGAAGATCTGGAGACACTATCTGATCGGAAAGAAGTGCCAGATATTCACCGATCATAGGAGTCTCAAGTATATATTCACTTAGCCCGATTTGAATCTTCGACAGCGAAGATGGCTCAAATTGGTTAAGGACAATGACCTAGGGATAAATTATCATGCGGGCAAAGCTAATGTGGTGGTTGACGCCCTCAGCCGCAAACCAGCCAACCTTAATGCTCTAATGGATTCCTTGCCTCCTGAGCTTTATGAAGAAATCATGCAGCTCAATTTGGTAATCACCGACGCCCCTCTTGCCAATATATTGGAAGTTGCCCCAATTCTCGAAGAAGAAATCCGCAGCGCGCAAGCGAATGATGAGAGGTTAAAAATATATGTTCAAAAGATGCACCAAGGGCATGCACCGGACTTCTCTATGGATCAGCAAGGTTCGCTAAGGTTCCGAGGAATACTTTGCGTACCCAACCAAGGAAGTCTGAAGAAGAAAATATTGGCAGAAGCGCATGAAGCACCATACTCCATTCACCCCAGTGGTACCAAAATGTATGAGGACCTTCGTCAGGTATTTTGGTCGGATGGAATGAAGAAAGACATCGCATACTTTGTGGCCTGTTGCGATGTATGCAATAAGGTAAAGGCAGAACACCAAAAACCCGCCGGACTCCTCCAACCTCTGCTGGTATCTCAATGGAAATGGGATGATATCTGCATGGATTTCATCACCGGACTACCAAAGTCTCATCGAGGAAACGACGCAATATGGGTCACAGTGGACACCTTAACAAAGGTGGCACACTTCCTTCCTATTCGGACCACATACCGTGCAAATCAACTTGCACAGCTGTATGTATCAAGAATCGTCAGTCTGCATGGAGTACCCAAGACTATCACCTCCGACAGGGGATCTCTCTTCACCTCCGCATTTTGGTCCCGACTACATCAAGCCTTGGGGACCGCTCTGAAATACAGCACAGCGTATCATCCTCAGACAGATGGACAAACTGAGCGAGTAAATCAAATACTCGAAGATATGCTCAGGGCATGTACATTGGCCCAAGGGACCAAGTGGGAAGACTGTCTGCCCTACGCCGAGTTTTCCTACAACAACAGTTTCCAGGCTAGCTTAAAGATGTCACCCTAAGAATCCATGTATGGCCGGAAATGCCGCAATCCATTGAACTGGTCTCAAACCTGAAACAGCCGCATTTTCGGGACTGACTTAATGCTCGAAGCGGAGAAGCAAGTCAAGGAAATCCAAGACAGACTGCAACTGGCCAAATCCCGACAGAAGAGCTACTATGATGCCAAACATCGTCAGATCAGCTTCCAACCCGGAGAACACGTATATCTTCGAGTCACCCCTATGAAAGGAGTCAAGAGGTTTCAGACCCGCGGAAAATTGGCACCCAGATATATCGGTCCATTCCCTGTCATGGCCAGAGTTGGTACAGTTGCATACCAGTTGGAATTGCCACCAGAACTGTCAGAAGTACGAAACGTGTTTCACATATCACAGCTAAGAAGATGTATCTCGCCACCGGAGAAAAGGACTGATATGGCAGAGATAGAATTGGCTAAGGATTTGACTTATGAGGAAAAGCCAATCAGAATTGGCGAACGAGTATGGGAGAGCAGCGGAGGCCACTCGTCTCCAAGAAGCAGCTTGCCAAGCGGTGGCTGCCGCAGCACAGTACAACCCCAACTATGATTTCGAATACAATCCGGGCCAGGAGTGGCCCTAGACCAACTTAGGCCAAAATCCTAAGCTTGGGGGAGTACGTATTTCTCACCTACATTACATTCTTGTTCACACACTCATTCCAGTTGTCGTGTTCATAATTTTTTGTTGTATTATCCATGGTAGTTTATTTCTTTTTCCCGCTTTCTCCTTGTGTGTTTGAAAAACCTTAAGAAAATCAACAAATTAGTTGTAGATTATTTCTGTCCATGCTTAGTAGTAGTATTAAAATAAAACCCAAAAAGATTTCTCATTCTTCTTTTGCTTGTTGGGAGCTTTCCCGTGTAATTAGTTTTTCTCGTTCTTGTTTTACCTTCTTTAGAAAAACAAAAACTCCAAAAACATTTCAGTGTGTTTCTTTGAAATTATTTTCTTTTCTTTGGGGGTCGAGAGGAGAAGACCACGATGAAAATGTTGAGTGGCTCTCATATGCATTATTGTAGTGTGACAGCCTGGATTTTGCCTTCTCTCTCTTTCCAGACTTGCCTTCTCCCTCTTTTCCAGACTTGGTTTTTATCGTGGTTTTTGCCCTGACTTGATTTGGATTTCGGAATCATTTCAAATGGACTTGTCACTTGGGCATATCCTTGACTTTCACCCAAGTGGCCTATCTACTTTATTACTCTGATAAATCTCCAAAATAATCAAATGAATATTTTTCATAAAAGAAAAACATTCATTTTCTCTCTGAAATTCACTTCAGAAACTTGTGCTCCAAAGCAACCCCAATTTTTCTTGCTAAAAAAAATCTGAGATAATTCCTGAATATTCTTAGAACCTTGGCACACCTTCCCATGCAAAAATATTACATCACTTTTTGGAATATTTTTGCTGTAGAAAATCATTTCTATTCTGGCCCAAACTTCCAGTTTGTACAGCAAGTACATTTTTCCTTGAGCTTTTGGCCTTGATCTTTCTTGAGCTTAAACACCCTCCTAAGAAACCCTAAACCCCAGGAGATCAGCCCTAATGGCCTTCTAGAAGGTGGCCAAACTTGGCGAGCAAGTTTCTGGTCAGAAACTTGTCAGCTTAGTTGAGTCCAATCTTGTCGGTCTGGGTATGAACCATCACCACTCCTAGACTAAACACTGCACGGACGAATGCGTAGACAAGGTTTGGCCGCTCCTGGGCGTCATTTTGGCCATGCCAGCTTGGTGACCGCGCGAGGACACGACGCCTGGCAGCGTCTCGACGCGCTCTGGATGGCATCTTCCCCTCTGTTTCGCGCGTGCTTGTTCCAGCGCTCGCCGACGCGTGCCACGCCAAGCCACAAGCCACGACCCATCACCCTTGACCTCTCCCTGGCGCTCGCCGATGCCGGAGCCGCCGCAGCAAGCACGGGCGTGTCGTGGCCAAAAACGCCATAGTGCGCGTGTGCGCTTGTCCACTTCCCCAGTGCTCGTGCATGAGCGTGGGCAAGCTCCCGCGTTGACACAGAGTGTTTGCCCCCTCGCGTTGGAGCTTCTCGTCGCCTTTCGCCGCGTGTCCAGAGAGCTCCGGCGGCGACATGTCCCCCTTGCTCTGGCTATATATAGCGCTCCTCCCCTCGATTTCTAGCCAAGCACCACTCCACACCACCTCCACGAACACGTAGACGAGCAGCAGCTCGATCGGGCAGGCCTCTGGCCGTCGCCCCGACCAGAGGACTCCGGCGATCCCCGCAGGCTAGCCGCCGCTCTCCGATGCCTCTCGAGATCAAGCAACTGCTTGGGCGGGACATTGGTGACCTGTTGGTGCTGCCTGGACGCCGCCAAGCCCTCGGAGTCGCCCCTAGCCATCATCTTCAACCTCTCCGGCGAAACCCGTCCGCCACCGTGGCGTGCGAGCTCAACCGCGAGCAGATCCGTCCACCCCACGCCAAGCCACGGGTACGGGCAGGTGGGCCTCGAGCCCCGCTTCAATCCTATCCGTCTAGCCTAGCCCCAAACCCCCTCGTCGCCGGCGTGAGCTCCGGCGATGCCCCGCCTCTCTCTGATCTCGCTCACCCCTCTCTCTCCTGACGTGCGGGACCCACCTGTCGGTCTCACCACTCGCGCCCGAAGCGGTATGAGTGGAGGTGCACTCCCGCTTTACGCCTTCGATGTCACCCCCAAGGATTTCTGTTTAATTCAAATATTAATCAGAAATTTGACTGAACTTTGACCAGCCACCTTTTCTATACTATATGTCCAAATGATTTGATTTTTTTTAATTGTCTTTGTTTTAGAAAGCTCTAGCAGCACACCAAAAGGTGGATTTTTTTCTTGCTGCCTAGAATTTTTGGTGATTTTCAGAATGTGTTTTGATAATTATTTTTGTGGTTTTAAATTCTTTTTAGAAGGAGAAGCTTGTCTTGAAGCAAACCAAGAGGGGTGTGATCCTCCTCTACACTAAGGCAAGCCACACCAGCATTTGGATGGTGTTATTTCAATATCTATGATTTTCTACTTGAATATGAGTTCTTATTTGCATTTAAAATTTGGTAAAATAAATTTGGTTAATTGCTAGTTACGTTATTATGCTTGATATGCTTGTTTTAGTTACTGGTTGAATGCATGAACTTGTGTGGTTAAGTAGAGTAAGATTTTGCACTATACATATTGCTATGGAAATTAATGGTAGTTATTTTACTAGTGATATTTCCATTTAAACAAAGAACTAATAAAAAATATTGTTTGATTATAAAAATGAGTTATAACCAGAGAGTTTTGATTTTTAGTATTGCAAGATAATTATGTGGTTAAGCTTGATCCATGAATATGAGTTGTTTGCTTTGCATGACGAGTAGTTGCATGATTCTTTTTGTATTATATCATGTTGATGATAAAAAGTTTTTATCAAAGTTAAACTTGATTAATTCAAACTTAAATATGATGTTGATCACATCATGGTGCCACTGAATCGGGTTTTTAATTCAGTGCGACCACATGTACCTTGTGGGAAGGTCTTGATTCGGTCCTTTGTTGTGGCTCTCACCAGTGCCTCCCGCGAGGGAAGATTATGGGCGTGCATACCCTGGCCCAGTAGGCAGACATATCCTTGTGTGCTCGTTTTTGTTTTTATGGTACCTTGTCCCCGTTTGGGACCATTTTGCCACGACGGTGGCCGTTGGTGTCTTTGGTAGACACGGGCCACCCAAGACCTAGCCCTGAGAGGGAGTTGGTCGGAGTGGCCGGGGAGAGTGCATGACAAAGGGAGGGTTTCGTCGGAATGCTTTGGTCCACCCAAATGGGAACACGAGGCCAGGTGTTCCGTAGTGTGGATAAAGTGCGCTACCTCTGCAGAGTGTATTTAATCTATCGATAGCTGCGTCCTCGGTTATGGGCATAACTCGTGAGTAAGTCACACCATGGATCTAATAAATCTTGCAAACTAAGTAATTGTTGTGATGCATTAGATCATGGTGAATCATGAACTCTTGAGGTGTTCATGAGTGATTGGTTTCAGGTGTGACCCTGGTACGATCACCGTTTGGTTACGAGGTAACCGTCTGGTAAGCGAGTCCGTGGGACTCATTGCATGTATCGTTTGTTTTCCATTGATAGTAGTTTTTGCATTGCTTAACCTGATTAATTATCATGATATTGTCTGTCATCGTGCTTATGTTTGTTGTGAGCTTGCAAGTACATTCAATGTACTGACCTGGCTGTTATGCCAGCTTTCAGGCATGTCGGTTCGCATCGGAGGGCATCTCGTTTCTAGGCCGTGTTCACGTCGGTGTCCCTGTGCTATGGAGTTCCACTTCGTCGTTCTTCCGCTGCTGCATAGTCCGTGTGATCGAGGCCCCAGCCATGTTCATTAAATAATGTACATACTGTCCAGCAGCACCGTGTGTGCCGCTTGGCCCCGTATCTCGATGTAATATCAGACCTATGTAATCCGCTAGCATCAATAAAGCGGTTGTTTCTGTACCATGTTGTTGTGTCTTGCCAGAAGACTCGATCTCTGGGCTGGCAATGCAGGGTAAACCGGTTGCTCTGAGCCGGGGTGCCACATGTAAATCTAACAAAGAGCCCATATTACCTTGTCTCCTCCCTTGAATAAATGTTTGCAGATTCCAGCTTAGTCCAATGCACGTGCACTATTATTATTATGCACATCGTTGGGTCTTGCAAGTGAAAGGCTATAATGACGATATGATGAAATGATTGAGATGAGGAAAAGCTGGTATGAATTCGACCTATCTTCATTTTGTAAATATGATTAGTTCATCGTTCTTGATTCAAGCCATTATGACTGAAACATGTTTGCAATGACAATTAGACTCATGCCATGCTTAATTATCTAGGAGTTTATAATGGTTTACCTTGCGTGCCAACATGCTTTTAAAATGGTTGCGATGTAGTATGATAGGATGGTATCCTCCTTTGAATGATTCGAGTGGCTTGACTTGGCACATGTTCACGCATGTAGTTGAAACAAAATCAACATAGCCTCCACGATATTTATGTTCATGGTGATTTATATCATACTCATGCTTGCATTCAATATTGGTTAATCTCAATGCATGTTTATGACAGTTGTCGCTCTCTAGTTGGTCGCTCCCCAGTCTTTTTCTAGCCTTCACTTGTACTAAGCGGCAATACTACTTGTGCATCCACTTCCATAATCCCAAAGTTGTTCCATATGAGTCCAACATACCTACCTATATGCGCTATTTACCTGTCGTTGCAAGTAAATTTGCATGTGCCAAACTCTAAACTTTCAAATAGTAATCTGTTTTGTATGCTCGAATCGCTTATATAGCAACTAGGGCTGTCAATATCTTCCATGCTAGGTGGGTTATTCTCACGATGAGTGGACTCCACTCATCATTCACGAGAAAATGGCTGGTGACTGGGATGCTGATACGTCTCCGTCGTATCTACTTTTCCTAACGCTTTTCCTCTTGTTTTAGACTCTAATTTGCATGATTTGAATCAAACTAACCCGGACTGACGTTGTTTTCAGCAGAACTACCATGGTGTTGTTTTTTGTGCAGAAATAGAAGTTCTCGGAATGGAACGAAACTTTGCGAGGATTTTTTTATAATAAAAGAGAATTTCTGGAGCTGAGAACCACCGGAGGAGGGCACCTGGGTGGGCACAACCCACCAGGGCGCGCCTGCCCCCCAGGCATGCCCAGGTGGGTTGTCCCCACCTAGTGGCCCCGCAGACCCTGAAACCGATGCTATAAAATCATATATTTCCAAAAAAATCAGGGAGAAAGAATTATCGCGTTCCATAAGACGGAGCCGCCGCCGTCTCCTGTTCTTCATGGGGAGGCTAGATCCGGAGTCTGTTTGAGGCTCCGGAGAGGGGGATCTTTGATCTTCATCATCACCAACCCTTCTCTATTGCCAATTCCATGATGCTCCCCACCGGGAGTGAGTAATTCCTTCATAGGCTCGCTGGTCGGTGAGGAGTTGGATGAGATTCATCATGCAATCTAGTTAGTTTTGTTAGGGCTTCATCCCTAGTATCCACTATGTTCTGAGATTGATGTTGCTATGACTTTGACATGCTTAATGCTTGTCACTTTGGGCCCGGGTGCCATGATTTCAGATCTGAACCATCTATGTTATCACTATTATATCCATGTTCTCAATCCGATCTTGCAAGCTATAGTCACCTACTACATGTTATGATCTGGCAACCCTGGAGTGACAATAGTCGGGACCACTCCCGGTGATGATCGTAGTTTGAGGAGTTCATGTATTCACCGTGTGTTAATGCTTTGTTCCGGTTCTCTATTAAAAGGAGGCCTTAATATCCCTTAGTTTCCAATAGGACCCCGCTGCCACGGGAGGGTAGGACAAAAGATTTCATGCAAGTTCTTTCCATAAGCACGTATGACTATTCACGGAATACATGCCTACATTATATTTATGAACTGGAGATAGTGATGTATCACCCTAGGTTATGACTGTCACATGATGAATATCATCCAAAAAAATCACCGATCCAATGGCTACGATTTTCCTACATATTGATCTTGCTAAGTTACTACTGTTGTTGTTACTGTTGCACTTGCTACAAAATCACTGCTATCACTGTTACCATTACTATTACTGCTGCTACTATTATCATAACTATCATACTACTTTGCTACTGATCACTTTGCTGTAGATAATTAATCTCCATGTGCGGTTGAATTGACAACTCAGCTGCTAATACTTGCAAATATTCTTTGTCTCCCCTTGTGTCAAATCTATAAATTTGGGTTGAATACTCTACTCTCAAAAATTGTTGCAATCCCCTGTACTTGTGGGTTATCAAGACCTTTTTCTGGCGCCATTACCGGGGAGCATAGCTATATTTGTTGAGTCACTTGGGATTATTATCAATTTATCACTATGAAGAATCTGAAGGATGCTAAGACTAAGATTTATCCCTCTAAGACAAGGGGAGGTAAGGAACTTCCATCTAGCTCTGCTTTAGATTCACCTTCTGTTATAAGTAAACTTGCAACACCACCACATGCTATCAATCCTGATATGTCGCAAGTTATTGATGATGCTACTTCTGCTATGAATGATAATTATTATGATGCTAGTACCTTGCTTGATGATGATGTGCCACTAGGTGAATTTCTGGATTAACAAATTGCTAGAGTAAGACAACATGGTATTGTTGAAACCGATGATGAGCTTAAAACTGAAAATCTTGAAACACCTACTAGAACTAGCCCTCCTAGATATGAATTGCCAAAGGTACCAGAAGGTTATGTTATGAATGAGGAGACAACTAGAGACATTCTTGCTTGTAAAGATAGAGATGATCTAGAGAAATTATTATGCAAGTATAAAGAAAAATCTTTGAATGCTATAATGAAATGTGATCCTAAGTTTGCTACTTCACCTATCTTCATTGACGATAAGGATTATGGATTCTCTGTCGACCCATAGTTAATTACTTTGGTTGAATCTAATCATTTCCATGGATATTAAATTGAAACTGTTGTGGCACATCTTACTAACACTGGTGCGCGTCGGTCCTAAACAAACGGTTTTTAACCCCTTTCTGTGACGGCATTTGGAATCGTCGCCAAGTGAGTGTAGGCGATAGGGGGGTTGTCGTGGTTTTGTCACGGCAGATGTCCTCGTGAAAGGACTTAGTCGTGGAGCCATCGCTACGGGTTAACTTGAAGGGGTTAAAGCAGACGCAAAGACACAAGAGTTTATACTAGTTCGGCCCCTTCGATGAAGGTAAAAGCCTACGTCTAGTTGTGATGGGATTGATGTGGTTTCGATGACTAGGGAGCAAATAAGCTTCGCCTAGGCCTCAAGTTGTTGTTGCCTGTCCTGAACCGCCGCCGGGTCGTCCCTTTATATACACAGGTTGACGCCCGGCTGGTCTACAGAGTCCTGAGCCGACCTATACGAAGTGTCCGGCGAGGTCTCTCTCCTTTCTAACTTATATTACAAGTTTACATAATCATGGCGGTTTACCACTACGGGCCCTAATCCGCCTTTGGGCCGTGGGCTTCCAAGCTTTACTAGTTGAACGCCATCTTCAAGACCTTCATGGGCTTCAAAGATCTTTAGGTGAACCGGGCCCTCCTGGCCGGTTTATACTTAGTATCTATATCCTCAACATTAGGCCCCGGATTGATTTGTATTTATTCATGTCAATCTTCAACACTAAAAATATCTTGTAAACATCTTCTTGTATTTTCGTAAACCGCCATATTGACTTCTCCTGTGAATTTTTGTAAACCGCCGTGACGTCATCTTCGGAGCACCGCAACGGTCCGTCATGACATCATCTTTGCGTAAAAGGATTAAAAAGATTCCCTTCTCATTAATGATTATCTCGAAAATCGAGGCGACAGGCGCACCCACTCGGCCGCTTCGTACGCCTTGATTCTCGCGCCTGCCATTTACTCTTTCCCTTATAAATAAAGCCCGAGGGCTCCTTTTTCTCTTCCTCTTCTGCATCTTCTTCCTCGCGACGCCCTCAGCTCTGAAGCTCCGCCGCCGTCCGCGACCTTCGAGAACTGCACCAACCAAGGCCGTTGCATCAACCTGAGTTAGATCAGAGGCTCATCGCCCCTCTCCGCCGTAATCTGCAGCGGTAAACTTCTCCTGTTCTTCGTCCTTAGATCTGCATTAGGTTTTTGCAAGCTCATCCGCACAGTTCTCCATTTTTCCTCTTCATCCTACCTTCTGCCGCGGTAGTTTTGATCAAAAACGGTATAGATCTCCTGCGGTAGTCATTCCGCATCTATTTTTAATACTAGCAGCCCTTCCTTTTCTTCTTGTAAAGTATGCATCCTTCTCTGTTCTACTTGAACGCCTTTTAAAGAACGCAGTAAAAACTGCTTTATAGATGTACGGTAGATCCAAATAGATTTGAACATTGTGTAAAACCTGTTTCTATCAACACTCAGCAGAAATTTTGAATCTTGGCCTTTCTGCCTATGGGCGGTTTAATCCTTGACGGCCAATTCGCCATGTCATTAGCCCTCTCTTAAACCGCCAACTGGACCTTGCATTGTATTTTCACCGGTTTAACACTGAATTTTTCACTTACAACCCATAGACACCTGTTTGATTTCTTTCAGCTCCCCCCTTTCGGAATGGCAAAACAATTTACTGCTTGCAATTGGGTTCCGTCCCGGATCACGGAAACACAACTCAACGGCTACGTCACCACTGGCGTTTTAGCCTCAAAAAATGTTCTCCACCGGCGAGTTCCGGAATCGGAATGTCCACCTGAACCTCAAGAAGGAGAGGTGATTGTTTTTATGCAACACCTAGACCAGGGATTCAGCCCGTCCGGATCAAAATTTTTCCGGGATGTCCTCGCAAGCTTCCAACTCCATCCACAAGATATTGGTCCGAACTCTGTGTCCAATATATGCAACTTTCAAGTATTCTGCGAAGTCTATCTTCAATAAGAACCAAACGTGGAGTTATTTTGAGATTTCTTTCATTTGAACCGCCGTACCGAATTCTCGGACGGTCCTAACACAGAACTTGGCGGCGTTTCAATCCAGAAAAGGAAGGAAGTGGACTTCCCTCACGCCAAACATCATAGCCATCCTAAAGATTGGAATCAAACCTGGTTCTATTGCCGGAACACTGCTCCTAACGGAGAAAATCCCTTGCCGGGTTATCGCCCTCACCGGCTTAGCAACAGCCACCCATTGCCTTCGCGCTTGACCGCCGCAGAACGGAAGAATTTTGCACCTCAAATTACCGAGCTCCTTGTCTCTGATGGCCAACGGTTTAACTGGTATTGACCTTGTCCGCTGCTGGGTTTCTTGGGGCATCTTGCCATTAAGCCTCCGCCCGGATTGATGCACGAATATACTGGTGACGTCAAAGATCCTCAAAGACATCACGAACTATCAATAACTGAGCTTGAAGTTACCGAAACAATGAAGAAAATGCTCGATGAACCGATCTCCGCATGCAGCCAAACCGGTTTGGCTCCGTTCTGCATCTCCAACAAACCGCCCATGTAAGGTTCCTCTCATTACTCTCGACTTTGATTCCATATTGATTGTATTAATCCCTCTGTATTAATTTTCAGGCTAACAGCTCCTTTTGAAACGAACTAAACCGCCCGGGTTCCTCGTGCAAAGACCAAGACCACCAAGAAAACGGCAAGAGGAAAACCACCGAGTCTTCTCGAACCACCGTAAGATGAAGAATCGATGCTGAGGTAGAGCTTGACTCACTTGGTTCTTTTTCATTCATTTTATTGACGAGCTACAATTCCCAGGATGACGCTGAGGTCAGCCATGCAGAACCTGTTGAGGTAATCCTTCTTTCTTCTGATTCTGATCTTGTACCGGTTAAAAGAATTCGCCGCACAGTCCGTAAGTGAAACAATCTCACTCCTATGCTCATTTGGATCCAAAATTTTCTTTGAAGACACAACAAACTGAAGAACGCCGTACGACCTGGCATAGCGGTCAACAAATTACATCGTCCGGTTTAGCTGACACACCAACCCGAAACGTCGTCCAGAGGTGACTTGTTCTCTTGAAAAGCGTTATCCTTTGAAAGGTTTCTTCCGATGCCCTCTCAATCCGTCTGACCCGAATTACCAGGATTCTTCCAACTCGTCTGGCGGTTCATCAACCACTCAGCTGCCTCCTCTCAAAGTTGCTGCTGGGTAAGTATATTACTCCTTAATTTGTTCCTTGTATTTGTCGGTTTATCATATTCTAACCCTTGATGTTGTAGCACCAAGGCTCGACTTAGTAAAAAGGCCAAGACCCTCGACCCTCATGGATGTTGATCCGAGAAGACTCGAGCATCATCGTGAAAATCCGAAGTTGCAAAAGACAACTCTGCTGGGAAAATCAAGATGCCAATGCTAATCCGCCAGAAGTTGAACCGGATGTCCAAGTTGAGACTTCACATCCTCCTGCTCCTCTGAGTCCTACAACAGAACAACGGGACTCAACTGCTGATCCGCCAAGCCCGGGTATGAAAGCGCCAAGCCCTGTTGAAAATGCTAATTCGGCCAGTCCGACCAAAGATGATGATGTCGTAGTTACGGGCACCGCATATACCGCCCCTGGCAATCCGGTTGCTCTATCAAAGCACACTGCCGAGGAAGAATTTACTGCCATGACCAAAGGGAAGGAGAAAACTGATCTGTCAGCTTATAACAATCTCTCTACCCAAGACTTTCATTCTGGCTTCCTGAACCGGCTCTACACAAGCCGTGATTATGAAGCCGGTTTAGTAAATCTTATGAAGGAGCGCTATGAGGTAAATAGTTGTGCCCTTCTCTTGTACCTTCATTGCATAGTAACCCCCAAGGGCCGGTTTGTCCCTAGAAAGTCAAACCGGGACTTTGCATAGTCCATAGTATTGTCTTATATATTTCTGATCAAACACGCATTAGCCCCCAAGTGCCATGACTAACACTTGTATTAATCCATGGGACTTCAATAATCAGTATAAAAAATGATCCACATTAGCCCCCAAGTGCCAAGTGTATGACTGGTTATGCGCTTGGGACTTCTAATGAAGATATTAACATGCTCCCTTTTTGTTGCAGAGTGAGATACGCCAACAAGTCTCACAAATCAATGATCTTCAAGAAAATCTAAAATCTCAACAAGCAGAAACCTCCAAGGCCAAGGATGAGCTGAAAACCGCCTTGACTACCATGGAGCAGCTCAAGGAGTGGTTTAAGTCTGAGCGGCCAGCCGGGATCTTGAAAAGGTGGGCTTGCTAAAGCAGGCGGAAGATCTTTGAGCAGTCTTAAACCGGCGACGGAAGAGCTCATCGGATTAAAGCGCCAAATCAATGCCATGACCTCTGCAATATTTGGTAAGCAACGTTTCACCAAGGTTGTGATGAATATTCCATTTTGAAATTTCCTCCGTTTAACCTGAACTTTCTTAAACCGGTATAGGTAGGCGCATTGCTCATCCGGCTCGACATGCGGAAGAAACTCAAGGCAGCGATACGCTAATTGAACAGCTGTATACCGCACCCAGCGAAGTTATTGGCGCCACTTCTTATGATAATGCAGCTCGACACTGATCAAGGACACCTTTGGACCGCTATCTATGATACCAGACAGATAGAAGAATTGAAACGATCCGCTGCCGGGCTGGCACCTTATTGGTACTAACTCACGCCAAAGCATGGATAGTGACCTTGATCCGCCGACATAGCCAAAGGCTTCCCGATGCTCAATAAAATGGCGAAGTATTTGATAATGATGCTCTCAAACGGGTAACAAGGAGATCGTCCTCTGGCAAGTCAATCGGCAGAAGAGGCCAACTGACGGTTCACCGCTTCTTTCTACGACGCGAACAACAGACGGGTTGAAGCTGTTATTCGGAAGTGCGTAACCTTGTTCCACCAACCCGTAAGCACACTTACGCCCCGACGTTGATCCGCTGAGCTTATAAGTGAAGAGGCTGTCTTTCAGGCTTTAACCCGGATTGACTGGACCACCAATGACTTCTGGCCATTGGATGGTGAGGAGGAAGAAGTTGAACCGACGCCAGACGACCCATCTACTTCACGTCAACCCGACAATGAAGCTTAATCCGTCAAGTCGGTTGATATGTCAAAAACTTCCCGTTATGAAGCAACTCCAAATTTTGGGCCTCTGAATGCCTTGTAATAAAACTAGCTGCCACCTTTGGCGTTTATATGCCTTCGTGCATACGTTTTGCAACTTATGCCTCCTTTTGATTTGCCAATGATAAACTATTACCTGCAGCGAAAATCTTAAACTGCCACGGCGGTTTGTGCCGCCAGCTGGCTTGTGACGTTCATATATATATGCAATGAAATATTGAGGTATATGATCAAAATTTGTGATACAAAATACCTGCCATCGCTGGGCATGAAGTTGGCTTAGCCAATCTTGAAGCGGAGGTTGTATGAACCATTACCGTCAAAGGAGAACAGCTCCTGTGTTTATAATGCCGGTTTACCATGTAAACCGTGCCAGGTCATGACAAGCCCCCTGTTACTCCATAATGGGATATTAACAGAAAAAGTCAAACCGGAAAAATTATCTCCGAATTAAAAATGGACCGAATTCCGTCAATTGACAGTTTGAACCGGTTTAAAAATGTTATCGGTTTAAAAAACGCAACAAAAATCAAATAACAGTTATGAAAAAAATATGGAAGCAAAGGCAATGATAAAACCGTTTGCAAAAAGAGGCTTTACTAAGCCGATCAGATGGTGTTACCATGGTCGGACACGACCAAGCTCCCAATAAGGTGTAGCCATGGTTCAAGTCAGCCAAGTCCCCAACTGAAACCGTGGCATTATGCCGATCAAGTGGCGTGGCAATGGTTCGGTTCACCAAGCCCCAAGTGACTCTATGGCCTTAGGCCGATCAAGAGGCGTGATCGGTTCAGACTTGACCATGTCCCCAAGTGATCTAGTGGCTTTCGCCTATCAAAAGGTGTTGCATTGGTTCGACACGACCATGCCCCCAAGTGATCATAAAGCTTTTGAAAAGCAAACTCGGGGGTAAACCGAGGCCGCTTTAAGACGTAACAACTCCATGTAACCACGCATGATGTAACAGTAACAGATACCCGCTTTAGCCGAGGCTCGGTTTATTACTTTATTCATAATATATACACTGTCATAATATGTACATGAGTAGAGCCGATGGCTCAGGTATAATAAGGCCGAAGATGAGCTATGTTCCACGGCCTGTTGGTCTCCTCCTCTGACGTGCGTGAGTCTTTACGCTCTCGAATATCGATCAGATAGTACGACCCGTTGTACAGATTCTTGCTGACCACAAAAGGTCCTTCCCAAGGTGGGGATAACTTGTGCATATCAGTCTGGTCTTGGATGAGTCGAAGCACCAAATCTCCTTCTTGAAAAGTTCTGGTTCTGACTCGGCGACTGTGATAACGACGAAGATCCTGTTGGTAAATCGCCGAGCGGGCAGCTGCTATGTCACGTTCTTCATCCAATAGGTCCAAAGCATATTGTCGTGTCGTCTCGTTATCCGCTTCAACATAGGCCGCCACACGAGGTGAGTCATGACGGATATCGCTAGGGAGAACCGCCTCCGCTCCGTAGACCATGAAGAACGGTGTGTATCCTGTGGATCTGTTTGGCGTAGTATTGATACTCCATAACATAGACGGTAGCTCTTCTACCCAACAACCCGGTATTCTCGGCAAAGGAACCATAAGCCGGGGTTTGATGCCTCGCAAGATCTCTTGATTAGCCCGTTCTACTTGTCCATTGGACTGGGGGTGAGCCACTGACGATACGTCAAGCCGGATGTGCTCACGCTCACAGAATTCCTTCATAGCGCCCTTGGACAAGTTGGTACCATTGTCAGTAATGATACTGTGTGGAAAGTCAAGCCGGAAAATCACCTTTTTAATGAACTTAACCGATGTAGCTGCATCACACTTGCTAACGGGCTCCGCTTCAACCCACTTGGTAAACTTGTCAACTGCCACCAAGAGGTGGGTCTTTTTGTCCTTGGACCTTTTGAAAGGTCCGACCATATCCAGCCCCCAAGTCGCAAACGGCCAAGTAATTGGAATCATCCTCAATTCTTGAGCCGGCACATGAGCACGCCGTGAAAATTTCTGACAGCCATCACATCGTCTAACTAGGTCCTCCGCATCAGCATGAGCCGTCAACCAGTAGAACCCGTGACGAAATGCCTTAGCCACCAGAGACTTTGAACCGGCGTGGTGACCACAATCCCCTTCGTGGATTTCGCGTAAAATTTCGCAACCTTCCTCAGGGGACACACAGCGTTGGAACGCGCCTGACACACTGCAATGATGCAATTCGCCATTGACAATGGTCATGGACTTGGATCGCTGGACTATCTGCCTGGCCAGAGTCTCATCCTCTGGAAACTCGCCCCGGTTCATGTACGCAAGATAAGGAACTGTCCAATCCGGTATAACATGCAGGGCTGCCACCAACTGCGCCTCCGAATCAGGAATAGCCAAATCCACTTCACCAGGGAGCTGGACGGACGGGTTATGCAAAACATCTAAAAAGACATTAGGCGGGACCGGTTTACGCTGAGAGCCCAGCCGGCTTAAAGCGTCCGCCGCTTCATTCTTCCGTTTGTCCACATGATCCACCTGATAACCCTTAAAGTGACCTGCAACAATGTCCACCTCACGTCGATAGGCTGCCATGAGGGGATCCTTGGAATCCCAAGTGCCAGACACCTGTTGAGCCACCAGGTCCGAGTCACCGAAGCACTTAACCCGGCTGAGATTCATCTCCTTCGCCATCCGATGACCATGGAGTAAAGCTTCATACTCAGCTGCATTGTTAGTACAAGGGAACATCAAGCGGAGATCGTAACGGAATTTGTCACCTCGTGGGGAAGTTAATATGACTCCAGCTCCTGAGCCCTCCAATTGCCTGGATCCATCAAAATGAATCGTCCAATAGGTGTGATCCGGCTTCTCTTCAGGTGCCTGTAACTCCGTCCAATCATTGATGAAATCCACAAGCGCTTGAGATTTGATCGCCGTTCGAGGCACATACTTTAACCCGTGCGGCCCAAGCTCTATAGCCCACTTAGCAATCCGGCCAGTCGCTTCCCTGTTCTGAATTATATCGCCCAAAGGAGCAGAGTTGACCACTGTGATCGGATGGCCCTGGAAGTATTGCTTAAGCTTCCGGCTCGCCATAAAAACTCTGTATACTAGCTTTTGCCAATGCGGGTACCGTTGCTTGGATTCAATAAGCACCTCGCTAATATAGTAAACCGGCCGCTGAACCGGATATTCCTTGCCTGCCTCTTTGCGCTCTACCACAATAGCCATGCGGACTGCGCGAGCATTAGCCGCTATGTATAGTAATAACGTTTCTTTGTCGATTGGAGCTGCAAGAACGGGCGGATTGGCTAACTGCCGCTTTAAGTCCTCCAACGCTTCATCGGCGGCTGGACTCCAGACAAACTGATCTGTCTTTTTCAGCATCTGGTACAAAGGGATGGCCTTCTCTCCGAGGCGGCTGATAAACCGGCTCGGCGCAGCAATCCGGCCTGCCAAACGCTGGACATCGTTAATACACTTTGGTTTAGCCAGGGAGGTAATAGCCGTAATCTTCTCCGGATTAGCTTCAATTCCCCTGTTGGATACGAGAAAACCCAATAACTTGCCTGCCGGAACACCAAAGACACATTTGGCCGGGTTGAGCATCATCTTGTAAACCTGCAGGTTGTCAAAGGTTTCCTTCAAATCGTCAATCAGTGTCTCCTTCTCCCTTGACTTGACCACAATATCATCAACATAGGCGTGCACATTACAGCCGATCTGTTTATGCAAGCAATTCTGTACACATCGTTGATAAGTTGCTTGGGCGCTCTTGAGCCCAAAAGGCATAGATACATAGCAGAAGGCTCCAAAGGGAGTGATAAACGATGTTTTCTCCTGGTCCTTAACTGCCATCTTGATCTGATGATACCCAGAATATGCATCCAAAAAGCTCAAACGCTCACAACCCGCAGTGGCATCAATAATCTAGTCAATGCGGGGGAGGGCAAAAGGATCTGCTGGACAAGCCTTGTTAAGTCTGTGTAATCCACACACATGCGCCAAGTGTCGTTTTTCTTAAGAACCAGCACCGGATTAGCAAGCCACTCTGGATGGAAGACTTCAACAATAAAACCAGCTGCTAAGAGCCTGGCCACCTCCTCTCCAATGGCCTTGCGCCTTTCTTCGTTAAACCGGCGGAGAAACTGCTTCACCGGTTTGTACTTGGGATCAACATTAAGAGTGTGCTCACGAGTTGCCTCGGTACACCGCATGTCGAAGGCTTCCATGCAAAATGTCCCGATTCTCACGGATGAACTCGATGGCGCGCTTTCCTATTTCGGATCCAAGTTGGCACGATGTGAACTGCTTGACGAATCGCGGGCACGAAATCAACAAGCTTAGTCTCAGCTGCCGATTTGAATTTCAGGTCCGGATCGTGTTCTGTAGTCGGCTTCTTCAAAGGGGTCATGTCCGCCGGATCAACGTTGTCCTTGTAATATTTCAACTCCTCCGTAGCGCAAACCGACTCTGCATAGGCCGCATCACCTTCCTCACATTCCAAAGCGATCTTGCGGCTCCCATGAACCGTTATTGTCCCCTTGTGACCCGGCATCTTGAGCTGCAAATAGATATAACAAGGCCGTGCCATGAACTTGGCATAAGTCGGCCGCCCAAATAGGGCGTGATATGGGCTCCGGATTTTCACCACCTCAAATGTTAATGTCTCTGATCGGGAATCATGATCGTCCCCAAAAGCCACTTCCAGAGCTATCTTGCCAACAGGGTATGCTGACTTGCCAGGCACCACACCATGGAACACCGTATTAGACGGTTTGAGATTTTTATATGTTAGCCCCATGCGGCGGAATGTCTCATAGTACAGGATGTTAATACTGCTCCCTCCGTCCATGAGCACTTTGGTGAACTTATAACCTCCCACCTGAGGGGCTACCACCAATGCCAGCTGGCCTGGATTGTCAACCGGAAGAGGGTGATCCTCCCTGCTCCACACGATTGGCTGTTCCGACCAGCGTAAATAACGTGGTACGGCCAGTTCAACAGAATTCACCGCTCGCTTGTGAAGTTTCCGGTCCCGCTTATCCAAGCTAGTTGTGAAAACGTGATACTACCCACTATTCAACTGTTTCGGATGGCTCTGATAACCCGACTGCTGCTGCTGCTGCTGGTTGTAACCACCTTGGTTATTCTTACTATTCTGATTGTTATGTCCGCCCTGATTTCCACTGAAGCCTGAACCGGAAGCTCCTCCATCGTGACCCGGCCCATGGAAACCGGATCCTGAGCCACCACCGAACCCATGATCATAACGGAAAGCATTAGAGTTTTTGAACTCCTGCATAATGTAACAGTCCTTCCAAAGGTGGTTGGCCGGCATCTCCTTCGTCCCGTGCTTTGGACAGGGCTGATTCAATAAATAATTTAAGCGATCCGGGTTAGGATTCGGAGCCCCACCACGATTCGCCGCTTTACCTCTGCGTCGCTGACCCTTGTCCTGCGCATTAGTATTAGCCACAAAGTCCATGCTGCCATCCGCTTTACGTTTGCCTCCGTTCCCATGGCCTGCCGGTTTGTGTTGATGCCCCCTGGAGTTGCTGTTCTTCTTTCCCTTCCCTGCTTCGTCATCCTCGATTCGGGTCCTTGGTACTATCAGAATCAGCATACTTCACTAAAGCACCCATGAGAGTTCCCATGTCGTTACAAAATCGCTTCATACGCCCCAACTTCAACTTTAAAGGCTTAAACCGGCAGTTGCCCTCCAGGGTTAAGATCGCAGAGTCAGCGTTGATCCGGTCTGACGAGTGTAAGATTTCCGAGACGCGGCGTACCCAATGGGTTGTTGACTCCCCTTCCCCCTGGACACAAGCCGCCAAGTCCACTACGGACATGGGCTGCTTACAGGTATCTTTGAAATTCTGGATAAACCGGGTTCGCAACTGGGCCCATGAACTGATAGAATTGGGCGGCAAGCTCTTTAACCAAGTACGGACCGTCCCTTCAAGCATCATGGTAAAATACTTTGCACACGCGGCCTCATCCACATCTAGCATCTCCATGGCCATCTCATAGCTCTCTATCCATGCTTCTGGAGGTAAATCAGCAGTGTAATTTGGCACCTTGCGCGGACCCTTGAAGTCTTTGGGCAAGCGCCGCGCTGCGTAAAGCGGGATCAAACAGGCACCCCCAAGCTAGAAGCGACCCCTGGCTCGACTGAGGTGGTGGGGCGAACCGGCGTAAGCTGACGCGCCTCATTCTGTGTTGCTAACTCGGCCTCCCTGCGCGCTCGGGCCCGGTCCACCACCTCCTGGGCGTTATCGACACCACCTGCCGGGTTGTTGCCACGGGGCGCACCACGCCGTGCATTACTTGATACGGTCGGTTCATCCATGTGCCTGCTATAGCTCCGGCTTGTGCGGGGGGTAGAGTGGATCCGGTCGCGGCTGTACGAGTACGGTTCCTGTTGGACCAAAGCTGTCCTAAGGAGCTCCTTGACCCGGCGCGTCTCTATCGCCTATGGTGAGTCACCTTCAATTGGAATAGCCTCCAGCCGTGCCGCAGCTGCAACAAGGTTATCCATCGGGTTGGAGTAGTGACCCGGAGGTGTTTGCACGGCCTGAGGCACACTGGCGTTATGGCGAGGTAGATCTATTAAGCGGGGCTGGACCGGCGCGCCCGTCCCAGGTGCTTCCGCCCGGTTTACCACCGCGGATTATCGTTCCGCTCCCGGGTGTCAAGAGGTCTCGGCTTTGAAAAAAGGCAAACTGGATCTGTATTTCCTCTTCATGACTTCATGTGACGCGTTCTGATCCAACATGAGCCTATAAGCACGCGCATCTAAAGCGCCCGCTCTGCCGTCATCTGGCGTCTGCGGCTGCTAGATCCGCTTTAGCTCGAGTGATTTGTTCCTTCACATTCGCAATCTACGTGTTATGAGCATCCCGATCCGCTGGGTTAGCCTCGCCATGAGCGCAGCCAACGATCGAACAGATCTAATAAAACTTGAGCGGCAGCGACAGGCCTCCCTGCCCGGCAGCCGTCGCCGCTGTTGAGCCGGAGATCATTGCCGCAGCGATCGAAGAGTGAAGCGCTGCTTGTGTACCGCCATGAATATTCCAACCGGTTGGGCAGAACGGAGGGTCCGAATATCGTCACCATCGAACAGCCCCAATCCGCCATCTTGTAACGATATAGCGATTCAGTTTCTCCGGTTGACGACTTCGTCGCCAGTAAGACGACGGTCTCGCTACTAGATTCTAATCCATCCTCATAACTTCCTCCGTGGATTACTCCCACAAAGGCACGCTTCACGGCCGGTTTGACTCGGGCAGATCGCGCATCGAGCTGTCTCGGCGAGGTCGGTGCAGGTTTCAACTCAGGGCCGGTTCACCGATCTTGCCAATGAAGACGTGTATGCCACCAAAGGGGACCCGCACCAGACTCAATCGAGCCGCCTCGGGGCCCCAGCCTGCATCGTCGATGTAGAGCTTGCATGACGACTCTTGGTCATTCGCCCACAAGATAGCCTTCGAGTCCTTCGAACTTGCCCTCCAAGATCATCAAACCATCGTGCGATAGCCCCACGGTGGGCGCCAACTGTCGTGGTTTTGTCACGGCAGATGTCCTCGTGAAAGGACTTAGTCGTGGAGCCATCGCTACGGGTTAACTTGAAGGGGTTAAAGCGGACGCAAAGACACAAGAGTTTATACTAGTTCGGCCCCTTCGATGAAGGTAAAAGCCTACGTCTAGTTGTGATGGGATTGATGTGGTTTCGATGACTAGGGAGCAAATAAGCTTCGCCTAGGCCTCGAGTTGTTGTTGTTCGTCGTGAACCGCCGCCGGGTCGTCCCTTTATATACACAGGTTGACGCCCGGCCGGTCTACAGAGTCCCGAGCCGACCTATACAAAGTGTCCGGCTCGGTCTCTCTCCTTTCTAACTTATATTACAAGTTTACATAATCATGGCGGTTTACCACTACGGGCCCTAATCCGCCTTTGGGCCGTGGGCTTCCAAGCTTTACTAGTTGAACGCCATCTTCAAGACCTTCATGGGCTTCAGCACAGTCTAAGGTGAACCGGGCCTTCCTGGCCGGTTTATACTTAGTAGCTATATCCTCAACAGGGGTCCTTCCCACATGACCCAGGCTGGGGCTGTGTGCGATCGGGCGAGGCATCGAAACCCAATCATTTCCGTAGGTATGTACATCCCACACGGTAATCCGAGAAAAACATTTCCGTAGGTATGTACATCCCACACGGTGAATCCCAGAAAAACATTTTCGTAGGTATGTATATCACACACAGTCAATCCAAGGAATACTTTTCTGTTCTTATGTACATCCCACACAGTCAATCCAGGGAAAACGTTTTCGATCATATGTATATCACACACAGTCAATCGAAGGAATACGTTTCCGTTCTTATGTACATCCCACACGGTCAATCCAGGAAAACGCTTTCCGTCAGACGTACATCCCACACAGTTTTATGTGTAGGCTCGTGTGTGAAAGGTGTAACTATCACACACGGTCTCCCTTGGTTAACTGTTTGCTTTTATCATCTATATCACACACGATTTGATGAAGAAAACTGTGTGTCATTGGGCTATCCATCGCAAGCGCTTTTACTGCTAGAACCGTTTGCAAAGGTCCATGACACATTTAGAAGGTTTATTAGTTTACAATTAATAATTCCAGTATTACGCAAATTCACATTTCATATCGAACAGCTGTTTGCCAATTTCATATCAGGCACATAAATATATTATAACATCACAGTATTGTAGCTACATGAAAGCAGCACAGTACAACATAAAGCTAGTTCAACTTCATAAGAACAATATATTCATTTCCCTAATCGAGATCATCCAGGCTAGTCTTATCCACCTCTGCTTTCAGTTCAGTAAGAACCTGTTTTGCACGGGCCAACTGGGAAAGTGCCTCCTCCTTCGCCAACACCATCTTAGCAAAGTCCAATTTAAAAAATATGAGCTCATTCTCCACCTTCAACTTTTTATCCCGCATCTTCAAATATTCTTCAGCATTGACAATAGTTTCTCTAAGCCTACGTCTGTTCTCTTCCTCATACATGCTCCATAGCTTCGCTAGGCACATCTTCAAAGACTGTGGCCACTCTTGATCAACCCACTCCAAGTAAGAACACTTCTGTTCATCCTATAATATTTAAAACTAGATCAGTAACAATTGTAGGGGAAATGGGTTTATAGCAAGATAGAAAATCACCAATGCTTATTTTGAAAAACTGAAGAAACATGTTAATTATGACATATCTTCTCAAAACGATGAAAGTGCAAATGAAATAATTGGTACTGAGACAACAACCAAATTCTGGAACATCAGAAGTTATAATTAACTACAACAACGCTACAAGTTCTTACTCATGTACAATAAATAACATATTGAACATTTTATGAGGAAGGTAAATATAACTGCAACAGCATAGTGATAGTGTTTGGATGACAGCAAATTGATACTAACAGGTGTGTACATGCATAAAATTTAGTAACATAGAACTAATAGCACTAAGGCCGTCCACTATGTATGCCAAAATTGGGGTAAAGACAACTGTTGCTACATCTCGCACCGGTGCCCTACACTGGCGAGCCGATGCAGCGGAAAAAATCAGGGACCCGGACTCTGGAGCACGTAGTTGCTCCGATGCCCAGTTCCTTCGTGCCATAAAGATTTAGTATTTTACTGCTTGGCTGCTCGGATGTGTGGACAAAGTTGGCTGCAGAAACTGCTGAAGCGGTTCCAAATAATTTTCTAATGGCACCGCTGATGAGATGGCAACGATTTAAGATACTAGGTACAAACTGTGACACTGTCTTAGGATGCGTTTGGTTGAAGGTGTGGTATGAATGGGTTGGCACCGTGACAATGTCTGAATCACATCTAACAAATGATTTGTAACAACGAAAGAGGGTCTAACCTTGTTTGCACATGCCAGAAACTTCCTCCCACTGTCCATAGAATCAAACGCAACTAGCTTCACGCATGGAGATTGATGGTGACAACAAGCATATAGATCTTCAGCCACCCCGCTCCATTCATTGCCACTGATGGTCCTAGGGAGCTAAAAGAGGAGGAAATGACTCAAATCGACCGCCGGGTAAAAATCCTTCATTCCAAGTTATAGCCTGAGAGAGAGAAGAGAGGCATACCCGGGTGGTGAAGGAGTCGTCACCGGAGGAGGAACCGCTGGAGAGGTTTTTGAAGAAGACCATGGCGACCTCGGCGGTAGGATGCGAGACGACGAGAGTGAGGAAGCGGCTATTGCTTAGCAAGGAAGGAAGGAAGGAGGAAATAGGGGAAATGTGACTTGTGGTCGGGGAGAAAAGGGGGTGGGGAAGGGGGGAAGGGGGCGGGGGTAGATATTTTGGCGGTAGGCCCAAATTTTGGAAATGTGGAGGGAAACTTTGCGCGCGGTGCCGCCGGACCATTCACTTTGAATGATTGTGTGCATCACAAACGATTCTTCTGCTTTACGCACATGGGATGAGTTTGATAATTCAAATTTTGGTGGAAATTTTTCGGGTACATCATTGCATAATTTAACATCGCTTGCTAATTTGGGCACACAAAAGAGCATATAGCAGACAGACCACACTTACTGAATCGAGCAATTTTAGTAATTAAACAGAGCCAGTTGACCTAAACATTGCTCTAACAAAAGACCAACATAAAAAACAAAACCTAAGTACGCATAATTTTAACAAATCCACCATCGTGCCGGCCTAGGCATCGCCAGTGTGAGATGAGACATCGATGACTTGTCTTGGCGACATGCGGCCGTTGGTGGACTCCACGTCCCCCCTGCTGAAGTTGACCGCGTCCTCGTCCTCGTCCTCGGCGCCGCCCTCAAGGTTGTAGTACTCATAGTAGTGGTTGTGCCAGAGCTCACATTGGTACTCCACCGCCGATTCCTCAATGGACGGACTCTTCTCTACCTCGACCTCGGCCATGTGCAACTCCTCCTCCCAGCGCTCCTTGATCTCCGCCACCTCCTGCATCTCCAGCTCCCGCTCGGCGATCTCATGAGGAAGCAGGTGCTCCATGGCCACCGCCGCCTTTTCAGACGTGGGTTGCATGCTGGAGTCCGAGGTGGCCTCGAATGTCTTGGCGTGTGCATCCTCGATCTTGGCGTGGATGGCCTCGACCCGGGCCAGGGCGACATCGGTGGCACGAACGGCAGCTCGAGCGCTCTCGGCGTTTGCAGCCGCCGTCGCAGCAGCAGCTGAAGCCATCTCGGCTGCTGCAGCTTCCCTGTCGGCTGCCGTAGACACCCTCTCAACGGAAGCGGCCGCGCTCAATGCGTATGCGACGGCACTCTCGGCGTAGGCGGCCGCGCTCTAGGCGCAGGCGGCGGTGCTCAGGGGGGGCGGCCATCGTACTGGCCTTCACTAAGCGTTTCCACGATGTCATCTTTGCAAGAAGGGGGTGCGGGAATGGGGATCGGGATTCGTGGATTCGGGGGTTGCCGGCACTGGAGCAAACGAGCCCGTGAAGCTTAAGGAGGGAGACTTAAATAGACCCAGATATATTCATCGCAAACGGTTCCTAGAAAACAATTGTGTGTGATGTTGTAGATATTTTTTATTAGCTGTGAAAGACGAATTTGGAGTAAAGTGCCAATGGATGGTGTTATAAATGAACGAGAAATTTTGTAGTACTAATACAACTGTCACGTCAAATTTTGGAAAATTTCAGGGGTCATTTGACCTTTTAAGACATTTAAGTGATTTTCTAGCCATTTAATGACCGTAATTGAAAATTGAACTACATGTACATGCACAGCTAACCATAACGGTTTGAAAACTCATATTTCGTGTACTTGTGTGCGATTTAATTCCATGTGCAGTAAATTGGAAGGATTTTCCAAACATATTGGTCTAACGGCTATGACACAATTAAGCATGGAGTGACATGGCATTTTAATTCCAAAAAATAAAAAAAATCAGAAACACATGAAACCTTGGTTGATGTAATGTCATGCCACCAAGATGATGTGGTAAAAAAATTGGCATGTTTGACGAAAGTTTGGACACACACCCCTCACAAACCGGAGCAACTCACTAGAAGGCTCGTGGTTCCGAGAGGGAACAATGCATGTTTCATGACAAACGGGAGATAGCTTCCTCTTACAGCCTTCAATTTTTTTTCTACGTCTAACATGCACTACTACAACTGTAATGTGAAATTTTTGAAAATTCTAGGGGTCATTTGTCCTTTAAAAGATATTTAAGTGATTTTCTAACCATTTAATGACCGTAATTCAAATTTGAACTACATCTACATGCAACTCCTAACCAAAACAGTTTGAAAAATCATATTTGTGTACTTGTGTGCGAGTTAATTCCATGTGCTGTAAACTAGAAGGAATTTTCAAAAATATTTGTCTCACGACATGGACACATGCATACGTATGCATGGAGTGACATGGCATTTTAATTCCAAAAAATAAAAAAAATCAGAAACACATGAAACCTTGGTTAATGTAATATCATGCCACCAAGATGATGTGGTAAAGAAATTGGCATGTTTGACGAAAGTTTGGACACACACCCCTCACAAACCGGAGCAACTCACTAGAAGGCTCGTGGTTCCAAGAGGGAACAATGCATGTTTGATGACGAACGGGAGATAACTTCCAGCCTTCAATTTGTTTCTACGTCTAACGTGACCTACTGCAACTGTAATGTGAAATTTTGGAAAATTCTAGGGGTCATTTGACCTTTTAAAGACATTTAAGTGATTTTCTAACCATTTAATGACTGTAATTCAAATTTGAACTACATCTTCATGCAACGCCTAACCAAAACGGTTTGAAAAAACATATATGTGTAATTGTGTGCGAGTTAATTCTATGTGCAGTAAATTAGAAGGAATTTTCAAACATATTGGTCTCACGACATGGACACATGCATACGTATGCATGGAGTTACATGGCAATTTAATTCCAAAAAATAAAAAAATGATCAGAAAAACATGAAACCTTGGTTGATGTAATGTCATGCCACCAAGATGATGTGATAAAGAAATTGGCATGTTTAATGAAAGTTTGGACACACACCCCTCACAAACCGGAGCAACTCGCTAGAAGGTTCGTGGTTCCTAGAGAGAACAATGCATGTTTGATGATGAATGGGAGATAGCTTCCTCTTACGACCTTCAATTTTTTCTACGTTTAAAGTGCACTAATACGACTGTCATGTGAAAATTTGGAAAATTTCAGGGGTCATTTGATCTTTTAAAGACATTTAAGTGATTTTCTAACCATTTAATGACCGTAATTAAAATTTGAACTACGTCTACATGCAACGCCTAACCAAAACGGTTTGAAAAATCATATTTTTGTGTACTTGTGTGTGAGTTAATTCCATGTGCAGTAAATTAGAAGGAATTTTCAAACATATTGGTCTCAAGGCATGGGAACATGCATGGAGTGCCATGGCATTTTAATTCCAAAAAATTAAAAAATGATCAGAAAAACATGAAACCTTGCTTGATTTAATGTCATGCCACCAAGATGATGTGGTAAAAAAATTGTCCTGTTTGACGAAAGTTTGGACACACACCCCTCGCAAACCGGAGCAACTCACTAGAAGGTTCGTGGTTCCGAGAGGGAACAATGCATGTTTGATGACGAACGGGAGATAGCTTCCTCTTACGGCCTTCAATTTTTTTCCTACGTTTAACATGCACTAATACAATTGTTATGTGAAAATTTGGAAAATTTCAAGGGTCATTTGACCTTTTAAAGACATTTAAGTGATTTTCTAACCTTTTAATGACCGTAATTCAAATTTGAACTACATCTACATGCAACGCCTAACCATAACGGTTTGAAAAATCTTGTGTACTTGTGTGCGAGTTAATTCCATGTGCAGTAAATTAGAAGGAATTTTCAAACATATTGGTCTCAAGGCATGGGCACATGCATGGAGTGCCATGGCATTTTTATTCCAAAAAAACAAAAAATGATCAGAAAAACATGAAATCTTGCTTGATTTAATGTCATGCCACCAAGATGATGTGGTAAAAAAATTGGCCTGTTTGACAAAAGTTTGGACACACACCCTTCATAAACCGGAGCAACTCACTAGAAGGTTCGTGGTTCCGAGAGGAAACAATACATGTTTGATGACGAACGGGAGATAGTTTCCTCTTACGGCCTTCAAAAATTTTCCTACGTTTAACGTGCACTAACACAACTGTCATGTGAAAATTTGGAAAATTTAAAGGGTCATTTGAACTTTTAAAGACATTTAAGTGATTTTCTAACCATTTAATGACCGTAATTCAAATTTGAACTACTTCTACATGCAACGCCTAACCATAACGGTTTGAAAAATCATATTTTTGTGTACTTGTATGCGAGTTAATTCCATGTGCAGTAAATTCGAAGGAATTTTCAAACATATTGGTCTCAAGGCATGGGCACATGCATGGAGTGCCATGGCATTTAATTTCCAAAAAATTAAAAAATGATCAGAAAAACAGGAAGCCTTGCTTGATTTAATGTCATGCCACCAAGATGATGTGCTAAAAAAATTGGCCTGTTTGACGAAAGTTTGGACACACACCCCTCACAAATCGGAGCAACTCACTAGAAGGTTCGTGGTTCCGAGAGGGAACAATGCATGTTTGATGACGAACAGGAGATAACTTCCTCTTACGGCCTTCAATTTTTTTTCTACGTTTAACGTGCACTAATACAACTGTCATGCAAAAATTTGGAAAATTTCAAGGGTCATTTGACCTTTTAAAGACATTTAAGTGATTTTCTAACCATTTAATAACCGTAATTCAAATTTGAACTACATCTACATGCAACGCCTAACCATAACAGTTTGAAAAATCATATTTTTGTGTACTTGTGTGCGAGTTAAAAAATAATCAGACGATGTAAATATCTGGTGTTCAAAAAATAAAATGTAAAGATCTGCCAAGACAACCGGCCCCCACACGATTGGCACTCTATCCCGCGACTCGAGGTTTGGTAGGTGAATGGCGGGGATCATTAATCAGACACGGTTCTGTATTGGAAACCGTCAGCTAGTATGTTCACACATGGATTTTGTGGCGGGAATCGTGTGTAATTCAAACTACAGTACTCGTAAATTCCGGCGACCGGCGTGTGTACTGTCCCCGTCGATCTAGATTCCGGCCGCCAATAAATACTACCTTGCTCACGTCGTCCTGCCTGCATTCTCATCTACATCCTCCCCTCGCTCGCCCTCTCTCTCTCTCTCTCTCTCTCTCTCTCTCTCCCAAATCTCTGTCATGGCGCCGTCGGACTGCCCACACGCCGACGAGGAGTCGCCGCCCCCCAAGGACGCTCACTCGATTAGCAGCGACGAGGACCCCTACGCGCCGCCTGACGAGGTTGCGCCGGACCCCCCAACTTTGGATTGGTTTTGGGGCCAGTACAATCTTTGTCTGTGGAAGTCGTTGCCGCCGGCTGAGAAAGCCAGGCAAGTGGCATTCAAGAAGGAGATGGCGGAGGAGGAAGCCAGGTACCAGGCAGCCTGTGAAGCCCGTGATGCCGCCTGGAAAAAGGAGGCGGCGGAGCTTTGGGGGCGGGCGTGTCATCGTGCCGAGGAGGTGTACAAAGATGGGTCTTCGCGAGGAAGGTCATAGGCGTTGGGCGTCTTGTCACTGCATGGAGGTGGGCCGATAAGCTCCAGCGTTCCACCGACGAGGAGCCCGGTGGGCGCCCAACGAAATGGCAAGATCGGCCGCGTGCGTGTGCCAGCAAGAGGAAGATCGGTACGTCAAGCGCTGTGAGGCAGAGGAGGCAGAGTACTGCCTCCGCCTTTGGGAAGACGCGCACTGTGGAGCTCTTGGCGAGGGCTGCGGAATCTGGCCCAGGAGGGATTATTATTTTTTGATAGAAAGACTGTAAGGGAACCGCCTACAGTATAACTGGTGCAACAAACCCAAATTGCAAGTACCATGCCTCGAACCTGGGTGGGTAGGAAGGCATCAACCCATCCCCACCACTAGGCTATGCCTTAGTCTGCCCCCAGGAGGGATTATTAGTTTTAGTATTGTTCCTTTTCAATTTCATGCATTGTACCTAGTAGTTAAGTATCATCACGTATATGTGATGATTATATATATATATATATATATATATATATATATATATATATATATATATATATATATATATATATATATATTCTATGATGGACTAATGAACAATTAATATATATATATATTATGAATTCCATTTTATAGCTGTTTTTGTGTACTAATTTGAATCTAGCTGTTATCATCCACATATACAGAATGGAAAGCGTATATACACACATTGAAACAGAACATATAAGAATGGAAAACAGAGTACACACATTGAAACAGAGCAATACTATGATTGCTGTGAATACATAGCTATCCACGTCGAAACGACTTTTCAAAATAAAATGCGTCCATGAGACTATGACCAACAGCCCTTGCCTACGGTAGCTCTTGGCTCTGCCTGAACTCGTGCAGGCGTTCGTCCAAGTGGTCGACACGCTCGCGGTACATCTGGAGCGCGATCTCGAGCTCCAAGTTGGCTATTTCATCAAATATCACCAACTCGAGGATGTGACGGCCATGTTCCTCTACTGCGCCCAGGTGCACACCTGGGCCAAGGAGGCGATCAAGCCTATGGACCAGCGCGTTGGCATCCAGCGGGCCGCGGACAAGGTGAACGGCGGCACCCATGCGGACGGCCCGGCGGGCGTCCGGTGCAAGTACAGCGCGGCCAGTCTCTGGTGCAAGTACGGCGCTGAGGGCCTCTGCCCACTCCTAGCAAGGAATGGGGTACTGACGGGACGTGTACCCAGCTGCGACGCCATGTCTACAGCAGGCAGGCACCGATGGATCCGATCTTGCTGTGCGGCACGCCGCGCCTCTCGCTCTGCGGCGCTCCAACGGTCTCACCGTGCGGTGAGCCACAGCCTATCGGCGCGGACGCGCCTATCTTGCTCTACGGCGCGCCATCGATCATGTTGTGCGGCGAGCTGCAGCCTGTCGGTGCTGACATGCCTATCTTGATCCGCAGCGCTCAAGCGCCATGCGCCAAAGGTCTGCTCAACCTAGCGATGATGCGCATCACAGCGTCGTCCATCGCATTGACGGGGAGCGCCTCGGCCTCGACGCGCCATGGCGCCTGCTCGTTTTCCTCGTCGACGAGGTTGATGGCAGAGGCGGCGCTTTGGTGGGTTGGCATGCTTGGAAAAGATGGATGTGCTACAGGCTGCGCTTGTCGCCTCCGTGCGTCGCATGCCGCCTATGCGCAATATCGCTGGGTGGCGAGAAACGGGTGAGGAAATGGCGGGAAATGGTGACATGTTCATAGAACACCATCAATTAATGGAAACTTAGCATAGAAGGAACATCGAGCTAGCACAAGAAGTAGATGATGATCAGATGAACACGGACCACACTAGGGAACCCGTCGATGATGAATTCATCAATCCCAAACGGTTGAATACTAAGCAAGCATTTGCCCACAACACACACGGCATATTCCATCACAAACAGGTCGGATGGATCAACTGTATGCCACGTATCACAAATTGTCAAAAAGTAATGCGGTAGACCTTCTTTAACATGTGTTAAAAATAAAAATAAATAAAAAACAAGGACCTTGAGGTTAAATTAACTCATGCGATGGGTCGTATCAGTCATTTAATTTGGTAGATATGACCCATCCTATCAGTTAATTTAACATCAACACAACTTCCCATCCAGTCACCCATCTGATGGTTGCTCCAGCCTGAGCACACTTAAATTGAGAGTTTTCTTACATGAGCTACTCGTGGAACAGCTAGTCCTTGCTGATAGGATGCCTCTTCGCATCCTTATGGCGTATCCGGATGACCGCTCGTCCCCCAATGGCCAATAGATGTTGTGTAGACAGAGCATATCACATATGTCCTATTAGAAGCAATCGTCCGTGTTATTATCGGTCTTCACACACATTTCTGATTACAGACCTGTTTGCCGCATATCATACACATCTTGTTATATTGAACCGTTTATGTTCTCTTGTCTCAACGCAAACAGTTCATCCGAGTGAACTGCATGCCGTATATCGCACACACCTTCATCTGGCTGCCCGTTTCTTTTGTGTTGCCTAATCACAAACAGTTCATCCGAGTGAACCGTATGCTGTATATCGCACACACCTTCATCTGGCTGCCCGTTTCTTTTGTTCCTCCTCATCGCAAACAGTTAATTGAGTTAAACCGTATGCCCTGCATCGCACACGCAACTAAAATCTAAACCGTGTTTGATGCATCCTCCATCACAAATGTTTTGCACCTTTTTGACAGTTATTTTACACTAATGTTTGTGATTATGACATCGCACAGTTTCGTCGAAGGGTCTCTGATCGTAGTGTCGCGTTAGCAGCAACCTGCAGTAGTGTAAGTTGAATGACATAGCCACCCTTTTTGCTCATGATGAGAAAACTCGCTATTACTATATTCTCAAACTATTTCCGTTCACATTAAAGGGTGATGCTAAAGCTTGGTACAATACTCTTGCTCCCGGTTGTGTGCGTAGTCCCCAGGACATGATTTATTACTTCTCTGAAAAATATTTCCCTGCTCATAAGAAACAAGCTACCTTACAGGAAATATTTAACTTTGCGCAAATTGAGAAGAGAGTCTCCCACAAGCTTGGGGGAGGCTTCTCCAATTGCTTAATGCTTTGCCTGATCATCCTCTTAAGAAAAATGAAATACTTGATGTCTTTTATAATGGACTAACCGATGCTTCTAGGGATTTCCTAGATAGTTGTACTGGTTGTGTTTTCAGGGAACAAACTATTGGGCAAGCTGAAGAATTATTGAGTAATATATTGAAAAATTATGATGATTGGAATCTTCCTGAACCACCGCTTAAACCCACTCCGAAGAAGAGGGGTATCTTATATCTCGGTCCTGAAGATATGCAAGAGGCAAAGAAATCTAAGAAGGGAAAAGGTATTAAAGTTGAGGATGTCAAAAATTTACCTCCTATTGAAGAAATACATGGGCTTGATACACCACCACCACCTAAGGTGGTAGAGGTAAATTCTCTAATGAAATTCAATGATAATGAAAATCCTCACAATATGCACCCTAGCCAATGCCTTTATGAGTTTGAAAATTAAATTAGAAAACAAGATCACTTCAATGCAAATGTTATGAAACAATTGAAATATAATTCTGATGTGATTGCTCGCTTGAGTGACTAGTTATTTAGAATCTAAAATGATGTTAGAGGTGTGGGAAAGCATGCTTCTATGGTTCAAACTCAGTTAGAACAAGTTGCTAAATCTCAAAGACAGTTGCTAGATGAAATGAATAATAATATAAGTGACTTTGCTGTTAGAGTAGCAACTAGAGGAGGTAAAATGACTCAGGAACCACTTTATCCCGAGGGACACCCAAAAAGAATTGAACAAGACTCTCAAAGAGTTACCACTGATGCACGTAGTCCTTCTAAAAAGAAAAAGAAGAAGAAAAATGGTAGGTCTAGTGAACCTGAAGTAGAAAAACCTCCTGATAATGATAATGAAGTTTCCATCTCTGATGCTGAAACTCAATCTGGTAGTGAACACTCACCTTCTGATAATGAAAAAGATAATGATGAGGTTCATGAAAATACTCAAACAAATAATAAAGAACCACACAATGATGTTGAGATAGAAACTGCAGTTGATCTTGATAACTGATGTCGCTTGAAGCTACGTTGGTATTTCCCCAAAGAGGAAGGGATGATGCAGCTGCCGAATTTTGGGTTTCGGAAAAACCCTTGAGGTTTGAACACTGGTGTGCGCACGAAGATCTCTCCCTACCTAATCACGCCCTCATCCTCACAGCGATCTCAAAACCTAGCTCGACGAACCCGCAGAAAGAGAGACACAAGAGTTTATACTGGTTCGGGCCACCGATGTAGTGTAATACCCTACTCCAGTGTGGTATGGTGGATTTCCTCTTGGGCTGAGGATGAATAGTTACAAGGGAAGAACAGCCTCTTGAGGAGAGATGTTCTTGTGCTTGGTGAACTTGTGTGTGGTTGAGGATGATCTAAATCAATTTGAGTTGGCTCCTATTGTGGTGGCTAGTCCTATTTATAGAGGCCATGGTCCTCTCCCCAAATATTGAGCGGGAAGGGATCCAACAACGGCCAAATTCGAAGGGATACAACTAGTACAAGTTATCCTGACTAAAGGTGGTCTTCGCCTACCAAAGGCTCTGGTGGTGACGCCGCCTTGGGCTCCACGGTGACCTCCGTCCTGTCGTCTCGCTGGTCTTGGTCTCGTTGCACCGATATGGAAACCTTTGCCTAACGCCTCGGGACTCCTCGCCTGCGCTTGTCCCTTTAGCACCAAAGAGGAAGCGAGGACACTGCACGCGCTGGCGCCCTCCTGGCTCCAGTCGTCATGGCTTGCGTCACAGAAACCTCGCGAGGTGTCCCTTGCCTTGATCTCTCCGCCCCTCGCGAGCCAGCCTGATGAGGCAGCCCCCGAGGAGCTCTTGTGTCGTCCGCCTCATGAGGGTCTTGAGTGTTTGCTGGTGAAGATGGGCCGTACAAGGCCGCTGGTGGAGCCACGCCGTGGGCCGCAGGCAGGCAAGTCTGGGGACCCGTGTTCCCAGGACGCCGACAGTAGCCCCCGGGCCCAAGGCGCGCTCGGACTTGGCCTCGAGGCAAAGTCAAAGGGCAAGTGCGGAGCACCGTGGGCCCCAACAGCCAGCGGCCTTGGTCGACGCCTGGCGATCGATGGGACGTGGGCGTCTCCGCTTCCCCACGCCGCCTCGGCAACTGCCCGATTTGACGAGTCCCTGCTGCATGCAGGAAAAAACCATCATTACCTGTGATCGTGGGGGTCGCCAGTTGGCCTTCTCCCGCTATAAATGAGGAGGGGGCGGAGCCCCCGTTTCCCATCTCTTCCTGCTCCATTCGCTTCTTCTTCCTTGCTTCATCGCCAGTAGCGGCTCCCAGGGCGCCTACGAAGAGGTTCTCGACCGCAGAGAAGGGGAATACCTGCCGAGAGGGGCCGGCTCTCCGCCGCCCAAGCGTGGATGCGGCCGTCCCGTAAGCACGCCGCGACCCCTCGCAGCCGAGGCGGCGCTTCTTCTCGTGGTGGGACTCGCCCAGATCGTGGCAGCCCCGTCGATGAAGGGAGGCGCGCAATGGTCGCATGGACTCCCCGGCCGTGCTTCCACTCGGCGGAGGTGCTACCGGAGTTCGTCGTGTGGCCGGAGCACCCGGTCGACACCTGGCTTCAGCTCCCGCGCTTCTTTGTCGGTGAGCTGCCAGCCACAGGTCCAGGCGGGCTCTGGCTGCAGGCGGACGGCTGCTTCAGCAAAGCTTCATGGTCGCGGTCGAGGTCTCCATCGCGGGCAACGCAGCCGTGGCCTGCGGCTGGCAGACGTTCGCCCGCGCGTGCGGCCTGGGCAGGTGGTGCACCCTCCACTTCAAATATGACGGCAATGCGGCCCTCTACGTGAGGGCGTTCGGAGAAGACGGCCACCGCGTCGGGTGCTACCCCGAAGACAACGACGGTGACGAGGTGCTTGGCCTTGGCGATGGCCTTGCCTTCGGTGTCGGTCGCCGCTCGCGCAGCTACGGCGGTTCTCCCTCCGGCGATAGCTCCAGCAGCAGCGGCTACGACCAGCCGCCGCGCCCGCTTCGAGGGAGGAAGCGGGTCGTCTCGTCGTCGTGCCCCAGTGAAGCGCGAGGAGGGGTCCGGCTGAGCTCAGCGGATCGCCATGGGTTCGTCCTCACGAGCTGTTGTAGGGGCGCGAACCTCTTTTGTTTCATTCTTTCCGTCCTGCATTTAGAGAGAGACAAGCATGGGGCCCCGTGGGGGCGTGCAACGAACCATGATTTACAAGCTGCTATGCCATGTTTATTGTTCCTGTGTCGTATTGCAGCGTCAACGTTTTATGTAAGCGCGTAGAAATGACTTAGCTTGACATGCTCGAACTAGTTTTCGCCTCGTGAGGCGCGCATTTCCTATTTTCTGACAAGGCCTCCTTGGCCTGGGAGGCGTCCTCGCGAGCTGCAAAAATTCGTTAGGAAACTCTCAGTCTTCCAGGCCCTGGTCGCAGGCGCCGCTGGCCACGATCCAGCACTTCGCATCGCGGTACCCGGGGGCACGGATTGAGGGAAGTGCGCCAGCTTATGAGCTCCAATGAGGGTGCCTCGCGAAAAACAGGAAAAAACCCTGGCGAGGGCACCTGTCTAGCCCCCTCGCGAGGCGTGCGAGAGAGAGTACAGGCCAAAACAAGGAACCGAAGGCAGAAACGGAGGCAAAGGGCAATGAAACCAAACCGGCAAGGAACACCAGAAAGCAAATTTCCATTAAATAGGGCCAAGCCAACCACGGAAAGCAAATGAAAAGCCGCGTCCGGCACCTAGTCTAGTCTTCTTGTCTTCTCACCAGCGCGGAGCTAAGTGCTGCCACTAGGACGTGGGAGGGAGCCCTCGAGGCCCGAGGGCGGCACTCTTGAGACTCCGGGGCATGTACAGCCCCACTCATTATTACGTGAGAGTGTCATGAGCGGAGACCTTCATAGGCACTGGGCCTTCTTCACAAGCGCCGGGTCTTTCTTCATGGGTAGAACTTCCGGAGGTGTTGTATGTTCCAGGCGTTCTGGATGGGGACCTCGTCTTGCGTCTCCAGGCGCGCGGCGCCAGGCCTGGAGACGTGGGCGACCCTAAACGGGCCCTCCCACATGGGCGAGAGCTTATGCAGCCCTTCCCTGGAGAGCACCCGCCTTAGGACAAGGTCACCCACCTCGAGCGTCTGGGGCGGATGCTATGGCAGTGGTACCGCCGCAGCACCTGCTGGTATCTTGCTGCTCGAAGCGTGGCTTCATGGTGGCGTTCCTCCCCCAGCACAAGGTCCATCCCCCGCATGGCGTCCTGATGCGTCTCATCAAACGCCAGGACCCGCGCGGAGCGATGCTTGACCTCGTGAGGGAGAACCACTTCTGCTCCGTAGACGAGGAAGAACAGGGTCTCGCCTGTTGGCTTGGTGGCGGTGGTGCGGATGGAACACAACACAAACTGGAGCTCGTCGTGCCAGCCCCTGCCGCAGGCCTTGAGCTTCTTCTTGAAGGTCCTGGTCTTGAGGCCTCTCAGGACCTCCGCGTTGGCGCGCTCTGCCTGACCATTGCTCCTGGGGTGTGCCACCGAAGTGTAGCAGGTATGCGTTCCAAGGTTAGCACAATATGTATTGAAGAGATTGCTAGTGAACTGCGAGCCATTGTCGGTGATGATGCGGTTGGGGACCCCGAACCGGCTTACGAAACCCTTGATGAACTTGACCGCAGATCCGGCCGGGATGGTGCGGATGGCTTCTACCTCCGCCCACTTGGTGAACTTGTCGATGGCGACGTAGAGGTAGTGGTAGCCCCGGGCGCTCGAGGGAACGGGCCCAAGATATCCAACCCACAGACCGCGAATGGCCATGAGAGTGGGATGGTCTGGAGGCCCTGAGCCGGCTGATGGATCTGCTTGGCATGGAATTGGCAGGACTCACAAGACTTCACCAGCTCAGTCGCGTCGTTGAGCGTCGTAGGCCAATAGAACCCACTATGGAATGCCTTGCCGACGAGGGTTCGTGATGACGAGTGGTGCCCGCAGTCTCCGCTGTGTATATCGGCTAGTAGCTCTTTCCCTTGTTCCCTAGAGATACAACGCAGGGAAACGTCATTCGGCCGCTTCCTGTACAACTCACCGTCCTGGATGCAATACACCGTGGCCTGCCGCGCCACGTGCTCCGCATCTTCCTCCTTCTTCGGCAGCGTCCCTTGCGTCAGGTACTCCTTGAACTCCTTGGTCGAGCACCCCTCCTGAGGCTCGAGTGCCAAGAGTAGGCGCGCCCCTGAGGTCGGGCTGCAGGCCGGGGCTCCCAAGGCAGGTGGTTGGGGGAGCTCCTCCCGAGGCAGCGTCGTACTCGAAAGTGGTGGTGTTGCCGATGGTTTGAAGAGCCGCTCCTTGAAGACGTCAGGCTCTTCGCGTAGCCGCTTGGATGCTCTCTTGGCGATGTCGTCGACTTCCTTGTTGGTGCCGCGGGGCACGTGCTGCAATTCCAGGCCCAAAAACTGCTTTTCCATTTTGCGTACTTCCGCGAGGTATGCCTCCATGTGGTCGTCTCTTGGCTCGTATACCTTGTTGGAGAAGTTGACGAGGAGCTGTGAGTCGCCCTTGATGGTGAGGCGCTTCACCCCCAGGGCCACCGCAGCCTTGAGGCCAGCTATGAGGCCTTTGTACTCCGCTATGGTGTTGGAGACCTTCTCACCCTACTGGAAGTAGAGCTGCACGGCGTAGTAGAGCTCGTCTTGAGTGGGCGAGATGAGCACCGCTCCAGCTCCTGCGCCCTGACGTGCGAATGCACCATCTAAGTACATCACCCAGCCGTCCGGTGCTTCACTCCCTGGCGAGAGGGACCGATCTTCTCCTGCTTCAAGCTCCGGGGCATCCGTCCATTCTGCCATGAAGTCGGCGAGCGCGGCTCCCTTGATGACCCTTGTTGTGCTGAACTCCAGCTGGAACGCCTGCAGCTCGATATTCCACTCGGCGACTCTTCCAGCAGCGTTAGGGCTCCTGAGCACCCTTTCCAGTGGGTAGGCCGAGACGACTTTGATTGGGTGACCTTGGAAGTAGTGTCGCAACTTACACGATGCCACCAAAAGCGCGAGCAAGAGCTTCTAAGGCATGGGGTACCGTTCCCTTGCATCCCGCAGTACCGTGCTGACGAAGTACACTGGATGCTCGACGAGGGCGTGCGCGTCAATGGGAGCCGCGTCTGTCGGAGGTTGGGGTGCATCCTGAGGCGACCGGACCTCCGGAGCCTGGTCGCCTGTTGGGGCCTCCGCAGGCCGAAGGTCGCCATCCTGCTGAGCCGGGACATCCGTCGGTGTTGTTGCGGCCCCCGTGGTCTCCTTCAGGTCTTGCATCGCCCCGGCTGGGGGCGCGGTTCGGCGTGACGTGTCCTTGGCCTGGCGCTCTTCCTGAACCGCCACCAAGGCTGCACTGGCTGAGTGAGGGGCGGCGGCGAGGTAAAGCACCAGCGGCTCGAGAGGGCGGGGCGCCACCATCACCGGAGGGCTGGTCAGATATCTCTTGAGGTCTCGAAACGCTTGGTCAGCCTCTGGAGTCCACTCGAACGGACCCTTCTTCTTCATTAGCTTGAAGAACGGTAGGGCGCGCTCTCCCAGCTTGGAGATGAAGTGTCCCAGCGAAGTCACGCAGCCGGCGAGCTTCTGCATCTCCTTGAGGGTTTGTGGTGGGCTCATGTCTTCAATTGCCTTGACCTTTTCCGGGTTGGCTTCAATCCCCCTGTGAGACACGAGGAAGCCCAGCAGTTTGCCGGAAGGGACGCCAAATACACACTTTTCCGGGTTGAGCCACAAGTCCACCTGGCGCAGGCTCGCGAAGGTCTCCTCTGGGTCTTGAATCAGAGTTCTCGCCTCCCGAGACTTCACCACAATGTCGTCGACGTAGGCTTCTGTGTTCCTCCCGAGCTGCTGGCCCAGGGCGATGTGCATCAGCCGTTGAAAGGTCGCGCCCGCATTGCGCAGCCCGAACGACATGCAAGTGTAGCAGTACACCCCACAAGGGGTCAGGAAGGCAGTCTTCTCCACATCCTCTACTGCCATCTTGATCTGGTGATAGCCTGAAAACACATCCAGGAAGCACAGCAGGTCGCACTCGGCGGTGGAGTCAACGATCTAGTCGATGTGCGAAAGCGGGAACGGATCCTGGGGACAGGCCTTGTTGAGGTTGATGAAGTCGACACACATGCGCTCCTTCCCGCCTTTCTTTGGCACAACGACAGGGTTCGCCAGCCACTCGGGGTATCGGACCTCGCGAATGATACATGTTGCCTCCAGCTTGCGGGTTTCCTGGACGATGAATGACTGCTTCTCCATGGACTGTCGCCCTGCCTTCTGCTTCACTGGGCAAACATTGGGGCATACCCTCAAGTGATGCTCGATCACCCCTCTTGGGACCCCTACCAGCTGATTGGGCTCCCAGGCGAATACTTCCTTGTTTGCGCGCAAGAACCTTACCAATGCTTCCCCTTGATCTTGGTCGAGGTTGGCACCTATGATGAAGGTGGCTCCAGAAGACCCATCTTCCTCGACCGGCACCTGCTTGGTTTCCGCCCGATCTTGAGTGAACAACTGCTTCTTCTTGGCCGGCGCGGCCCCCTTAACTCCTGAGGGGGCCTCGTCGGTCGTTCGCACTGCCGCGATGGTCTTGAGGGCAAGCTTGAGTGCCACCAGAGCTTCCTTGGTATCTCCGACTATGGTGAGGACGTCCTTGCTCCCGGGCATCTTCATGAGGTTGTAGGCTGGATGGGTCGCCGCCATAAACCCGGATATCCGAGGATCGCGTTGTACGAAAGGCCAATGCGGGCGATGTCGAAGTCGATCAGCTCGGTGCGGTAGTTGTCGCGGGTGCCGAAGGTCACGGGAAGACGGATTTGCCCCAGGGGGCTGGAGGAGCCGCCGCCGACTCCGGGGAAGGGCTTGCTGGCGCGGAGCGCTGAAAGCCTCCACCGAGAGCATGTTGAGGCCGGCGCCACCGTCGATGAGGGTCTTGGTGACGGCTACATTGCAGATGGTGGGCGTGCAAAGCATTGGGAGCACACCCGAGCCGACGGTGGTGACGGGGTGATCTCCCGAGTCGAAGGTCAGGTCGGCGTTGGGTGCTACCCAACCCGGGGGAGCCCCCTGCCGCGTGGAAGTGGCATTGATCTAGAGAAAGAACGGCTTGGCATGACGGTCCGAAGGCGGAGCTTGCGAGCCGCCGAGGAGGGCCGTGACAGCGAGGGGCGCCGGTGTCGCGAAGCGCGCGGCAAAGAGGCTGCACAGCTCCTCCCAAGATGCCACCGTGGATCCGGGGAGGTTGAGCAGCCAGGCACGCGATGCGCCGGTGAGGGCCATGGGAAGCCAGTTGGCCATGACCTTGTCGTCGCCCCCGGCCTTAAGAACGGCCTCCTCTTACGCCAACAGGAAAGCTGACGGGTCCGCCGCGCGTCATAGTGCGGCGGCATCTCTGGCCTGAACTTGGGTGGCCACTACACCTGCCGTAAGGCGGGGCCAAGGCTTGGAGCCCCCTGGCCTCGCCATGGGCTTCGGTCGCCGCAGACGGAAGAGCGGCACCGGCCATGAGGGTGAGGCGTGGTGATGGTGAAGCGTAGATCGACGGAAGGAAAGCTTCGGCGCACCCCTACCTGGCGCGCCAAATGTCGGATTTCGGGTTCCGGCAAAACCCTCAAGGTTCGAACACTGGGGTGCGCACGAAGATCTCTCCCTACCTAATCACGCCCTCATCCTCACCGCGTACTCAAATCCTAGCTCGACGAACCCGCAGAAAGAGAGACACAAGAGTTTATACTGGTTCGGGCCACCGATGTAGTGTAATACCCTACTCTAGTGTGGTGTGGTGGATTGCCTCTTGGGCTGAGGATGAACAGTTACAAGGGAACAAGATCCTCCTGAGAAGAGGTGTTCTTGTGCTTGGTGAACTTGTGTGTGGTTGAGGATGATCTGAATCTGTTCGAGTTGGCTCCTACTGTGGTGGCTAGTCCTATTTATAGAGGCACTGGTCCTCTCCCCAAATATTGAGCGGGAAGGGATCCAACAACAGCCAAATTTGAAGGGAGACAACTAGTACAAGTTATCCTGACTAAAGGTGGTCTTCGCCTGCCAAAGGCTCTGGTGGTGACGCCGCCTTGGTTCCATGGTGACCTCCATCCTGTCGTCTCGCTGGTCTTGGTCTCGTTGCACTGATATGGAAACCTTTGCCTGACGCCTCGGGACTCCTCGCCTTCGCTTGCCCCTTTAGCATCAAAGAGGAAGCAAGGACACTACGGGCGCTGGCGCCCGCCTGGCGCCCGCGTGGCTCCAGTCGTCATGGTTTGCGTCACAGAAACCTCGCGAGGTGTCCCTTACCTTGATCTCTCCGCCCCTCGCGAGCCAGCCTGATGAGGCATCCCCCGAGGAGGTCTTGTGTCGTCCACCTCGCGAGGCTTGGCCCCTCGCGAGGGTCTTGAGTGTTTCCTGGTGAAGATGGGCCGTACAAGGCCACTGGTGGAGGCACGCCGTGGGCCGCAGGCAGGCAAGTCTAGGGACCCCCGTTCCCAGGACGCCGACAGCAGCACAGCGGCGGTAGGTATTTTCCTCAGATATGAAACCAAGGTTATCGAACCAGTAGGAGAACCAAGCAACACAACGTATACAACCCCTGCACACAGCTAACAAATCCTTGTAGCCCGACGTGTTAAAGGGGTTGTCAATCCCTTTCGGGGTACGGTGCCTCAAGTGTCAAACGGACGTGAGATAAATTTGTAGTAAATTGATAGATCGAACGCCAAATAAAATAAATAAAGAAAAATTGCAGCAAGCTATTTTTCTATTTTTGGTTTAATAGATCTGAAAATAAATGCAAGGAAAAAGTAGATCGCAAAGGCAAATATATGAGAAAGAAGTCCCGGGGGCTGTAGGTTTCACTAGCGGCTTCTCTCGAGAAAAATAGCAAACAGTGGGTAAACAGATTACTGTTGGGCAATTCATAGAACTTCAAATAATTATGACGATATCCAGGCAATGATCATTATATAGGCATCACGTCCAAGATTAGTAGAACGACTCCTGCCTGCATCTACTACTATTACTCCACACATCAACCGCTATCTAGCATGCATAGTGTATTAAGTTCATGGAGAAATAGAGTAATGCAATAAGAACGATGACATAATGTAGACAAGATCTATCTATGTAGAGATATACCCCATCGTTTTATCCTTAGTAGCAACGATACATACGTGTTGTTTCCCTTTCTGTCACTGGGATCAAGCACCATAAGATCGAACCCACTACAAAGCACCTCTTTCCATTGCAAGATAAATAGATCAAGTCGGCCAAACAAAACCCAAATATCGAAGAAGAAATACGAGGCTATAAGAGATCATGCATATAAGAGATCAAAGAAACTCAAATAACTTTCATGGATATAAAAAGATATAACTGATCATAAACTCAAAGTTTATCAGATCCCAACAAACACACAGCAAAAAGAGTTACATCATATGGATCTCCAAGAGACCATTGTATTGAGAATCCAGCGAGAGAAAGAAATCCATCTAGCTACTAACTACGGACCCGAAGGTCTACAAAGAACTACTCACGCATCATCAGAGAGGCACCAATGGAGGTGGTGAACCCCATCCGAGATGGTATCTAGATTGGATCTGGTGGTTCTGGACTCTACGGCAGCTGGATGAATATTCCGTCGACTCCTCTAAGGTTTCTAGAATATTGGGGTATTTATAAAGCAAAGAGGCGGTCCGGGGGGCACCCGAGGTGGGCACAACCCACCAGGGCGCGCCCGGGCCTCCTGGCGCGCCCTGGTGGGTTGTGCCCCCCTCGGGGCACCCCCTAGGCGTAGCCAGGGCCCGTTGTGTTCCTTCTGGCCCATAAAAATTCTCCGTAAAGTTTCGGGGCATTTGGACTCCGTCTGATATTGATTTTCTGCGATGTAAAAACATGGAAAAACAGCAACTGGCACTTGGCACTATGTCAATAGGTTAGTACCAAAAAATGATATAAAATGACTATAAAATATCCAAGATTGATAATATAACAGCATGGAACAATCAAAACTTATAGATATGTTGGAGACGTATCAGTAACCCACAACCCAAAGAATACCAGATATGATAAAAGAGACTTTGTTGCTAGAAAACATGGTAAAGAAAGAGAACCGTGGATTCAAAAACCTATGCCCTTTCCACCTAAGTCAACTAAAAAGAAAGATCATGAAGAATTTGAATGCTTTGCTGAAATCTTAAAAATAAGAGAAAAATACCGGAAACTGCGTACCCGCTTGATTGATATCTTAAAAATGCCTCCTTATGCAAAGTACATGAAATACATCATCACCAATAAGAGAAAAACACCGGAAGCTGAAATCTCCACCATGCTTGCTAATTATACCTTTAAAGATGGAGTACCTAAAAAACTTGGAGATCCGGGAATACCAACTATACCTTGCTTTATCAAAAGAAATTATGTGAAAACTGCTTTATGTGATTTGGGAGCCGGTGTTAGTGTTATGCCTTTCTCTTTATATAAAATACTTGATTTGAATAAGATCACACCTACTGAAATATCTTTGCAAATGGCTGATAAATCAACTGCCATACCTATCGGTATTTGTGGGGATGTGCCCGTTGTTGTTGCTAATGTTACTATTTTGACTGACTTTGTTATACTTGAGATGCCCGAGGATGACAACATGTCGATTATCCTTGCTAGACCCTTCTTGAATACTGCATGGGCTGTTGTTGATTGCAATAAAAGCAAGGTCACTTTTCATATCAATGGTAATGAGCATATGGTGCACTTTCCGAAGAAACAATTCCAAGTGAATGGTATTAATGTTACTGAAAAATCTCCGACAATCACTATTGGAAGTTTTCAACTACCTCTACCTACTGCTAAAAATAAATATGAAATGCTTATTGTTGGGGATATTCATATCCCAGTTGAGGTAACTTAGTGATTTACGAAACTTCTTGGGTTTCATGCTAATCGAAAGTGGTTGTTAATAAGACTTGATCAACCTTATTAATGGATCATTTTTTAGAGGTATGAAGTTGATGAATTCAGCGAGCACTACCTTCTGTCCTTACCTTTTGTTTTATGTTTTTATTAGTTAAATAAAATAAAATGCCATGTTTTTTCTATTTTCTGAATTTCCCATGAAATAAAAAATGACCCAAAAATAAAAGTTCTCAGAATGCTCTGAAAATTTAATGCGATTTTTTTCTGATTATTTAAGAATTTTTGGTGCAAATAACATCAGAGGGAGGTGCACCGGGTGGGCACAACCCACCTGGGCGTGCCAGGACCCCCAAGCGCGCCCTGGTGGGTTGTGGTCCCAACATGGGCCCCCCTCACTTATCTCTTCATCCCACATCACCACCGACCTCCAGAAAAAAATCACCATTGCTCTCTCTCTCTCTCTCTCTCTCTCTCTCTCTCTCTCTCTCTCTCTCTCTCTCTCTCGTGTTCTTGCCCTCAAACCCGTGGATTTTGATCTCTTTGCTCGAAGCTCCGTTTCTGAAACTTTTTCGGGGATTTGTTGCTTGGTATGTGACTCCTCCCTTTGTCCAATTAGGTTTTGCTTTAGTGGTTTATATTTTGAATAATTAGCTACTCTTGGTGCTGCTGTAGATGAGCTTACATGTTAAATTCTTAGAGTTTTAAGTAGTTTGAATGCTTGCTATGGCCTCTATGTATCCCTATGAGTAGTTGCTACCAATATTGTGAAGTTTTGTTGACAAATTTTTGTAACCCCAAAAATTTTCAGAAAATTGTACGTGAATATGATGAACCTCTTTGGAAGGAGTTCTTCGAGGGGTAGACCCTCGAAGGCATCTTCTAGTGACAACTCTGTTCATCGGTCTTATGTTGAACCAAGTGAGAGTTCCATACGAGATGCCGCCACCAAAACATGCCTATGGCCATGCGATGATTATATGGTGAGTGTGGGCGTTAAGGAGGAATTTGAGCAATATGTTCACAATGCCTGTCTCGGTCCCTACATTTCAGATAAGTGCAACCAACACCACACTCTCACTGAATCATTTGTCAAAGGATTTAAATTCCATCCCCGTGAGTCTAGGGTGTCATTTAAACTGTATGAATATCCATTTACCATATCTTTAGAGAGATTTGCTTACCACTGCAAAATCCCATTCTGGGGTTCGCTTGACGAACCACCAAGGTCTGAGTTTCGGGCATTCTTAACTAGTCTTTGCTATGGTGAGACTAGGTGAGTGACGCAAGGTAGGATAAAGAGCATTCATTTTCCCAAAATTCAGTACTTTGCATTATTTAATGGAAAATGTGTTGTAGGCAAACAAGATTGTAGTACACTTTGTTCTCCAAACTTGAGCCTCATACGCACCGCTCTCACCGGTGATAGAATTTATAATCTTGGAGCGATTGTTGCATGCAGGTTGCAACACAACGCTAATAGTGGTTATTTTTATGGTGGAATTTATGCCACACTCTTAGCAAGAAAGCTGGGTGTTGCACCTTTGCCATATGACCCTATTTTACCCACGCAATATTTAGACTTTGATGCTATGAAACGTCATAAGATCCTTAAAGGTGATCCCCATAATTTCACCAATAAATTGTTGTTTAATCAAAGTTCTGTTGTGTACACATATTTGCCTGCGCCTCCTCTCTTTGATTATCACAGTAGGGGAAGATATTTTGTTCTTGAGAGCGAGGCCCGAGCTCACAACGCGGCGGTTCTGGCGGCACGGCAGGCTGAGGCATCCGCACCGAGAGCCTCCGTGAGCTACCACCCTGATCATTATCCAGGCTACTACTGATTACCAAGTTAGGCCAAAAGCCTAAGCTTGGGGGAGTACGTGTTTTCCACCGACATTACATTCATGTTTACACATTTCATTCCAGTTGTCGGTGTCCACACTTTTTCATTGTATTATCCATGCTAAATTTATTTTCTCGCTTTCTTCTTGTGTGTTTGAAAAACATTAAGAAAATACAAAAATATTTCCCGCTTCTTTTTTATTTTTCTTTCTAGAGTAGTTAGCTGTAGCACTAAAAAGAAAAGCCAAAAATATTTCCTTGTTCTTATTTTGCTTGTTGGGAGCTTTCTCGTGTAAATAGTTTTTCTTGTTTTTGTTTTCCCTTTTATTTGCTTTCTTTCAAGAAAACCAAAAACTCCAAAAATATTTCAGTGTGTTTCTCTGAATTTCTTTTATTTCTTTTGAGTCATACCAAGGATAGGATCGCTTGTTCACCACCATCATCCCACTATCTTTTTGCTTTTACTTATCTTAGTTTGATCATTTGCTTTTAGATGAAATAAAGTTTAGTTCAATCCTTTCTTATTTGAGAGTTTGCTTAGTGATCTATCATTGTAATCGTGTGCAAGTTATATAATAAAGTTAGTTTGATTTTTTGCTTTATTTACTTTCATGTTGCAAATAAAATAAAGAAAGAAAGAGAAAAGAAAAGAAAGTAAATAAAGGAAAGGAAATAAATCAATAAGATTATATACTAATCCTATGGTAGGTGATAGCACCACATAAGGAAAAGTACAAGTAAGAAAATTTTATTAGGGATTGACAAACATAGCATTAGTTAATGATGCAACTCATGAAAGAATTAATAAGGGAAGAGAAGATTCACATATAGATATACTATCCTAGAAATCTTTTGTGATTGTGAGCCCTCACCAAAATATTATATGCCAAAATTGTTAATGTTGGACAAGGAAGACAACTTAATGGTTTATGTTTGTTTATATTCACATAGAAGTCATATTGTCATAGATCCTTCAACATGTGATGTTTTCTCCCTGTCTTTGCTAGCCAAAAATTATGCACTAAGTAGAGATACTACTTGTGCATCCATAAACCCTTAGACCCAAATATTTTTCAAGTGTCCACCATACCTACCTATGGATTGAGCAAGATCCCTAAAGTAAGTTGTCATCGGTCCAAAAAGGCAATAAAATTGCTTCTAAATATGTGAGATCATTTAGTGTAAGAGAAAATTGAGCGTTATACGAACTTGGATGACAAAGAATAAAAGCGACAGACTGCATAATAAAGGTTGTCATCTTAAGGGGCAATACAACATGACGTTCTCTTGCACTAAGGGATTGAGCATGCAAACAAATAAGCGCATGGCAACCTCTGCTTCCCTCTGCGAAGGGCATATCTTTTACTTTTATGTATTTACTTTTATGCAAAGAGTCAAAAGTTTTCCTTCTATTCCCTTTTATTTTCTCTTTTGGCAAGCATCATGTGGCGAGGAAATATCTAGGCACATATGTCCAGTTGAATATAGATAGCATGAGTTATTATTGTTGACATCACCCTTGAGGTGAGTATGTTGGGAGGCAAAACTATAAGCCCCTATCTTTCTATGTGTCCGGTTGAAACGTTTTGCTCGTAGGTACAAGGTGAGTGTTAGCAATCATAGAAGACTATATGATGGTTGAGTATGTGGACTTGCTTAAAAGGCTCCGACACGTGACTCTTCCTGAAAAGATGATGAATTGTAGTTGCAAAGTTGACTGAGAACATAGTTTGTTGGTTTCTAATAGAGTTTCTGCTTTATACTTTGATTATTTGATGAACTGTTACTTATTCATGGGAAGTATATGATGCAAGTTTTATGATAAAAGTCCTATGTTTAATTTTGTTGTTGTTATAATAATCAACATGATGCTTCTATGTCTATATTTTGTTTATATCGACACCTCTCTCTCAAAGCATGTGGACATGTTTTTCGATTTCGGTTTTCGCTTGAGGACAAGCGAGGTCTAAGCTTGGGGGAGTTGATACGTCCATTTTGCATCATGTTTCCTTGTTGTTATTTATAATGTTTTTATCCATAATAATGCTTTTTGGAGTAATTATAATGCCTCTTCTCTCATAATTTACAAGGAACACACCAAGAGGAAGAATTCTGGCAGCTGGAAATCTGGACCTGGAAAAGCTACATCAGGCCACCTATTCTGCACAACTCCAAATGAGCTGAAACTTCATGGAGAATTTTTATGAATTATTTGAGGAATATTGGAGCCAATAAACACCAGAGGGGGCCACCAGGTGGGCACAACCTACCTGGGCGCGCCAGGCCCCCCAGGCGCGCCCCAGTGGGTTGTGGCCTCCTCGGCCCACCTCTGGTGCCCATCTTTTGGTATATAAGTCATTTTGACCTAGAAAAAATAAGGAGGAGACTTTCGGGACGGGGCACCGCCGTCTTGAGGCGGAACTTGGCAGGAGCACTTTTGCCCTCCGGCGGAGCGATTCCGCCGAGGGAACTTCCCTCCCGGAGGGGGAAATCATCGTCACCATCATCACCAACAACTCTCCCATCTTGGGGAGGGCAATCTCCATCAACATCTTCAACAAAACCATCTCCTCTCAAACCCTAGTTCATCTCTTGTATTCAATCTTGCTACCGGAACTATAGATTGGTGCTTGTGGGTGACTAGTAGTGTTGATTACATCTTGTAGTTGATTACTATATGGTTTATTTGGTGGAAGATTATATGTTCAGATCCATTATACTATTTAATACTCCTCTGATCATGAGCATGTTTATCATTTGTGAGTAGTTACTTTTGTTCTTGAGGTCACGGAAGAAATCATGTTGCGAGTAATCATGTGAACTTGATATGTGTTCGATATTTTGATAGTATGTATGTTGTTATTCCCTTAGTGGTGTCATGTGAACGTCGACTATATGAAACTTCACCATACTTGGGCCTAAAGCAATGCATTGTGGAGTAGCAAATAGATGGTGGGTTGCGAGAGTGACAGAAGCTTACACCCTAGTTTATGCGCTATTTCTTAAGGGACCGATTGGATCCAAAAGTTTAATGCTATGGTTAGAATGTATTCTTAATACTTTTCTCGTAGTTGCGGATGCTTGCGGGAGGGTTAATCATAAGTAGGAGGTTTGTTCAAGTAAGAACAACACCTAAGCACCGGTCCACCCACATATCAAATTATCAAAGTAGTGAACACAAATCAAACCAACATGATGAAAGCGACTAGATGAAATTCCCGTGTACCCTCAAGAACGCTTTGCTTGTCATAAGAGACTGTTTTGGCCTGTCCTTTGCCTCAAAAGGATTGGTCTACCTTGCTGCACTTTGGTTACTATTATCGTTACTTGCTCGTTACAAATTATCTTGCTATCAAATTGGGCGGATTTGTGTCCAGACGGGCACTGGACATAAATCCGTCGCAAAGCTGGGCCAGATTTGTGTCCACACGGGCACTGGATGGACGCGCACGCGTCCTCTGCTTGACCGCCATTGGACCCACATTTCGACCGTGCAACTACTCCCCATCGCCCCATTTAATACCCATGGGTGGTCAGGCCCACACGCCAACCTCCCAGCCGCCCTCCAAACCATCCTTTTTAATGCCGAAGTTGTGGACCGTCAGTCCACTTCTCGCCGCGGCCACACTCTTCCACTGCCCCCTCGCCGCCCAACACACCCAACCCTAGCATTGCCTCCTCTCCCCTCTTCTCCCTCCTGGCTCCCCGTCGTCACCGACATGGGGGTGTGGAAGTGGATCCCCGACAAGAAGGGGAAGCACGACCACAAAGCTGGGTCGTCTTCCGCCTTCTCGCGGAGCACCACTCTGAACTCCACCTCATTGCCCGCCTTCCCCTTCTCCCCTCGCGCCGTCGCACTGTGGAATCGCCCATACATCAAGGTGGATATTTGTCGGCGTTACTGGGAGACGGCGACCTCAATCCCTTGGCCCGGTGCTCAACTCCCCAATGGGGTGGCATTTGAGCCTGGATAGGTTGCCGGTGCTGGCCATCCCGACGAGTGGTCATGCCCGCTTCTTAGAGATCAACTGCCGGCGGGCACATATCCCGAGTCACCTCCTCGCCGATCGCAGGTATGTCGTTTGATTCCCCCTTGTGAGACACGTGGTTCCAGGACGAGCACGACATGCTCCGGCAATCTTTCTTTGTCGGTCATACTCATAGCCCGCCCCCGTGATGCGCGTGCTCCCAACATGGTCCGTGCGCACGCTCCCAGTCCGCGCCGATCGCGTGGTCGTGCGCGGACTAACGCTGACGCCCTCCCCCCCCCCCCCAACATCCCCGCCGCCACCACCTCCCACCATGACCGCCGAAGAGGAGGAGCGGGTGGTGAGCGGGACGGTCTGGAGGAGATGCTGGCACTGTCGGTTCTCCTCCTCGTCGTCCCTAGTCAAGTCGATCGTCCAGCTCACCAGGGACGACGACAAGGAGGACGGTGGCGCCTGGAGATGGCCACGGCATCGGCGGCAGCCGGCGGCAGATCTACCATTTTGTATGTTTTTTATTATTTCAACTTAAGTATGGGTCGTGACTATCGTGGACTTTTTAATTAAGTTATTATGATATATTTATATTTTAAACTATTTTGCAATGCATTTTTTCCTTTTTAAGTCTAAAACAGACATAAAGTTTGGAATGCGGCCGCGCAGTGGGTACATTTGACGGAGCCGAAAACAGGTGACCATTTTATTGACGCAAACAGACAGAATCCGAACAAAATGGACCTTCCTTTGGGTCGATGGAAGGAGACGTCTCTCTCCTAGACTAGCTGCTAGCTTAGAGCATCTCCAGCCGCGCCCCCAACAGGCCCCCCAGGCGTTTTTTTGTCGTCGGCACCCAAAAAAGGCCCAGTCGCGCCCCCAGGAGCCTGTTTTTTGCCGGTTTGGGCCAAAACTGGCACCGACGGACCCAGGCCAAACCCGGTGCGCTGGGGGTCACCTGAGGGCGCCGGAGAACGCATTTTTAGCGCGAACGGGGATGGGCCCGCCGAGTCAGCGACACGCCGCTTCGTCGTCCTCATCGCCTCGGTTCCTGCAGGAAATCAATGCCCAAGGCTGCCGCGCCGGTCAGCCTCCATTGATGCCTCACGGGCGATGCAGTGAAGGCGCCACCGACGCACGTCCCGCCTGCTCCCGCCACGCGTCGCCCGGCATGTAGGCTCTCACCGCTCCGCTTCGGCTATAAAAACTGATCTCACCGCCGGTGAACGCCACAGTCGCCACACCTCACCTCGTATTGCCGCACAAAGCAACACTCCCCCTCTCTTCCCCGCCGACGAGCAATGGCTGAGAGGTACCCCGGTGACGCCGCGGCGGTGAACGGCTTCGGCCGCCGCCATCTCCACGAGGAGGAGGCGCGCCTCCTCTACGAGGTCGACTATCCGGTGTCCCCGGACATGCGTCTCGGTGCCACTGGTGCCGAAGGGGCTGCACGGCGGGCCGAGATCGCCCGCATCCGCTCGACGCTGCCGGAGGAGCAGCGGAACGAGCCGAGGTACGCCGCCGACAGCCATACGCTGTGGACGATGTTCTTCGAGCGCCGTCGCGAAGACCAGATCGCCTCCGCCAACGGCATCATCCCCCGCGGACGCCTCAACACCGACGGGCGGCGCAAGTGGTGGGGCGTGCCCGACCGCACCCTCGAGGCCGTCCTCGACCACATCGAGACCGGCAACACGCCGCGCCTCGAGTACCCGCTGCGCATGTCATTCTCTCGCTGCCGTGGTAGCTCTTGGACGCCGCGGCGAATGGAGCCAGGGACCTCCTCATCGTCGGGCTCCGGCTCGCTCTCCTCCGGCTCGCCGGCGCTATGCCCCGTCAAGCCTGAGCCGGAGGAGACGCCGCTACGGCTCCGCACCCGCAACGGCGCCCTCGTCATCAACGAGGGCGGCCGCCCCTTCCCGCGCTTCCTCCGCCTGGTCCGGCCAAAGCCCGAGCCAGGGCTGCTCCCCGTGAAGCCGGAGCACGCGGGCATGGTAGCCCCCGACGACGAGGCCGCCCTCGGTGGGTGAGGAGGACTACGCCCGCGGCGGTGCTCACCGGCGCCGGGCATACGCGAGCTCCAGCCGGCCATGGCGGCGAGAGAGGTGGCGTCATCGCCCTCGACAATGACGACGAGGGCGAGGCGGGCCGTCAAACCCCCCACCGCGCGTCGACGACCCTGGCCAAGGGTGCAGTAGGGACGGCGGCGGCTCCGGCGGGGCGTGCGACGACGACGGCGGTGGCGGCGACTACACCCATTTCTACACGCTCCTCGAGATGTAGATGGCATGTGGCAACCGTGGCGTAGCAGGGCTAAGCGTAGTTCTAGGCGTAGTTTGCATGTTTATCTGTTTTTGTACAAATTTCTATGAAATATCGCCTAGTTTGTGTGAGATCGCCGAGTTTGTATGAAATATCGCCGAGTTCGCGTGATTTTGGCGGTGACCTGAGGGCGTCGACTGAAAACGCAATCACCCCCATGCACCAAACAAACGCCGGTTCAGCCCCAGATGGCTCTTTTTCGACGTCCGGATAAGGGCGAACGGCTAAAGACGCTCTTAGCTGCATCTACGTAAAGAGTCGGCAATCAAAGTACCTTTTCCCCATCATTTCCCGTGCCGGTCCGGTCATGGACCACGGAAATCAGTCAAGTCTCGTGACGATGCAGCTAGCTAGAGTGGAGCAGGAACTAATAAAAGGCCGGGGGACAAGATGCATATCTATATTTATATTTATATCTATATCTATATCTATACCTACTATTAAAGCAAGGTGATATTCTTGGTTTCATCCCGTTTAGGTGATTTATTTAATTATCATACTATACGCGAGGTGGTACTAATAGGCCTGACATTTATATGAGAAAAAGAAAATTGCACCGCGTTCGCGTTGGGTTGATTGATATTTTGGCATGCTGCACCCAAAGGATTCCGTCGCCAAGTGGCCCTTCTACGTACTCACTAATTAACAATGTGCTTGCATGATCAACCTTGTAGTGCAATTTAGTACAGTACTACTCCCTCCTTTTTAAATATAAATCCTTTTAAAGATTTTAATACAGATGATAGATATATTTTAAAGTACAGATTCGCTCATTTTGCTTCGTATGTACTTCTACTGCAAAAAAGACTTACTACAATCCATCAGTAGCACTGTATTAAAGTATATTTTAGAGTACATACAAAATTTAAATTTTGCTTCATATTTTAGAGTATAGACATATTTTGTTTCGTATGTACTACTCTGATATATATTTTTAGAGTAGTTTATATTGGAATTTTTAAAAAATATTTATATTTAGAAGAGGAGCAAGAGGCAGTATATGAGTAGTAGTTGCTGCAGCTTGTCATCAGCTTCGGATTCTGCAGGTTGAAGCACACTTGCATGGCGAATTACTACTACAATCCATTCATAATTAACTAAGCGCAGGCGTCGAGGCATGCATTGTTGGCTTCTCGGTCATCTTCTTGATCCCCCAACTCCAGCTCCTCCTCCGCGGCGACGGGGTTGGCGAACCGGAGCCTGAGCCGGCCGCCCTCGCGGGACGCCTGCAGCAGCTCCTTCCCGGGGATCACCACCTGCGTCAGCACGAACCGCCCCTCCGCGCGGAACGTCCGGAAGCACACGCACGGCTTCCCGCCGCGCCCGATCGACCGTATCGGCGGCGGGAACGACGGCGGGGACTCCCCCAGCCCTGGCTCCGCCGCGGCGGCGGCGTCTCTCAGCGTTGCCTCCTCCCTCTCCCTCCCGCGGAGGGCGGCGGCTGCGTCGGCGCCGTCGTCCCTGACCATGTCGTCCGAGTCCACCGTGCTCTCGGACCCGAGCCCCTCCGTGCACAGCAGCAGCGACGCCGAGCTCTTCTTCAGGCAGAAGCTCGCGCTCCTCTTGACGCCGCCGGGGGCGGCCGCGGCGCCCGCGGGCTTCGGCCTGAGGAGCGCGTCCAGCGACGAGTCGTCCTTGCTCTTCTCGGCCTGACTAGCGACGTCGAGCCACGACGCCGCCGTAGCGCGTGCGTCAGGGAGTGGCACCCGTGGCAGGACGGGTCGGGGGCGGCGCCGTCGGGCTTCTCGTGGAAGTGGAGCTCACCGAAGATCTCCGTGAAGGACGCCGGGTCCACGGCCGGCAGCAGCTTCTTGTGGTGGGTGTGGTTGTTGCAAGCCGACAGCACCTCCAGCAGCGTGGGGTTCTCCGGCAACGGCTTCTCGAACAGCCGCCGCAGCGCGCCGTCCCCCACCGCCGTCGCCATGTGCGCCATCCAACAAGCAGCGCTCCTCAGTCAGTCAGTCAGACGTAATAAAAAGGCTGCAGTATTTTTTGTGACCGTCGAATTTTGCTCAAGTAATCTCCGAGGAAGAGAGGTATATATAGTGAGAGAAAAGGAGAGGCCAGGAAAGGCGGATGCTTTTATGTGGCTGTCGAATCAGAATTCGGAAATTTGTTTCTTGTTTTTCTTTTGGCCTTTCATTTCACAAGTTGAGCTGGTATATACTCCTACTGCAACTTGGGAGGAGGAAATGGAAATGTGCATCTTGCACAGTTGTCACTGTTCTTCAGCACTGGCCTGCACAACATGTCAGAGAGATGGAAATCTGCAGGCAGAGCTAATGCAGCATTGCATTTGCAGCTCGCACAAATTTGATGGTGATCTTGCCCTAGCATCACCGAATTCCTGATAAGGTTGGCATTCCTGTTGGTGAATGAATTCCGGCTCCAACTGGCGCAGGAACGGGTCGAATTCGCACATTCCGCGATGGTTAAAACTTAAAACCCTGGGAGAAAATGGGACGATTTTCTCCGACCGGTGATGCCGATGCACTTGTCACTGAGGATCGCACTGGTGTCAAGCGCTCCTGGAGACAGGAATCTGTTCCATTCCTAGCTGAACAGGCAGAAAGCTAGCCGTTCAATTCCTCTCCCAGTGAGTTCTTGTTTCAGAAATTTCATTTTCTCCGTGAAAACTGGAAAAGAGTTGATGGTGGATTCGCTGAACGAAAAGGAACGAAGGAGAAAAGGTTAGAATAACTTACTCCCTCCATTCCAAAATGTAGTGCCTATAGATTTTTATAAAAGTCAAACGTTGTCAACTTTGACCAAGTGTATAGAGAAAACTATCTACATCTACAATACCAAACATGTATATTCTGAAAATATAACTCACGATGTATCCAATGAGAAGCATTTGGTATTCTAGATGTACGTATTTTTCTCTATAAACATGGTCAAAATTTATAATGTTTGACTTTTGTAAAAATCTATAGGCACTACATTATGGAACGGAGGGAGTATTTTTCTGAAAATCTCGGGACAGATTCAGCAAACGAAAAGAATGAAGGGCGGGAGGCAGAATAAAGCTATCTGATGCGATGAGGGGACATCGTGCATACAGCATACCATGGTTGAGACCTCACTTCAGAAAGGTCAGGATGAGAATAACACATGTTCAGGACGTCCAGAAACTTCCGGGTCCAGGGAGTGAAGAAATGCATGTACAAAGGAAGCAAAGGCCACAAATTTACTCATAAGCAAGATACATATAAGTTAGTGAAGGCAGGGGGGGGATGAGCCTCAAAACAACATGATGATGATCCAAACACGAAATGATAAGCGCGTCGAAAATTCAAAATGTGCAAGGAAACAACACGGGGTCAGTCATCTATTACACAACAACAAAGGCAGTCGCGCCGGGGTTTCTATCTCCACGCTTCGATCCGTTCGACCTTGGAGTTTATCCGGCTCACGATGCTCGCGCCCCTCGATTTCTCGGCTGGAGGAGCGGCGGGCGCTCCGCACTGCCGCTTGCCCTTTCTAGTCCTCCTGCTATTCAGGCCTCGGTTCCCTCTGCTCGGAAGTAAGTTGGCAGCTGTGGCACAGGAAGCATCAGCAATGGCAGACGAAGCGACAAGAGCAGGCTGCGAGCAACTAGCCGAACCCTCCACGCTCGACCGGACATCACTTCTTTGGACAATGGAAGCTACGGAATCGCCTTCCACAGGAGGCTTGTCTTCAGCACTGTGTGTAGGACTGTACACAAGAGGCTCCTCGCTGACAAAAGAAGGGCGCCCAGATGTTTCTTCAGGTTGAGGATTAACGGGGAGACTGGGGTTCTGATGGCCATTTTCATCAGATGGGTCCTTCTGTGGCAAAGAGGCATCTTCCAGGTTGGAATCTTCTCTATCCTTGAGAGTCTTCTGTATTAGCATCTTGAGGAAATTCATCACTTGCACCGCGTACATCAGTGCAGTCAAAGGGTCTGCCATCTGCGTTACATGTGCGCAAGAGTTAGTATCCACCTAAATGATTGTTGCTAGTTTGCTGTTAGGACAACGCGTTACCTGGGTCATATTTGGAGCGAAAACCATAGCAACATTGCGATCGCTCATCTTGTTTATCTGTTCTTCTTGGACAACATCAGCCATCAAATTAACAGCCCAGTCAAGTAAGGCTGCTTCAGTTGGTGGAAGGCATTTGGCAACCCGAGCACAGTCCTCTTCAGATTGGCATTGCATCACCTGTTCAGGTGGGATAGAATCCAGCACCCCACTCGGCAGTTCCCTAAACCAGGCCTGAACAATTGAAAATATATGCAATGAGTATAACTTTTGTCATCAAGAGTACTGTTTGCAAAACAAAGTTGACTAACTCAAGGACATAAAATTGTGGCGTCAAACCAGTTAATAACACCACATAACTGCACTGAAAAGCAGCATTAGATTCTGCAACAGAAATTTGTTGGACAGAAGAGTCGTAACTTTGGTTTCCCTTTGAAAAAGAAGACTGGTTTCCACTAGAAAGAAACTCTGGACTGACAAGTGTTGAGATAGAATCCGGCTATTGAAGATAAGCATAATCAATAATAAATATGTGAGTGCTGCTGTCAACGGAATGGCATAAAGCTACATGACAGAAGAAAGCTTACTTTGATTAGACCCGCCAAACAGTGAACATCAATGCCATCCGGCACAGTTCCACTATTTAAGTGATCTCTCACAAACTCTTCCTGGCTATTCTCCGCATTTATACGAAAAATACCTTCTGCCTGCAAAGTAAAAAACAAAACAACATGACTGCAGTCAGCACTCAGGAAAAGCTACAGGATGCTTAAAAAATAAGCAAGTTACAGTTAATTAAAATGCTAAAACGTCATACCCGAAGACCTCCTTGCTCATACAGACGTCTTTGCATCATCAAGAGAATCGTCGGAACACTGTTTCCTCTGGAATCATATGAACACTGCATCGATTGTGTTGAAACGCCGAAGACACTAGCACTGCATTTGAAGTTTGAATCAGCTGAAGAACACCAACAGCACAAGGAAACATGAACTGGAACTAATCATAAACAAAGCTCTAAAATACACCTTACATGTAGAAGTAAAGATCACAGTCACTTAGGTCAAGGCATATTTCAGTTTTTTGTTTTGAAGACAAGTCAAGGCATCTTTTGAAGGAGCATACTTCAGCAATTAAGATGGTCTGTAAGAACTTTGATGAATTCTCCCAAGTTATGCGGGAACTCTACATATCGTTTCATGCTTAAAAAATTGGCATCACCATAAAGATGTGGGCATATTTCACATTATTATTAAGTGCCGGTTTCCTAACTCAAGTGTGTAAGCAATCCAGGAAATAGTTTTCAATTTTCTTTCAAGATCTTTGCACACTCCAGAAGTTTCCCTATTATTGAATGAGCACAACTCATATGCACCAGTTTTGTTGATTGCAAATTTGCAATCCAGTTTGAACATGGGTTCTAGGTGTTTGTGCCACTTTATCTTCTTTTCGAGGCAAAATGATTCCATCCTTGTACAGAGAACCATTTAGCTTTTTCTTTTAGATTGCCTAGAAATAATAACCACATCCTGGAATTCCCAAGACAAAACAATATACAATATAATACCTACGTGTGTTTATTCTTTCTGCTCTTTTTCTAGTATAACCTCGAGAGGGCCACAAAGAAAAAAAAAGTTATTCAAGCCACTAAAGTCTGCAAAACACAACAAACAGATGCAGACAAATGATAATGAGCAAGGTGACGGAATCATCTAATCAAGACAAAATATGTCCATTCTCCATTGTAAATCACGAAATTCCCAACAGTTCTTCTTTTGATCTTCCAACATGACTTAGCGTTTAATAATCTACTTCTTGATATTCCCAGGTCAATCAACTGAATTCCTACAAGTATACAGTGTTCCTTAAAAGGGGTCATTAGTGTGCCATGTAATGCGCGTGCAACTGTGCATACAAAAGGAGCATGGGCTAAAAAAAATAAAGAGCGGCGATGCAGTAATACAGGCACCATCGAGTACGTCTTGCACTGAATGAAAAATACCTTAGTAGTTTAATATTTGTATAGCAAGCATAAGCACTGCTACCAAACAAAGGAAGAGGCGATACAGCTGAGCTGGTCCAACAAGAAGTTAGACTTAATAAATGGCAGGAGTGTGCCAACTAAGTACTACTACCTTTTGATTTTTCGGAACCAATTAAAACAACCATACACTTTACAACACATGGATGTTCGGCAAAAAATGCTTATTTGGTGGGTTTGCTTACAAGTCAAAACATGATTCGAGTTGATGGGAACACTAAAGCAACATGGACGGAATACCACCGCTGCGAAGGACAGGAAAAGACTAAACTGAACAGAATGGCTGCTGTAACTAAATGTAGAGGCTTTGCGATTTTCAAATTTACTATTTTCTGTTTTTTTCTCTCTACTTACAACTAATGAAGATTCCGTTGCAAGTGTTCTGTTCCATTTCCAGCCTCATTAAAGTTATGGGTATTAATTTCTTCTTTCTTGATTTTATGAGTAACCCGTTACAGAAAAGCAATGTAACTCTGCCCATAACAGGCATGGAGAGCCATGATTGGCCAATTATTAATGAAACATGGGGAAAACTCAGCACAAACTATTTCTGGACAGAGTGCTGGTCCAAACTCCAAAGCGTGCCCATCATCATAAGGCTAGTCATAGTGGGGAGTAAGTTAGACTAGTAACATGCATATGTTACTACTCTATGTTACTACCCTTATAGTGGGAAGTGTCATATGTGTAGTACCATACACATGTTCATTTATTGTCTTGTAGACTCATTTTGCATTGGAAAGCGCTATGTGATGGTAACATATTAGGTTACTCTATTTGCCTCTCTCCTCATTAACTACTTGCCATATCAACATTTTTGCTTATGTGGCATCTATGTATCTATGTTACTCCCACTATGACCAGCCTAATTCATAAACAGTTTATCTACCATAGATCAACTCCAGCTCAGGCAGCCAAGTACGTACCAGCAAAGAGGGGAAGAAGTCTACGGAGGCACCTAACCCGGTTGTGTGCGTTGGCCTCATATTAATATACACATGACTGAAATGAAATATAAATTCCACCTGAATTTATCTGTCTACCAAGCTTCAGACCAAAGCACACAGAGGTTGCAATTCCAGCCAAAGTACCGTGCCTTTATACCGATTAAAACCACGACCAAAATAGGCAAACAGTAATAGCATCTAAATCTAAATGTTGAAAAGGTGAAAAATACTTCAGAAATAACAGTGGGAACTGGATACTGAATATTCAGAACCATTCTGAGTTCAGAAATACAAGCATGTTTTCAGAGCTTGTGAACCGGCTGATGATGGAACATGAGAAGGGATAGAGAGAGCGACGGACCTGGCACTGGGAGCGCGGCGGGGCACCTCGGGCTCGAACTCGACGGGGAGGCCTAGGAATCCATGGAACCTGTCGAAGGTGACGTGCGCCACGTGCTGCACATCCGTGGGCAGCCCTATCTCCATCCCGCCCTGGCCTTCGCCGCCGTCCTCGGCTCTGCACCGGAGCAACGACTTCCGCAGCAGCTCGAGAAGCAGCGCCAAGAAGGACCAGCGCTCCTCCTCCTCTTCCTCCTCCTGGAACCCTCCGGCCTGTCGCTCCGCGGATCCTGCAGGGGTCTGGGCGCTGCTGGTGGTGCCTCTCTGGAGCACGTCGCTGTCGGCTAAATAGCGCAGGGAGGTGGAGGAGGAGGAGGAGGAGCCGCGGCTTGCGGGCGAAGCGAGGTTGGTCGGGCCCCGGAACAGCGCCACCTCCGTCATTGCTTCCACCCCTTTTCCGCCCGAGCTCTCCTTCTTCTTCTCGGGGAATTATTACGGTGCAGGCAGTAATCTGGTGCGGCGTAGGACCAATTTGGCCCGGATGTGTGAGCTTTCTTCCTCGATGGTGGTGGTGGAGTGGGCCAAATGCCTGGGATGATTGGATCCTGGTAGTGGAGTTCTTGGTGGCGGGACGCTAATTTAGGATTGATTTCTGCTCTGGTGGCTCTCCATTGGAGATTGCTGGGACGGGGAGGGGACGGGATTTGGGTGCTGCATGCGGCCGCGTGGTCCAAATCCACAGCGGGGCGGGGCGGGATGGAACGGGTATTCTAATCTGGGTTGCGCTGGGGACAAAAAATAAGAAAAGGAATCCAAGTGGATCTGTGATTAGGGAGGGTTTCTTGCTGTGGTGGTGCGTTGGGTGGGTAATGGTGGATAGGATTTGTGTGGAGGTGGAGCTGGAGGTGGAGTTGGATTGAAGGGAGGGTCAGGCCGGGGTCGACGACGACGAAGATGATGATGATGATGTGAACGTGATCATCATCATCCTTGGTCTCCTCCTGCGTTCACGCGTGCGGTGCGGCTCTTCTCTTCTTTGTACTACTGTAGTACCCTCCGTTCCTAAATACTTGTCTTTATAGAGGTTTCAAATGATGACTACATACGAAACAAAATGAGTGAATCTGCACTCTATAATATGTCTATATACATCCGTATGTGGTGACCATTAGACAAGTATTTAGGAACGGAGGGAGTAGTATTTATTTAAGTGTGCCCATCCAAGAGAGACGAGAGCTAAATTAACCCGAGAGTAATGATGTGATGTGATGTGGCCATTAGCAAATTAACTAACTACTCCTAGTGTACTTGATTCATTCGACTGGCTGTACTGTTTGGTTGGTACCGTGCTCCCTTTTCGACCATGACTATCGCTTTTCGTTGGCAGCACTTTTAGGACTATATATACTTCGTAGATTTTCGTGCGGGTGGTGCCTTTTGGCAGGTTTGGTATTCACACGTTGAATTGAAGGAACGACCGTGTGTAAGATTTTTTTTTATAAGACATTTTTCTAGCCGTTAGATCTCCATCCAACAGGCATGATCACAATGCCAGTCTTCATCTTCTTCCTCCTATGCCACCGCCCAGCCCAGCACTAACAGCCGGCCTCCACCACTTTTGCCTGGTGGCGCTCCCTCGACGGCCTCGCCACCCTACCTTTCCTCACCCCCCCCCCCCTCTCTCCCCAACACACACACAAATCACTATCGTTGGCACGGCCAAGGCTATCCCTTTAAGACCCCCAACCACCAAAGACACCTGATACAATCTTGTGACCCCCTCACCACAGGCACATGGTGGTTGCACCCGCACTTGTCAACCTGCTTCCTCGCCTCCGACTGTGGCGCCGCTACTCGTCACTGCTCATAGCGTTCTCCCTCATCTCCGACAAGGTCTTGGCTCGGTCTCGCTGTCGACATCGCAACTCATTATCGCTCGCCAATTTTTTCGTCTCGTGCTCTGCGCGACTTCCTTCTTCCTTCACGAGCAAAATCGACTTACACCTTAAAAAACAATCAACTTACATATAACCCGAGCGTGAATTGAATTGAGATGTACACAATGTACTCCCGCATAAAAACTCCGCATGAAAAAAAACCTTGCTCCACACCACTTCCGTGGATTATTTATGGGAAATCTTACACTCACCCATTGAAAACACGTCGTGGGGACGGCCGCCTCCTGCGACTGAGACGTGTCCCACCCCATGTCCTTATCTTTATCTCGAAACGTCTCAGAGCCACTAGTCTTCTTCCCTGCGAGTCAATCCCCTTTGTGCCACTCTCAACTCCACAATGTAGCACACCTTCTTCAATCCCGCAAACCGTTGCCGCAAGCAGGGGCTTCCCCACGCGAGCCAAGGACACATCGTCCGGGATATGTTGCTCTAAGGGGAGACGATTTACTACAAGTCGACAATGATGTCACAAGATGGTGATGCTTAGCGCAAGGGAATCATTGCAACCCAGTTGATGTTGTGTGGAGGATGAAAGCAACATCCCCTTGTTGCGATGACGTTGCACGACAATGGCAACCATGATGGTGGCAACACAAGCAAAACCTCCAGGCACAATGTGGACCATCTTGTAGACCTCCCTTTTCAACATGGCTCATGTTGCGAAGCACTCATGCAAAACTTCAAGAACAATATGACCCATATGTTGCAAAACCCCGAGCCCAACATGACCCATGTTGCAAACCTCGTGAGCTAGATCAGACGGCTATCCCGTGATGGATCCAACGGCTTGCGACTCGACTGATCTTTGAAAAGATTAGCGACCGACGCGTAGCGTCGACGCCTTGCCTGGCGGGGTATGAGGTGACATTGAGCCGACATGTAGCATCAACACCCTACGTGTTGATGGGGTATAAGGTGAGAACGACAGATGGCGGTGATAAGGTGGCCAAAGAGGCGTCTAAGTGTCCACGAAAAAGCAATATCAAGTAGAAACACTGGTGCAAAAGGATGGGCTAGTTCATCACTCTTTGACAGGACACGTGATACTTGCGTCATCGCACTACATGTGCAAGCAAAGGGCTTAGAGTTGTTCAGACTTTCAGAGTGTATACAGCCATAGTACCTGCAACATTAGGCGTCATGTGTAGCATGTCATCACTAATACAGTGTAGCTTAGGGCATGAGCAATGGTAGCACTAGAATGGTGTGGTTTCAAGTTGTCCACATAGTTAAAGTTAAATGAAGCTATTGGTTTGTACCACACTCATCCAATGCAAGCTACTCCCTGTGATATCATCATCTTTTGCTCCTTTTCTCTTTACCCTCTCTTCCAGCACCCGCCACCTCCCCTCCATGTGAGAAATCCTTCTCTCTCTTACCTTTTTCAGCCAGGGATGCAGCCTCCTCTGCAAGATCCCACTTTGGTTTTGGGGCTATAGCTTTTATGCCAACGCATCATCCGAGCCGAGTTGGCACATGGGGCATCACCCTTGAGGCAGCGCATTGGCCATGCCCTTAGATGGTGCAATCAACACACTGCGGTTCAGGCTCTAGACTTGGCATTGGCGTTTCCATTTTTCTGGATTTATTTCAAGATTTCTGTTCGTTTAGTGGGAGGAGACCTTCCTTCGACTATGAGGCGCATATGATGACTTCTTCAATCTTTTCTTTTTTAATTGTTTGGATTGTTTACCACATGTGTCATATGGTGACTTCTTCAATCTGAAGATGTTGTGTCGGCGAAGCATAGAGATGCACATAAAGGATAGCGTGTACATGTGTGTGCACATTCGTAGAGATGAGTGCATATATGTGTGTGTGAGAGCTTATGTGATTATAGTGTGTTAAAAAATATGTACCATGTCATCATAATTATCAGAATCATTTCTGTTAATAAGCGGTCCGCTTTTCTCCAGCTTAAATCAAGGTGAGTTATATAACTGTGTGAGAAAGTTTAGACTTCAAACCTATCCTGGTGGCACACGGTTATATTATTTTTCTAGTTTGATTAGCCGGCCGCACAAAATGTAGTTGCTTATTTTGGTAATATTTTTTAATATGTTAATTTGTTCGTGTGGCATTTTTTCATGTTACTACCTTTTGTTAGATCAAAATATCGGCTAACTGGTACATATAATTAGTCATGCTTTCGTCGACAATGGTGTCTCCTCTGATGGGAAAATATTATATATACTTTTTTTCAATAGAAGGGTATTCATCTTTAACTATTTATCATGATTGTAAACATTCATGTGAAGAAACTTTCGGAAAAATGAAATCGGTGATATGAAAAAGCAAACTTTTAGCACTAAACTTGTCTTCACACCTTCGTAGTCTAGGTTTTAGGCTTTTCATCGTTTAGCTTCGGCAGCGGCAATGGCGGCGCTGAATAAAAATTATTCAGATCCTTCCCCGACGAGATGATCGGTTCTATTATTGGGGATGGATTTAGAAACAAGTCTGTTCAAGTGAGGATGGCATGGCAGTGGCGTCATCCTCGTGGTGGACCTATGTCCTCCGGCATTCTGACGGTGCTTGCTCCAACACCAGCGCGTAGCTTGGGAGGTAGTCCAGGATGCAGAGTGTGGTCTGCATCGACGACATCTAGAGGATGGTGGATCATGTGTTGGTTTTGTGGTCCGTGGATTGCATGTATAGTTTCCTCCTTCGACGTCTTCGTCATGCGGGGGTGCCAGATCTGGAGTTTGATGGCGTATCCGGGGTGCTGCCCCGGTCTGATTCGTTCAATGACAATGGTTTCGGCTTTGACGAGCCACCTTGGAGGTGTGCATACCTGCATATCAGCGATGGAGCCGTGTCGAGCTCGGGTGAAAAGGTTATCCGTCATTTTTTTTCTTTGATGACTGCTGTGGTGGCGCCAGAGACAAGTGACGGGCGTTGGTGTCAAGCTCGGGGATTCTTCGGTCTTGATTGTAATTTTCTTTATTGGCTGGTGCTCTTCTATGCAAAGGCAATTGTGTTGGAAATATGCCCTAGAGGCAATAATAAAATGGTTATTATTATATTTCCTTGTTCATGATAATTGTCTGTTGTTCATGTTATAATTGTATTAACAGGAAACCGTAATACATGTATGAATACATAGACCACAACATGTCCCTAGTGAGCCTCTAGTTGACTAGCTCGTTGATCAATAGATGGTTATGGTTTCTTGACCATGGACATTGGATGTCATTGATAATGGGATCACATCATTAGGAGAATGATGTGATGGACAAGACCCAATCCTAAGCCTAACACAAAGATCGTAGTTCGTATGCTAAAGCTTTTCTAATGTCAAGTATCATTTCCTTAGACCATGAGATTGTGCAACTCCCGGATACCGTAGGAATGCTTTGGGTGCACCAAACGTCACAACGTAACTGGGTGGCTATAAAGGTGCACTACGGGTATCTCCGAAAGTGTATGTTGGGTTGGCACGAATCGAGACTGGGATTTGTCACTCCGTGTGACGGAGAGGTATCTCTGGGCCCACTCGGTAGGACATCATCATAATGTGCACAATGTGACCAAGGGGTTGATCACGGGATGATGTGTTATGGAACGAGTAAAGAGACTTGCCGGTAACGAGATTGAACAAGGTATCGGGATACCGACGATCGAATCTCGGGCAAGTACAATACCGCTAGACAAAGGGAATTGTATACGGATTGATCGAATCTCGACGTCGTGGTTCATCCGATGAGATCATCGCGAACATGTGGGAGCCAACATGGGTATCCAGATCCCGCTGTTGGTTATTGACCGAGAACGTCTCGGTCATGTTCAAGATGATTCCCGAACCCGTAGGGTCTACACATTAAGGTTCGATGACGCTAGGGTTATAGGGAATAGATATACGTGGTTACCGAATGTTGTTCGGAGTCCCGGATGAGATCCCGGACGTCACGAGGAGTTCCGAAATGGTCCGGAGGTCAAGATTTATATATGGAAAGTTTTTGTTCGGGTTCCGGGAAAAGTTCGGGTTTTTCTGGTATTGTACCGGGAAGCTTGCAGAAGGTTCCGGAGGATTCCGGAGGGGTCCGGAGGTCCATAAATTGTTCCACCACGTCCAATACAGCAGCATGGGCTGTAAGGGGGCGCCCTAGCCTTAATGGGCCAGGGGCACCAGCCCCCCCAAGGCCCATGCGCATGGGAGAGGGGAAACCCTAAGGGGGAGGGCCTCCACTTGACTTGGGAGGCACTCCTTCGGTCCTCCCCCCCTTGGCCGCCCCTAGATGGGATCTAGGGCTAGCCGCCGCCCCTAGGGGTGGAACCCTAGGTGGGGGCGCAGCCCTCCCTCTCCCCCTATATATAGTGGAGGCAAAGGGGCAGCCCAACACACGAAATTCTTCTCATGTTGGCGCAGCCCTACCTCTCTTTCTCCTCATATCTCACGGTGCTTGGCGAAGCCCTGCAGGATTGCCACACTCCTCCACCACCACCACGCCGTTGTGCTGCTGCTGGACGGAGTCTTCCTCAACCTCTCCCTTTCTCCTTGCTGGATCAAGGCATGGGAGACGTCACCGGGCTGTACGTGTGTTGAACGCGGAGGTGCCGTCCGTTCGGCACTAGGATCTCCGGTGATTTGGATCACGACGAGTACGACTCCTTCAACCCCGTTCTCTTGAACTCTTCCGCTTAGCGATCTACAAGGGTATGTAGATGCACTCTCCTTCCCCTCGTTGCTGGTTTCTCCATAGATAGATCTTGGTGACACGTAGGAAAATTTTGAATTTCTGCTACGTTACCCAACAAATTGTTCTATTGTTTTTTCAGTTTTATCAGGTTGGTTTGTATGTGGCTTGTACTATGATACTTATGATATAAATAAGACATGTATTATCATGAAAGAAAAAGTATAGACTTCAAACTGCATGACCCAAAGGTATCTTGTTACTTTCGACTCTACATAATAGTATGGAGGCTGTTGAGGCGGCACACAAACTTAGAGCCGTCATATTGCGCCCTTCTTTTTTCCCATTTTTGTTGCTGTGTCAGTTAATAGTCATACATTCAATTGAAGGGATTGTACATTTAAATTGACTAAACATTGCATTTAAATGTTATTACATAGGGGGAGAAAAGTCGGTTGGGGAAATTTTCATATCACGGGTGTACAAATTCAACCCCACAGTGATGGTGAATGCTATGCAAAGGGCACATGCATATATGGGAGTTGGCTCGAAGTCTAAGCTTGGTGTTGTGATGGTCCGATGCGGTTCACACTAAACACGAACGACGCGACACGGTCCCTAGAGCAGCAGAATTGAGCGACCTCATTTTCATCCCATTTCGACCACATGCACTCGTCGAGGTCGGAGTCGGCTTGACCAGCGAAGACATGGTCCAAGATGGCACAATCCATCTCAGCAAATATCACTGTATCCTCTCGCGACCGCGTCGCCCCCGCGGGCGACCGGCCCCGTCGCTAGCCTCTCCCCCTCGAGTCCTCCCTCGACCCTCCCTTCCCGTTGCCGGGCCTGGCCCGGGCAGCGCCACTGGTGGTGGCCCCTGGCCTTTCCCCTCTCGGTGACGCGCCGGCGCGGGATCTTTACGTAGTTGTGTTGGATATCCTAAACGAGTGCATGGGTTTGGTGGGGATCCCAATCCTCCCACTTAGCAAGGAGGCGGGATCCTTCTACGCGGCCACTAGCGCATTAGGATGATCCTTCTCCTCCTCAATGATTCTAACGGCCTCATTCCCCGCTTACTCATCGTCCATCATTTGTTACTCCTTCTGTGAGAATAGCACCCAGTTTGGTCTGAGAGAAGTGGCGTGGTGATGACAAGGAAAGTGGAGGCAAAGATGCAAATGGAGATGTGTGCGGCCCGGAGATGAGACAACTACCTTTTTATAACTGTGGGCGGCGGAAAAACGTTGCAGGAAATGACTGGGCAGTTGGCCACACGACGGCGGCTATTAGTTGGCTCATTTTCGGTAGAAATGAATGGCTGGCTGTCTGTACGATAGGCACAGAGAACAGATGGCCGCGCGGGAGGACGAGGATGCGGACGACTGGCGATGGAGTGTGTTCCAAGGCAACTCCCCAAAACCTCCACAGGTGAGATTTGCCAACTTTGCCTCAGCTGACTTAGTGCCACTGACATGTAGGCCGTGGACATGCTGGTCTACCGTTAGTGACCCAAAGTCAAGTGACCTAACATGAGCCAATCGGAGCCACAACCTCTTTTTTTAGGGTTCTAAGCCACAACCTCTAATATGAAGGCATGTATCGGCCTCCATAAATTGCCAAATGGCCTGACTTATTTTTGTCTCAATCACCAAATGAGTGCTTATTATGGGGAACAAACACATACGACATGTTGCTAAAAAAAACACATATGACACAACACTCCTAGATTTGCTCTAAGAAAACGAGCATCTCGGACTCCTCAAATGTCCCGATGGACGGCTCAGTCAGTGAATGATTTCAAAATCTTGAGCTAGCAGCACCCCCATATGACCTTATACGTCTGGGTTGACCGGCACGCGGCACCCCTCATATCCAGCCCATATCTGGGGCAGATATGGGGAGGCCCGGACGCACCCGGGCGTGTCCGCCACATCGGATCCGGCCCACGCTGGCCCGCCTCGACCCCACATATATTTGTCCATATCTGCATCTCGGACGAAGCCCTAGACACTCCACTCCACCCCGCCCCAAAGCTCCATCCGGTGATTCAGGCCTTCTCCAACATGACGGGCAGCGGATCCGACTTCGAGATCTCCCGATCCGTCGACTGGAACCTCGTCCCATGCGGGTATCAGGAGGAGATTGCTGTCAGCATGGCTCTCTTCCGCTCCCGGAGGAGTGTGCTCGACCGCGATCGGACTCGATCCGGTGGAAATCCATTGTGTTAGCACAAATGGCGCTCAGATCCGACGGGGCTGGTGGCGCGAGTGGCGTGACCACGGCCTCGCCAGGCGCAGTGACCACCATATGGCGCCCCAACTCCGGGGTGGCGACGCAACCCCTTCGGTGGCGCCTCATACCCGTGGCGTTGGGATCCGAGTCGGAGGTGAACGTCGACTTTTTACATCTTCGACCTCTACTTTCGCAACAAAGACAACAAGGGCGACGACAAAAGCAAGGTCAAGGGAAGCCGTGGATGTTTCTTCACAGCTTTCGTATGTAGAAGATGTCAATTTTTGGTAGGCTGATGACATGTATTGATGTAGTAGAGCATATCAATTTTTGGTAGTCTGATGACATGCATAATGAATTAGTGACAGGTTATGTGCGGAATCGAGATGTATTTAAGTAAAAGTGGTTTACGATGTACTCCCTCCGTTCCTAAATATTTGTCTTTCTAGCCATCTTAAATGGACTATAATATACGGATGTATGTAGACATGTTTTAAAGTGTAGATTCACTCATTTTGTTTCGTATGTAGTTATTTGTTGAGATCTCTAGAAAAACAATTATTTAGGAACGGAGGGAGTATGTGATAGTACGTATTACAGGGTTTGCTAATAAGGTATCCAATTATGAAAGCGGATATTTAAGAGTTGACCGGTCACTGTGGCCGCATGTCAACGAATGTTTAAGGCCGGATTAGCTAAGTCTGGCTGTTGATACTTAGGCATAGGGTTTCTTCATACTCCTAAACGTTAGAGGCTTCATTAACGGGACAATCACTAATCTTATCCAATCCGTTATGCTGGACAGATCTGCCACTTCATTAACGGGAGAGAGGACGGAAGGAGGGATAGGATCCTTCTGCCCGTCTCTACACTATATTTACAGCAGTCAGCAGGCGATTAAAAGTCTCTGCATTTCTGGAACATTACATCCCAGTCCCACAGATAACAGAAAAGACGTAAAAATAACCAAGAGTTATTGGGATTTTGCTCACATGCACCCTTTAAGCTGATGCATTCAATTCAATCTTGCAAAAGCAGCATGCATGGCGTGACAATTCAGGTTTGAAAGAACATTGGAACCCTGGTGCTAGGCTGGTTGGTACGGTAGGTGAGAAATAGGATCGACCGAGAAGCCAAAGTTACAGGTGAAGATGCACTCTGACTGACAATATTTCCTTTCCGAAGTTAGGCATTCCGATGGTCTGCAACTTGCACCATTCGTTCCATTGTTTGCGTTGACCACAATACCCCGGGTTCTGAACAGCTAATTTACACCCTTCTAAGCTAAGGCTTGACCCTGGAGCTGCCTGTTCTTGTCCTCATACGACGTACCCGGCCCTACAATTTGTGCACTTCGTGTTTGTTCAGAACAGCCCAAAGCTGCATTTTACCGAAAAAGGCTTTCGCCTCGTTTTATAAATAAAGCAACCACCAAGCACAACGTTCACAAGGTACCACTCGAGACACGAAGGTCTAACACAGACGCACAAAACACAACACACACGCAACATAGGTTCAGCTGTGGGCACAGCACAACAAGCCCAACAAAACACCCAGGGACGCACAGACAACAAGCGGCGGTGGCGACGGCGACGAAGACGCAGAGCTAATCTGCCTCGGTGGTGGCGGATGGAGCGGGGAGCCACCGAGAGCCATCGCGCGAAGCTGAGTGATGATGGAGGTGATGGCGTCTCTCTCCTCGGGCGGCTAAGCGGCCGCCAAAGCGCAAGTAACTGCACTATTTGAACATAGCGCCGTGAGTACGACGAAGAGGATACGCTGAATCACAAGTTTATTCCTAACAGTCCACGGCGTCCTGTGCAAGGACCCCGATGATCAGCCACCTAATGCGGCGTAATGCGGGGAATCGCTTGAGTTCGCAAAGAGAGCAGGAAGTTGGTATGATCCCAGCTTCCACCCACAATCTCGCGAAACAGCTCCAAAGGAACTGCGCAGACACGCAGTGAAGAAGATATGGTTCAATCCTCTTCAGCCCACGGAGTGGGCAGCGCCCATCCCTGTGGCCATTGCGTTTGAGAATCTCAACGCCAGATGGTAGGCGGCCACGAATCCACCGCCACAAGAATATCTTAATCTTCAATGGGAGGCGAATCTCCCAAATAGATGAGAGCGCCTCATGACCGGGTGAGGGGCGATGGCGATTGAGAGATTCGTGGAGAATTGACCGACGGATCAAGGCGCCATCCGCGCGGTCAACGCCGGGCGTGAGATCCGGCTCATGGAGAGCCACACATCAAGCAATTCCTGCCATCCGCATTCTCCGCAGACCAAAAGGCCTTCGAACGCGAGGCGCCTAAGGTCAAGAAGGGCGCTTGCCACGGAGATCTGGGGCCACCGCGATGGAGAACAGATCGAAACCGGGGCGCCAGGTGCGCCCCGCCTAGCGATCGAACCAGAACAGCGTGGCGGTGCCGGACCCGATCTCAATCGAGGTCCCTATCCGGAGGACGTGGAGGAGTTGGATGACGATTGCCGTAATCGGATCCTCCAGCGCTGATGTAAGGCGCAGTGGCTGTCCGCGAGGTACTTCTGCTGAATAATGCGCAACCACATGCCACCTTCGCCGCAGTTAATTCTCCAGAGCCACCGAGTCAAAAGGGCAATATTCATGCGTTTGGAGGACATGATCCCAAGGCCGCCTGTCGCGGGGTTTACGACTCGGACCACTTGACCATGTGGTATTTCGCTTATCACCCTCGCTGCCCAAGAAAATCGCCCTGAACGGTGGCAATCTCGTGATGAAGAGTCTCCGGAAGGCTGTAGAAGCTCATGATGAATAAGAGGAGGCTGGCGAGGGACGAGTTAATAAGGACCGTACGGGCCGCTTTTGAAAGCCACCGTCCCTGCCAGGGCTCGATCCGGTGTTGGAGCTTCCCCACCGTGGGGCGCAGCTCGGCCACCGTAAGCCTGGTGTCGCTAATGGGTATCCCAAGATAGGTCGTGGGAAGCACCCAAGCTGGCGATTAAGCCGATCCGCGATGCTCTGCCGCTGCCTTGGGAGTAGCCCAAGATCATCACCTCACTCTTGTCGAAGTTGATCCTCAGGCGGACATCTGCCGGAAGCACGGGAGGAGGAACTTGAGGTTTGAGATATCATCATGAGCCCTCCACCATGATGATGGTGTCGTCCACAGATTGGAGAAGGGAGACCCGTTGCCTCCAACAAGGTGCGGGACAATCCCTTGATGTGTCCTACCGCCTTGGCCTTATCGAGGATGGCCGCCAACAAGATCAACAACTATGTTGAACAGGAATGGGGAAAAGGGGTCGCCTAGGGCGGACCCCACAAAATGTGGGGAAGAACGGGCCGATCTCCCCATTAATGTTCACCATTGCGCCGAAGAGACCAACTGCATAACTCGTCACCCATCTATCGTCAAAACCTTTCCAAGCAAACATTCCCGAAGGAAGGCCCACCGACCGTGTCATACGCCTTGTGGAAGTCCAGCCAGAAGACTGCCTTGAGGTGTTTGGAGCGCACCTCATGGAGAGCCGTGGAACACTAGGACTCCATCAAGGATATAACGACCTCGATGAACGCCGACTGATCAGGGTGAGTGATCCGGTCAGCTATAGGGGCCACCCTAATGGCGTACCCCTTGGCAAGGATGCGGAAGATGACGTTAATCACTGTAATCGGCCGGAATTGCCGGATGTCCGAGGCACCCGGCACCTTAGGAATGAGCGTGATTACCCCATAATTCAGCCGGCCGAGGTCAATGGTCCCAGCCATGAACTCGTCAAATAGGGCCATCACCTGGTTTGATCACCTCCCGTAGGACTGAAAAACTTCACCGAGGCCATCCGCCAGGGCCGATGAGGAGTTCATGCACATAATGGCTGCCCGGACCTCCTCCTCGGAGAACGGGCCGTGAGGGCCGCGTTGTCCGCCGGCGAGACGCAGCAGATGGGCAGGCCAAATGTCTTGCGCCAGCAAGACCTCCCGAGGGAGGCAGAGAATAGGTCACCGAGAAGCCATCAACATGCGCCCGGATGTCCTCCGGGCGCTAGAGGAGGGTCGGGCCATCCCACAAGAGGGGGATGGAATTGCGGCGCCTACGGCCATTAGCAATAGCTCGAAGTAGGCAGATATTGGCGCCCCATTGAGGACCCAATTCTGCACTGCATAGCGCCAGAGGCCTCCTCGTCGCTGTAGATGATGTGAGCTGATCTTCCAAGTCGCATCTAAGCATCCATTCGCCCGAAAGATCGGTGGTGTCAGCCCGCAGGTCGAGGGCTTGGATGTCGTTAAGGAGAGCTTTCTTCCGCTCACGGATGTCCCGACCCACGTTAGCACCCCATCCTTTCATGAACTGCCGTGACCGCTTGGCGCAGAAATGCCAAGAGTCAACGGCTGACAGGGCCCTATGGGGAGCGTCCCTCGCCTCACACCAACGGCCGACCACCGCAGCTGTGAAGCCTGGCTGGCGCAACCAGAAGGTCTCAAAACGGAAGCGTGGCAGCAGAGGGGGACGTTCATTCTCTGAACAGAGGAGAAGGGGTACATGGTCTGACCCAATCCGCGTGATCGCCCACAGCGATGCTTGGGGGCATCGAATGTCCCACTCAGGGGAGGCGAAAACTCGATCGAGGACCGAGCAAGTCGGATCGACTTGGCGGTTAGTCCAAGTGAATCTGGCCCCTACCCGATCGAGTTCCCGCAACCCCATATCTGCGATGCAGTCATTGTATAATTGCATCCGAGGAAAGTTCACTAGATTATTGCTCTTGTCTTCCTCCGTCCGGATGAGGTTGAAGTCGCCGCCAACTACCACCGGAAACTGGGCCGACGCTGTTGGGAACGTAGTAATTTCAAAAATTTTCCTACGATCACGCAAGACCATGGTGATGGCATAGCAACGAGAGGGGAGAGTGTCCGTCCACGCACTCGTGAGACCGAAAGCGAAGCGTTATATTAACGCTGTTGATGTAGTCGACGCCTTCACGATCCGACCGATCCAAGCACCGCATCCGGCACTTCCGAGTTCTTGGCACACGCTCAGCTCGATGACGATCCCCTGGCCCGATCCAGCAAAGCGTCGGGAGGAGTTCCACAAGACGACGGCGCAGTGACGATCTTGATGTTCTACCGTCGCGCAGGCTTCGCCTAAGCACCGCTACAATATGACCGAGGTGGAGTATGGTGGAGGGGGCACCGCACACGGCTAAGGAACGATCACGAAGATCAACTTGTGTGTCCTAGGGTGCCCCCGCCCCGATATAAAGGAGCAAGGGGAGGGCCGGCCAGCCCTTGGGGCGCACTAAGGAGGGGGAGTCCTCCTCCTAGTAGGAGTAGGACTCCCTTTCCTAGTCCTACTAGGAAGAGGGAAGGGGAAGGAAAGAGAGGAGAGGAGAGGAAGGGGGCTGCGCCTCCTAGTCCAGTCGGACTCCCCATGGAGGGGGGCGCACCACCTCCTGGTGCAGCCCTCTCTCCCCTCTTGGCCCAATAAGGCCCATAACCTCCCGGGGTTCCGTAACCCTCCGCACTCCGGTTTCACCGAAACTTCCGAACCTTTCCGTGTCCGAATATAACCATCCAATATATCAATCTTTATGTCTCGACCATTTCGAGACTCCTCGTCATGTCCGTGATCACATCCGGGACTCAACTCCTTCGGTACATCAAAATACATAAACTCATAATAACCGCCATTGAAACCTTAAGCGCAGCGGACCCTACGGTTCGAGAACTATGTAGACATGACCTAGAACTATTCTCGGTCAATAACCAATAGCGGAACCTGGATGCTCATATTGGTTCCTACATATTCTACGAAGATCTTTATCGGTCAAACCGCATAACAACATACGTTGTTCCTTTGTCATCGGTATGTTACTTTCCGAGATTCGATCGTCGGTATCCAATACCTAGTTTAATCTCGCTATCGGAAAGTCTCTTTACTCGCTCCGTAATACATCATCTCACAACTAACTCTTTAGTTGCAATGCTTGCAAGGCTTATGTGATGTGTATTACCGAGAAGGCCTAGAGATACCTCTCCGACAATCGGAGTGACAAAACCTAATCTCAAATACGCCAACCCAACAAGTACCTTTGGAGACACCTGTAGTACTCCTTTATAATCACCCGATTCGCCAGTGACGCTTGGTAGTACCAAAGTGTTCCTCCGTAAACGGAAGTTGCATAATCTCATAGTTACAGAACATGTATGGGTCATGAAGAAAGCATTAACATACTAAACGATCAAGTGTTAAGCTAACGGAATGGGTCATGTCAATCAGATCATTCAACTAATGATGTGACCTTGTTAATCAAATAACAACTCCTTGTTCATGGTTAGGAAACATAACCATCTTTGATTAACAAGCTAGTCAAGTAGAGGCATACTAGTGACATACTGCTTGTCTATATATTCACACATGTATTATGTTTCCGGTTAATACAATTCTAGCATGAATAATAAACATTTATCATGATATAAGGAAATAAATAATAACTTTATTATTGCCTCTAGGGCATATTTCCTTCAGCCTCCCACTTGCACTAGAGTCAATAATCTAGATTACAAAGTAATGATCCTTACACCCATGGAGTCTTGGTGCTGATCATGTTTTGCTCGTGGAAGAGGCTTAGTCAACGGTCTCGCAACATTCAGATCCGTATGTATTTTGCAAATCTCTATGTCTCCCACTTGGACTTGGTCCCGAATGGAATTGAAGCGCCTCTTGATGTGCTTGGTCCTCTTGTGAAATCTGGATTCCTTTGCCAAGGCAATTGCACCAAGATTGTCACGAAGATCTTCATCGGTCCCGATGCACTAGGTATGACACCTAGATCGGAAATGAACTCTTTCATCCAGACTCCTTCATTTGCTGCTTCCAAGCAGCTATGTACTCCGCTTCACATGTAGATCCCGCCACGACGCTTTGTTTAGAACTGCACCAACCGACAGCTCCACCGCTTAATAAAAACACGATCCGGTTTGCGATTTAGAATCGTCCGGATCGATGTCAAAGCTTCAATCGACGTAACCATTTACGACTAGCTCTTTGTCACCTCCATACACGAGAAACATATCCTTAGTCCTTTTCGTATTTCAGATGTTCTTGACCGCTGTCCAAAGGATCCACTCGGATTACTTTGGTACCTTCCTGCCAAGCTTACAGCTAAGCATACGCCAGTCCGGTACACAACATTGCATACATGATAGAGCCTATGGCTGAAGCATAGGAACATCTTTCATTTTCTCTCTATCTTCTGCTGTGGTCGGGCATTGAGTCCGACTCAATCTTACACCTTGTAACATAGGTAAAAACCTTTCTTTGCTCGATCCATTTTGAACCTTTTCAAAACTTTATCAAGGTATGTGCTTTGTGAAAGTCCAATCAAGCGCCTTGATCTATCTCTATAGATCTTGATGCCCAATATGTAAGCAGCTTCACCGAGGTCTTTCATTGAAAAACTTTTATTCAAGTATCCTTTTATGCTATCCAGAATTCTATATCATTTCCAATCAATAATATGTCGTCCACATATAATATTAGAAATGCTACTGAGCTCCCACTCACTTTCTTGTAAATACAAGCTTCTCCAAAAGTCTGACAAACCCATATGCTTTGATCACACTATCAAAGCGCTTATTCCAACTCCGAGAGGCTTGCACCGCACCATAAATTGATCGTTGAGCTTGCACACTTTGTTAGCACTTTTGGATCGACAAAACCTTCTCGTTGCATCATATACAACTCTTCTTCTAGAAATCCATTCAAGAATGCAGTTTTTACATCCATTTGCCAAATTTCATAATCATAAAATGCGGCAATTGCTAACATGATTCGGACGGACTTAAGCATCGCTACACGGTGAGAAAGTCTCATCGTAGTCAACCCCTTGAACTTGTCGAAAACCTTTTGCAACAAGTCGAGCTTTGTAGACAGCTTACATTACCATCAGCGTCAGTCTTCTTCTTAAAAATCCATTTATTCTCAATAGCTTGCCGATCATCGGGCAAGTCTACCAAAGTCCATACTTTGTTCTCATACATGGATCCCATCTCAGATTTCATGGCTTCAAGCCATTTTATGAATCTGGGCTCACCATCGCTTCTTCATAGTTCGTAGGTTCATCATGATCTAGTAGCATGACTTCCGAATAGGATTACCGCACCACTCTGTGCGGATTTTGTTCTGGTTGATCTACGGTTCGGTGACAACTTGATCTGAAGTTTCATGATCTTCATCATTATCTTCCTCACTAATCTGGTGTAGGTGTTACGAAACTGATTTCGTGATTTAACTACTTTCCAATAAGGGAGCTGGTACTATTACCTCATCAAGTTCCACTTTCCTCCCACTCACTTCTTTCGAGAGAAACTCCTTCTCTAGAAAGGATCCATTTTAGCAACGAATGTCTTGCCTTCGGATCTGTGATAGAAGGTGTACCCAATTGTCTCCTTTGGGTATCCTATGAAGACACATTTCTCGATTTGGGTTCAAGCTTATCAGGTTGAAGTTTCTTCACATAAGCATCGCAACCCCAAACTTTCGAAACGACAACTTTGGTTTCTTGCTAAACCATAGTTCATAAGGCGTCGTCTCAACGGATTTTGACGGTGTCCTATTTAACGTGAATGCGGCCGCCTCAAGAGCATAACCCCAAAATGATAGCGGTAAATCTGTAAGAGACATCATAGATCGCACCATATCCAATAAAGTGCGACACGACGCTCGGACACACCATTGCGCTGTGGTGTTCCGGTGGCGGAGTTGCTAAACTATTCCGCTTTGTTTCAAATGTAGACCAAACTCGTAACTCAAATATTCGCCTCCACGATCAGATCGTAGAAACTTTATTTTCTTATTACGATGATTTTCAACTTCACTCTGAAATTCTTTGAACTTTTCAAATGTTTCAGACTTATGTTTCATTAAGTAGATATACCCATATCTGCTCAAATCATCTGTGAAGGTGAGAAAATAACGATATCCGCCACGAGCTTCAACATTCATTGGACCACATACATCCGTATGTATGATTTCCAATAAATCTGTTGCTCTCTCCATAGTACCGGAGAACGGAGTTTTAGTCATCTTGCCCATGAGGCACGGTTCGAAGTGCCAAGTGATTCATAATCAAGTGACTCCAAAAGTCCATCAAGATGGAGTTTCTTCATGCGTTTTATACCGATATGACCTAAACGGCGAGTGCCACAAATAAGTTGCACTATCATTATCAACTCTGCATCTTTTGGTTTCAACATTATGAATATGTGTATCACTACTATCGAGATTCATTAAAATAGACCACTCTTCAAGGGTGCATGACCATAAAAGATATTATTCATATAAATAGAACAACCATTATTCTCTGATTTAAATGAATAACCGCCTCGCATCAAACAAGATCCAGATATAATGTTCATGCTCAACGCGGCACCAAATAACAATTATTCAGGTCTAAAACTAATCCCAAGGTAGATGTAGAGGTAGCGTGCCGATCGCGATCACATCGACTTTGGAACCGCTTTCCCACGCGCATCGTCACCTCGCCCTTTGCCGTGTTCGCTAATCCGTAGTTCCTGTTTCGAGTTGCAAATATTAGCAATGTAACCAGATCAAATACCAGTACTCTCGCGAGCTCTAGTAAGGTACACATCAATAACAAGTATATCACATATACCTTTGTTCACTTTGCCATCCTTCTTATCCGCCAAATACTTGGGGCAGTTCCGCTTCCGGGACTACCGCTTGCGGTAGAAGCACTCAGTTTCAGGCTTAGGTCCAGACTTGGGTTTCTTCTCCGATCAAGCAACTTGTTTGCTGTTCTTCTTGAAGTTCCCTTCTTCTTCCCTTTGCCTTTCTTCTTGAAACTAGTGGTCTTATTGACCATCAACACTTGATGCTCCTTTTTGATTTCTACCTCCGCAGCTTTTAGCATTGCGAAGAGCTCGAGCATAGTCTTTACTAACCCTTGCATATTATAGTTCATCACGAAGCCTTTGTAGCTTGGTGGCGTGATTGAAGAATTCATCAATGACACAATCATCCGGAAGATTAACTCCCGCTTGATTCAAGTGATTGTAATACCTGGACATTTTGAGTATGTGCTCACCGACGTAACTATTCTCCTCCATCTTGCAGCTATAGAACTTATTGGAGACTTCATATCTCTCAATCCGGGCATTCTGTTGAAATATCAACTTCAACTCCTGGAACATCTCATATGCTCCATGACGCTCAAAACGCCGTTGAAGACCCGGTTCTAAGCCGTAAAGCATGGCACACTGAACTATAGAGTAGTCATCACTCGCTTTGCCGACGCTCACAACTTCGCTCAAGATCTGCAGCGAACTGTCACCCAGCGGTGCTTCCGGGCGTAACTTTTCTGTGCAGCAATGAGGATTATCCTCAAGTTACGGACCCAGTCCGTAATTGCTACCATCATCTTTCAACTTTGCTTTCTCAAGGAACGCATTAAAATTCAACGGAACAACAAAGACGAGCCATCTATCTACAAGAAACATAGACAAGCAAAATACTATCGGTACTAAGTTCATGATAAATTTAAGTTCAATTAATCATATTACTAAAGAACTCCCACTTAGACAGACATCTCTCTAGTTATCTAAGTGATCACGTGATCCAAATCAACTAAACCATAACCGATCATCACGTGAGATGGAGTAGTTTTCAATGGTGAACATCTTATGTTGATCATATCTGCTATATGATTCACGCTCGACCTTTCGGTCTCCGTGTTCCGAGGCCATATCTGTATATGCTAGGCTCGTCAAGTATAACCTGAGTATTCTGCGTGTGCAAAACTGGCTTGCACCCGTTGTAGATGGACGAGAGCTTATCACACCCGATCATCACGTGGTGTCTCGGCACGACGAAACTTTGGCAACGGTGCATACTCGGGAGAACACTACTTGATAATTTTTAGTGAGAGATCATCTTATAATGCTACCGTCAATCAAAGCAAGATAAGATGCATAAAGGATAAACATCACATGCAATCAATATAAGTGATATGATATGGCCATCATCATCTTGTGCTTGTGATTCCATCTCCAAGCAATCGCCATGATCACCATCGCCACCGGTAGCGACACCTTGATCTCCATCGTAGCATCGTTGTCGCCTCGCCAACTATTGCTTCTACGACTATCGCTACCGCTTAGTGATAAAGTAAAGCAATTACATGGCGCTTGCATTTCATACAATAAAGCGACAACCATATGGCTCTCGCCATTGCCGATAACTCGTTACAAAACATGATCATCTCATACAATAAAATATAGCATCACGCCTTGACCATATCACATCACAACATGCCCTGCAAAAACAAGTTAGACGCCCTCTACTTTGTTGTTGCAAGTTTTACGTGGCTGCTACGGGCTGAGCAAGAACCGTTCTTACCTCGCATCAAAACCACAACGATACTTCGTCAAATAGACTCTGTTTTAACCTTCTCAAGGACCGGGCGAGCCACACTCAGTTCAACTAAAGTGAGAGAGACAGACACCCGCCATCACCTTTAAGCAACGAGTGCTCACAGCGGTGAAACCAGTCTCGCGTAAGCGTCGCTGTAATGTCGGTCCGGCCGCTTCATCTCACAATACCGCTGAACCAAAGTATGACATGCTGGTAGGTAGTATGACTTGTATCGCCCACAACTCACTTGTGTTCTACTCGTGCATATGACATCAACGCATAAAACCAGGCTCGATGCCACTGTTGGGAACGTAGTAATTTCAAAAATTTCCACGATCACGCAAGACCATGGTGATGGCATAGCAACGAGAGGGAGAGGTCCGCCCACGCACTCTCGAGACCGAAAGCGGAAGCGCGATATTAACGCTGTTGATGTAGTCGACGCCTTCACGATCCGACCGATCCAAGCACCGTTATCGGCACCTCCGAGTTCTTGGCACACGCTCAGCTCGATGACGATCCCCGGCTCCGATCCAGCAAGCGTCGGGAGGAGTTCCACAAGACGACGGCGTGGTGGACGATCTTGATGTTCTACCGTCGCAGGCTTCGCCAAGCACCGCTACAATATGACCGAGGTGGAATATGGTGGAGGGGGCACCGCACACGGCTAAGGAACGATCACGAAGATCAACTTGTGTGTCCTAGGGTGCCCCCGCCCCCGTATATAAAGGAGCAAGGGGAGGGCGGCCAGCCCTTGGGCGCACTAAGGGGGGGAGTCCTCCTCCTAGTAGGAGTAGGACTCCCTTTCCTAGTCCTACTAGGAAGAGGGAAGGGGAAGGAAAGAGAGGAGAGGGAGAGGAAGGGGGCTGCGCCTCCTAGTCCACGGACTCCCCATGGAGGGGGGGCGCACCACCTCCTGGTGCAGCCCTCTCTCCCTCTTGGCCCAATAAGGCCCATAACTTCCCGGGGTTCCGTAACCCTCCGGCACTCCGTTTTCTCTGAAACTTCCGAACCTTTCCGTGTCCGAATATAACCATCCAATATATCAATCTTTATGTCTCGACCATTTCGAGACTCCTCGTCATGTCCGTGATCACATCCGGACTCAACTCCTTCGTACATCAAAATACATAAACTCATAATAACCGCTATTGAAACCTTAAGCGTGCGGACCCTACGGTTCGAGAACTATGTAGACATGACCTAGAACTATTCTCGGTCAATAACCAATAGCGGAACCTGGATGCTCATATTGGTTCCTACATATTCTACGAAGATCTTTATCGGTCAAACCGCATAACAACATACGTTGTTCCTTTGTCATCGGTATGTTACTTTCCGAGATTCGATCGCCGGTATCCAATACCTAGTTTAATCTCGCTATCGGAAAGTCTCTTTACTCGTTCCGTAATACATCATCTCACAACTAACTCTTTAGTTGCAATGCTTGCAAGGCTTATGTGATGTGTATTACCGAGAAGGCCTAGAGATACCTCTCCGACAATCGGAGTGACAAAACCTAATCTCGAAATACGCCAACCCAACAAGTACCTTTGGAGACACCTGTAGTACTCCTTTATAATCACCCGCCATTCGCTGTGACGCTTGGTAGTACCCAAAGTGTTCCTCCGTAAACGGAGTTGCATAATCTCATAGTTACAGGAACATGTATGGGTCATGAAGAAAGCATTAACATACTAAACGATCAAGTGTTAAGCTAACGGAATGGGTCATGTCAATCAGATCATTCAACTAATGATGTGACCTTGTTAATCAAATAACAACTCCTTGTTCATGGTTAGGAAACATAACCATCTTTGATTAACAAGCTAGTCAAGTAGAGGCATACTAGTGACATACTGTTTGTCTATATATTCACACATGTATTATGTTTCCGGTTAATACAATTCTAGCATGAATAATAAACATTTATCATGATATAAGGAAATAAATAATAACTTTATTATTGCCTCTAGGGCATATTTCCTTCAGACGCAACCTTCCTCCTGAGCTCAGCGAGGAAGGTCTCCGACCTACGGTGGTCGGCCGGGCCATAGACCGCGATGATCTCCCATTTAAAGTTTAGGGACCGTTCGAAAACCTCCATGCTTACAAAGAACTCTCCCGGTCCATGCCCCAACCTCAAGGGTGGCATCCTTCACACCTAGGAGGATGCCACCCTGGTGGCCTGCGATCCCACTAGAAGGGAGCCGCTGCAGGCGAATAGGTCGGAGCTCAAAGGCTCAAGTTCCGCAGGAAAATTCAATCTTGCATCGTTTCTTGGATGGCCATTATGTCAATACGCTTCGCGCAAGCATGTACTCAATGAGTTGGCGGCGTCGACCATCTTGGCCGAAACCGCGGATGTTCCAGAATAAGGCTCTCATCAGGCATCCATCGGGGGGCTGCTTGACCCAAAACACGTGACGCGCTCTGGGCGCGGAGGGCGGCAGTACGAGAGCGAGTGCGGCCCCGGATCTCATTCGGGGCGAACGGTGCGTGGGGTGGGGCGCTCGGGGAGGACCCAAGCGGAGCTCCCGCGGCGAGGGGAGGGCGTGCACGGGCCTCGGTGAGCCGACCATCAAGGATCTCCCGTGCACGAATGGCTTCTATCTGGACTAGCGGAGGGGGGGCAACCTCCTCGCGGAAAACTATGGCCGAGTCCGCAGCCACCTTAGCGAGGTGGCCAAGCGGGGCCGACTCCAAGGCAGAAAAGGAGCACGTAGCAGAGGTGGCCGGGATGATCGTGGTACCTGACTCGAGGTTCCGGGCAGCGGCCCGGAGGGCGGCGAGCTCGGGGATGGGTAGGGCCGGGCCACCCAGCGGCCTGGACGCCTCAATCCGAGCACTGCGGCGCGAGGAGGACACCGGGGACGAGGTCGAACGCCCCGCCTCGCAGCCCGAGGGGGAGGAGGTGGAGCGGCCACCGGTGTGGTCACCACCACCGCCAGGCCCGCGGGAGAAGAGCTCGACGGCACCAAGGGGGGAGCAGGAGACGTCACGCAGGGGACGCCAGGGGAGGGAGGTGGGTCCGCAGGCGCGTCAACCCCCACGGGCGGGCTGGCCGGCCGGGCCGGGGAGCCAGGAGCGACCTCCGAAGGTCCCGGGAGAGACGGAGCCGGGTCCGAAGCCAAACCCCCCAGCGGCACCAACTGGAGATCGGCCGCAGTGGGGGTCGGATCGGGCAGCTTCGGCTCGGCCCTGGTCGGGGAGGAGGTGAAGATGCCGGGGGAGATATCGTCTGGGGAGCGGGGCGAAGAAGCCAGAAAAACCTGGAGACTGACATCAGAGGCGTCGGGGCCGTCATCGGAGGACGGTGGGGCAGCCGAGTGGGTACGACGTGCCCCATCCCCACCCCTGGTGGCTGGCACAGGAGGCTGGTCGTGGTGGGGGCTGTCCTCGAGGTCGTCGTTGTCCTCGTCCGAGCCTGAGTGGTGGCCGTGCCGTGGGTCGCGGTTGCTGCGGTGGCCCCCTGTGCCACCCCCAACGGGGCCGCCCCCAGGGAAGCTGTCGTCGATGCGAGGGCGGCCAATATGGTTGGGAGGCTCAGAGGAGATGCGGAGGTCGAAGCCCTGGTCGTTAAAGAACACCCGGATGGTGGCCCGAAGCTTGGAGGAGTCGAGAGATTTGACCTTAACGCGTACCTCCTCCTCTTTGCGGAGGGAGAGCCCATCGACCACCACCACCTTGCCGAGGATGTGAGACATGTTCCGGATGACCCGCTCGGAGCGGGCGATGTCCGGGAGGCCACCAATGAGGATCCATGCCGTGTCCAAGACCGCGACCGCCAAGGGGTCCCGCACCGGCACGGAGATGTCAACCACTAGCGATTTGACAGCTAGGGTGATGTCTCCGCTGCGGGTGCCGTATCCGTGGCTGACCGCATCCGGAAAGACGACCGAGAACTGGCCTCCAGAGAGTAAGGTGACCTGCCAATCCCAGTTGCAGAGGTAGAGGTGGTTGAGCTCGGCCTTGATCATCTCCGGCGAGGCCACCCCATCCTTCACTGTAACAATGGCCAGGAGCGAGGGAGAAGGGGTGGGGATGTCGGGCACCTCGATGTGAAAATCCGAGGCCCTCAATCCCGTGCCCGTACATCATCAGCTCCTCCGCCACCGGGCGGTCCGGGCAAAGTAAAGCGGGATGGTCTGGGTTCGAGCAGTGGTAACAGCACCGCGGACGAGTGCAAGCCACCTGGGAGTGGCCGGAGAGTCCGCAGTTGAAGCACTTGACAAGGTCGGCGGAGCGGTCGTCGGGAGAAGGGCGGACGTCCGTCGTCGCGGCGGGATCTCGGGAGCGCCGTTAGTCGGGCTGGGCTGCTTATGCGCGCCAAGCCCAAGGCTTCTTCTTCGCGCTGCCCGGCCGCCCCGCCCCGCCCCCATTGCCGGTCGGGGAGGCTCGGCTTCGCCCGAGGTGGCTGGTAGCGGCGGACCGCGGCAGCCGGGAGGAGGGGCCGGCTGCCCATAGGAGCGGCCGGGAGCGAAGCGTGCCGCCTGGACCGGGAGCGCTGGCCACCCGGCGCACGGAGGGGGAGGGTGACCGACGACAACCTCGTGGCGGTCCGCGGCAGGGGGAGGTGAACGGGAGCGGCCCCGACGGTCCGCACGAGGGGGAGAACGGCGTGAGGGGGACCGGTGGTCGTCGTAGTCGGGGGTCCGGCGGGCGCCGCGGGAGGAGAGCTGGCGGCGGAGCTCGGATTCATGGTGCATCGCGTCGGGGGATGGCCGGAAGGAGTCGCGCTGCTCCTCCGCACGGGAGGACTCGGAGCGGTGGTTGTTGGCGCAGCGCTTGGGGCGCGTCCCAGCGTCGTGCCACTCGCGGGTCATGGGGCCCGGCGCGAGGTCGGCAGCGACGGGGGATGGAGCGAAGGGTTGGCGGCGGGGGGCGGGGGAGCAAGGGATAGGGCAGGAGCGGAGTGGGATTGGGGGCGAGGGAAGCCCGACGGCAGCCAAATCGGCCTAATGGCCGGGCAGGACGGCCCACTAGGGTCGCAGCAGATGCTGGACCCATTGAAGGAGCGGCCAGCCCCGGCCCCAGGCCCAACACCCGGCCCAACTCTAGAGCGGCCCATGAGCCGTCGGTCCAGCCCGCAGGCGGGTAGCAGCGCTAGGGTTCCCTCGCTGCGACCGCCGCCGCAAGCCGCGATCGACGCCGCAGAGCTCCAGCGCCATGGGGAGGCGGCGAGAGTGGTTGGGTGAGAAGCGGAGAAAGGAGGTGCCGAAGCAGCGATGAACGGTCGAAACAACGAGGAGCGGGTGACCACCGCCACAAAGACGCCGGCGGAAGGGGAAGGCCGAGACCCATGGGGGCTGCCGAGCGCCAAGAAGACCGGGCCCGACCAGGTCGGACCGCTTCGCGACGCCCACGCCGAGCCTTGGCGGCGGCGAAGGTACGCGACCTAAGGTCGGCCTTTTGGCAGGCGTCGGAGAGGGGAGTGCAGCCGGCCGGGCGAGCAAGAGGTGGGAGGGGGCTTCCCGCATGGCACGTCGACCAAAGATCGGCGCAGACAGTCCGCGGGCCGGAGGTGTGCGCCGGACTGTGGGACGGCCAGCGGTGGAGTCCTCGTCCTCCGCCAAGTCTGCCCAGCGCAGCGGAAGCGCCTCCTCAACAGGGGCGGCCGAGCATGGGGCGAGAGGCCCAGCGGCCAGAATCAGCGGGGCGTCGGGCTGCAGAGGTGCGTCAGAGCCGACCGGAGTGGCGCAGGGCAACGAAGACGGCGGCGGAGACGGCCGCGCAGGCGAGCAGATCGCGGCCGGTGCGTCGCCAGCTCGGTCGCGAGAGGAGAGCGCCATCTCCCCGTGCATCCTCCCCAGACTAGTAGTGCTCCTTCTTCCCCAAAGCTGCATTTTAGAAATGCCAAACCGACGTTTGTATTTTTTTTCATGAAAAGTTTGATTTATTGACTTGCACTATGTGATGGCACGATCAATATAATTTATTATAATTTTTGGCAGCAATAACATAATCTTTCTTGGATGGGATGTCTGGCTGCTTTTGGGTCTACGTATTCAGCCTTTGAATTGAGAATTGGTATTCGGAAGGCACAAATTTCACTGTGTGGATGGTCTCTGTATTCGCCAGTGGAGAAGGACCCAATACCGAGCGTGAATTTCCCAGGCTTGTGCGCTTCTCTTCTCAATTTCGAGCTCCAACCCTCTGTTTTGCCTGAAATCGCTAGCCCTGTAAAACGCAACGCTTTGAAAAGAAACAAGGGAAGAGGCAGGTGGCTGCATGGAGCTCGACCACAACGGTTGCTCCTCACTCGCAACCGGTCCTACTCTACCGTTTGCCATCGATGCTTCTCCTCTCCTGCTCGCCAGTCGCCACCACTGCTCTTCCTCTCTTGCTTGCCCACGCAAGCGATCCCTACATGTCCTGCGCATGTGCGCTTGTGCGCTTGTGCAGGGGAGATGCAGGAGGTCACGGCTGGCGGCAACTGGTCAGGGAGCTACTACAACAACAACAACAAACAAAGCCTTAAGTCCCAAACAAGTTAGGGTAGGTTAGAGATGAAACCCATAAAATTTCGCAACCAACTCATGGCTCTGGCACATGGATAGCAAGCTTCCATGCACCTCTGTCCATAGCTAGCTCTTTGTCGATAATCCAATTCTTCAAGTTTCTCTTAAGGGACTCCTCCCATATCAAATTCGGCCGACCCCGCCCTCTCTTGACATTCTCCGCACGCTTTAGCCGTCCGCTAAGCACTGGAGCTTCTGGAGGCCTGCGCTGAATATGCCCAAACCATCTCAAACGATGTTGGACAAGCTTCTCCTCAATTGGTGCTACCCCAACTCTATCTCGTATATCATCATTCCGGACTCGATCATTCCTCGTGTGGCCACACATTCATCTCAACATACGCATCTCCGCCACACCTAACTGTTGAACATGTCGCCTTTTAGTCGGCCAACACTCCGCGCCATACAATTGCGGGTCGAACCGCCGTCCTGTAGAACTTGCCTTTTAGCTTTTGTGGCACTCTCTTGTCACTAGCAGAAAAAAAATTCGGTGGACCCGCTAGCAGTGTCCCAAAAATAACAGCCGATGTAAGGTATCGGGTCGAAAAACCGACCCGAACAGTCTGGAATATTTTTTGCGGGAAGCTCTAAAAATCACCCTACTGTCCTAAAAAAATATCACCCTACTGCCCCTAAATCTCACGTTTTCCCTTCTGGTTTTGCCGCTCACCCTATCCTATCCGCGATTTGTGGAAGGTAAACTTCCCCTCTTCTGCGCTGCCCGCCGCGTCGCTGCCACCGCAGTTCCTTCCGGCCCCGCGGCGCCTCGCCTCGCCACCGTCCCTAATCGTTGCCATTTTCCAACCGCCGGTGGCCCCATCGGGGCCTCCTCGTCCCCCCATCATCGCCGCGCCTCTTCCTTCGGCCGCCGGCGGGAAACGAAAGCGGCATGGCAGCCACATCGTACATGGAGCTGTGGCCGCCGCCGCACAAGCTTCTGCCACGGCACCATCAACGCTGCCTCATCCCCCCTTCCTCCGGCGGCTGCCACCTTCATCCCCTTCGGCGGTCGTGAAAAGGCGCAGGCGAAGGTCCCCAAGAAGAAGGCAGTGGCGGCGCGAGGCCGAGCCCCTCCTCCACCCCCTCTGGCCGCCAATGTGTCGGTCGACCCCGTAGAGCCCACCGGCGCCCGCAACGTGCTTGATGAAACGCCGGAGAGGTAAAAAATCGTTTTGCTCCAGTCAACTTTGATTGAACTTTGCAATAGATCCTTAGTGTTTCGGTTGTTTGTAGCTACCCTATTGATCAAACATATACCGAGTTGTTGGAGGAGAACACGGTGGATTTGAGTGGGCCACTTGATGATTTTTAATCGGGAATGTACCTGCAACCAGCCAAATTCGAAGATGGAGGAGAGGGATGACGGTGATGATAAAGTTGAAGAGCTTGATGAGGAGGAGTTTGATGCTAGCCAAGCCAATTTTGATAGAAGGACCGGAAACTACACCAAGGTGGAGGACATTTGCTTCACTCGAGCATGGGAGAGTGTGTCTCTCGATGCGGTCACCGGCAAAGATCGAAATGGCAAATGGTATTGTCAACGTATTGAAGACAAATGTCGCAAGCTTGTGCCGGTTCCCTTGAGCCGTTCATTGGAACCAATTCAAATCCGATGGATAACTATCAAGAAAATATGTAGTCGTTGGAGTGGGCGTTTGACCCAAGTGAGAAATGCCCCTCCTAGTGGACCCACTATGGACGACTACGTGAGTTTTGTTTGCCCATAATTCATGATTTTGTTGATGACTAATTAATCTCACCGTTGCATCTTTTCTAATGACTTGTACGATCTCATTGCCAATGAATTGTTCAAGCAAACCCCAGGTTTCAAGGGTAAGTCAATCACGCTTGGACATTGTTGCCTCTTGCTCAAGGATAGCGAGAAGTGGAGGTTGAGGGACAAGGAGGCTCCTCCGAATAAAGGCGTCCTTGTTAACTTGGAGGATGATGAAGATAGTGGTAACGCACTAAAGAGAGGAAGGAATAAGGGAAATCAAGATGGAAATATGAAGGAGAAAAAGAGGGTGAAGAGGTCGTCCAAGCCATTTTTTTGAGGGAGCAAATTGGCGATATGGTCAAGCTCAAAGAAACTTTGTTGGCCAAGCATCTGGCAACCAAAGTTGAGTTTGCCGACAAGAAAGACAAACACAAAGAGAAAAAGTGGGTGAGAATATGTGCCTTCGAGGAGTGCAAAATCGCTCTAGAGGAGCAAAGTAGGAGGGATGATAAGACCGCCGACGAGGAACGGTTCATGATGATGAATTTGGATGGAATGTGTATGATGACAATAGAATTTTGGGAGATGAAAAGGAGGGAGATCATGTGCCGAAGGAAGATGGAGCTTCAGAACCTTATGGCTAGTGGTGGCTTTGCTTTCGGCAATGTTGGGTTTGGAGGTGGTGATGGTGGTGGTGGAGGTGTTGGAGGAGGTGTTAGAGGTTTTGGAGGAGGTTTTTGCATTCGGCAATGGTGGTGGTAGGGGGCTTTGGCAGTGGTGGTGGTGAGGTTTTTGGAGGTGGTGGTGATGCTTGGTCGGTAGTGGTGATGCTTTCGCTAATGTTGATGCTTCGGAAAACGATGGTGATGGTGTTGATGCTTCGGCCATCCCACATGATGATGAATATGGTCCTCGTGCTATGAACTGTGGTGGGGGAAGCGATCTTGGCAACAATGATCATGCTTGATTTGACTATTGGCGGGTTTGCTTTGATCACGTTTCATTTTGTTTGATTGCGTATTCATAGTGATAAACTTGCTACCTCTTGATATTGCGCATGATTTTGGATGTGAAACATTGCAGCATGCTTATTTTACATGAATTTCGTGCATTAATTTGATTTTGATATCATGTTACTACTTGTCGCAAAAGTATTTGCGGTACCGCGAGGGATCCGACGCGGAACAGATACTTTAAACATGTACGACAAAAAAAATTGCGATACGGGTTTACATTATCTGTTCCACCAAAGCGCTCACAACATAGCAAATATTTTGTGGGCCACCCATATATGCTTTTTGCGGGTCGGGATTATAGCGGCTCTGCTAGAGATGCTCTAATTCCTCCCACACAAAGGAGTAACCCAAGTCTGCTTGACCGATTTCCCGCAACTGAGGCCATTGGGACATGAGAGGGGAACGAGTTAGGGATTTAGACCAACCTGGGCACCTAGCCAGAGACAAAGGGTATAAGATGGCGGGGAGAGAAAGAAAGAGAGGAAGGTGGCACCGCGTGTACATGCCACTATCGCGTGGAGGGATGGACCATGAAGAAATATGGAGACAAGAGAGATGACCCCACACGGAATCCCCTGCTGCTACTGCTTGCTTCACTACTGCAGAAAGGTCCTAAGACGACACATGTATAGAAGACCATTCGACCAAACCGTGTGCAATGCATGGATCACAAACATTATGGTAATAAAATTGTCACCAGTAAAATGAACTGTGTGCGATGGTTGATCCATCAAATACGATCCATAAAAGAGTTGCGTGTATGATATGTCACATACAGTTGATGCATATGAACTGTTTGCGATGAGCCAAAATAACACAAACAGTTACAGAGATAAAGATGTGTGCGATAGACGGCATACATCACTCGGATGAACTGTTTGTGATGATCCAGAATAATACAAACAATTGGCCACAACAAGATGTGTGTGATGCTCGGCAAACAGGTCAGTAATCAGAATTGTTTGGGAAGATCGATAATAAAACAGATGGTTCTTGCTAATAAATTGTGTATGTTGTGGGCAAACGCTTGCTAGTAAATAATTGTACGTGGTTGTTCAAATCATCACCGATGTATTCCTTAGATTAATCGTTTGCGATGTAATTTGCTCAGTCTGCACAACATCTATACTTTGTGTACAAAACAACAACATATATTCTTTAGTGTGAATCGTGTGATATATTGGGCACATGAGTATATCGATCATAATCGTGGGTAAGCAATGTGCGCGCGCACGTCGTGCTAGCTCACGCTTCCTTCTTTGCGTGTTATATGAACACGCCACCGTTTCCCGCTACTTCCCCATCGGTTTCTCACCACAAGCGATTGACATAAGCCTACGCGGCATGCGACACAGGGAGGCACAACAAGCACAACCCCATTTCCAAGAGCATGGCAACCCATCGAAGCGACGGTTTTGCCATCAACCTCCTTGGTGAGGAAAATGAGCAGGTGCAGGCGCCACAGCCCATCGAGGCTGAGGGCGTCCCCGGCAACGTGACGAACGATGCCTTGCTACGCGCCATTGCTATGGTTGAGCAGACCCTTGGCGTAGGGCGCGACAGCGTTGTGGATCAAGATAGTCGCGCCAGCGCTGAGTGGTTGCAGCGCGCCGCACAACAAGATCGATGGAGTGCCGGAGAGCAAGATAGGTATGTCCCCACCGATAGATTGTGGCTTGCTGCACAGTGAGACCGATGGAGCACCGCAAAGTGAGAGGCGCAGTATGCCGCACAGCAAGAGCGGATCCATCAGTGCATGCATGTTGTCGACGGGGGTTTCAGCTGGGTCCATGACCCATTAGTAGCCCAATTCCTCGCCAGGAGTGGGCAGTAGCCGTCTGCACTGTACTTGCACCAGAGACCGGCTGTGCCATACTTGCACCGAATGCTAGCGAGGCCGTTCGCCTTTTTTGTGGCCCACTCGATGCCAACGTGTTGGTCGTTAGGCTCGAGCGCCTCTTTGGCCCAGGTGTGTGCACCGAGGTGCATTAGCGGAACATGGCTGTCACATCCTCGAGCTGGTGATCTCCGATGAAATAGATAGCTTGAAGCTCGATATCACGCTCCAGATATACCATGAGTGTGTCAACTGCTTGGACGAACACGTGCACGAGTTCAGGCAGAGCCAAGAGCTTCCGTAGGCAAGGGTGGTGGTCATGGACCCGTTTTATTTCGTTGAACTGGTTCGACGTTGACGATGACATGTAATTAGGGTAGGGTAATAGACCTGGTCTAGGCACCCTTCCCAAGGACACTGCCCTACAGTCAAAGACATTCAAAGGACAACAACATCTACCGACTGAAATCACTTCAAGGTGTAACCCACTCGACCAACAGTTCCACTCGGATAACCCAATTCCATTCGACCAGGATATAGTCATTCGACCATATCAGAAACCACTCGGAGTACAGAAGACCTAAAGTCACTCAGGATGGCAACGGTCAGGCGTTCACTCCGTAGTCTTAATGATCATTTTATATGACTTTATTGCTGGCGTTACCAGTAACGTCTCACCTTTATGTACATTGAACCCCTTGTAACGTGGGCTGGCTGGGGTCCTGGCGCACTCTATATAAGCCACCCCCTTCCACTGGCATAAGGGTTCGCACCCCCTGTAACTTCACGCAGAATCCAATCGACCAGCCTCCGGGCACCAAGACGTAGGGCTGTTACTTCCTCTGAGAAGGGCCTGAACTCGTAAATCTTGCGTGCACAACCTCATCATAGCTAGGATCTTGCCTCTTCTAACCTGCCCCCATTCTACTATCAGACTTAGAACCACGACAGTTGGCGCCCACCTTGGGGCAGGTGTCTTAGCGATTTTCCGGTGAGGTTGCAATTTTTTCTGATTCCTATCATCATGGTTACCGGCGGTGGTTTGGCTGAGGGCCGCAAGATCCGTCTCGGCGCGCTCGTCTTCGTCGCCGACGACTCCGCCTGGCTCTAGGAGGCCCCCCTCGACGTCGAGGCGCTCCCCATCCACTGGGCAACGCACTTCCGCGCATGCGTTCGCGGCGTCCTTTTGCAGCAGCCGTCGACCAAATATCGGTCGTCTCCCGCAGCATCTTCGCTCCCCGCTGTTCGCCGTCGCAAGCGATCCGGTCGGTCACGTATTCAGTGGTGGGGAAGCATGCAGTGGCGCGTCAGTCCGCCACCCCTCAAGTCGCGGCAATCGAGCCCGACGAATCTCTCTACGGCCTGTTCGACCTGTCAACTGGCTCCGTCGAGACCCTGTCTGAGTGCGACAGCAGCGACCCTGCGGCGGAGGTCCTGATGGTTGACACGCCGCACAACCCGCTTGGTTTCCATTGCGGCAGCGGCGGCGATGGCAGTTGCGATCCGTCACGTGTTCACGAGGAATACAACCCCGAAACCCTCTCTTCGCAGTAGAGGGAGGAGCTCCACCGCCGCAACATGGAGGCGCTCCACACACCCATCATCGGAGAGACCTCCGAGGCTCGGGCATTGGAGGTTGCGCGCCTGGCCACTTTGGCTGAGCGCACCCGATTGGAAAACCTTCAGCATGCACTCGACGAACGCGCTCGACAGCAGATCCCCGAGTCCAGTCGACGACGACAATTGTTCCTGCCTCAACCTCAGGTAAACCGCACTCCGATTCAGAATCTTACAGCTGCAGCTTGTATAGCTGAGTCCATCCAGCCGTCCCAGTCAGAGGCTGGACATATAGTTTCGGGCATTGCTTTGGGCAGCAGGAGAGCAAAACACAGCAGTATCTCAGCCGCGTAATAGAATCCATAGCAGATCAGTGGTGGCTGACATAGTCCAATCGGCTCACAGCCCTAGATCGCCTCCGTGACGTGAGGGACGTGGGCATCGCCAAGAGTAGTACTTGGGTCAGAACCACGAGCAGTACGATCATCGGCTCGACCATGATGACCACCGTCGAGTGCCTACGCCCCCTGCGAGGGGCGGATCATATGTGCCCCGGCATTTTGATGACAGGCGCCCGTACAACGATGAGCGGAGGTTGCCAGTCGACCCCAGAGAGTCGGGATTTGATGCGAGGTCAACTCTGGTGCAAGGCTTAGTTGACAAAAACCGAGCACACAGAGAAGGGCAAGACAAAGATCGCCCGACTGGAAGCAGAGTGCATGTTTCTGGTCCCGAGTGTTTTAGCAGAGCCATCAGAGCCGCAGAGATCCCTTCCAACTTCAGGTTGGCGACTGGAGTTAGTAAGTTCACTGGTGAGTCGAAGCCTTACACTTGGCTTGAGGATTACCGAGTGGCCGTACAGATCGGTGGTGGTAATGATGAGGTGGCCATGAAACACCTTCCCCTAATGCTTGAAGGGTCAGCTAGAGCTTGGTTGAATCAGTTGGCTCCAGGCAGTATATTCAGCTGGGAAGAGTTGGCCCAAGTGTTTGTAAGAACGTTTGAGGGCACATGCAAACGACATGCGGGGTTGGCAGAATTGCAGCATTGTGTACAAAAACCGAATGAAACTTTAAGGGATTACATACAGAGGTGGACCACTTTGCATCACACAGTGGAGAATGTATCTCAGCACCATACAGTTTGCGCCTTCAAGGAGGGCGTTCGGTATTGAGAGCTTAACCTGAAATTCAAGCGGACAGGAGACATGACCCTGACCCGAATGATGGAAATAGCCACTCGGTACGCTAATGGCGAAGAAGAAGACCGACTCCGCTGCGGCAAGAGCAAACCAGTCGGCCAGGACACTGGAGGAGGTAATTCCAATCGGAACCAGAAGCGCAAAGCCGAGCCTGCGGGTCCTGGAGAGGTTGCACTTGCGACCTAAGGAAAATTTAAGGGAAAGCCTAAAGGGCCCTGGATCCCAAACATACCACTCGACAGTGTCGACTCCTTATCCAGCAGTTCCGAGAGAAACAACCCAGTGAGAAAGAGAAGGAATATGATAAGGATGAGGACAAGGGAGAGGATGATGATGGTTTTCCCAATGTCAATTCTACTTTGGTGATTTTTGCTGACATTGAAAGCAAAAGTCGACTGAAGGTCAATGGGGGAGTCCTGGATTAAGGGGTCCTCGGGCGTCCGGCCTGTTGGACGTGGGCCGGACTGATGGGTTGTGAAGATACAAGACCGAAGACTCTCACCCGTGTCCGGATAGGACTCTCCTTGGCGTGGAAGGCAAGCTTGGCGACCGGATATGAAGATTCCCTTCTCTGTAACCGACTTTGTACAACCCTAGTCCCCTTCAGTGTCTATATAAACCGGAGGGATTAGTCCATATAGGGACGATCATAATCATACAGGCTAGACTTCTAGGGTTTTAGCCATTACGATCTCATGGTAGATCAACTCTTGTAATACTCATATTCATCAAGATCAATCAAGCATGAAGTAGGGTATTACCTCCATAGAGAGGGCCTAAACCTGGGTGAACATCGTGTCCCCTGTCTCCTGTTATCATCGACCTTAGACGAACAGTTCGGGACCCCCTACCCGAGATCCGCCGGTTTTGACACCGACATTGGTGCTTTCATTGAGAGTTCCGCTGTGACGTCGAAGACAGGATTGATGGCTTGCCTTGTTATCAAGGACGGTATCACCTCTGGAGGAGCCCTGGCTTCAGGCCAAACCCTCCGGCTGGGCAGTTTTACCATGACCGCCCGTACGACCGTCAAGCCGACGATGGCTTCTCGGATCATCGAAAATCACCTCCGTGTTGACTCCAAATACTCCAAACGGATGGATCCAACGGAGCTGTCGTCTTTAAACGAACTCCCAGATTGCATAGCCGCCTTGGGGGTCGCTACAGATTATGATCGGATTGGGCTTAAACCTGATTAGAGAGAAATCAAATCTCCGCCGATCACCCATCAGGTAGCGGTAGTGGAGGAGCAAAACAACAACTCTTCTTCCATATTGAGGAAGAACTATGTTCGGGTTTCCGAGCTCGAAGAGCCGGACACCTGTCCGCGGAACAATGTGCCCTGCCCTCCGAACCTAGAATCGGATGATGGGCCTGAAAAATCAGCTGATATCCCATAGACAGAATAATTAAGCTCGAAGATTTTTCAAACTCCGGATCCTAAATTGGGTCAGGGTTCGGGTTTAAGGTCACCCACCCACCCAGATATACACGATCTAATGTACACAAGGCAGCAGTCTCAGGAAACAGTCCATCACTTTTGGGCCAGATTCCTCCTTGTCAAAGACAAGATTAAAGATTGCCGCGACGAAGACACGATCTCAGCATTCTGCAATGATTGCACGGGCGTAGGAATCCTCAATGCCATCAACCGCCGTCGCGTATTACACTTCGCTGACTTGGCAACCATCGTACAGAAGTACTGCACAATGTAAAGCGCTTGGAAAACTCATGCAACTCTTTGGGAACCACAAGTTTCCACACAACCCTTCGTCCGGGCAAAAAGTATGCACCCTCGCGGGGCACCCGAACCAATAGTAAAGAAATCTAAGCACATTACGGGGCGCGGAACCATTCTGGAGGGATGGCTCGATAGGCCATGCAAAATACACACAACAACGGATACAATACCAACCCATAGCCTTAGAGCATGTTGGATACTTCGGCAAGTGGCCAAGAGCGGCGAGGATATCCTCACCAAAAATACCCCAGAGCAACACCCCCTGGAAGACGACGACCTCAGCGTGTTGATAGTTTTTGAGACTTTCGCTTCAAACAATCGGCGCAAAAGGGTTCTCCGCAACCTCGCTGAAGTCTGCCAAGTTACGGCAACAAACCCTTGGAACGACACGACCATAACTTTCAATGGCAGTGACGAACCAAAATTCCGGATAGTCTGGGCACCGGCCGCCTTGGTCCTCAATCCAATTGTGGACGTTTTTTTGGCTCACCAAAGTGCTCATGGACGGCAGTAGCAGAGTAAACATCATCTACGAGGATACACTCAACAAAATGGAAATAGACAGGAGCCGCATCAAGAAAAGTAGCACGACCTTTCGAGGAATCATTCCCAGGTGGGAGGCGCGATGTGCGGGAAAAATCACACTTGACGTTGTATTCGGCACGCCGGAGAATTATCGGTCCGAAGATATAACCTTCCAAGTGGCCCCCTTCAACAGCGGATATCACACCCTATTGGGGCGAGATGCATTTACACGCTTCCAAGCTATACCTCATTACAAGAACATGAAGCTCAAGATGCCTGGGCCCAACGGTATCATCACTCTTGCCAGTGATCTGGACATAGCACTCCGCGCCAAAAACAAAACCGCATTCCTGGCTCTCGAGGCACTGACTGAAGCCCTCGCGGCCGAAGAGCTAACCGCGCTGCTCTCAATTGTGGATAGGGATGACGTAATCCTGGACAAGCGACCCAAATCCACCTCCTTTAAACCAGCAGAGGAAATAGTCAAATTTCAAGTCCACCTGACGGATCCCAAGAAGACAACATCCATCGGGGCACAACTCGACCCAACGGTTGACACCACGCTACGAGAATTCTTGTGCGAGAACTGGGACATATTCGCCTGGCATCCTTCTGATATGCCAGGGATTCCACGCAGGTTGGCCGAGCACAACCTCAACATACTAATGAAGGAAATATGCCCTAGAGGCAATAATAAAGTTATTATTTATTTCCTTATATCATGATAAATGTTTATTATTCATGCTAGAATTGTATTAACCGGAAACTTAGTACATGTGTGAATACATAGACAAACATAGTGTCACTAGTATGCCTCTACTTGACTAGCTCGTTGATCAAAGATGGTTATGTTTCCTAGCCATTGACATGAGTTGTCATTTGATTAATGGGATCACATCATTAGGAGAATGATGTGATTGACTTGACCCATTCCGTTAGCTTAGCACTCGATCGTTTAGTATGTTGCTATTGTTTTCTTCATGACTTATACATGTTCCTATGACTATGAGATTATGCAACTCCCGTTTACCGGAGGAACACTTTGTGTGCTACCAAACGTCACAACATAACTGGGTGATTATAAAGGTGCTCTATAGGTGTCTCCAAAGGTACTTGTTGGGTTGGCGTATTTGAGATTAGGATTTGTCACTCCGATTGCCTGGAGAGGTATCTCTGGGCCCACTCGGTAATGCACATCACTTAAGCCTTGCAAGCATTGCAACTAATGAGTTAGTTGGGGATGATGTATTACGAACGAGTAAAGAGACTTGCTGCAACGAGATTGAACTAGGTATTGAGATACCCACGATCGAATCTCGGGCAAGTAACATACTGATGACAAAGGGAACAACGTATGTTGTTATGCGCTCTGACCGATAAAGATCATCGTAGAATATGTGGGAGCCAATATGAGCATCCAGGTTCCGCTATTGGTTATTGGCCGGAGACGTGTCTCGGTCATGTCTACATAGTTCTCGAACCCATAGGGTCCGCACGCTTAAAGTTTCGGTGACGATTGTATTATGAGTTTATGTGATTTGATGTATCGAAGGTAGTTCGGAGTCCCGGATGAGATCAGGGACATGATGAGGAGTCTCGAAATGGTCGAGACATAAAGATCGATATATTGGACGACTATATTCGGACATCGGAAAGGTTCCGAGTGATTCAGGTATTTTCGGGGGTACCAGGGAGTTACGGGAATACGAGGAAGAAGTAATGGGCCTCATGGGCCAAGTGGTGGAAGAGAGGAGGCAGGGCGCGCGGCCCCCCTAGCCCAAACCAAATTGGACTAGGGGGCAAGCCCCCCTTTCCTCCTTTTCCTCCCTCTCCTTCCTTCTCCTTCTCCTCCTTCCTTTCCTCCTCCTAGTAGGAGTAGGAAAGGGGAGTCCTACTCCTACTAGGAGGAGGACTCCTCCTCCTGGCGCGCCCTACAGGGGCCGGCCGGCCTCCCCCCTTGCTCGTTTATATACGGGGGCAGGGGACACTGTCGGTGTCAAAACCGGCGGATCTCGGGTAGGGGGTCCCGAACTGTGCGTCTAGGCGGATGGTAACAGGAGACAAGGGACACGATGTTTTACACAGGTTCGGGCCCTCTTGATGGAGGTAAAACCCTACGTCCTGCTAGATTAATATTGATGATGTGTGTTACAAGAGTGGATCTACCACGAGATCAAAGAGGCTAAACCCTAGAAGCTAGCCTATGGTATGATTGTTGTTAGTCCTCACGGACTAAAACCCTCCGGTTTATATAGACACCGGATAGGGTTAGGGTTAAGAGTCGGTTACAATGGTAGGAGATCTACATATCCGTATCGCCAAGCATGCCTTCCACGCCAAGGAAAGTCCCATCCGGACACGGGGCGAAGTCTTCAATCTTGTATCTTCATAGTCTTGGAGTCCGGCCGATGATGATAGTTCGCTATCCGGACACCCCTAGTCCGGAACTCCTCGGTAGCCCCTGAACGAGGCTTCAATGACGAGTCCGGCACATGTTGTCTTGGCATTGCAAGGCGGGTTCTTCCTCGAATAATTTATAGAAGATTGTGAACACCGGGATAGTGTCCGGCTCTGCAAAAATAAATTCCACATACCACCGTAGAGAGAATAATATTACACAAGATCAATCTGGCGGCGTATTACGTGGTGTGACGTCGCACCACTACCAAGCCTTTACTCAAATTGTTTTATTGTTCCACCTCGGTAGCGTTTAGCGGCGGTTTCCTTAGCATGTCTTGTCGAGGCAGGAGATCGTGTTCCCCTTATTCCGGATTCCCATCAATACGGACATGGGTAACCCAACCACGCCATTGATTGTGGCGCTTGGGGGATAAGCGAGTTTTACCAGGCCGGTGGGGACACATGTTTCGGTCCGCCCATATAAGGGGATAAAGATCCAACCCTTTAACCTGCGCCTTCTTCCTCCTTAGCTCATCCATCTCCGTGAACTCGAGCTCCAGCGCCCAAGTCCGCACTTCTCACCTCAACCTTCTCCAACTATGTCCGAGCGGGAGGCAGTGGATGGCCTCCTCCGTCACGAGGGGCAGATCGAAGCTGCGACGCGGATATCTGTCCAGCAACATCAGCGCCGGCTCCCGACGAGGGAGAGCTCGTCCCCAACCCGAGCCCCATGAGAGGGTAGTATTTCTTCCCCATTTCCTCCATGGACTGGGCTTCCCGCTTCATCCCTTTGTGCAGGGGCTCATGTTCTACTCGGCCTAGATTTCCATGATCGGCCCCGAATTTCATCCTCAACATCTCGGCGTTTATCGTGGTGTGCGAACCTTCCTCGCATCCAGCCCCACTTGACTTGGCTCAAGACCTTGATGTCAAGCCGAAGGTTGGGAAGGGCAGCGTAGGAGTCGGAGGCGCCATGGTGGGTAGGATGTCCCACGTTACGTGGCTGGAGGCACTTTCGTGGAAACCATAAAGGGTGGCAATCGGGTGGTTCTACATCACCGAGCGCGTGACCACTGATTGGGCAGCGGCCCCGAATTCAGATCCGGCATCCTTACGGCTCACCTCCCGGAGAGAAGTGGCGGTTTGGGGAATTCGGAGGAGCTGACGGACTCAAGCTGTATCTAGAAGCTGGTGGACAAGAAGCTCAAGCTTGTCAGCGTAGTCAGGTCATGCTCATCCGCGGATTCTCCCGTGCCAGCGACGGGCTTCAACATGTGGGAGTTTGATCCAGCGCAGCACGGACCTGGCGGGCTCTTAGACACTACGTCGAAGATGTGCGGAAGGTGCTATTCAAAGCGCGAAGCTCCGCATCCGCTACCGAAGATCATGGATTCAGCTGGCGTCCGGTGACGAGGTAAGTGATTTCACCACTTGTTTTCCATAGTTTGGCTCTATCACGGGATCTAAACTCCTTTACCTTTAACAGAATGGCTGGCGAAGGATGAGCGGTTTATCTGTCGGCCCCATTGCGGAAGGACCCAGCGGGCCCCGCCTAACGAGGCTGCTGGCTCCGGCACCACGTGGTGCGGAGAAGAAAAAGAAAAGCGGCCACGGGACTCGGAAGAGTTCCCATTTCAGGTGCTATCGGATGATGAATCCGAGGCCGACTCCTCTACCAAGGCGAGGAGGAGAATAAGAAAGCCTCTCCCCGGAGGAGAGAAGAAAGAAGGCCTCCCCAACAAGGGAGGCGAAGAGATCAGAAGGAAAAACTCTTCCCGGACTGCTCTTAGCGCCCGATGACAGCGAGCGAGGACTGGCCTCCAAGGGCCAAGCCTGGCGAGATCGTATGTATCCGGACTCGAATAACTTCAAGGTTTTTATTTTAGCCACATAATGTCTTTCTAATGCCGCATACAACCCTGCAGTCCGCCCAAGGATGATCTTCCCGTTTCATCGGCGGGTCCACAGGTGCGTCGGATATGGATTCCCTTCCATTGTCTCTACCCCAGCGCCCTTGAATGGCCTTGGTGAGATCCCAAGAAAGGACCCACCAGGAGGAGGAGGCCCGAAGGTGTCACAGACACCCTCCCGGACTTTGCACGGACTCAGCCCGGAGGCCACGGTGGCTCGGTCCGTGAGCGACCCCTTCGTAAGAAGGGCAAGACCGTGGCGCCGGCTGCCTCTGTCCAGCCGGAGGTGCGGATAATTTGCTGGAGGCGCTCAGGCGCCTCCATCAAAGAGAACACCGCACTATTATGAGTGCGGTAATTCATCAGGTTCAGCTCGCCAGAGCGGGCTGACCGAAGCTGCTTGACAGCCTTCTAACAGGCTTTGAGGTAAGAATTTTAATATATGTAAAATGGTACGCATAGGCGGTAGCCACGATGCTCGGTTGGTGTTGGAAAGAAAAGCGGACTGAGGATCTTTAGAAAGATAAGCGCAGGAGTCATATAAAAATATGTCAATATGGGATTGCAGGCTGTCTTTCTTGACCTCCACCCGCCTATGCTGCGGAGTCAATACTTTGAAGGAAAACCTCGGCGGTCAGAGAACAGGCTCGACCATGCCAAGCAGCTCGAGGAAAAAGAAGGTGAGTAATACCTTATAAAAATTGTACCTTCAGAAAAGGATTTGGTTGCAATAAAAATGACAAGGATAACGTGGGTATTGTAGGGGCCACTAACGAGGTTGCGACCACGAAGGAGGCGGTGGCAGCGACGAGCATAATGCTGACCGTGGGCGCACCAGCGAGAAGAAGCAGGAGGCGCGGTGGCGGAGGTACAGCAAGAGCTCCAGGATCTCGTGAAAAACATGAGAGCTTGGGCGTGACTTGAAGACTCGAGTCCGAGCTTGCAGCGGCTCTTGAGAGTGCAAAGCCGCTAAGGCTGAAGCCTACAAGGCCCTCCGGAGATTGAGGCGGTGAAGAAAATAACAGCGGGTAAGGCATTTTTCATGCGAGTAAGCATGTGAGTGTTAATTACGTGTTGCTTACCCGAATTCGGAGCTCTCGAGGCGTTCGCAGATCTTCCTGCATAGCGTGTCCGATGCTGCCGCATTCTCTGGGGCCGAGGAGGGAGCTCGAGGAGAAGGTCTTCGGTCTCGGTATCTTTGAGGCGGACATCCAGTGCTTATAGCGACCAGCTGAAGCAGCTGGTCGAGCTCCTAAAGGCGGCGAACAGGCCATGAAGGGCCTCATAGTTCGGCTGTGGCCTAAGGAGGCCATGCACAGGAGCTATTTCGGCATGGTGCGGCGGCTGATGGATGCGTGCCCGTGGGTTGAAGTGATCAAGCATTCGCTTGTATTGAGGTGCCGTCGGGCCTTGCCCGTGCAAAGGTGCCTTTGGGGCAAGATGGATGCCGAAGCTTGTGGGACCCGCCACGGAGGGCAAGGAGCATCGCACGCGCCGAGATGTATTATAAGAGTGTGTTGAAGGCGCGCCACACTATTGCGGTGAGTGCTCCAAAGATGTAATATTTGAGTAGACTAGCATTTTGTTATCTGTCGCTGAAAACTTAGTTCATATCGCTAAGCAGCAGCTTGTTAATTTAAAATATTACCTACATGCGGCTGTTTATCAAATCGAGAGATGGCAAGTCGTCGGCTTCAGCCCCCATGCCACGAGTCTTGGGGTGTTGGGATAAACTTGGCGCTCTTGTTCCCATTTTTGGGTCCATCTAGGGAGGCGCTCAACACAGCGAACAAGGCAACCGGACTTATAATGCTTGAACACTCTCACTTAGCCATAGGATTCTATAATTTTAAATTTCGGCAAAGCCCCTAGTCTTCGGAAGGCCGGGGCGCTATCCACGCCTTGGCCGGACAGTATCCGGCTCCTCGCTCTAAGCGGCATAAGGCTTTAAGGACTCGCAAAAAACCTCTCGAACAGCGACCGGCTCTCGCCTCATCATGACGGTCAGTTTTAGCTTTCTCCAGGCGTTAACCCAGCCCGAACTGAGGCGGAATCATGATGGTTCTCCGGTGCTACCTTAGCCGATATAGCACGGAATGTAAGGTACCAAAACACGGGGCGGGCAAACCCAACTATTGACCCAAGACATGATTCAGATGATGCATATAGTGCTATAAGTTCGGGTGCCGCACTTGTGGAAGTGTTAGGACTCATTATACCATAATCGGGAAACATAAGCCCTGGTGTATATTAGCCGTACCAAAGTGTACGGATGCAAAAAGAAATGCAATTATAAACAGAAAGGTGCTGCATTGTTTTATTCAATAAGTGCTGCTACGAATGCACGAGCGATACAAATAGTCGATAAGCAAGGTATGAGACTATTAAACATGTCCCCCTCCGGTAGGCTGCAGATTGGTGTATGAAAATGCTCGTAATGGAGACCACCTATATATTAGTTGTAGCCTTTATCCTTCCCTGGCTGTTGCATCGTGAGTTTGGCAGGAGTCTGCCGCCGGACGGGACTTACGATAAGCGAGTCCTGTGGGTAAAAAGTAAAGGTAAAAGAAAAGAAAAAGGCGACACACTTGAGAGCCCCTGGTGTGGTTGAGCGCGATCTGGGTTTATCATGGCCGTGCCCTCTCCCGTGCCCATGGTATCTTGAGGCGTAATGGTGTCTGCGAAGGACCTGCTTTGACGTTTCGCGGGGGCTGGGGTTGGGGCCGCCTGCTACGACGTGCTCACGAGCGTGCGGGTGGTCTTGTTGTAAGTTACTCCGGCGGCTTAGCTGTGTCCGGCCGCTTAACGGCGGACTCGATAATGCCTTAAGAGGCTGCATTGCACTTCGCGCGAGAGCGTCTGTATGTTCCTCGTGCGGAAGAGCGTTCGGTGTTTCCGTTGAGCGTAATGACTCCTCGAGGGCCTGGCATCTTGAGCTTGAGGTATGCGTGAGTGCGGCACCGTGTTGAACTTTGCAAGCGGCGGTGCGTCCGAGCAAGGCATGATATCCGCTGCGAGCAGGACTATGTCGAAGATTAACTCCTCGCCCGGAAGTTATCCGGGATCCGAAGACCACTTCGATGTAATTGAGCACTGTACAATTGGCTTCTACACTGGTATGGCGCCTTTAAAGGTCGTTTTGGTAGGTTTAATCCTTGAGGGTCTATGCCCATTTTGCGCCTTGTATCCACGGTAAAGCAGGTTCAGGCTGCTGCCGCCGTCCATCGGGACTCGGTTAGAGTGAAATCCATCGACGATTGGGTCTAAGACCAGTCTGGCCGAATCCGCCGTGGCGAGATCTTTGGTGGGGTGGTCCTTCGGTCAAAAGTGATCGGGCGGGAGGACCATGGATTGAACTTGAACAACTGGCTCCATCACATAGACATCCCGGAGTGCGCTTCCGCTCCCTTTTGGGTATGTGCGTTGCGTATATCATGTTCACCGTCCGCTTTTGTGAAACCCTTCATCCTTTATTGTTCGGCGGTTGGGTCTCGTCCTCGTCATCGCTATGCAGCCCCTTGTCATTGTTTTCGGCAATTAACTTGCCTGCCTGCTTGAATACCCAATAGTCCCTGTTGGTGTGGTTAGCTGGCTTTTCAGGGGTGCCGTGTATCGCTGTAAGCGGTCGAGTATTCGGTCCAAATTGGGCGGACCGGAGTAGTTCTTTTGAATGGCTTTTTCCGCTGGCCGGGTTTAGAGCCTCTGAATCCGGCATTGGCTGCCGTATCCTCAATATTATGCGCCGTTAATGCGGCGTTTGTTTTTGTTACGACAGCGGCCTGCCATTTCGGTCCTTGAAGTCCGGACTGCCAGAATTTTTGCTGAGGTTGTTGCTGCGTGCTAGCCAGCAGTCCTCACCCGCGCAGAAGCGGGTCATGAGTGATGTGAGGGCTGCCATGGATTTTGGCTTTTCTGTCTTAGGTGCGGGCAAGCCACTCATCACGGATGTTATGCTTGAAGGCGCGAGGCCTCCGCATCCGGACGATTGACGATTTGGTTTTCTTGGTTAGGAACCGTGTCGAAATTGTGCGGCCGATTCGTCTGGCTGCTGAATTATGTGGCTTAGGTCATCGGCGTCTGGTGGTCGCACATAAGTGCCACGGAAGTTATTGAGGAATCGGCTTCGTGTCCTCCCAGCTCCCAATTGACTCTGCGGCAAGCTGTTGAGCCAATGCCGGGCTGGTCCTTTAAGCTTGAGGGGAGGTACTTGATGGCGTGAAGATCGTCACCGCGGGCCATGTGGATGTGAAGGAGATAGTCTTGATCCAAACCGCGAGGTCTGTTGTGCCATCATAGGATTCAATATTGACTGGTTTAAACCCTTGAGGATTTGATGATCCATTACTTAAATGCGTGAAGCATAGTGGGCATCTTGGCGCCTCTGTCTTGGGCGATATCACGGCCGGAGCTCAAAAAGAGCTTTGTCGGTTTTGTTCGCCCGGTCGGACTTCTTGTGTCCGGCGCGACGGTTGTAAATCACGTGCCGTGGGCGCCCGCGATCCATAGATCGATCTTGATTGTCTTGCCTTGTCCTCAATATATCTCGCAGGTCGGAGTGTTCCCTTTGGCGTGTGCTTTTTGGCGATGCAGGAGTGCGGTTCTAGTGAAGGGCACTGGAGGCCTCTCTGTCGCGACCACGGGGTGGTCGGTCAGCCGTATTGTCTCCTGGTGATGCGGGTTCGTAAGCCTCCTCCTCTAATCGGGGGAGCAACTTGCGTTTAGGGTAGCTTTTGGAGGGGCGTTCGAGCTCATGCTCTTGACGCGAGGACTTGATCCATCTGTCGGCTAGCAGATCTGATCAGCTCTAAGCTGTTGCTGCTTTTTCTTGAGGCTGTTACGCCGTGGCCATAAGCCTGCGTCTAAAAGCGCTCTTGTTGACGGGATCCTCGAGGCACGGCGAATTCATTATCGTCGAGGCTTGCTTCGTCTTCGGAGGAGGCATAATCCTCTACCTCTTCTTCTGCCGCTCTCTCTTGAGGGCTGGCGTCTCCATCCTCCTGCGCTGGATCTTCTTTGGAGTGGATTGTCTTGACCTTCCGGTGTATTGTTATCTCCGGTGCGGAATCTTCATTCTTCTTTGTGGCGGGATTTAGAAGCGGCGCCACGGCGCGGTGCTTAGGCTGCTTCTTGGAGGTCATCCTCCGTTGTTCCATCGCCGTTCCCATCTTTTGGGATGTCCACCATGTATATGTCGTATGTGAGGTGGCCTTCCGGTGCCATGGTAAGCGCTGGTCTTGGTCGTCTCCGGCATCGTCGTCCATACGTCGATTTCTTGGTCGTAGTCTAGCATGTCGGTTAGATCGTCGGCGCGTGCTCTGAAGTGGTTGGTGGGTGGGCGTTGAATTTCTTCGTCGTCCATCCCATCCTTCCTGACCGTAATCCGGCCAGGGCTCTCCGGATAAAGAGAGAGACTTTAGTGAATTCAGGATGTCGCCAAAGGCGAGTCTTTGAAAAGATGTCATGATAGTGAACTCCATGACGGGCGCCCAATCAGATTCGATTAGCAAGGCGCGGAGGTTGGAGTCCGGAGGGAGTCGGCACCATGGAGTCGAGGTCTTCGCAAGGACAGGGATAGAGTTCGGCTCGATCGCCGTAGAGATTAAAGCCCTCGAGGCGGTGTCCAACCACTCGTCCTCGATCGAGGAATCCGGCTCCAGATTAAGGGCCGGAGCGGATTCTGGTGCGGCCTCGAGGGCCTTTCGTTCGGCTGCGAGCTAGATCATGCCCATCGAGACAGTCGCGCGCGCAGCTGCGGCTCGAATCCGTCGAAGATCAAGTCTCCGCGGATATCGGCCGTATAAGCAAACTTCAAATCTAACTTTGGCGGCCAGGCGTAGCTTCGATCTGCGCCCGATGGCCAGCGAATTGGCCCGTGAGTGCAAAACCGCCGAACACGAAGATCTGTCAGGGAGAAAAGTCTCACCTGGACGCGTCGTTGTTGATGATCAAAGGAGCCATCGAGCCTATCGGTGGCGACGAGAGGAACTCTCAATGAAAGCACCAATGTCGATGTCAAAACCGCGAATCTCGGTAGGGGTCCCGAACTGTGCGTCTAGGCGGATGGTAATAGGAGACAAGGGACACGATGTTTTACCCAGGTTAAGGCCCTCTTGATGGAGGTAAAACCCTCGTCCTGCTAGATTAATATTGATGATGTGTGTTACAAGAGTGGATCTACCACGAGATCAAAGAGGCTAAACCCTAGAAGCTAGCCTATGGTATGATTATTGTTGATCCTCTGAGACTAAAACCCTCCGGTTTATATAGACATCGGATAGGGTTAGGGTTAAACAGAGTCGGTTACAATGGTAGGAGATCTACATATCCGTATCGCCAAGCTTGCCTTCCACGCAAGGAAAGTCCCATCCGGACAGGGGCGAAGTCTTCATCTTGTATCTTCATAGTCTTGGAGTCCGGCCGATGATGATAGTTCGGCTATCCGGACACCCCCTAGTCCGGAACTCCCTCAGGCACCCTAGAACACACAAGTTGATCTGTTGATCTCTCCCAGCCGTGTGCGGTGCCCCCCCTCCACCATATTCCACCTCGGTCATACCATAGCGGTGCTTAGGCGAAGCCCTGCGTCGGTAGCATCATCATCACCGTCATCACTGACGAAACTCTCCCTCCAAGCTCTGCTGGATCGGAGTTCGTGGGACGTCATCGACCTGAACGTGTGCAGAACTTGGAGGTGCCGTGCGTTCGGTACTTGGATCGGTCGAATCCTGAAGATGTACGACTACATCAACCGCGTTGTCATAACGCTTCCGCTTTCGGTCTACGAGGGTACGTGGACAACACTCTCCCCTCTCATTGCTATGCATCACCATGATCCTGTGTGTGCATAGGATTTTTTTTCAAATTACTACGTTCTCGAATAGTGGTATCAGAGCCTGGTTTTATGTGTATATGTCATATGCACGAGTAGAACACAAGTGAGTTATGGGCGATAGAAGTCATACTGCTTACCAGCATGTCATACTTTGGTTCGGCGGTATTGTTGGATGAAGCGGCCCGGACCGACATTACGCGTACGCTTACGCAAGACTGGTTCTACCGACGTGCTTTGCACACAGGTGGCTGGCGGGTGTCAGTTTCTCCAACTTTAGTTGAACCGAGTTTGGCTACGCCCGGCCCTTGCGAAGGTTAAAACAGCACCATCTTGACAAACTATCATTGTGGTTTTGATGTGTAGGTAAGAACGGTTCTTGCTCAGCCCGTAGCAGCCACGTAAAACTTGCAACAACAAAGTAGAGGACGTCTAACTTGTTTTTGCAGGGCATGTTGTGATGTGATATGGTTAAGACATGATGCTAAATTTTATTGTATGAGATGATCATGTTTTGTAACCGAGTTATCGGCAACTGGCAGAAGCCTTATGGATGTCTCTTTATTGCATAAAATGCAAGCGCCAAATAATTGCTTTACTTTATCGCTATGCGATAGCAATAGTTGCAAGAGCAATAGTTGGCGAGACAACCATGTGACGACACATTGATATAGATCAAGATGATGGAGATCATGGTGTCATGCCGGTGACGATAAAGATCATGACGGTACTTTGGAGATGGAGATCAAAGGCGCAAGATGATCATGGCCATATCATGTCACATATTTTGATTGCATGTGATGTTTATCTTTTATACATCTTATTTTGCTTAGTTCGACGGTAGCATTATAAGATGATCTCTCAATAAATTATCAAGGTATAAGTGTTCTCCCTGAGTATGCACCGTTGCAAAAGTTCTTCGTCTTGAGGCACCACGTGATGATCGGGTGTGATAGGCTCGTTCAAATACAATGGGTGCAAAACAGTTGCACCGCGAATACTCGAGTTAAACTTGCGAGCCTAGCATATAACAGATATGGCCTCGGAACCTTTGAGACCGAAAGGTCAAGCGTGAATCATATAGTAGATATGATCAACATAGTGATGTTCACCATTGAAACTACTCCATCTCACGTGATGATCGGACATGGTTTAGTTGATTTGGATCACGTGATCACTTAGAGGATTAGAGGATGTCTATCTAAGTGGGAGTTCTTAAGTAATATGATTAATTGAACTTTAATTTATCATGAACTTAGTCCGATAGTATTTTGCAAATAATGTTGTAGATCAATAGCTCATGATGTTGCTCCCGTTTAATTTTATATGTTCCTAGAAAACTAAGTTGAAAGATGTGCAATGATGCGGACTCCTTGATGCACCGCTAGGTAGCAGACCTATTGCAGGAGCGGATCTGAGGCGTTATGAGCGTTTGGCTAGCTCAATATGATGACTACTTGATAGTTTAGTGCACCATGCTTAACGGCTTAGAATCGGGACTTCAAAGATGTTTTGAACATCATGGACCATATGAGATGTTCGAGTGGAAGTTAATATTTCAAGAAAATACCGAGTTGAGAGATATGAAGTCTCCAACAAGTTCTATAGCTAAAGATGGAGGAGAATAGCTCAAGCGGTGAGCATGTGCTCAGATTATGCAGGTACTACAATCGCTTGAATCAAGTGGGAGTTAATCTTCCGAGATAAAATAGTGATTGACAGAATTCTCTAGTCACCATCACCAAGTTAGTAGAACTTCGTGATGAACTATAATATGCAAGGGATGGACAGTAATCCCAAGCTCTTCATGATGCTGAAATCGAAGGTAGAAATCAAGAAAAAATCAAGTGTTGATGGTTAACAAGACCACTAGTTTCAATAAAAGGGCGAAGGAAGAAGGGAACTTCAAGAAGAGCGGCAAGCAAGTTGTTGCTCAACTGAAGAAGCCCAAGTCTGGACCTAAGCTTGAGACTGAGTGCTTCTACTGCAAAGGGACTGGTCAGTGGAAGCGGAACTGCCCCAAGTATTTGTTGGATAAGAAGGATGGCAAAGTGAACAAAGCTATATTTGATGTACATGTTATTGATGTGTACTTTACTAGTGTTTATAGCAACCCCTAGGTATTTGATACGGTTCAGTTGCTAAGAGTAGTAACTTCGAAGCAGGAGTTGAGAATGAGCAGAGACTAGTTAAGGGTGAAGTGACGATGTGTATTGGAAGTGGTTCCAAGATTGATATGATCATCATCGCACACTCCCTATACTTTCGGGATTAGTGTTGAACCTAAATAAATGTTATTTAGTGTTTGCTTTGAGCATGAATATGATTGGATCATGTTTATTGCAATCTGATTATTCATGTAAGTTAGAGAATAACTGTTGTTCTGTTTACATGAATAAAACCTTCTATGGTCATACACCCAATGAAAATGGTTTGTTGGATCTCGATCGTGGTGATACACATTTTCATAATATTGAAGCCAAAAGATGCAAAGTTAATAATGATAGTGCAACTTATTTGTGGCACTGCCGTCTAGGTCATATTGGTGTAAAGCGCATGAAGAAACTCCATGCTGATGGACTTTTGGAATCACTTGATGCTTGCGAACCATGCCTTATGGGCAAGATGACTAAGACTCCGTTCTTCGGAACAAAGGAGCGAGCAACTGACTTATTGGAAATAATACATACTGATGTATGCGATCCGATGAGTGTTGAGGCTCGCGGGAGGTATCATTATTTTCTAACCTTCACAGATGATTTGAGCAGATATGGGTATATCTACTTGATGAAACACAAGTCTGAAACATTTGAAAAGTTCAAAGAATTTCAGAGTGAAGTGGAGAATCATCGTAACAAGAAAATAAAAGTTTCTACGATATGACCGTAGAGGTAAAATATTTGAGTTACGAGTTTGGCCTTCAGTTAAAACAATGTGAAATAGTTTCACTACTGACGCCACCTGGAACACCACAGTGTAATGGTGTGTCCAAACGTCATAACCGTACTTTATTATATATGGTGCGATCTATGATGTCTCTTACCGATCTACCACTATCGTTTTGGGTTTATGCATTAGAGACAACTGCATTCACGTTAAATAGGGCACCATCTAAATCCGTTGAGATGACACCGTATGAACTATGGTTTGGCAAGAAACCTAAGCTGTTGTTTCTTAAAGTTTGGGGTTGCGATGCTTATGTGAAAAAGTTTCATCCTGATAAGCTCAAACCCAAATCATAAAAGGTGCATCTTCATAGGATACCCAAAAGTTACTGTTGGGTACACCTTCTATCAAAGATCCGAAGGCAAGATATTCGTTGCTAAGAATGGATCCTTTCTAAGAGAAGGAGTTTCTCTCGAAAGAAGTGAGTGGGAGGAAAGTAGAACTTGATGAGGTAACTATACCTGCTCCCTTATTGGAAAGTAGTTCATCACAGAAATTTGTTCGTGTGACTCCTACACCAATTAGTGAGGAAGCTAATGATGATGATCATGTTACTTCAGATCAAGTTACTACCGAACCTTATAGGTCTACCAGAGTGAGATCCGCACCAGAGTGGTACGGTAATCCTGTTCTGGAGGTCATGTTACTTGACCATGATGAACCTACGAACTATGAGGAAGCGATGATGAGCCCAGATTCCGCGAAATGGCTTGAGGCCATGAAATCTGAGATGGGATCCATGTATGAGAACAAAGTGTGGACTTTGGTTGACTTGCCCGATGATCGGCAAGCCATAGAAAATAAATGGATCTTCAAGAGGAAGACGGACGTTGATAGTAGTGTTGCTATCTACAAAGCTAGAATTGTTGCAAAAGGTTTTCGACAAGTTCAAGGTGTTGACTACGATGAGAGTTTCTCACTCGTATCTATGCTTAAGTCTATCCGAATCATGTTAGCAATTGCCGCATTTTATGAAATCTGGCAAATGGATAAACAAAACTGCATTCCTTAATGGATTTATTAAAGAAGAGTTGTATATGATGCAACCAGAAGGTTTTTTTAATCCTAAAGGTGCTAACAAAATATGCAAGCTCCAGCGATCCATTTATGGACTGGGGCAAGCATCTCGGAGTTGGAATGCTTTGATAAGTTGATCAAAGCATATAGTTTTATATAGACTTTCGGTGAAGCCTGTATTTACAAGAAAGTGAGTGGGAGCACTATAGAATTTCTGATAAGTATATGTGAATGACATATTGTTGATCGGAAATAATGTAGAATTATTCTGCAAAGCATAAAGGAGTGTTTGAAAGGAGTTTTTCAAAGAAAGACCTCGGTGAAGCTGCTTACATATTGAGCATCAAGATCTATAGAGATAGATCAAGATGCTTGATAAGTTTTCAATGAGTACATACCTTGACAAGATTTTGAAGTAGTTCAAAATGGAACAGTCAAAGAAAGAGTTCTTGCACGTGTTACAAGGTGTGAAATTGAGTAAGACTCAAAACCCGACCACGGCAGAAGATAGAAAGAGAATGAAAGTCATTCCTATGCCTCAGCCATAGGTTCTATAAAGTATGCCATGCTGTGTACCAGATCTATTGTATACCCTACACTGATTTTGGCAAGGGAGTACAATAGTGATCTAGGAGTAGATCACTTGACAACAGTCAAAATTATCCTTAGAGGAATAAGGATATGTTTCTCGATTATGAAGGTGACAAAAAGGTTCGTCGTAAAGGGTTATGCCGATGCAAGTGTTGACGCTGATCCAGATGACTCTAAGTCTCAATCTGGATACATATTGAAAGTGGGAGAAATTAGCTAGAGTAGCTCCGTGCAGAGCATTGTTGACATAGAAATTTGCAAAATACATACGGATATGAATGTGGCAGACCCGTTGACTAAACTTCCCTCACAAGAAAAACATGATCACACCTTACTACTCTTTGGGTGTTAATCACATAGCAATGTGAACTGGATTATTGACTCTAGTAAACCCTTTGGGTGTTGGTCACAAGACGATGTGAACTATGGGTGTTAATCACATGATGATGTGAACTATTGGTGTTAAATCACATGGTGATGTGAACTAGATTACTGACTCTAGTGCAAGTGGGAGACTGAAGGAAATATGCCCCAGAGGCAATAATAAAGTTATTATTTATTTCCTTATATCATGATAAATGTTTATTATTCATGCTAGAATTGTATTAACCAGAAACTTAGTACATGTGTGAATACATAGACAAACATAGTGTCACTAGTATGCCTCTACTTGACTAGCTCGTTGATCAAATATGGTTATGTTTCCTAGCCATTGACATGAGTTGTCATTTGATTAACGGGATCACATCATTAGGAGAATGATGTGATTGACTTGACCCATTCCATTAGCTTAGCACTCGATCATTTAGTATGTTGCTATTGCTTTCTTCATGACTTATACATGTTTCTATGACTATGAGATTATGCAACTCCGTTTACGGAGGAACACTTTGTGTGCTACCAAACATCACAAGCGTAAGCTGGGTGATTATAAAGGTGCTCTACAAGTGTCTCCAAAGGTACTTGTTGAGTTGGCGTATTTCGAGATTAGGATTTGTCACTCCAATTGTCGGAGAGGTATCTCTGGGCCCACTCGGTAATGCACATCACTTAAGCCTTGCAAGCATTGCAACTAATGAGTTAGTTGCAGGATGATGTATTACGGAACGAGTAAAGAGACTTGCTGGTAACGAAATTGAACTAGGTATTGAGATACCAACAATCGAATCTCGGGCAAGTAACATACCGATGACAAAGGGAACAATGTATGTTGTTATGCGGTCTGACCGATAAAGATCTTCGTAGAATATGTGGGAGCCAGTATGAGCATCCAGGTTCCGCTATTGGTTATTGGCCGGAGACGTGTCTCGGTCATGTCTACATAGTTCTCGAACCCGTAGGGTCCGCACGCTTAAAGTTTCGGTGACGATTGTATTATGAGTTTATGTGATTTAATGTACCGAAGGTAGTTGGAGTCCCGATGAGATCGGGAAATGACGAGGAGTCTCGAAATGGTCGAGAAGTAAAGATCGATATATTGGACGACTATATTCGGACATCAAAAGGTTCGAGTGATTCGGGTATTTTGAAATATCGGGGAGTTCACGGGAATCGAGGAAAAGTAATGGGCCTCATGGGCCAAGTGGTGGAAGAGATGAGGCAGGTTGCGACCCCTAGCCCAAACCGAATTGGACTAGGGGCCAACCCCCTTTCCTCCTTTTCCTCCCTCTCCTTCCTTCTCCTTCTCCTCTTTCCTTTCCTCCTCCTAGTAGGAGTAGGAAAGGAGTCCTCTCTACTAGGAGGAGGACTCCTCCTCTGGCGCGCCCTCTGAGGGCGGCCGGCCTCCCCTTGATCCTTTATATCTTTGGGGCGGGGGCACCCTAGAACACACAAGTTGATCTGTTGATCTCTCCCAGCCGTGTGCAGTGCCCCCTCCACCATATTCCACCTCGGTCATATCATAGCGGTGCTTAGGCGAAGCCTGCGTCGATAACATCATCATCACCGTCATCACGCCGTCGTGATGGCGGAACTCCTCAGCTCTCTTTGGATCGGGAGTTCGTGGGGCGCCATCGAGCTGAGCGTGTGCAGAACTGGAGGGTTCCGTGCGTTCGGTACTTGGATCGGTCGGATCACGAAGGCGTCTGACTACATCAACAGCGTTGTCATAGCGCTTCCGCTTTCGGTCTCACAGTGCGTGGACAACACTCTCCCCTCTCATTGCTATGCATCACCATGATCCTGTGTGTGCGTAGGATTTTTTTTGAAATTACTACGTTCTCCAACAACTAAAGGGATACAAACTGGTCAAGCAAAACTGCGGCGCTTTTCCGAACCCAAACGATAAGCCTCGGGGGAAGAGCTAGCCAAGTTAATCGAGGCCGGATTCATTAGAGAAATAAATCATCCGGACTGGCTAGCAAACCTGGTGATGGTGCCAAAGAAGGATAAATCTTAGCGCCGATGTGTCGATTTTAAAGACCTCAACAAGGCCTGCCCTAAGGATCCCTTCCCCCTCCCTCGCATCGATCAGATTATCGATGCTACCGCAGGACACAATTCACTATGTTTCCTCGACGCATACTCCGGATACCATCAAATCAAAATGAAGGAGTCCGACCAAGCCACAACGGCATTCATTAACCCATATGGGCCATTCTGCTTCAACACTATGCCCTTCAGGCTCAAAAACGCTGGGGCCACCTACCAACGCATGATTCAAACATGCCTAGAGAAACAGATCGGCAAGACAATTGAAGCATATGTGGATGACGTCGTCATCAAAACTAGACATGTCGAGTCATTGATAGACGATCTGCATCTCACATTCGACAACCTCCGTACATATGACATTAAGCTTAATCCGGAAAAGTGTGTTTTCGGCGTTCCCGCTGGAAAACTGCTGGACTTCATCGTTTCGATGAGAGAGGCTGAAGCAAACCCAGCCAAAATCGAGCTTTGTCACAATTGGCTCGCCAACATACCTTAAACAGGTCCAAAAACTAGCGGATGTGTGGCAGATTTAAGCGCTTTATCTCGGACTAGGAGAAAAACACGCCACTCTATCGCCTTCTCCGGCCTTTCCGACCACTTGAGTGGGCCGGATTAACTAAGGCGGACTGGAAGAAATAAAGGCTCTTCTAGCAAACAACCCAATCCTGGCCACACGAACATCGAGGGAACCCATGCTATTATACATATCGACAGCGCACCAAGTGGTGGCCAGCGGTGCTCGTCGTCAGCGAAAGGAGGATGGACACAAATTCCGCTTGAAGAAGCGGTATACTATGTATCCACCGTCCTCACACCATGCAAATCCGGTACCCTCATTACCAAAAGATAGCATACCACGGTCTTCATGGCATCCGGAGCCGTGACACTACTTCAAGAGTGCTCGATCATGGTGGCTTCAAAGTACTCTTGAATGACATAATAAACAACCGCGATGCCACGAGGCTGGATTGCTAAGTGGGCCATTGAGCTCCTTCCATTTGACATAACATACAAACGCGTGAGCCATTAAATCCCAAATCTTGGCTGACTTCGTCGCCGAATGGATGAGGCGAACTCCTAAAATCGACACATATTCAAACTGGGTCATGCACTTGATTGCTCCAAAATCTGGCGGGCTTAGGAGGCGGGCGTTGTCTTAACATCCCCACTGGAACCTGATTGATCGTACTCAAATATTATACAGAGACTCCAACAACGCGGCGAATCTGAGGCCTTCTGCATGGTCTTGGATGGCGTCTCCTTGGGCATACTGGCGCTTGGAGGTGCGCGGGGATTCAAACCTCGCAATATCCCAAATAAATGGAACTTGACGCCAAAGATCCGAAGATGGTGGCCTATCGTAGCGCCATTCTCAAAATGTCAGCTCGGATCGAAGGGCTCAAGTTCCATCATGTGGCTCGATAAAGTAATCAAGCGGCGGATGTCCTTGCTCGCATCGGCGCCAAGCGTGACCCTGTCCCGCCTAACATATTCCTGGAAAAGCTCTTCAAGCCATCAGTGGTGTGGCAAGGGGAGAGTGGCAATTCCACTCCAGACCCGATTATACCCCAGATTACGAACAAAATAACGATATCATCGGGGGCTCAGCCACCGAAATAACACCATCGGCCCATCTTATCATGGCAGTCATTGCCCCATGGACTGAACCCTTCTTGGCCTACCTCAATAGGCGAGAGCTCCCTGAGGATCAGAATGAGGCTCGCTACATTGTCCGACGCTCCAAAGCCTACAAGGTCCATGACGGAGAGCTCTACAAGAAAAGCGCTACCGGAGTACTTCAAAGATGTATCTCCGAAGAAGAGGGACGACAGCTCTTCGTTAAAATTCATGCCGGTCTCGGTGGTCACCACGCCGCGGCTCGGGCCCTTGTAAGTAAGGCCTTCCGTACAGGTTTCTATTGGCTGACGGCCCGAGCAGATGCATAGGACCTTGTCCAACATTGCGTCGGATGCCAACTTTTCGCCAACCAAAGCCATATGCCACCCACCGCTCTACAAACAATCCCCATCACTTGGCCTTTTGCGGTCTGGGGGCTTGATATGGCCAGACCCCTTAAAGGAGGAAGCCATAAGAAAAAATATCTACTGGTCGATAAGTTCACTAAATGGATAGAGGCCAAACTAGTCAAAACGGCCGAAGCCGGACCTGTGATAGACTTCATATCTGGTGTTGTGCATCGTTATGGCGTCCCACTCAGCATCATCACCGATAACGGCTCCAATTTCACAGCCGATGAGGTGAAAACCTGGTGTGCTAATCTGGGCATTAAGCTCGATTACGCCTCCGTCTATCACCCGCAAACAAACGGTCAAGTCGAACGAGCCAATGGTCTTATCATGACCATCATCAAGCCTAGACTAGTTCGGTATTTGAAAGAATCAGACAAGCACTGGGTTGAGGGGCTCGACTCTGTACTCTGGGGGCTGCGGACCACACCCAATCGCACTACCGGATACACACCCTTCTTTATGGTGTACGGTGCAGAGGTTGTATTACCCTGTGACATTATTCATGACTCACCTTGAGTGCGCATATATGAAGAGAGAGAGGCCGAGCTTGATCGACAGGATAACTTAGATAGCTTGGAGGAGGAGCGCGACGTCGCAAAAGCCCGTTCCGCATTTTATCAACAACAGGCTCGCCAGTATCAAAGCAAAGAAGTGCGGGCCAAGACTTATAATGTTGGCGAACTCGTTCTATGCTTGCCAGAGAAGAAAAAGGACAAACTCAAGCCCAAGTGGGAGGGTCCCTTTATCATTGACGAAGTTCTCACCGGAGGAGCATACCGCCTGCATGATGCATCAGACAGTCACCTAGAGCCGAACCCATGGAACGCGGCGAGACTCCGAAGATTCTATGCCTAGAGCCGAACTCTTTGTTCGTCTTCTTCTCCCTTTTGTTTTCATTACTTTTTCCTCTCTTTTCGCCTTTTTTGAGCTTTAAAGCTCTTGTGCGGCTAGACCACACACCTACGGCGTACACATCCTTAAATATGTACGCCCATAATACCCGGGGCCTTCTTGTACAGAAGCTTATTATTATTTTCTCGGCGTCAAGCTCACCACATATGTGTTCTTTCCTCATAAGTACCTTTTCCCTGCCATTATATGCATCTTTATGACATAAGTTTTGGCCAAGATGGGTTGCCTGGCTCCTGTGCTTATGCCCTACGTTCCCATTTGTTCGGCTAGGGCATAAAGGGAGCACCTCTGCGATTGTTACTGCCGGGTCATCCAGATGTGTACCTCAGATTGGGTGAAGCCGAAAGCTAGCGTTCTTAAGGGAATATTTGGTCGGCGGACTAAAGATGTTTTCACACTCATTACATTATGAACCCCCAGATGTCACATATATTGCGATTTTTCAATGACAGTTCGGACATGCATATTCACGCATGTCCACCCATGGAAAGGAACCCTTAACGGAACTATTCTCTCTGGAAGATGTTTCTTACAATTACAATGTAATATAACATAGCTAGTCGGATACAACTTGTCTGTTTAAGCAACTATGACCCCTACGCCTGGTTTTCACGCATACCATGGTCTATCTTGCCGCTCAGGTATTCGGAAACACTCCACACTTTCGGGTACGGAGGTTGAAACGAAAAGGTCTGCCATGACTATCGTTTTACAGTCCGGCTAGGGACAAATATGTCAAGGAAAGTACATAGTCACTGTGACTCAAAAATTTCCTCCTCTATGCCATCTAATAGGCTGTCTAACTTACAATCCTGTTGGGAATATTTTGCGGCTACTTTTACCTGGTCATATACCAAACTAACGGGAATTTCCTTTCCGTCCGACCCTAGAGGTCCAACCCGGGCCATATGATTTGGATCAAGCTTGGTGTACCGTGTCTTCACCATGGCCCAGGCCTCTCGCGCACCTTCTTGGCAGGCTGATATCTTCCATAATCGAATACGCCGTCGGGCTCCTTTGAATAGCTCCACAAGCTCCGCCACACTTCCTGGAGGGGAGGCGGATGGCCATAAAGCCTTGGCAACACTCCGCATTGCTTTCCTAACTGGCTCGTGCCTTTGGGAAAGCTCTTGTAATAAATTAGCCTTGAGATCCGGACATTTCCTCTTTGGGGCCGGCGGTGAGCATACTGCGAGACATAATCTGTCGGTTCCTGCCCTCGCCAGATTACGGAGATAAGTTGAGAAAAGCATAATGAATATGCGCCTCATAGCTTTTATTCTCCTTCACGAATTGGCTAGCTAGGCTCGCACATCTTTTAGTTCTTAAGCCCAGCAGTGTTGGAATCCTGCAGCTTATTTTCTCATCTGACCGTGTCGACACTACGATCGCCATGACGATTGCCTTTTGCTTCTTGCGTGACTTGTAGGGCCTCTTTGGTTGGTCGATAATCTGCCATGGGAGATACAACAATTATTAATATTGCTGGTGCGGTTATATTCAGTTGGTCCTTGGATTTCTCGATTCGGCGATGGCAGCAGCCAGTGGGTCGACATTTTCCACTCTTGAGACAACAAAGTTGTTCTTCTCTATGAGCACTGGGTATACAATGATCCTTAAAATAGTTGTATCACCTGCTTCAAGTCTCGAGGGCTCTTGGTATATAATTATCAAATTTGTGCAAAAGTGTACTTACCCGCACATCTTTCAAATGCTGGTCGGTGGCTCTAGTAAGCCCGTCTCGAGCAGCTTCGGATGTATCATCAGGCCGAGCTAAAAGCGTTGAAAGCCTCCTTAGTAAGCGAAAAGTCGTGAAGCGACCACTTGGCGCCGATGGTTCATGGCGCTTTCCACTTCAGAATTTGTGACGGATACATCATCCGACTCCTCTGCTGAAGGACAATCCGGCGTCACTCCCATATCAGCCCTCGCCTTTAAAGCAGGGTCGGCAACCTGGCTTGTGGAGGTACGGCTGGCGAGATCCCCGGATATAGTCCGGCGAATGTTTTTTCTGATAAGATATAACGGATAACGTCAAAATTTGATGTGACTGCTAGGGGGCATTATCCGAAACCATACCTCTTTCTTGAAGGCTCTGCCGTGTTGTAATTTGTTTTCTTCTTCGAAGATTTGCTTGGTGCGGGCGCCGCTCTCTTAGGAGATGCCTCTGGCGCACATTGAGACATCGGTCGCCTCCCCTTTGGAGCACAAAATAGTGCGGTGAGTGAGGCGTAATGAGGAAGCTCTCTCAAAGAAGGTGTCTCTTGATCACTTACATGCGAGGCAGGGAGGGGACCGGGAACGTCGACGGTGATGGCCACTTCCGTGCCATCATAGCTCGCCTGGTAGAACACCCCCTCCTCGAGCCCACGAATATGTCTGGATCCTCTTCGAATCCGGGGTCAAGGTCCCGGTTGTGATCCTCTGGCTGTGGGGCGGGGCTATGGATCCCCTTGGTAACCTTCCGCCATTCCTGTTACAAATGGATGGGTTAAGGTCCATTAAAAGTGATCCAGGGAGAGGATTGAGTAACGTAGTGGGATCAGAACTCACCCAGCTAGGAGGATTGTACATGGAAAATCCATCTCGACGCTTAATACGAGTGAACTCCTTTTCCTCCCCTTTGTACAGTTCAGCCAGTATTTTGGCTAAAGCGGTGGGGGTATCCGGACCCTTCCGACCGCAGCGGGAGGCGTCATCTTCCCCATTATAGTGCCACATGGGAAGCCCTCTGTATTGGAGTGGCTGAACCCCTCGCACTATGGAAGTCGCCATTACCTCGACTATCGATACTCCTGATACGTCTCCGTCGTATCTACTTTTCAAAACACTTTTGCCCTTGTTTTGGACTCTAACTTGCATGATTTGAATGGAACTAACCCGGACTGACGTTGTTTTCAGCAGAATTGCCATGGTGTTATTGTATGCGAAACAAAAGTTCTCGGAATGACCTGAAACTCCACGGAACATATTTTTGGAAAATATTAAAAATCTTTGGAAGAAGAATCCAGGTCAGGGGGCCCAAACCCTGTCCACGAGGGTGGGGGGCGCGCCCCCTGCCTCGTGGGCCCCTGACGCTCCACCGACCTCAACTCCAACTCCATATATTAGGTGTTGGGGAGAAAACAAATCAGAGAAAGGATTCATCGCGTTTTACAATGGAGCCGCCAAGCCCTAAAACCTCTGGGAGGGTTGATCAGAGTCCGTTCGGGGCTCGGAGAGGGATCCATCGCCGTCGTCATCATCAACCATCCTCCATCACCAATTTCATGATGCTCACCGCCCGTGCGTGAGTAATTCCATCGTGAAGCTTGCTGGGCGGTGATGGGTTGGATGAGATTTATCATGTGTCGAGTTAGTTTTGTTAGGGTGTGATCCTAGTATCCACTATGTGCGAGATTGATGTTGCTATGACTTTGCTATGTAATACTTGTCACTAGGGCCCGAGTGCCATGATTTCAGATCTGAACCTATTATGTTTTCATGACTATATGTGAGTTCTTGATCCTATCTTGCAAGTCTATAGTCACCTACTATGTGTTATGATCCGGCAACCCCGAAGTGACAATAATCAGGACCACTCTAGGTGATGACCGTAGTTTGAGGAGTTCGTGTATTCACTATGTGTTAATGCTTTGGTCCGGTACTCTATTAAAAGGAGGCCTTAGTATCCCTTAGTTTCCGCTAGGACCCCGCTGCCACGGGAGGGTAGGACAAAAGATGTAATGCAAGTTCTTTTCCATAAGCACGTATGACTATATTCGGAATACATGCCTACATTATATAGATGAATTGGAGCTAGTTACATGTCACCTATGTTATGAGTATTTACATGATGAACCGCATCGGCATAATTCTCCATCACCGATCCAATGCCTCTGAGCTTTTCATATATTGTTCTCCGCTCATTTACTTTTTCGTTTTACTGTTACAATCACTACAAAACCCAAAATATTACTTTTGCTACCGTTACCGTTACTTCCATATTACTTTGCTACTAAATACTTTGCTGCGGATACTAAGTTATCCGGTGTGGTTGAATTGACAACTCAACGCCAATAGTTGAGAATATTCTTTGGCTCCCCTTGTCGAATCGATAAATTTGGGTTGAATACTCTACCCTCGAAAAAATTGCGATCCCTATACTTGTGGGTTATCAAGACTATTTTCTGGTGCCATTGCCGGGAGCATAGCTCTATTCTTTGAGTTACTTGGGATTTATATCTGCTGGTCACTATGAAGAACTTGAAGGCGAGAAAACAAAAGTTTATCCCTCAACTACGAGGGAGGTAAGGAACGCCATTTAGCTCAACACTTGATTCACCTTCATTGAGTAAGCTTGCGACACCTAAACCTGCTACGCTACTCATTACGATATGTGCATGTTATTGATGATGCCATACGCTATGCATGATACTTATGATGAAACTACTTCTATGCTTGATACTCTTGTGCCACTTGGTGAATTTCTTGATGAACAACTTGCTGGGGCTAGAGAGAATGAAATTATTGAAGCGATAATATCGATGATAGTGATGATGAAGACTCTCCCCAATAAATATGAATTGCCTCTTGTGCACGAGGTTATGTTACGGAAGAAGAAGCTGCTAGAGCTATTTTAGCTTGAAATGATAGATATGATCTTAAGAAGTTATTAGCTAAATGGAAGCAGCAATCTCTTAATGCTAGAATGAAACCCGACCCTAATTTTCTACTTCACCTATACGTATTCTTGATAAGGATTATGAATTCTCTGTTGATCTTGATATAATTACTTTGGTTGAATCTGATCCTTTTATGGCTATGAATCTGAAACTGTTGTGGCACATCTTACTAAATTAAATGATATAGCCACCTGTTCACTAATGATGAGAAATCTACGCTACCTTTATATCCTTAAAATATTTACATTCTCATTAAAGGGTGATGCTAAGATATGGTTTAATTCTCTTGCTCTGGTTGTGTCGTAGTCCGGGATATGATTTATTACTTCTCTGCTAAATATTTCCCTGCTCATAAGAAACAAGCTACTTTAAGGGATATATATAACTTTGTGCAAATTGAAGAAGAGAGTCTCCCACAAGCTTGGGGAAGGCTTCTCAATGTAATGCTTTACTGATCATCCTCTTAAGAAAAATGAAATACTTGATATCTTTTATAATGGACTAACAGATGCTTCGAGAGATTACCGGATAGTTGTCTGGTTACATTTTCATGGAAAGAACACGGATGAAGCTGAAATTTTATTGAATAATATGTTGACAAATGAAATAATTGGACACTTCCTGAGCCAACTCTTGAGCCTATTTCTAAACCAACTCCGAAGAAGAGGGGTGTTCTATTTCTCAGTCCTGAAGGTACGCAAGAGGCAAAGAAATATATGAAAGAAAAGGGTATACAAGCTGAAGATGTTAAGAATTTACCGCCTGTTGAAGAAACATATGATCTTAATCCATTACCTATTCAAGAAACTCATGGTCTTGATAGCCCGACACAGGTAGTAAAGGTAAATTCTCTCTATAGATTTGATGAAGGTGATATTCCTCACTATAAGTCTGCTAGACAATGCTTAAAAGAGTTTGATAATTTTATTGTCAAACAAGAAAACTTCAATGCTTATTTTGGTAGACAATTGAAATACAATTCCGATATGCTTGAACACCTGGGTGATTATATGTCTAGAGTTAAAGGTGAACTTAAACTCATTAGTAAACATGCTTCTATGGTTACTACTCAAGTAGAACAAGTACTTAAGGCTCAAAATGATTTGCTCAATGAATTGAATAGTAAGAAAAATGATTATGCTGTTAGAGTGGCTACTAGAACCGGTAAAAGGACTCAGGAACCTTTGTATCCTGAAGGCCACCCTAAGAGAATTGAACAAGATTCTCAGAGAAATAAGATTGATACACCTAGTCCTTCTAAAAAGAAGAAAAAGAAAAATGATAGGACTTTGCATGCTTCTAGTGAACCTATGCTGAAACACATGAGAATCCAAATGATATTTCTATTTCTGATGCTGAAACACAATCTGGTAATGAACATGAACCTAGCGATAATGTTAATGATGATGTTCATGATGATGCTCAACCTAGCAATGACAATGATGTAGAGATTGAACCTGCTGTTGATCTTGATAACCCACTGTCGGTGTCAAAACCGGCGGATCTCGGGTAGGGGGTCCCGAACTGTGCGTCTAGGCGGATGGTAACAGGAGACAAGGGACACGATGTTTTACCCAGGTTCGGGCCCTCTTGATGAAGGTAAAACCCTACGTCCTGCTTGATTAATATTGATGATATGTGTTACAAGAGTGGATCTACCACGAGATCAAAGAGGCTAAACCTTAGAAGCTAGCCTATGGTATGATTGTTCGTGCTATGGACTACAACCATCCGGTTTATATAGACACCGGAGAGGGCTAGGGTTACACAAAGTCGGTTACAAAGGTAGGAGATCTACATATCCGTATCGCCAAGCTTGCCTTCCACGCCAAGGAAAGTCCCATCCGGACATGAGACGAAGTCTTCAATCTTGTATCTTCATAGTATTGGAGTCCGGCCGATGATGATAGTTGACTATCCGGACACCCCTAGTCCGGAACTCCCTCAGTAGCCCCCGAACCGGGCTTCAGCGACGATGAGTCCGGCGCGTATATTGTCTTCGGCGTTGCAAAGCGGGTTCTCCTTCAAACTTCATGTTCCGTCGAATAGTGTGCGGCTTCCTTATAAATGTTGCGCTCCTTGGCTTCTCGCCCAATAATGGCCTTCTTCCGTGTCGTCTGCGAATCACGAAAGGCTGGGGTATTTTACATTTACCCCGAGCCGTGCGAGCAACCGCCTATAAGAGGCGAGATCTAGATCGATTCACACCATCCTCCATCCATGAGTTCTCATCGAGCGCCTCGACAAAATCCATTCCATCATGGATAGCCGCGGCTCCTCCTCTCGCTCTCAGCCCTAAGCCGGGGAGATTGGGGAGATGCTCAGTTCCACACACGCGAGCTAGTGGTACTCCAAACCGAGGATATCTTCCCCAGCTTTCATGGTTCGGTTCGAGCCGGACTAGCCACCTACAAGGGTGGAAGGCGGCGGAGGCGTCCCTAACCCTTCAAAGGGGCGGGTATGCTTTGTCCCCTATCTAATAAGGGGACTCGGTTTCCATACAACCCGTTTCTCCGGGGCTCCTAGAGTTCTCGGACTCAGCTTCACCACCTCCGCCCGCCTCCATTTTGCACATCGGGCCGTAGCTCTTCTTGAGCTGTTCTTGGGCATCGAGCCCCATTTTGCTGCTGTGGAAGAGATTGTTTTGTCTCGTACCCCATTCTCATGAGGGGTCGATATATCAAGTGGGCGGAGCGAAATATGGCGCTTGTCGCGGGACGGATATCTATCCGGCACCCGAAAAGCGTCCAAGGCCAACCTTGAATGGTTCTACATGGAGGGCGCCCTCTGCGGATCGATTCGGATCGGCCTCCGGAGTTCAACAATGCTCCCTTGAAGAAAGCGCTGAGTTGGCGCCGCGGAGCCCTCAGCGGGAAGATGATAGGGCGTCCATTATCTGATGGGCGGATTAGGTTCTTGGCCCTCCGGATTGACCATGATTGGAGTCATGGCCGTGCATTATCGAGGGGTGCAGCCACTCCAATATAGGGGCCACCCTATGTGGGATTTCAACGGGAAGATGGCGCCACCGCCATGGCCTCAAGGGCCAGGCTCGGCAGCCGATCGGCAAAGATCTGTCCGGCTTGTACAAGGGAGAGGAGGAGGACTTCCTCCGCGAATCCGTTGAATGGATTTTCTATGAATAACCCTCGGAGCTGGGTAGCGGATTTTCATCTACCGATCCATACTTTTAAAGTCAAGTATCTTACTCGTGATTACGGCGCGGAGGCTGCGCCGGGGCGTGGAGGGCATCTGAAGCCTAACTCCACAGCCGAGGATCGGGCGATCCCTTGATCCGACCTCGAAGAGGATTCGGACATAAAGGTGGAGCTAATTGGCGGGTGTTCCACCAGCGTAGCATAGACAATGCCCTAGTCGCCATTACGGTGACTACCCGGTTTGTTCCGGCCTCCCGGTGACTCGACCGGGGTCTTGACACCATCATTTGATCCGCTCAATTCGACCATCCCATCTTGATGGTGCATCGCGGAGGTGCCTTTAAGGCGGGAAGCCGAACCAGCGGCGGCGACCAACCAGGTCGATCCGGCCCAGCAGGCGGAAGAAGGAGTGCGGCAACGAACTGAAACATCGCTGCAGCGTTCACGAACACCGCTATTTTAAGGAAGGATCCCAGGATGTATATTAATGCTCATAACTTTTCGGAAGGCGCTCGCGGACAATGTCGGAGAGATTGCCAATCAAGCCTCCTTGAGCCATGCTCCAACGCATGGTCCGGGAGGCGAATACAAAGCATGAGCGGACGCTCCTCCGACGGAGGATCTGACAGCTATCCGCCACCCGATCTGAGGTGGAGAGCACCATGAATCACAGGCGTCGCCGACAGTTCTTCGTGTGCGTGTTTCTCCCGGGCGTTAAATGCCTTTGATGCGGAAGCAGCGCACCTCCGTGCCGCTCAAGATGGGTTAACGAGCCACGGGCGGTATGTGAAAGACATACGGGTAAGTAATTTTAATAGTTATATATGCAGTAGCCCGAGACTTAAAATAGTTGAAATAACTGATTTAAGGATCAATTATTATCTGAGGATCTTATGGAGAAGAATACCCATCTGTCCCGGGGCTCCAAGAGTGCAAGGCCCAACTTGAGGCCGCCTTTGCGCCATGAGAGGAGCCACGAGACCCCCAGCTGGTAAGGCGTGCTTTGAAAAGATAATTATTTAACAAAGTGCAGCGTGAATCGCGATAATATTGCGGAGGGCGGACTAGATCCGGACAAGCAACAGCTCTGCGTCGGCTAAAGGCGGCGAGAGGTGCTTATGAAGGTGCAGCGAGGAGAAACAAGCTCCAAGATGCCCACACCCAGCAAGGAGAAGAGCTGAAAGGTGTTAGGACCCAGTATGCAGCTCAAGTGAAGGAGAATCAGCGGCTTCGTCGCGGCATTTATAGTAAGTGCTTGAACAAATTCCTTTGAAAAAGAAGAATTGGCGAGGAAGTCGATTGGCGAAATATGTCTTTAGGTGTGCTCACAGGTAAGCCTTCTTGGAGAAATGCACTGGTCAGCGGGTGACCAACTTCGAGCTGGTGCAATTGCTCGAGCGTGTTCGCGAGGCGATGAGTGGCGTCGTTCATGCTTTATGGCCATTCGTCTCCCTACCCGAGGGCCTTGGTGAGCTTGCTGAGAAGCTTGGGAACGCAGCGGCGCCTCCGTTTGTGGAAGATATCGGCCTGCCGTCAGGCGCCGAGGAGGCTGGGCCATGGTGAAGACACGTTACGAAGGCTGACCCAAACCACATGGCGAGGTCGGACCTGCGGGCTGATGGGAAGGAGATCCTGTGAGCTTGATGTGCGGCCAAGTAGAATGGCTGCGAAATATTCCCAACAGGACTGTAAATTAGACAGCTGTTAGATGGGATTGAGGAGGAGTACAATCGGTCGGTTTGCGATGTAATTTGAAATGACATGTAAAATGCCTTCTAGCGGATTGTAGATCGTTTGTCTTTGCGGACCGTTTAGCTTCAACCTCGGGACCCAACAGTCCGGAGTGTGTCGAATACCCTTACGGTTGTAAAAAAACCGGGCATGCATGGAGACAAGGCGTCGGGGTCATAATTGCTTTATCGGACAAGTGCCCAACTAGTTATGTTATATTACATGGTTAGTAAAAACATCTTCCGGGAGAATAGTTAGTTAAGGGTTCCTTTCCACAGGGAGGCATGCCCTAAAGTGCAATTCGGACTGTGAAAATAGCAGAAAAAAGCATCAGGGGCAGATAAATAAGTAAGTAATAAATTATTTTTCAAGTCACCGACCGAATATTCTCTTAAAACGCTAGCTTCGGCTTCACCCGTCGAGGTACACATCCGGTGACCAGCGTAGCAATCGCAGAGGTGCTCCTTTACCTCCTAGCGAACAATTGGGAGCGTGAGGGTAAGCACAGAGCCGAGCAACCCAGCTTGGCCAAAACTTAAGTCATATCGATGCATACAATGGTGAACAAAAGGTACATGCGGAAGTATGACACATGTATTGGGCATGAAGCCCGTATGAATAAGCTTCAGTTAAAGAAGCCCCCAGGTATAATGAGTGCGAGGAGCACATCAAGTGTGTGCAAACAAAGCACAAATCAGCCTATAAAAGGTATTGAAAAAAAAAGTGGGAAGAAGGAGAGGACAAGAGCAGTAAAAAAAAAGGGGTGGGCGGGGGTGAGGCGAACCCGAGTCGGCGTTAAGCGTAGAATCTTGGAGGCGGGCTGCGTTCCATGTGTTCGGCTCGAGTCGGTTGTCGGATCGTTCGTGAGCGGTATGCTCCGCTGGTCGGGACTTGATGCGATGATGAAGGACCTTCCGCTTGGGCTTAAGTTTGTCCTTTTCTTGTCCGGCGGGCATAGAACAAGTTCGCCAACATTGTAAGTTTTGGCCCGTACTTCTACTGCTTTGATATCTTGAGCCTGCTGGCGATGAAATCGGAGCGAGCCTTTGCCACGTCCGCTCCTCCTCTAAAGCGTCAAACTGTCTGGCGATCCAACTCGGCTTCTCTTTCTTCGTACATGCGCTACGAGGTGAGTCATGAATTATATCGCGAAGCGAGAACTGCCTCTGCGTCGTATACCATAAAAATGGTGTGAATCCGGTAGTTCGGTTTGGCGTGGTCCGCAGCCCCAGTCTGGTCGAGCTCCTCTACCCGGTCGTGTTAGATTCCTTGAGGACCGCACTAATGCAGGTTTGATGCCGCTCATGATTAGACCGTTTGCTAGCTCGACTTGACCGTTAGTTTGGGGTGATAGGCTGAGCGTGTCGAGCTTGATGCCCATGTTTTGCACGAGTTTAACCTCGTCGGCCGTGAAGTTCGTGCTCTTACCGGTGATGATCTTTGTGGGGGCGTAAAAGCGGTGTACTACCCGGATATGAAGTCTATCACGGTCCGGATTCTGCGTTTTAACGGCTTGGCCTCAATCCATTTGGTGAATTTGTCCACCATGACCAATAAGTATTTGTGCTTGTGGGTTCCCCTTTAAGGGGTCCAACCATGTCAAGCCCCGGACCATGACGGCGGGTGATGGGTATAGTTTTGAGGCGGTGGGTGGCATGTGGCTCTGATTAGCAAAGAGCTGGCAACCGGCGCATCGTTGGACTAAGTCTGAGCATCTGCCGGGCTGTCGGCCAATAAAATCCTGTCTGGAAGGCCTTGCCTACAAGGGCCGGGCTGCAACGTGGTGCCCGCCCGAGTCGGCGTGAATTTCAGCCAGGAGATTTCGCCCTTCCTCTTGAGATACACCTTTGAAGGACTCGGTTGTGCTTTTCTTATAAAGTTCTCCCTCATGGACCTTGTAGGCTTTAGATCGCCGAACTATGCAGCGGGCCTCATTTTGGTCTTGGAAGTTCTGCCGCATTAAGTAGGCTAGGAATGGTTACGTCCGCAGGGCAATTTCTGCCATTATTTCGTGAAATTTGAAGGTGTTATTTCATTGGCTGAGCCGCCGATTGTGTCGAGAATGGTGCGAGTTAGGTGATGCAGCTGGCTCCGGATTGTTATTTCGGACTCCTCTTCCCATATCTGGATGGCTTAAAGAGCCGTTCGAGGAAGATTTTGGAGGGGCGGCGTCTCGTTTAGCGCCGATGCGTGCTAACTACGTCTGCTGCTGGTTATTATCCGGGCTACATGGTGGAATTCGAGTCCTTGAACCGGTGACATTTTAGGGCGGCGTTGCGGTAGCTGCCATTTTGGGATCTTTGGCGTCAAAGTCTCCATTTACTTGGGATATTGCGAGTTTGAATCCCGCACCTCTAGGCGTTGAATGCCCATGGAATTGCCATCCGGAGGCCATGTAGAAGGGCCTCGTGTTCGGCTGCGTTGTTGGAGTCCATGTACATTATTTGAAATGCGTATTGGATTGTGTCTCCGGTTGGGGACGTCGGACGACGCCAGACCCCAAGCCAGCCAACATTTTGGATCCGTCGAAATGCATGATCCGGTTGGATTCTGCGCCCGTACTCTTTAGGGAGTTAACCCGGTCCATCGGCGACGAGTCAGCCAGAACCTGTGACTTTATAGCTCGCCGTGGTTTGTAGGTTATGTCAAATAGTAAGAGCTCGATAGCCCATTTTGCAATCCTGCCCGTTGCCTCGCGATTGTTTGTAATATCGTTGAGAGGTACTTCGGAGGCCACCGTTATTGAACACTCTTGAAAGTAGTGTCGCAGCTTCGGGATGCCATGAACACCGCATCGCTATCTTTTGATAATGTGGGTGCAGGGATTTGCATGGAGTTAGAGCGGTGGATCGTAGTACAATTGGTTTTGAAGAGGAATCTGTGCCCTTTTGTTTCTCGTTCAACGGCGAGTACCGCAATGACAACTTGATGTGTTGCTGCGATATATAATAACATAGGTTCGCCCAGGTTGGTAGCGACGAAACCGGGTTGTTGCGAGAATGGCCTTTATTTCTTCGATTACGGTTGTGGCATCCGTCCATTCGAAATGTTCGGTCTTGGGAGGAGGCGGTAGAGGGCGAGCCTTTTCTCCCAAGCGGAGATGAAGCGACTTAAGGCCGCTCGCATCCGGTTAGTTTTGTATCTGCTTGAGGTCTTTTGGGATATCCAATTGTGACAGAGCTCGGATTTTGGCGGGTTTGCTTCAATTCCTCTACGGATCTGATGAAGCCTAAGAGCTTTCGGCTGATGCGCCAAAGGCGCATTTTCCAGATTGAGCTTAATGTCATATGCTCGGAGGTTGTCGAATGTTACCCTCAAGTCTTCTACTAGAGTTCCGGCGTGTTTGGTCTTGGCGACCGCATCGTCTCGTATGCCTCTACCGTTTTGCCTATCTGGGTAGCGGACATGTTTAAATCATGCGCTGATATGTTGCGCGGCGTTTTTTGAGTCGAAGGGCATTGTGTTGAAGCGAGAATGGCCCATATGGAGTAATGAATGCCGTTGCGGCCTGATCTTTCTCCGCCATCTTGATTTGATGGTATCCGGAGTATCGTCGAGGAAGCACAATGAATCGTGCCCTGCGGTAGCATCGATGATTTAGTCGATCGAGGGAGGAAAGGGTCCTTTGGACAGGCCTTATTAAGGTCTTTAAAATTGTGAGAGCGCCGGATTTGTCCTTTTGGTACCATTACTAGATTGGCTAGCCAGTCCGGATGTTTTATATCTCGATGAATCGGCTTCTAAGAGTTTGGCTAGCTCCTCTCCATTGCTGTCTTTTGGGTTGGGAAAATCGCCGAAGAGCTTGTTTGGTGGCTTGAATCCTTTTAGGATATTTAGGCTGTGCTCTGCCCGACTGCGTGGGATTCTGGCATGTCGAAGGGTGCCGGGCAAAATGTCCCAATTTTCCGAAGGAATTCTCGTAGTCTTGACCGACATCGGGACTTAATTGTGCCCCAATGGAGCCGTCTTTGTGGGGTCCGTTGGATGGACCTGAAATTTGACTATTTAAATCTGCTGGTTTAAAAGAGGTGGACTTGGACCTCTTATCGGTATCACATCGTCCCTATCCACCGTGGGCGCAGCGTAGTTAGTTCCTCTGCCGCTAGGGCTTGGACAATGCCTCTAGGGCGGTCGGCTGTCTTATTTTCAGCGTAGTCTTGTATTATAGCGACCGACCTCGAGACGGTCAAGCCTACTGTGTTTCTATGCCATCCACGGATCGGTATCTTTGGCACACACGGTACATCAATGTATATATCAAACTGCAATCACATGCATAAATAACGTAAAACTGATATATATACCTCATAAGTCACAATGAAACAAATAGTCGGGTGTGGAGTCCCATCAACGCCATCGGCCGGTTGAGTGTAGATCGTAACCACATGCACCGTATTCTTACTCGTCGGAAGAAAGTATACGCAACATGATACGTTGCAGCCATGTAGGTCGATTACATTGAATGTCTTGGCAAGATCTAACATGAGAAAACAGATGATAAAACTATACTATATGCAATATGGCTTTTTGGCTCACGTATGCGAGTTTTGTTTGCGTAAAAGCTGATTTATTTTCCCTACATCAAAGGAATAAATGAAGTCTGTACTATGGAGTTTTCTATCATGACATGGTTCCACCAACCGATGTCTCATAGCCCAAAATCATCATAAGTTGCCCACAATTAAGTTATGAATCCGGTGTTGAGAGTTCGAGATAGATCCAGTCCGGATGCTCAAATTGTCCGTAACAGGGACACGGCTAATCGATTAGGTTTTAACCCTCTGCGAGGTTTGTACACTTTACCCATAGATTCGATCCCTCTTTTTCGTTCTCCCACTTGAGGTGTTTGAGAACAAGGCGGCCGAAACATGGTCTTCCGAAGAGTTCCCATGACCATTGTCGGGTGCTCATCCAATCCTCTGTAGTTCTACATCTGCTAGCACCGTCCCGGCCAGTCACAACTAAGGTCAACCAAGCGAGCCCATAGTGACTTGCGGTTGCACGGAGTAAGCTTAGGGCATGAAGTATTCTTCCGTCTCTTTGAGCCGGGTGAAGCTTTCCGTAAGATGTCATGGCTTCTCCATGCATCCGGCCATCCTTTGGTTTCTCCAGGTGCCGTCAACCGTCCTTCACCCAGTGGTGTGTATTGAATTCTTGTCTCGAGTCTTGAAGTCTTGAGGCCTTGAAGATGCAGTCCTTGCAGATGCCATCATGGAGTTATCGTCATTGGCGTAGAGTCCTCCTTCTTCACACCACTCTCGTGCACTCATACCAAACCCGTCTACTATAGCGTAGCATTAAAATAAAATATCGTCCGGGCTTGGTAACGAGGTGATGGGTTCCTACCTCATGCATACTACTCAACTACAAGAATTCAATATCACTCTTGTAGGGTTGTTGCAAAGATGCCACTAAATGCAATAAAAACATAGGTATGAAAGCATGGTCAAGTGAGCGTGCACGGTAAGTTGATGAAGATAACAACACTCTAAAAATAACTTGATAGGACTATACGCAACTCTACGATGAAATCTATGATAACAAACATGACATTCACATAAGCAAACATACTAGCAAGCAATTTCTAAGACTCACAAAAAATCAACAAACAAAATGCAAATCACGAGAGAACACAAAATAAATAAATAAATAAATAAATAACCAATGAAAACTACATGAGAAACTACTAAAGAAAATTCTAAGACATAACCCAAAATAGCTTTGTCCTAAGTAAAATTTAACAACAAAGAAAATACCAACATAATAAATAAAAAAAAGAAAATATAAAACAACTAATTTTAACAGAAAGTATTTTCCTTAAACTTTTAATAGCAAAAAGAAACAAATAAAAAGCTTTTATGAAACACTAACTATGACCTAAACAAGTTTTCATACAAAACTAAGTAAAATACTTTTTAAATAAAAACAAATTTTCTTTTGTTGACTAACAGAAACAAAACTAAATTTTTCAAGAGTGACAAAAAGAAATAATTTAAAACTAATAAAAACAATAAAGAAAAGACTAAAACAAAACTATAACTAAAACAATACTGTTTTGCTAAAAACTTAATTTAAAATAAACTAAAATAAACCACTATATGCTACTGGATAAACAAAGGTCCTAGAGACCAGGAGCAAAAAGTATCGATTAGAAAATAATATTCCTAACTCAAAATAGCTCAAATCTAGTGATTTGAGAAAATTCATCTAAACACAAATTTAAACTGCTCAAATATGAAATAAAATTGAACTAACAGAAACTTCATAAAATTTGTGATCCAAGGCAGTTGGAATCACTCAAAATACCTCGTAGATAATTAACTATGGATTTTACAAGATTGAAACTATTTAGTTTTCAAAACAGAACGAAAAAAAGTAGTAGGTCGGGATTTCTGTAGCAGTTCGATGATGAGGTTACGGTGGAGCTCGGACGTCCTCGGTGGCCCTCTGGCGTCGGGAAGGGATGGTCGAGGGCGGAGGAGGCGGAGCGGGTGGTGGGGTCTGTGGGTGGCGGGGATGGCGGAGGTGGTGGGGTGGGGCGGCAATGGCGGTGGTGGTCCGGCGAACTCCGTGAGGTGGCGTGATAGTGTGGGGCGAGAGGCGGCTCTAGGTGCGGGAATGGGTGCGGGAGGTGGCCATTTATAGGGGCAGGTCGGTTTGGAGGAGGGCAAGGGATTTGCGAATCCAGCGATTCAGCGATGCTCCAGTGATGGTGGAGATCTGGAGCATCTCGTCGGGAGGAAAGAGATGATTGATGCGGATCGGGCGGTTGGCCCAAAAAACAGTACCTTCCTTTTTTAATAACCCATGAAGAAGAATCATTTTAGGAAATAAAATGAAAATAAAATATAGGAGTATTATATATCAAAATGATCGAAAAAATAAGCCCAATTTAATGGGATATTTTCGAGGGCAAATAAAATACTTTTTGAAAAATCATTTTTTTTAAATTCAAACAAAAATCAAATGACTCTCAAAACTCTATGGAAAATTTATTCCAACATTTTTGGGGTGTCATGTTACTCCCTCTCAACACTTTTGTTAAAGTGTTCTTTGTTAGAAAAGTTTTTGAATAAAACTCAAATGCCACTTTGAGTTAAAAACAAAATTTAAAATGACAAATTCAAAATGAAATTTTTCTTCACTTCCCACTCTCTTTCATTGAAGAAATCATGAGGATCATTGAGTGGCATGAAGTTTGAAATATTTCCAAATTCAAATATTTTCAAACAGAAGCATTTTTTTTGGAAGTCCTTTTATTCCCTCTCAACAAAACTTCAAAAGTTTAAAATTCCAATCAATTTCACTCAATCGATCACTCAACAATCAATCAAACAATCATATATTTTAATTATTATAACATTCCAAAAATTAGAATTTTGGGATGTTACATGTATCTGGATCACTGGCGAGAGTGATTATCCCATTGGGTCCGGGCATTTTGAGCTTCATGTACCCGTAGTGGGGTATAGCTTGGAAGATTGTGAATGCCTCTCGCCCTAACAAAGCGTGATATCCGCTGCGAATGGGGCCACTTGGAGCGTGACCTCCTCGGACCTGTAATTGTCCGGTGAGCGAACACTACATCTAGTGTGATTTTTCTGTGCAGCGTACTTCTCGACTAGGGATTATCCCTCTGAATGTTGTCTTCTTTGCGCTCAATGCGGCTCCAGTCAATTTCCATTTTTGAAGGGTTTCCTCATAGATGAGGTTTAATCATGCCGCCATCCATGAGTACCTTAGTAAGGCGGAAACCGTCCACTATCGGACCGAGGACCAATGCGGCTGGTGCTCTAGCTGTTGAATTTAGGTTAAATCGTTGGCATTGAAGGTGATAGCCATGTCGCTCCATGGATTTGTTGTTGCTACTTGGTAGACTTGGCGAGGCTGCGGATTGTTCGTTTCGCATGTTATTTGATCACGAAGTCTCGAAGGCTGTTAATAACGTCTTGGTACTGCTGGGTTGGTTGCCGGGCTAAAAAGCCTCGCCACTTTTGGCCACTGCCGTAGTATCCAACACGCTCGAAGGCTGTGTGTTGGAGTGGCGCCCTCCGTCTTTGTGGATTTTGCAGGTCCGTTGAGCCATCCCTCGATCTGATTCCGTACCCTTTAAGCGGTTTTGCTTTTGGTTTTAACCGGGTGCTTGAGTATGAAGCACCCTTTTATTTCGGACTGGGTTTGTATTCGGGGCGGATTGTCCCAAAACCTAGTTTGGTTCTCGGGCACTCTCCATCGCGATATTTTTATGCGATGGTCGCTAGGTCGGCGAGTGTGAAACTTATGACGGCGATGGCGTTATGATTCCCTTGTCCGTGCAATTGTTGCGGAAGATTGAAATCGCGCTTTCTTCATGGCGTCCTTTATCCTGTTCATAACGGGAGGAATCGCCCGATAATGATGTCTTGTTTCATCGGGCTCTTGCCGTATTTGAGATAGATCGCTTATGTTTGGGTGGGCGGGTGGAATTAAGTTGGAACCCGCCCGGTCTGAGGCTCAAAGGCCAAGAAGCTTCGGATTCGGAGCTTGGTTTCTTGGCGCTTTCAACAAATCTGGTCGATGCGACTTTAGGTTCGAGTATTTGATTGGCGTCCGTCCCTCGCGGGAATCCGGCATGGAGGATCCGGAATCGGACATAGTTGGATTTTAACATAGAAGAAGAGTCGCCGCATTGTTCCTCTACCACGACAACATGGTGGGTAACACAGGAGAGTTAATTTCTCTCGGATCGGTTTTAATCCCAATCGATCGTAGTCGGTAGCGACTCCCGAGCGGTGATGCGATCAAGAGCTCGTTCTGAGAGGAGGCTCAGCGGATCTAGCTGCTCGGCGAATTACGAGCTGGCGTGAAGATCGCTTTAATGACTTGAGAGGTCATTGTCGGGCGGTGGCGAGCAGTGATCATGAAAACCGCCTAGCGGATAGTCTGGCGGCGGTCAAAGCTCCTTGATGGGCGCCGTCTTTAAAGGCGGAAAAGGCATCCTTCTGATGGTGACGCACGAGGAACTCTCAATGAAAGCACCAATGTCGGTGTCAAAACCGGCGGATCTCGGGTAGGGGTCCCGAGCGTGCGTCTAGGCGGATGGTAACGGAGACAAGGGACACGATGTTTTACCCAGGTTGGGCCCTCTTGATGGAGGTAAAATCCTCGTCCTGCTTGATTAATATTGATGATATGTGTTACAAGAGTGGATCTACCACGAGATCAAAGAGGCTAAACCTAGAAGCTAGCCTATGGTATGATTGTTAGTGCTATGGACTCAGCCATCCGGTTTATATAGACACGGAGAGGGCTAGGGTTACACAAAATCGGTTACAAAGGTAGGAGATCTACATATCCGTATCGCCAAGCTTGCCTTCCACGCCAAGGAAAGTCCCATCCGGACACGGGCGAAGTCTTCAATCTTGTATCTTCATAGTCTTGGAGTCCGGCCGATGATGATAGTTCGGCTATCCGGACACCCCCTAGTCCGGAACTCCCTCACCCACAATCAAAGAATCAACGCTATGATAAGAGAGAATTTGTTGCTAGGAAACATGGTAAAGAAAGAGAACCATGGGAGAAAGATCTGGAAGCTGAAATTTCCACCATGCTTGCTAATTATACTTTTAAGGTGGAATACCAAAGAAACTTGCAGATCCAGGAGTACCAACTATACCATGCTCCATTAAAAGAAACTATGTTAGAACTGCTTTATGTGATCTTGGAGCCGGTGTTAGTGTTATGCCTCTCTCTTTATATTGTAGACTTGATTGGAATAAGTTGACACCTACTGAAATATCTTTGCAAATGGCTGATAAATCAACTGCTATACCTGTCGGTATTTGTGAGGATGTGCCTGTTGTAGTTGCAAATGTTACTATTTTAACGGACTTTGTTATCCTTGATATTCCCGAGGACGATAGTATATATGTCTATTATTCTTGGAAGACCTTTTTTGAATACTGTAGGGGCTGTTATTGGTTGCAACAAAGGAATGTCACTTTTCATGTTAATGGCAATGAGCATACGGTACACTTTCCGAGGAAACAACCTCAAGTTCATAGTATCAACTCTCTTGGAAAAATTCCATCGATTATTTTTGGAGGTTTTGAATTTCCTCTCCCAACTGTCAAGAAGAAATATGATATTCTTATTATCGGGGATGTGCATATCCCTGTTGAGGTAACATAGTGTTTTTGGAAATTTCTCGGTTCCATGTTATTGGAATGAGTTTGTTAACAAGACTGATCAACCTTGTTAGTGGATTCCTTTTGATGAGCATGAGATGGATGAAACTAGAAGGCACAACCTACATGCCCTCCTTTACCTTCTATTATTTAGAATAAATAAAGTAAAAATAGTATTTTTACATACATTTTACGAGTTAACCATGCAATATAAAATACCCCAAAAATAAAAGTTCTCCAAATGCCCAGTAATTTAATATGATTTTTTACGGAATATTTGAGAATATCATGCTTGAGAACACAGCGGGGAGCAAGCAGGTGGCCACGAGGTCGAGGCGCGCCCCCCCGTGGGCCCATGGTGGCTCCCTCCCTTATTCCTGCACCCACACTTCTTCCTCCCAAAAAATCACCATCCAGCTCAAGCACGAGTTCTAGATCATTTTGCTGCGATTTTCGATCTCCTTGCTCAAGCACCTCTCACAAAACTGCTTGGGGATTGTTCCTTGATATGTGACTCCTCCATTGGTCCAATTAGTTTTTGGTTCTAGTGCTTTATTCATTGCAAATTTGTGTTGCCTAGGTGACCATGTTCTTGAGGTTGCATGTCAAATTTATATGGTTCTAAGTAGTTCTAACGCATGATATAGGCTCTAGGCACTTGTAGGAGTAGTTGCTATCAATTTTGTTGAGCTTGGTTCACTTTTATTTGAAGTTACTAAAAATTTCAGAAATTTTTCAGAGGAAGAAAATATGCTTAGGAAAATGTACCAAGGTGGTTCTTCAAGGAAGCAAGGACCCGGATTATGTCGTGATCTTGACGATGAGCCACCAAGGCATGATCTTGACCTTGTGAATGGCCTTCAGAGGACTTTATGGATCGAGTGGGAATCAAGGAAGAATTTAACGCATATTTGCGTAACACCGATCTTGTGAGCTTCGAGGAGGAAAAGTGCCGCCAGTACCACTATCTCACTAGTTCCTTCGTGAGGAGGTTTGAATTTTCATCTCACGCAATTCTCCAACTGTCCTGTTTGATCTTTATGAAAAATCTTATACAATGGACTTAGAGGATTTTACCACTGCTTGCAAACTTTCACAATGGGATAGTGCTAGTGAACCTCGCAAATCTGAATTTAGAAATTTTCTTGCTAGTATAACCGTGGGGGAATCTAGAGATATAGCACAAGCCACCATAGGGAGCATTCATTTTCCTGCTATACATTATTTTGCTCTCTTCATAGGTAGGTGCATAAATGGTAAAGATGAAGCATGTCATATATGTGTGCCCACGACCTCGGTATTCTTAGGAGTCTTTGTGTTAGGAGACAAATCTTATAATTTGGGAGCCATTGTAGTGTAGGTTGCATCTTAATAGATTTAATGGAGATTTCTTTGGTGGAATTTATGCAACCCGCTTAGCTGATTTTCTTGGTGTAACCATACGTAATGATGATATTGAATTGCCTCCTACTTATCTAGACTTTAATGCTATGGTTCACCACCAGTTTGTCGAGAGGAATGAACTGTTGGGGAACGTAGTAATTTCAAAAAAATTCCTACCCACACGCAAGATCAAGGTGATGCATAGCAACGAGAGGGGAGAGTGTTGTCCACGTACCCTCGTGAGACCCGAAAGCGAGCGTTAGCACAACCACGGTTGATTTAGTAAATGCGTCTTCACGGCCTGACCGATCAAGCACCGAAACTACAGCACCTCCGAGTTCTTGCACACGTTCAGCTCGATGACGTTCCCTGGACTCCGATCCAGCAAAGTGTCGGGGAAGAGTTCCGTCAGCATGATGGCGTGGTGACGATCTTGATGTTCTACCATCGCAGGGCTTCGCCTAAGCATCGCTACAATATTATCGAGGAGAACTATGGTGGAGGGGGGCACCGCACACGGCTAAGAGATCTCAAGGATCAATTGTTGTCACTATAGGGTGCCCCCTGCCCCCGTATATAAAGGAGCAAGGGGGGGAGGTGCGGCCGGCTAGGAGGAGGCACGCCAGGAGGAGTCCTACTCCCACCGGGAGTAGGACTCCTCCTTCCTTGTTGGAGTAGGAGAGGAGGGAAGGAGAGGGGGGAAAGGAAGGGGGGCGCGCCTCCTACTTGTCAATTCGGACTTGGGGGAGGCGGAGGCGCACGGCTGCCCCTTGGCCGCCTCTCCTCTTCCTACACTTGGGCCCATGAGGCCCATTAACCTCCGGGGGGGTTCCGGTAACCCCCCGGTACTCCGGTATATATCCGATAACTCCGGAACCATTCCGGTGTCGAATATAGTCGTCCAATATATCAATCTTCATGTCTCGACCATTTCGAGACTCCTCGTTATGTCCGTAATCACATCGGGACTCGAACAAACTTGGTACATCAAAACTCATAAACTCATAATATAAGCATCATCGAAACCTTAAGCGCGCGGACCCTACGGGTTCGAGAACTATGTGAACATGACCTAGAACTGTTTCGGTCAATAACCAATAGCGGAACCTGGATGCTCATATTGGCTCCTACATATTCTACGAAGATCTTTATCGGTCAAACCGCATAACAACATCGTTGTTCCTTTGTCATCGGTATGTTACTTGCCCGAGATTCGATCGTCGGTATCCGATACCTAGTTCAATATCGTTACGGCAAGTCTCTTTACTCGTTCGTAATGCATCATTCGTAACTAACTCATTAATTACATTGTTTGCAAGGCTTATAGTGATGTGCATTACCAAGAGGGCCGAGATACCTCTCCGACAATCGGAGTGACAAAACCTAATCTTGAAATCGCCAACCGAACATATACCTTTGGAGACACCTGTAGAGCTCCTTTATAATCACCCGATTCGTTGTGGCGTTTGGTAGCACACAAAGTGTTCCTCCAGTAAGCAGGAGTTGCATAATCTCATAGTTATAGGAACTTGTATAAGTCATGAAGAAAGCAATAGCAATATACTAAGCGATCAAGTGCTAAGCTAACGGAATGGGTCAAGTCAATCACATCATTCTCCTAATGATGTGATCCCATTAATCAAATGACAACACATGTCTATGGTTAGGAAACATAACCATCTTTGATCAATGAGCTAGTCTAGTAGAGGCATACTAGTGACATTAAGTTTGTCTATGTATTCACACATGTATCATGTTTTCGGTTAATACAATTCTAGCATGAATAATAAACATTTATCATGATATGAGGAAATAAATAATAACTTTATTATTGCCTCTAGGGCATATTTCCTTGATCTCCCACTTGCACTAGAGTCAATAATCTAGATTACGATAATGATTTTAACACCCATGGAGTCTTGGTGCTGATCATGTTTTGCTCGTGGAAGAGGCTTAGTCAGCGGATCTACAATATTCAGATCCGTATGTATCTTCTTGAAACTCTATGTCTCCCACGGACTTGGTCCCGGATGGAATTGAGCGTCTCTTGATGTGCTTGGTCCTCTTGTGAAATCTGGATTCCTTTGCCAAGGCAATTGCACGATATTGTCACGAAGATCTTCATTGGTCCCGATGCACTAGGTATGACACCTAGATCGGAAATGAAATCTTTCATCCAGACTCCTTCATTTGCTGCTTACAAGCAGCTATGTACTCCGCTTCGCATGTAGATCCATACGGCGCTTTGTTTAGAATTGCACCAACCGACGGCTCCACCGTTCAATATAAACACGTATCCGGTTTGCGATTTAGAATCATCCGGATCGGTGTCAAAGCTTACATCAACGTAACCATTTACGACTAGCTCTTTGTCACCTCCATAAGCGAGAAACATATCCTTAGTCCTTTTCAGGTATTTGGGATATTCTTGACCGCTGTCCGATGATCCGCTCTGGATTACTTTGGTACCTACCTGCCAAGCTTATTGCTAAGCACACGTCGGTCTGGTACACAACATTGCATACATGATAGAGCCTATGGCTGAAGCATAGGAACATCTTTCATTTTCTCTCTATCTTCTGCTGTGGTGGGCATTGAGTCGACTCAACTTCACACCTTGTAACACGGGCAAGAACCCTTTCTTTGCCCAATCCATTTGAACTTTTCAAAACTTTATCAAGGTATGTGCTTTGTGATAGTCCAATTAAGCGTCTTGATCTATCTCTATAGATCTTGATGCCCAATATGTAAGCAACTTCACGAGGTCTTTCATTGAAAAACTTTTATTCAAGTATCCCTTTATGCCATCCAGAAATTCTATATCATTTCCAATTAACAATATGTCATCTACATATAATATCGAAATGCTATAGAGCTCCCACTCACTTTCTTGTAAATACATGCTTCTCCAAAAGTGCATATAAAACCATATGCTTTGATCACACTATCAAGCGTTTATTCTAACTCGAGAGGCTTGCACGTCCATATATGGATCGTTGGAGCTTGCACACTTTGTTAGCACCTTTTGGATCAACAAAACCTTCGGTTGCATCATATACAACTCTTCTTCCGAAATCCATTCAGGAATGCAGTTTGACATCCATTTGCCAAATTTTATAAAATCGGCAATTGCTAACATGATTCGGACAGACTTAAGCATCGCTACTGGTGAGAAAGTCTCATTGTAGTCAACCCCTTGAACTTGTCGAAAACCTTTTGCAACAAGTCGAGCTTTGTAGATAGTTACATTACCATCAGCGTCAGTCTTCTTCTTGAAGATCCATTTATTTTCTATGGCTTGCCGATCATCGGGCAAGTCAACCAAAGAATCCATATTTTGTTTTCATACATGGATCCCATCTCAGATTTCATGGCCTCAAGCCATTTTGCGAATCTGGGCTCATCATCGCTTCCTCATAGTTCGTAGGTTCGCCATGGTCAAGTAACATGACTTCGAGAATAGGATTACCGTACCACTCAGTGCGGATCTTACTCTGTTAGACCTCGAGGTTCGGTAGTAACTTGATCTGAAGTTTCATGATCGGTATCATTAGCTTCCTCATGATTGGTGTAGTTGTCACAGGGAACGGTTCTTGTGATGAACTACTTTCAATAAGGGGCAGAATACGATTACCTCATCAAGTTCTCCTTTCCTCCCACTCACTTCTTTGAGAGAGACTCCTTCTCTAGAAAGGATCCATTCTTAACAGAATGTCTTGCCTTCGGATCTGTGATAGAAGTTGTACCCAACAGTCTCCTTTGGGTATCCTATGAAGACACATTTCTCCGATTTGGGTTCGAGCTTATCTGGTTAAAGTTTCTTCACATAAGCATTGCAGCCCCAAACTTTAAGAAACGACAACTTTGGTTAATTGCCAAACCATAGTTCATAAGGCGTCGTCTCAGCGGTTTTGATGGTGCCCTATTTAGCGTGAATGCGGCCGTCTCTAGAGCATAACCCCAAAACGATAGCGGTAAATCAGTAAGAGACATCATAGCTCGCACCCTATAAAGTAAAAAATGCGATTACGACATTCGGACACACCATTTCGTTGTGGTGTTAGGGTGGCGTGAGTTCTGAAACTATTCGCATTGTTTCAAATGTAAACCAAACTCATAACTCAAATATTCTCCTCCATGATCAGATCATAGAAATTTTATTTTCTTGTTACGATGATTTTCCACTTCACTCTGAAATTCTTTGAACTTTTCAAATGTTTCAGACTTGTGTTTCATCAAGTAGATATACCCATATCTGCTCAAATCATCTGTGAAGGTGAGAAAATAACGATACCCTTGAGCCTCAATATTCATTGGACCACATACATCGGTATGTATGATTTCCAATAAATCGGTTGCTCGCTCCATAGTTCGGAGAACGGCGTTTTAGTCATCTTTCCCATGAGGCACGGTTTGCAAGTACCAAGTGATTCATAATCAAGTGATTCAGAAGTCCATCAGTATGGAGTTTCTTCATGCGTTTTACACCGATATGACCTAAACGGCAGTGCCACAAATAAGTTGCACTATCATTATGAACTCTGCATCTTTTGGCTTCAACATTATGAATATGTGTATCACTACTATCGAGATTCAATAAAATAGACCACTCTTCAAGGGTGCATGACCATAAAAGATATTACTCATATAAATAGAACAACCATTATTCTCTGATTTAAATGAATAACCGTCTACGCATCAAACAAGATCCAGATATAATGTTCATGTAACGCGGCACCAAATAACAATTATTTAGGTCTAATACTAATCCCGATGGTAGATGTGGAGGTAGCGTGCATTGCGATCACATCGACTCTGGAACCATTTCCCACGCGCATCGTCACCTCGTCCTTAGCCAATCTTCGCAATCCGTAGTCCCTGTTTGAGTTGCAAATATTAGCAGAACCGATATCAAATACCAGTGCTATTGCGAGCATTAGTAAGGTACACATCAATAACATGTATATCACATATACCTTTGTTCACCTTGCCATCCTTCTTATCCGCCAAATACTTGGGGCAGTTCCGCTTCCGATGTCGGTCTGCTTGAAGTAGAAGCACTTTCGGTTTCAGGCTTAGGTCCAGACTTGGGTTTCTTCTCTGAGCAACAACTTGCTTGCTGTTCTTCTTGAAGTTCCCCATCTTCTTCCTTTGCCCTTCTTCTTGGCTGGTGGTCTTATTGACCATCAACAGTTGATGATCCTTCTTGATTTCTACCTCCAGCCTTTAGCATTGCGAAGAGCTCGAGAATAGTCTTGTCCATCCCTTGCATATTATACTTCATCATGAAGCTCTTGTAGCTTGGTGGCGATGATTGAAGAATTACATCAATGACACTATCATCGGAAGATTAACTCCCAGCTGAATCAAGTGATTATTATACCCAGACATTTTGAGTATATGTTCACTGATATAACTATTCTCCTCCATCTTACAGCTATAGAACTTATTGGAGACTTCATATCTCTCAATCCGGGCATTTGCTTGAAATATTAACTTCAACTCCTGGAACATCTCATATGCTCCATGACGTTCAAAACGTTGTTGAAGACCCAGTTCTAAACCGTAAAGCATGGCACACTGAACTATCGAGTAGTCATCATCTTTGCTCTGCCAGACATTCTTAATGTCGTCAGTTGCATCTGCAGCAGGCCTGGCACCCAGCGGTGCTTCTAGGACATAATTCTTCTGTGCAGCAATGAGGATAATCCTCAAGTTATGGACCCAGTCCGTGTAATTGCTACCATCATCTTTCAACTTAGCTTTCTCAAGGAACGCATTAAAATTCAATGGAACAACAACACGAGCCATCTATCTACAACAAACATAGACAAGCAAAATACTATCAGGTACTAAGTTCATGATAAATTTAAGTTCAATTTAATCATATTACTTAAGAACTCCCACTTAGACAGACATCTCTCTAGTCATCTAAGTGATCACGTGATCCAAATCAACTAAACCATGTCCGATCATCACGTGAGATGGAGTAGTTTGAATGGTGAACATCACTATGTTGATCATATCTACTGTATGATTCACGCTCGACCTTTCGGTCTCCATGTTCCGAGGCCATATCTGTATATGCTAGGCTCGTCAAGTTTAACATGAGTATTCCGCATGTGCAACTGTTTTGCACCCGTTGTATTTGAACATAGAGCCTATCACACCCGATCATCACGTGGTGTCTCAGCACGAAGAACTTTCGCAACGGTTCATACTCAGGGAGAACACTTATTGATAATTAGTGAGAGATCATCTTAAAATGCTACCATCAATCAAAGCAAGATAAGATGCATAAAGGATAAACATCACATGCAATCCATATAAGTGATATGATATGGCCATCATCATCTTGTGCTTGTGATCTCCATCTCCAAAGCACCGTCGTGATCACCATCGTCACCGGTGCGACACCTTGTTCTCCATCGTAGCATCGTATTCGTCTCGCCAATCTTATACTTCTACGACTATCGCTACCGCTTAGTGATAAAGTAAAGCATTACGAGCGTTGCATTGCATCAATAAGCGACAACCATATGGCTCTGTCGATTCTTGATAACTTCGGTTACAAAACATGATCATCTCATACAATATAGCATCACGTCTTGACCATATCACATCACAACATGCCTGCAAAAACAAGTTAGGCGTCCTCTACTTTGTTGTTGCAAGTTTTACGTGGCTGCTACGGGCTTAGCAAGAACCGTTCTTACCTCGCATCAAAACCACAGCGATAGTTCGTCAAGTTAGTGCTGTTTTAACCTTCGCAAGGACCGGGCGTAGCCACTTTCAGTTCAACTAAAGTTGGAGAAAGCGACACCCGCTAGCCACCTACGTGCAAAGCACATCGGAGAACCGGTCTCGCGTAAGCGTCTGCGTAATGTCGGTCCGGGCGCTTCATCCAACAATACCGCCGAACTAAAATATGACATCTTTGGTAAGCGGTATGACTTATATCGCCCACAACTCACTTGTGTTCTACTCGTGCATATAAGATCTACGCATAAAACCTAGGCTCGGATGCCCTTGTTGGGAGCGTAGTAATTTCAAAAAATTCCTACGCACGCAAGATCAAGGTGATGCATAGCAGAGAGGGGAGAGTGTTGTCCATGTACCCTCATAGACCGAAAGCGGGCGTTAACTGCAAGCGGTTGATGTAGTCGTCGTCTTCACGGCCCGACCGATCAAGCACCGAAACTACGGCACCTTCGAGAGTTCTTGCACACGTTCAGCTCGATGGCGTTCCACGGAATCGATCCAGCAAAGTGTCGGGGAATAGTTACATCGGCCGACGGCGTGGTAACGATCTTGATGTTCTACCATCGCGAGGCTTTGCCTAAGCACCGCTACTGATATTATCGAGGAGAACTATGGTGGAGGGGGCACCGCACACGGCTAAGAGATCTCAAGGATCAATTGTTGTCACTCTAGGGTGCCCCCCTGCCCCCGTATATAAAGGAGCAAGGGGGGAGGTGCGGCCGGCTAGGAGGAGGCGCCGGGAGGAGTCCTACTCCCACGGAGTAGGACTCCCTCCTTCCTTGTTGGAGTAGGAGAGGAGAGGGAAGGAGAGAGGGGAAAGGAAAGGGGCGCCGCCCCTCCTTGTCAATTCGGAGTTGGGGGAGGCGCGCGGCTGCCCTTGGCCACCTCTCTCTTCCTCCACTTGGGCCCATGAGGCCCATTAACCTCAGGGGGTTCGGTAACCCTTGGTACTCAGTATATATCCGATAACTCCGGAACCATTCCGATGTCGAATATAGTCGTCCAATATATCAATCTTCATGTCTCGACCATTTGAGACTCCTCGTTATGTCCGTAATCACATCCGGGACTCTGAACAAACTTCGGTACATCAAAACTCATAAACTCATATATAACTGTCATCGAAACCTTAAGCGTGCAGACCCTACGGGTTCGAGAACTATGTAGACATGACCTAGAACTGTTTCCGGTCAATAACCAATAGCGGAACCTGGATGCTCATATTGGCTCCTACATATTCTCTGAAGATCTTTATCGGTCAAACCGCATAACAACATCGTTGTTCCCTTTGTCATCGGTATGTTACTTGCCCGAGATTGATCGTCGGTATCCAATACCTAGTTCAATCTCGTTACCGGCAAGTCTCTTTACTCGTTACGTAATGGATCATTCCTTAATTAACTCATTAGTTACATTGCTTGCAAGGCTTATAGTGATGTGCATTACCGAGAGGGCCCAGAGATACCTCTCCGACAATCGGAGTGACAAAACCTAATCTTGAAATCGCCAACCCAACATATACCTTTGGAGACACCATAGAGCTCCTTTATAATCACCCGATTCGTTGTGACGTTTGGTAGCACACAAATTGTTCCTCCGGTAAACGGGAGTTGCATAATCTCATAGTTATAGGAACTTGTATAAGTCATGAAGAAAGCAATAGCAATATACTAAACGATCAAGTGCTAAGCTAACGGAATGGGTCAAGTCAATCACATCATTCTCCTAATGATGTGATCCCATTAATCAAATGACAACACATGTCTATGGTTAGGAAACATAACCATCTTTGATCAATGAGCTAGTCTAGTAGAGGCATACTAGTGACATTAAGTTTGTCTATGTATTCACACATGTATCATGTTTTCGATTAATACAATTCTAGCATGAATAATAAACATTTATCATGATATGAGGAAATAAATAATAACTTTATTATTGCCTCTAGGGCATATTTCCTTCAGTCTCCCACTTGCACTAGAGTCAATAATCTAGATTACACAGTAATGATTTTAACACCCATGGAGTCTTGGTGTTGATCATGTTTTGCTCGTGGAAGAGGCTTAGTCAGCGGATCTACAATATTCAGATCCGTATGTATCTTCTTGAAACTCTATGTCTCCCACCTGGACTTGGTCCCGGATGGAATTGAAGCGTCTCTTGATGTGCTTGGTCCTCTTGTGAAATCTTGATGTGTATAGAAGTTATATTGTTATGGATCCTCTAACATGCGGTGCTTGCTATTTAGAATCCTTTGCTAGCCAAAATATCTGTACTAAGCGGGAATACTGCTTGTGCATCCAAATCCTTGAACCAAGTTTCTTCCATGAGTGTCCACTATATCCACCTATATGCGGTATTTACCTGCCGTTCCAAGTAAATTTGCATGTGCCAAACTCTAAACCTTCAGATAATAATCTGTTTTGTATGCCTGAATCACTCATGTAGAGACTAGGGGCTGTCAGTATCTTCCATGCTAGGTGGGTTATTCTCACGATGAGTGGACTCCGGTCATCATTCACGAGAAAATGGCTGGTAACTGGGATGCCCAGTCCTATGATCAAAAGATCAAAAACAAATTCGCAAATAATTTAGACAAAACTCCCCGAGGATTTTTGATAGTTGGGCTGACACCCGTTGTTTGGACAAGCCGTGGAGTGTGATTGTTGGTGGAGGGAGTAAAACTTTACCTTTACGTTTGGGAACCGCCTATAATGTATGTAGTATGGAAGATATTGGGAACTCTTGGTCGTTATGTTGACAAGGAAAGCATAACTCTCAAAATTATTTTCATCTCTGTTCTAGCTTGAGCTCGGCACCTCTTCAAATCCTGCTTCCCTCTGCGAAGGGCCTATCTTTTACTTTTATGCAAGAGTAAGTAGTATTCCTTCTCATTCCAACCTACTATTTAGTTGGCAAGCATCATGTGATGGAAATATCTGAGCATATATGGCCATTCAAATATATTTGATCATGAATTATTATTGTTGACAATTATCTATATGATAAATAAGTTGGGAGGCGAAACATTAAGCCCTATCTTTCTACGTGTTCGATGGATGCTATTTGTTCTAAAAATATGCTTTGAGTGGTAGCAATCATGGAAGACTAAAAGATAGTTGAGTATGTGAAGTTTGCGAATCAAAGCTCGACATAGACTCTTCACGAAAATAAGATGAATTGTAATTGTTTGATGACTAATAACACGGTTTGTTAGTTTTCAAGAAAGTTTATGATCTATACTTTAACATGTGAATAGCTTGTTACTTGATCATGAAAAGTTCTATGAATTGAACTACTATTATGATATATAATGATGCTAGAAAAGGTGATTGAAATTATCATTGATCAAACTTATGCACTGCTAGCATTCACACTTCATAAATTATTTCTTTTATCATTTACCTACTCGAGGGCGAGCAGGAATTAAGCTTGGGGATGCTGATCGTCTCCCATGTATCTACAATTTATGAAGTATTCATGCTATTATATTATCCATCTTGGATGTTTTATGGGCTTTACTATGCACTTTTATATTACTTTTGGGACTAACCTATTGACCCGAGCCCGTGCAGTTTCATTTTTCCCTTGTTTGATGTTTTGAAGAAAGGAATATCAAGCGAGTCCAAGCGGAATTAAACCTTGAGGGAGTTATTTTTGGAAAGAAAGCAATCCGAGAGACTTGGAGTGCGTCGAGGAAGCAGGGGAAGGCACTAGGCGGGCGCCCACCCCCAGGCGCGCCCTCCACCCTCGTGGGCCTCGTGGCTCCCTTACCAACTTCTTTCGCCTATATATCTCCATATACCCTAAAACCTTGGGAGCAGAATATCATCATCCGGATCAGTGTCAAAGCTTGCATCAACGTAACCATTTACGACTAGCTCTTTGTCACCTCCATAAACGAAAACATATCCTTAGTCCTTTTCGTATTTCAGATATTCTTGACCGCTGTCCAGTGATCCGCTCCTGGATTACTTTGGTACCTACCTGCCAAGCTTATTGCTAAGCACACGTCAGGTCTGGTACACAACATTGCATACATGATAGAGCCTATGGCTGAAGCATAGGGAACATCTTTCATTTTCTCTCTATCTTCTGCTGTGGTCGGGCATTGAGTCTGACTCAACTTCACACCTTGTAACACGGGCAAGAACCCTTTCTTTGCCCAATCCATTTTGAACTTTTTCAAAACTTTATCAAGGTATGTGCTTTGTGATAGTCCAATTAAGCGTCTTGATCTATCTCTATAGATCTTGATGCCCAATATGTAAGCAGCTTCACCGAGGTCTTTCATTGAAAAACTTTTATTCAAGTATCCCTTTATGCCATCCAGAAATTCTATATCATTTCCAATTAACAATATGTCATCTACATATAATATCAGAAATGCTATAGAGCTCCCACTCACTTTCTTGTAAATACATGCTTCTCCAAAAGTCTGTATAAAACCATATGCTTTGATCACACTATCAAAGCGTTTATTCCAACTCCGAGAGGCTTGCACCAGTCCATATATGGATCGTTGGAGCTTGCACACTTTGTTAGCACCTTTTGGATCAACAAAACCTTCCGGTTGCATCATATACAACTCTTCTTCCAGAAATCCATTCAGGAATGCAGTTTTGACATCCATTTGCCAAATTTTATAAAATGCGGCAATTGCTAACATGATTCGGACAGACTTAAGCATCGCTACGGGTGAGAAAGTCTCATTGTAGTCAACCCCTTGAACTTGTCGAAAACCTTTTGCAACAAGTCGAGCTTTGTAGATAGTTACATTACCATCAGCGTCAGTCTTCTTCTTGAAGATCCATTTATTTTCTATGGCTTGCCGATCATCGGGCAAGTCAACCAAAGTCCATATTTTGTTTTCATACATGGATCCCATCTCAGATTTCATGGCCTCAAGCCATTTTGCGGAATCTGGGCTCATCATCGCTTCCTCATAGTTCGTAGGTTCGCCATGGTCAAGTAACATGACTTCCAGAATAGGATTACCGTACCACTCTGGTGCGGATCTTACTCTGTTAGACCTACGAGGTTCGGTAGTAACTTGATCTGAAGTTTCATGATCAGTATCATTAGCTTCCTCACTGATTGGTGTAGTTGTCACAGGAACCGGTTCTTGTGATGAACTACTTTCCAATAAGGGAGCAGGTACAGTTACCTCATCAAGTTCTCCTTTCCTCCCACTCACTTCTTTCGAGAGAGACTCCTTCTCTAGAAAGGATCCATTCTTAGCAACGAATGTCTTGCCTTCGGATCTGTGATAGAAGTTGTACCCAACAGTCTCCTTTGGGTATCCTATGAAGACACATTTCTCCGATTTGGGTTCGAGCTTATCTGGTTAAAGTTTCTTCACATAAGCATTGCAGCCCCAAACTTTAAGAAACGACAACTTTGGTTAATTGCCAAACCATAGTTCATAAGGCGTCGTCTCAACGGATTTTGATGGTGCCCTATTTAACGTGAATGCGGCCGTCTCTAGAGCATAACCCCAAAACGATAGCGGTAAATCAGTAAGAGACATCATAGCTCGCACCCTATAAAGTAAAGTACGATTACGACATTCGGACACACCATTTCGTTGTGGTGTTCCGGGTGGCGTGAGTTGCGAAACTATTCCGCATTGTTTCAAATGTAAACCAAACTCATAACTCAAATATTCTCCTCCATGATCAGATCATAGAAATTTTATTTTCTTGTTACGATGATTTTCCACTTCACTCTGAAATTCTTTGAACTTTTCAAATGTTTCAGACTTGTGTTTCATCAAGTAGATATACCCATATCTGCTCAAATCATCTGTGAAGGTGAGAAAATAACGATACCCGCCGCGAGCCTCAATATTCATTGGACCACATACATCAGTATGTATGATTTCCAATAAATCAGTTGCTCGCTCCATAGTTCCGGAGAACGGCGTTTTAGTCATCTTTCCCATGAGGCACGGTTTGCAAGTACCAAGTGATTCATAATCAAGTGATTCCAGAAGTCCATCAGTATGGAGTTTCTTCATGCGTTTTACACCGATATGACCTAAACGGCAGTGCCACAAATAAGTTGCACTATCATTATGAACTCTGCATCTTTTGGCTTCAACATTATGAATATGTGTATCACTACTATCGAGATTCAATAAAAATAGACCACTCTTCAAGGGTGCATGACCATAAAAGATATTACTCATATAAATAGAACAACCATTATTCTCTCGATTTAAATGAATAACCGTCTCGCATCAAACAAGATCCAGATATAATGTTCATGCTTAACGCCGGCACCAAATAACAATTATTTAGGTCTAATACTAATCCCGATGGTAGATGTGGAGGTAGCGTGTCGATCGCGATCACATCGACTCGAACCATTTCCCACGCCGCATCGTCACCTCGCCCTTAGCCAATCTTCGCTAATCCGTAGTCCCCTGCTTCGAAGTTGCAAATATTAGCAATGTAACCAGATCAAATACCCAGTGCTATTATAGCATTAGTAAGGTACACATCAATAACATGTATATCACATATACCTTTGTTCACCTTGCCATCCTTCTTATCCGCCAAATACTTGGGGCAGTTCCGCTTCCAAAGGTCCACCTGCTTGAAGTAGAAGCACTTTCGCCAGTGCTTAGGTCCAGACTTGGGTTTCTTCTCCGAGCAACAACTTGCTTGCTGTTCTTCTTGAAGTTCCCCATCTTCTTCCCTTTGCCCTTCTTCTTGAAACTGGTGGTCTTATTGACCATCAACAGTTGATGATCCTTCTTGATTTCTACCTCCGCAGCCTTTAGCATTGCGAAGAGCTCGGGAATAGTCTTGTCCATCCCTTGCATATTATACTTCATCATGAAGCTCTTGTAGCTTGGTGGCGATGATTGAAGAATTACATCAATGACACTATCATCGTGAAGATTAACTCCCAGCTGAATCAAGTGATTATTATACCCGCACATTTTGAGTATATGTTCACCGATATAACTATTCTCCTCCATCTTACAGCTATAGAACTTATTGGAGACTTCATATCTCTCAATCCGGCATTTGCTTGAAATATTAACTTCAACTCTGGAACATCTCATATGCTCCATGACGCTCAAAACGTTGTTGAAGACCCAGTTCTAAACCGTAAAGCATGGCACACCGAACTATCGAGTAGTCATCATCTTTGCTCGCTGACATTCTTAATGTCGCCGCCAGCATCTGCAGCAGTTCGCACCCAGCGGTGCTTCTAGGACATAATTCTTCAGGCAGCAATGAGGATAATCCTCAAGTTATGGATCCAGTCCGTAATTGCTACCATCATCTTTCAACTTAGCTTTCAAGGAACGCATTAAAATTCAATGGAACAACAACACGAGCCATCTATCTACAACAAACATAGACAAGCAAAATACTATCAGTACTAAGTTCATGATAAATTTAAGTTCAATTTAATCATATTACTTAAGAACTCCCACTTAGACGACATCTCTCTAGTCATCTAAGTGATCACGTGATCCAAATCAACTAAACCATGTCCGATCATCACGTGAGATGGAGTAGTTTGAATGGTGAACATCACTATGTTGATCATATCTATCAGATGATTCACGCCGACCTTTCGGTCTCCATGTTCCGAGGCCATATCTGTATATGCTAGGCTCGTCAAGTTTAACATGAGTATTCCGCATGTGCAACTGTTTTGCACCCGTTGTATTTGAACATAGAGCCTATCACACCCGATCATCACGTGGTGTCTCAGCACGAAGAACTTTCGCAACGGTTCATACTCAGGGAGAACACTTATTGATAATTAGTGAGAGATCATCTTAAAATGCTACCATCAATCAAAGCAAGATAAGATGCATAAAGGATAAACATCACATGCAATCCATATAAGTGATATGATATGGCCATCATCATCTTGTGCTTGTGATCTCCATCTCCAAAGCACCGTCGTGATCACCATCGTCACCGGTGCGACACCTTGTTCTCCATCGTAGCATCGTATTCGTCTCGCCAATCTTATACTTCTACGACTATCGCTACCGCTTAGTGATAAAGTAAAGCATTACAGGGCGATTGCATTGCATCCAATAAAGCGACAACCATATGGCTCCTGTCAGTTGCTGATAACTCGGTTACAAAACATGATCATCTCATACAATATAGCATCACGTCTTGACCATATCACATCACAACATGCCCTGCAAAAACAAGTTAGACGTCCTCTACTTTGTTGTTGCAAGTTTTACGTGGCTGCTACGGGCTTAGCAAGAACCGTTCTTACCTACGCATCAAAACCACAACGATAGTTCGCAAGTTAGTGCTGTTTTAACCTTCGCAAGGACCGGCGTAGCCACACTCGGTTCAACTAAAGTTGGAGAAACCGACACCGCTAGCCACCTCTCGCAAAGCACATCGGAGAACCGTCTCGCCAGTAAGCGTCGCGTAATGTCGGTCCGGCCGCTTCATCCAACAATACCGCCGAACTAAAATATGACATGCTGGTAAGCAGTATGACTTGTATCGCCCACAACTCACTTGTGTTCTACTCGTGCATATAAGATCTACGCATAAAACCTAGGCTCGGATGCCACTGTTCGGGAACGTAGTAATTTCAAAAAAATTCCTACGCACACGCAAGATCAAGGTGATGCATAGCAACGAGAGGGGAGAGTGTTGTCCATGTACCCTCATAGACCGAAAGCGGAAGCGTTAGCACAACGCGGTTGATGTAGTCGTACGTCTTCACGGCCCGACCGATCAAGCACCGAAACTACGGCACCTTCGAGTTCTTGCACACGTTCAGCTCGATGACGTTCCCTGGAATCCGATCCAGCAAAGTGTCAGGGAATAGTTCTGTCAGCACGACGGCGTGGTAACGATCTTGATGTTCTACCATCGCAGGGCTTTGCCTAAGCACCGCTACAGTATTATCGAGGAGAACTATGGTGGAGGGGGGCACCGCACACGGCTAAGAGATCTCAAGGATCAATTGTTGTCACTCTAGGGTGCCCCCCTGCCCCCGTATATAAAGGAGCAAGGGGGGAGGTGCGGCCGGCTAGGAGGAGGCGCGCCAGGAGGAGTCCTACTCCCACCGGGAGTAGGACTCCCTCCCTTCCTTGTTGGAGTAGGAGAGGAGAGGGAAGGAGAGAGAGGGGGAAAGGAAAGGGGGGGGAGGCGCCGCCCCCTCCTTGTCCAATTCGGAGTTGGGGGAGGGGCTCGCGGCTGCCCCTTGGCCACCTCTCCTCTTCCTCCACTTGGGCCCATGAGGCCCATTAACCTCCGTGGGGTTCCGAACCCCAGCACTCCAGATATATCCGATAACTCCCGGAACCATTCCGATGTCCGAATATAGTCGTCCAATATATCAATCTTCATGTCTCGACCATTTCGAGACTCCTCGTTATGTCCGTAATCACATCCGGGACTCTGAACAAACTTCGGTACATCAAAACTCATAAACTCATATATAACTGTCATCGAAACCTTAAGCGTGCAGACCCTACGGGTTCGAGAACTATGTAGACATGACCTAGAACTGTTTCCGGTCAATAACCAATAGCGGAACCTGGATGCTCATATTGGCTCCTACATATTCTACGAAGATCTTTATCGGTCAAACCGCATAACAACATACGTTGTTCCCTTTGTCATCGGTATGTTACTTGCCCGAGATTCGATCGTCGGTATCCAATACCTAGTTCAATCTCGCTACGCAAGTCTCTTTACTCGCTACGTAATGGATCATTCCTTAATTAACTCATTAGTTACATTGCTTGCAAGGCTTATAGTGATGTGCATTACCGAGAGGGCCCGAGATACCTCTCCGACAATCGAGTGACAAAACCTAATCTTGAAATACGCCAACCCAACATATACCTTTGGAGACACCAGAGAGCTCCTTTATAATCACCCGATTCACGCTGGACGCTTGGTAGCACACAAATTGTTCCTCCGTAAACGGAGTTGCATAATCTCATAGTTATAGGAACTTGTATAAGTCATGAAGAAAGCAATAGCAATATACTAAACGATCAAGTGCTAAGCTAACGGAATGGGTCAAGTCAATCACATCATTCTCCTAATGATGTGATCCCATTAATCAAATGACAACACATGTCTATGGTTAGGAAACATAACCATCTTTGATCAATGAGCTAGTCTAGTAGAGGCATACTAGTGACATTAAGTTTGTCTATGTATTCACACATGTATCATGTTTTCGATTAATACAATTCTAGCATGAATAATAAACATTTATCATGATATGAGGAAATAAATAATAACTTTATTATTGCCTCTAGGGCATATTTCCTTCAGTCTCCCACTTGCACTAGAGTCAATAATCTAGATTACACAGTAATGATTTTAACACCCATGGAGTCTTGGTGTTGATCATGTTTTGCTCGTGGAAGAGGCTTAGTCAACGGATCTACAATATTCAGATCCGTATGTATCTTGCGAAACTCTATGTCTCCCACCTGGACTTGGTCCCGGATGGAATTGAAGCGTCTCTTGATGTGCTTGGTCCTCTTGTGAAATCTTGATGTGTATAGAAGTTATATTGTTATGGATCCTCTAACATGCGGTGCTTGCTATTTAGAATCCTTTGCTAGCCAAAATATCTGTACTAAGCGGAATATCGCTTGTGCATCCAAATCCTTGAACCAAGTTTCTTCCATGAGTGTCCACTATATCCACCTATATGCGGTATTTACCGCTGCTCCAAGTAAATTTGCATGTGCCAAACTCTAAACCTTCAGATAATAATCTGTTTTGTATGCCTGAATCACTCATGTAGAGACTAGGGGCTGTCAAGATCTTCCATGCTAGGTGGGTTATTCTCACGATGAGTGGACTCCGTCATCATTCACGAGAAAATGGCTGGTAATCGATGCCCAGTCCTATGATCAAAAGATCAAAAACAAATTCGCAAATAATTTAGACAAAACTCCCCCAGGATTTTTGATAGTTGGACGGCACCCGTTGTTTCGGACAAGCCGTGGAGTGTGATTGTTGGTGGAGGGGGAGTAAAAACTTTACCTTTCTGTTTGGGAACCGCCTATAATGTATGTAGTATGGAAGATATTGGGAACTCTTGGTCGTTATGTTGACAAGGAAAGCATAACTCTCAAAATTATTTTCATCTCTGTTCTAGCTTCGAGCTCTGGCACCTCTTCAAATCCCTGCTTCCCTCTGCGAAGGGCCTATCTTTTACTTTTATGCAAGAGTAAGTAGTATTCCTTCTCATTCCAACCTACTATTTAGTTGGCAAGCATCATGTGATGGAAATATCTGAGCATATATGGCCATTCAAATATATTTGATCATGAATTATTATTGTTGACAATTATCTATATGATAAATAAGTTGGGAGGCGAAACATTAAGCCCCTATCTTTCTCTGTGTTCGATGGATGCTATTTGTTCTAAAAATATGCTTTGAGTGGTAGCAATCATGGAAGACTAAAAGATAGTTGAGTATGTGAAGTTTGCCGAATCAAAGCTCTGACATAGACTCTTCCTGAAAATAAGATGAATTGTAATTGTTTGATGACTAATAACACGGTTTGTTAGTTTTCAAGAAAGTTTATGATCTATACTTTAACATGTGAATAGCTTGTTACTTGATCATGAAAAGTTCTATGAATTGAACTACTATTATGATATATAATGATGCTAGAAAAGGTGATTGAAATTATCATTGATCAAACTTATGCACCTGCTAGCATTCACACTTCATAAATTATTTCTTTTATCATTTACCTACTCGAGGACGAGCAGGAATTAAGCTTGGGGATGCTGATACGTCTCCCATGTATCTACAATTTATGAAGTATTCATGCTATTATATTATCCATCTTGGATGTTTTATGGGCTTTACTATGCACTTTTATATTACTTTTGGGACTAACCTATTGACCCAGAGCCCAGTGCCAGTTTCTGTTTTTTCCCTTGTTTCAGTGTTTTGAAGGAAAGGAATATCAAACGGAGTCCAAGCGGAATTAAACCTTCGGGGGAGTTATTTTTGGAAAGAAAGCAATCCGAGAGACTTGGAGTGCACGTCAGGGAAGCAACGGGGAAGGCACTAGGCAGGGGGGCGCGCCCACCCCCCTGGGCGCGCCCTCCACCCTCGTGGGCCCCTCGTGGCTCCCCTTACCAACTTCTTTCGCCTATATATCTCCATATACCCTAAAAACCTTCGGGAGCAGAATATCGGGAGTTCCGCCGCCGCAAGCCTCAGTAGCCACCAAAAACCAATCGGGACCTGTTCCAAGACCTGCCGGAGGGGGATCCTCACCGTGTCCATCTTCATCATCCTGCCGCTTCCATGACGAGGAGGGAGTAGTTCACCCTCGGGGCTGAGGGTATGTACCAGTAGCTATGTGTTTGATCTCTCTCTCTCTCTCTCTCTCTCTCTCTCTCTCTCTCTCGTGTTCTTGAGGTGATACGATCTTGATGTATCGCGAGCTTTGCTATTGTAGTTGGATCTTATGATGTTTCTCCCCCTCTACTCTCTTGTAATGGATTGAGTTTTCCCTTTGAAGTTATCTTATCGTATTGAGTCTTTAATGATTTGAGAACACTTGATGTATGTCTTGTGTGGGATAACCGTGGTGACAATGGGTTATTCTATTGATTCACTTGATGTATGTTTTGGTGATCAACTTATGGTTCCGCCATGAACCTATACATAGGGTTTGGCACACGTTTTCGTCTTGACTCTCCGGTAGAAACTTTGGGGCACTCTTTGAGGTTCTATGTGTTGGTTGAATAGATGAATCTGAGATTGTGTGATGCATATCGTATAATCATACCCACGGATACTTGAGGTGACATTGGAGTATCTAGGTGACATTAGGGTTTTGGTTAATGTGTGTCTTAAGGTGTTATTTTACTACGAAGTCTAGGGCTGTTTGTGACACTTATAGGAATAGCCCAATGGATTGATTGGAAAGAATAACTTTGAGGTGGTTTCGTACCCTACAATAATCTCTTCGTTTGTTCTCCGCTATTAGTGACTTTGGAGTGACTCTTTGTTCCATGTTGAGGGATAGTTATGTGATCCAATTATGTTATTATTGTTGAGAGAACTTGCACTAGTGAAAGTATGAACCCTAGGCCTTGTTTTAACGCATTGCAATACCGTTTGTGCTCACTTTTATCATTAGTTACCTTGCTGTTTTTATATTTTCAGATTACAAAAACCTATATCTACCATCCATATTGCACTTGTATCACCATCTCTTCGCCGAACTAGTGCACCTATACAATTTACCATTGTATTGGGTGTGTTGGGGACACAAGAGACTCTTTGTTATTTGGTTAAAGGGTTGTTTGGGAGAGACCATCTTCATCCTACGCCTCCCATGGATTGATAAACCTTAGGCCATCCACTTGATGGAAATTTGCTACTGTCCTACAAACCTCTGCCCTTGGAGGCCCAACAACGTCTACAAGAAGAAGGTTGTGTAGTAGACATCGAGAGAGATGGCCCTGATCAGGTCGAGCATTTATCAGCAAGACCTCCATCGATTCCATGCTAGAAACGTGAGTGGTCGAGCATTTTAGGAAGGAGACCTCGTGCTCCGAGTGGATCATCAATGGCCTCACAAGCTTGCTCCCGCTTGGGAAGGCCCCTTCATCATCACCAAGGTGCTCCACAATGGAGCGTACCACCTGTACGATGTGGAACACAAGAAAGACGAGCCACACGCTTGGAATGCGGAGCTGCTCTGCTACTTTTATACTTAAGCGTTCAGACTGTTGAGATGTAATAAGAAGTACCTTTCAGCTTGTTTATCAAAGACATGGTTTTACAGTCTCCTGAATGATTGTTGTTACTTATACATGTGTTCAAAATCCCCTAGTGGGTGGCTTAGCTGCGAATCCGATTCGCCTAAGTTTGAAAAACAAACACCGAGTGAAGAGCAAGCCTCTCAGTCGGGCTTAGACGCACCCTCAACCACACCAAGATCAGAAATGAAATTCGCCACCCAAACACCTTCTTTTGTAGCTTCAGAAGCTGCAATGTACTCAACCTCTGTTGTAGAATCAGCTACTGTATCTTGCTTGGAGCTCCTCCAGCTCACTGCTCCTCTGTTCAGAATGAACACAAACCTAGATTGCGATCGACTATCATCCCTATCGGTTTGGAAACTAGCATCAGTGTAACTCTTTACAACAAGCTCATCCTCACTTCCATAAACCAGGAACATATCCTTAGTCCTTCTCAAATACTTAAGGATATTCTTAACCGCTTTCCAGTGACTCTCACCTGGATCAACCTGGTATCTGCCCACCATGCTAAGAGCAAAGCTAACATCAGGACGAGTACATACCATAGCATACATGATGGACCCAACAGCCGAAGTATACAGAATCCCATCCACGCGTCTTCACTCATCAGGAGCCGTAGGACTCTGAGTCTTGCTAAGACTAATGCCATGTGACATGGGCAAGAAACCCTTCTTGGCATCTTGCATGTTGAACCGCTTCAACACCTTGTCAATATGCGCACTCTGGCTTAATCCAATAAGCCTTCTCGATCTATCTCTATAGATCTTGATTCCCAAAATGTAAGATGCTTCTCCCAAGTCCTTCATAGAAAAACTATTTTTCGATGAGTCCTTGACAGATTCAAGCATTTGAACATCATTTCCAATCAATAATATGTCATCCACATATAAGATCAGAAATGCAGCTGAGCTCCCACTGACCTTCTTGAATACACAATGATCACAGTCATTCTTGATGAAGCCAAACTCTTTGACCGCTTCATTAAAACGAATGTTCCAATTCCGAGATGCTTGCCTTAATCCATAAATGGATCTCTGAAGCTTGCATACCATGCTAGACTTATTTGGATCAACGAAACCCTCGGGTTGTGTCATATACACATCCTCGGTTAAATTTCCATTAAGGAAAGCCGTTTTGACATCCATCTGCCATATCTCATAGTCGAAATATTCCGCTATAGCAAGAATGATCCGAATTGATTTAGGCATCGCTACCGGTGAGTAAGTCTCATTGTAGTCAATTCCTTGAACTTGTCGATAACCTTTAGCAACAAGTCGAGCCTTATGGACTGTGACATTTCCGTCCATATCTGTTTTCTTCTTAAAGATCCACTTGCACTCAATGGCTCGAACGCCATCTGGCAGGTCAACCAAGTTCCAAACTTGATTTTCATCCATGGACTTTAATTCGGATCTCATGGCCTCAAGCCATAACTCGGAATCAGGGCTCTCCATTGCTTCCGCATATGTAGTCGGCTTGTTATTCTCCAAGAACAACACATTGCAGTCATGCAAATTGTGTAACCTTTATGACCTCCGTGGAACCGGCGTTGACTCCACCACGGGTTCCCTGACTAATTCTGTTGTGACAGAATCACCTACCGGAACGTCCCCATGTGGTTCTCGAATTTCTTCGAGTCGGACCGTCCTCCCACTAGCCTTTCGATTAAGAAACTCTTTCTTAAGGAAAACTCCATGTCGAGCGACAAACACTTTGCCCTCCTCACGGCTGTAGAAGTAATACCCCAAGGTTTCCCTTGGATATCCCATGAATTCTGGTGTGAGCTTGTCCGACTGGAGTCACTTGACATATGCTTAACATCCCCAAATTTTTAGAAAAGACAAACTGTGACTCTTCGCAGTCAATATCTCATATGGTGTCTTATCTACGGACTTAGATGGTACCCTGTTTAGTGTGAAAGCTGTAGTTTCTAGAGCGTATCCCCAAAATGACAAGGGTAAATTCGACTGACTCATCATTGATCGGACCATGTCCAACAGAGTCCGATTCCTTCATTCTGACACGCCATTTCTCTGTGGCGTACCCGGGGGAGTCAGTTGTGGAACTATTCCACGACTCTTAAGATGATCATCAAACTCCTGGCTCATATACTCACCGCCACGATCAGATCGTAGAAGTTTGATTTTCTTGCCGAGTTGATTTTCCACTTCGTTCTGAAACTCCTTGAACTTTTCAAAAGTTTCTGACTTGTGCCTCATCAAGTAGACATATCCATATCTACTCCAGTCATCGGTAAAAGTCACGAAGTATTGGAAACCACCTCTGGCTGTCGTGCTCATTGGTCCACATACATCACTATGTATAAGTTCCAACAGCTCGGACGCCCTCTCGCAACTCTTTGCAAAATGAGTCTTAGTCATCTTGTCGAGTAGGCAAGACTCGCATGTCTCGAATGATTCAAAATCAAACGAAGTTAGGATTCCATCATCATGGAGCTTCTTCATGCGCTTTTGACTAATGTGTCCTAGTCGACAATGCCAGATGTAAGTCAGATTTATCTCATTAGGCTTATGTGTCTTGACATTTATGTTATAGACTGATTCACTTTCAAGATCTAGGATAAATAACCCATTCACAATGGGTGCAAAGCCATGAAACATATTATTCAAGTAAATTGAACAACCATTGTCCTTAATACTGAATTCATAACCTTGTCTCATCAAACATGAGGCAGAAATAATGTTTCGACTCAAAGCAGGAACATAATAACAATTATCAAGTTCCATTACAAATTCTGAAGGTAAATTAAGTTGCATAGTGCCGACGGCCAATGCAACAACTCTTGCTTTATTCCCGACGCGAATGTCAACTTCTCCTCTTGCGACATTCCTAGTTCTGCTTAGCCCCTGCATCGAGTTGCATATGTGAACAACCGATCCGGTATCATATACCCAAGATCTACTAGAAACATCAGCAAGATAAATGTCTATAACATATACAACAAGTGTACCTGAAGAAGAAGTCATACTTCCAGTCTTCTTGCCTTTCTCGGCAAGCCACTTGCTGCAGTTCCTTTTCCAGTGTCCAGGTTCCTTGCAATGAAAGAAAATACTCCCCAAAGCCGTCCCTGACTTAGGTGCAACGGCTGCAGTTGGAGTTGCCTCCTTCTCTTTGCCCTTTGCCTTAGCCTTTTTCTTGGACCAACTCTTCTTGAACTTAGCCGAATTCTGCACCATCAACACTTGACGATGCGTACCTTTCTTGATATCTTGCTCTGCCACTTTGAGCATCCCATGCAATTCAGTGAGCTTCTTTTCCATCCCATGCATATGGTAGTTCGAGATGAACGGCCCATAGCTATCTGGAAGAGAACCCAGAATTGTATCTGTGGACAACTCGTCCCCAAGTGGGAAGCCCAACCGATCTAGAGCTTGCATGTACCTGATCATCTTGATCACATGCGGGCTCAGTGGATCACCCTCTTTTAGCTTACAATCCATCAAGGATCGCCAGACGTTGAATCTTTCGGTCCTAGCCTACATCTGAAACATGCTCTTGAGACTCTCGATCATATCGAAAGCTTCAATTTTTTCGAACTGCTGCTGCAGATCGGGCTCCATAGAAGCCAGCATGAGACAGCTGATCTCGTTTGATTCATCAACGAGTTTCTGGTGGGCATTTCTGGTTGTGGCATTAGCACTATCGGTAGGTTCCTCTAGAAGGGGATTCTCTAGAACTTGTTCCTTTTTCTCATGCCTAAGAACAATTCTCAGGTATCTATACCAGGTGGCAAAGTTTGTTCCATTCAATTTATCTTTTTCCAGGATTGATTTAAACGCAAAAGGGGTAACTTGAGCAGGTGGTGCCATTGATCTACAACAGAAATATGCAAAAACACTAAGACATGTATTCATGAAGAGTAATTTATTTTAAACGTTTTATACTCCCACTAAAATCAACATCCCTCGGTTGACACTTAGTGATTCAAGATCCAAGATCAACATGTCAACTAGTGAGCTTTTGCATCACCGCTAGAGGACAACATCACTCGGTAAGCAACTCTTGCTAATCGTATCTCCATACGACTCTTGTTGTTGGGGACATCTCATGCCGCGCCAACTCCTATGCCTCGTGGCCCAAAACTGTTTTGATAGCCACGGCAAGTTAACCAATGCTTCGCGTGTAAGTTTCCGACACAAACCCATCACTTCAAGGAGATATAGTGGCACCCTAATTTTATAGGCCCGCCACTAAATATACTTGACATGTGAAGGTGCAGCAATTTGGGAGGCATTTATACTTGACATTCTTTGAGGGATCACCCTACTTAAAACATCTACCATGCAAAAGAAGGGTGCATAAAAGGGATAAACTTTCACAGACAATTTATATATGTGTGATATGGTATAGCCCCTTTTCATAGCGCATGGTGATCTCCATCTCCACGTGCGCGGTCTGCCCTTGGTGGTCTCCATCTCCGTGCATGGTTGTCCTCGTGGTGATCTCCATCTCCATACCATGGTGTCAACTGCCAAGTGTTACATAAGATACTATGCTATTACAAACTAATAGCTACTGAAAGTAAATTAAATTACATGCCTTCTCATGTTGACACGCAGGTCATTAATACAATAATGGGACAACCATATGGCTCCTTCCGGTTACTGCACTCATGACACGTAGGTCATGAAACAATAATACACAAGCAATATTCATGGGCTATACCAAATCACAAGCATTCCCTGCAAAAATGAGTCAGACGTTCTACCGCCGAAGATAAAACCTGCTGAAACTCTATTTTCCAAGTGGATTTTGGCCTAGCCAGAAGCACCGAAATCATGTTCCAAATTTCGCCACTAATCCAACTTTTCGTTAGCTTCAGTTTGACAGGTCTTGGAGCTAAATCGGAGTTCGTATGCAAAAGTTACAACCATTTTACCGAGACCGCTCCAACAGATTTCTGCACTGCGGAAATCACATTTCCACGGTGTTGATCTATGTTCCGATTCGATCAATCTCATTGATCTTCGCGTGCTGCATCCGGATTTACGTTCCACTGTCTACCCCGATGGCGGAAACCGACCGGTAGGGGTAACTCGTGTCACGACCTCTGTGTCACGATCACGGAAACAAGATCACGAAACCAACCTTCAACACTGACGTGCGCGGCCGATCTCATCGACCCGCACCTGAACCGATCTACATATCTTATATGCATATCATCGAATCTATCACCACACAGCGGAGGCTCTGATACCACTATGGGAACACGCGATACGCTACGCTAGAGCCAAATAAAATTTTCTACCGCGCACCCAAGATCATGCTGCTGGAAATAGATCATGGGATCGGGTTTACCACTAGACACGCAGTCACCGCAGCGGAAGTAGAGTTGGTGATGCGTGTAGCCGATCTCCTCCTCGCGTTGCCGATCTCCCATGAACAGCGAAGACCCGTGAACGGTGATCTCCCGCGAATGGCACCTTGCGGTTCCCTCGAACGGTTCGTCCAAGCACCACAGATGCAATGCCTCCAAGGTATCCACACGTACGGGGAGCAGCGTCGAGCAGCGGACTGCTAGGTCCGGTCGCGCGGCATGGGCGTGGGGAGTGGCGGTGGCTAACTAGGGTTCTCTTCGATCAATCCTAAGTGGTGTGCCCAGTCCCCTTTATATAGACCTCCGAGGTAGGCTCAACACTTGAGCCCACTAGGAGCCCACATCCATTTTCCACTCGGATCCAATCCGAATGGGCTACAGCCCCTTAAGTGTGCGACCCTATAGGTTCACGTACACATGGACACGACCAGAGTCGATAGTTGGTAGCGGCTCCTAGCAGAACGTGCCAACTCCCATGTGTGCATAAATTCGTTTGACGAACCTCAACAATGTGTCATATGCAACATTCCCTTTGCCTCACGATATTTGTTGTCGAGCTCAAGGCGAGTACTTGTCACCCTTGTGATAGCTCGACCTCTCTTCTCGAAACCGTGATACAGATTCCCGAATTGGGTTAACACTTAACCCAAGTCACATGGCCATGCTTTACGAATCTAATCACTCGAGAGGGCCTAGAGAATATCTCTCCAAATAGGAGGGGCACATCCCATCTTGGTCAACCATGTCTCGCGGCATGTCTCACGACTCACCCGAAAGCTACCTTTATAACTACCCAGTTACGGAGTAGCGTTTGATAGACCCTAAGTGAGTCGATCCTCATCTCGAGAACATGCAAGGACCTCAGGTCTATGACATGGCATAGACATTGCACTTGAGGCTAACACATGACTATATCTCGCTGTGTCTCAAAGTGGGTCTGTCCAGCTCAGTGATCTCCATCCCCGAGCCCATACTATCGGTTTAGCATCTCCATGCACATGACTTGTCAAACATAGTCATCTACCGAGTCGTATACTAGTCAAGGATATGTGTCCGCACAACCTTATCAACTAGGGACCATTAGAACAATCATCATACAATACATAGTTCCACAAACAAGTCATATACTTATTGATACATATCATTGATGATGTTCAAGGGCAATTCAAAGGACTCATGAATACATATGGAAATGTCATCATCACATGATTGCCTCTAGGGCATATCTCCAACAGAGCAACCCTCTCACTCGGGGGCTTAGCTGCAGTCTCGTACTCGACTAAGTTTGAGAAAATCCCACCGAGTGAAGAGCAACCCTCTCACTCGGGGGCTTAGCTGCAGTTCCGTACTCGCCTAAGTTTGAAAAACTCCCACCGAGTGAAGAGCAACCCTCTCACTCGGGGGCTTAGCTGCAGTCCCGTACTCTCCTAAGTTTGAAAAAATCCCACCGAGTGAAGAGCAACCCTCTCACTCGGGGGCTTAGCTGCAGTTCCGTACTCGCGTAAGTGAAAAAAATCCCACCGAGTGAAGAGCAACCCTCTCACTCGGGGGCTTAGCTGCAGTACCGTACTCGCCTAAGTTTGAAAAATCCCACCGAGTGAAGAGCAACCCTCTCACTTGGGGGCTTAGCTGCAGTCTCGTACTCGCCTAAGTTAAACCACGCTTCGAGTGAAGAGCGGTTCTCTAGCTCGGAGACTTGGCCACACACTCCATCCTGATCCGCAAGGATGACGAGGTGCAGGTCGTTTGCGACCTTCTCCTCAGAGCTACACCACAAGTACAACATGCGCTTCATCCCGATCCGCAAGGACGACGAGGTGCAGGTCATGTACAGCACCTAGTGCTCTTGTCCATGACCCACTCGACGGAGCTGCGCCACAAGTACAATGTGCGCTCCATCCTGATCCGCAAGGACGATGAGATGCAGGTCGTCTGCGACCTTCTCCTCAGAGCTGCGCCACAAATACAATGTGCGATCCATCTCGATCTGCAAGAACGATGAGGTGCAGGTCATCCGCGACCCTCTCCTCAGAACTATATCACAAGTACAAAAATCTGTTCCGAGTGAAGATGCAATTTCCACTTAGAAACGAAGGCAAACATATTCAAGGCAAAACCAAGATTCAGATAAATCCCACGAGGTTCCGGACCGAAAGTACTCGGGCATCAAACCCTAAGGAGTTTAAACAGATTACAAAACCACTCGGCATACCGAGGCAAATTTAATCAGGGCTTAAAAGTTTGTTCACTCTGCAGGAGGAGGGCTAGCAGGCTCGACGAACTCGTCCAGGTCGATTCCGTCTGCTATGCGAGTGTCAACAGCAATAAAGGTCTCCATGAAGGACTGGAAGTCAAGCCTCTTGGTGTTGGCAACCTTGATCACTGTGAGCTTCTCGTCCTTTGCTTCTTTGCAAGGGCGCGACGAGACGAGCCATGTCGATGCCACAATGAAAGAGCGACTTCTTCCATTCCTGCACTCGACCAGGGATCTCGTTAAGTCGAGTCATCAGAGACTCAAGATCATTCTGGAACGTCTCCCTTGGACAGAGGGCAGTATCAATCCGTGACACCGCCACTTTCAGTCGTGCAAGATAGTCCATGGCGCTGGAAAGGCAAGACTCAAGCCGGAGCACATTCATGGCAGCTTCATCCTTAATGGTGGAGTTGATGGGATCCAAGCTCGTTTCAATTCGCCCAGTCTCTTCCTCGAAGCTCTGGCAAAACTCTGCACACACAGATGAATGGTGAGTCGACAGATTTAGGACGAGTCGACAATAGCAAATCAGTCGGGAGGGGAAAATACCTTCAAGCATAAGAAACAATTTCTTGGCAAGTCCTCCCAAATAAGTCTCCAGCTCGTCTCTCCTCCGACTAAGATCACCGACCTTGTCAGTCAAAGCTCCCTTGTCCTTCTTCAGCAGAGTCACCTCCTTATTGGCCTTGTCAAGAGCAGTCTTCAGCTTAGCATTTTCTTCTTCTAACTTTCCGACTGAAGCCAACTTCTGGTCGGCAAGTGCTGTTTTCTCTTCGGCCAATTTTTGTGCGGCCGCAAGGTCAAGATCCTTCTTCTCCAAAGCCTATCTCATTTTTTCTGAAAGAAATAACGCCGTTCGTGAGGAAGGAAATAACACTTTCGGTTCGAAGAGAGTCGATCGACAAGTTTTCCATACCAGCAGCATCATCCTTAGCCTTCTGCAAGTTCTCCTTGGCCAACTCCAGATCAAGATTGAGCTGGATCTGCTTCTGCTCCAAGTCAGCAAACCAAGCTCCAAGTTCACAAGATCTCTGTGGTCAGAGGATAGTCAGTCGGCAGAAACAAAGTTCGGTTGCTTCCGAGCAATAAAGTTCAAGTTCAAAGAGTTCTAAGACTACTGCTGAATCAAACATTCAACAGTAGTCTCGGGGACTACACCCAGTGGGTGCACTGAGTGTGCCCCCACTAGTTTTGACTTTCCATTCGACTTGGTCCGTCCAGTCGAGTGAAAAAAAGAGCAATAGTCATTCTCAGACCACAGCTGACTGCCCACAGTCGACTGTGGTCTCCGGGACTACACCCAGTGGGTGCACTCAGCGTGCCCCCACTGGTCCAGATTTCACTCGACCAAGACCTGTCTAGTCCGAGTGGAAGAACTGAAAAGAGATATTTTTATCAAGACCCCCGTTGAATCACACATTCGACGGTGGCCTCGGGGACTACACCCAGTGGGTGCACTCTGCGTGCCCCCCACTAGTTCAAAGACACAATCGACACAACCTAGTCGGATCAAGTGGAAAAACTACTCAGCGAAAATCAAAACACCCGGTGGGTGTACAGATGCAAAGTGCAGGCTGATAAATAGATGCACAATAAAGGTTTTAAGGTTGCATATCCTAACAGAACAAGCGTCAAGCTAGAAGATCGGTCGGAAATCAGCTAACCTGGACATTAGTCTGGAGTGCTGAGCCGGCGTCATAGGCAGCTTGACTGGCCTCGCGCACCACCTTCATCTGTTCCATCATAAGGCCTGCCCGGTATATGGCTTCCTTGGCAGCGCTCACTTGGTCCTCTGGGACATGATGGGCGGTGAAAAGTGGGGACGGTGGATCAGCTGCAGCAGCGTGAGAGTCTGAGGCATGGAGTTGCACAGATGAAACAGGGGCATGTGCAGTCGACGCTGAAGGACGTTCACTCGACAATGGAATCGCAAATGTAACAAAAGCTCGGTTAAGGTCTCCGGACTGCTGGATCGCTGGTTCTGTCGCTGGCGTCGACTGGGGCGCCTTGCTAGCTGGTACCCTCCTGCTTGAGGTCCTGCTCCTCCTTCCCGTAGGCTTCCGTGGCTCATCTTCATCATCGTCTGGAAGTTCGATAACATACTGCAAAACTGCAAAAGAATCAACCACAAGAATTCAGTCGACCATGAAAGTAATCAGCAAAATAAAGTCAAGATGGTAGGAGTCATACCCGCTTTGGATGTGACCGCGTCTTCCATCTCCTCGTCATCATCCTTGTACATGGAAGTCCCAGAAGTAGCAGCACTGCAAATTTAGAATCCACTCGGTCAAAATAGGAGAGGGAGTCGACTGAGGGTCAAACTAGGCAAAACTAAGAGATCGAGCACAATGATTACCCAGAAGCGTTGGGGACGTCCACTTTGATCTTAGGCAAGGCCTTCCGAGGCTTTGAGGGTCCTACTTTGAGCTGCTTTGGAGCCTTTTCAGTCAGAATGGGAGAAGAAGTCCGAGGGTGCTTTGAAGCATGCACACTTTGCACGATCGCTTTGCCACGAACACTTGCTGGGTCTTGACTCTGCTTGGAGCGTCTTTCCAAGCGAGGTGGAGAGTCGACCTCCTCACCACTACTTGAGTCTTCACTCTCCTCGTCTCCTCCTCCGTCAGAGTGCCAGTCGCAGCTATCACCTCCACTCGCCTCTCTCTCCTGCTGCTGCTCCTGCTCTCCGTTGGGCATCGAGTACACCTCAGTGTAAATCTGCAAGACACAGAGTTGAGCGAATATCAGTTAGTTTCGAGAGAAATTACATGTCAGAACAAGAAGACACTCGGAAGTAAAGAGTCGGACCTTATCTGGTTCGTTGGTGTTGTCGAGTGGAGGGATTCTCCTGGACCCCCTGGGGTTGTCCTTGTTGCCAGTGATGCCCTGCAACCTCTGCGCCACCATCTCCTCGTCAACTTCCTCCGGGTGGATCTGAGTGCTGTCATCAATACCCGAGTACATCCACATTGGATGATCGCGAGCTTGGAGTGGCTGGATGCATCGACTGAGAAACACCTCTAGCAAGTCCATGTCAGTCACACCGTCGCGGACAAGTTGGACTACTCGCTCAACCAACATATTCACCTCCACTTTCTTAGCTGGAGTCACTTTCAAGGGAGAGGGCTTCTCAACTCGCTCCATGGAAAACGGAGGAAGGCCAGTCGACTGACCAGGGGTCGGTTGGTCCTTACAGTAAAACCAGGTCGACTGATACCCTCTAACTGAATCAGGAAGAATCATAGCAGGGAAAGTGCTTTTACCCCTCATCTGGATCCCTAGACCTCCACACATCTGGATCACATGCATCCTCTCATCACTCGGATTAGCCTTTTTCACAGACTGGGAACGACAAGTGAAAATGTGTTTGAAGAGACCCTAGTGCGGTCGACAACCCAGAAAGATCTCACACATGGACACGAATGCAGCAAGGTATGTGATAGTGTTGGGAGAAAAGTGATGAAGTTGTGCTCCAAAAAAGTTCAGAAAACCCCAGAAGAAAGGATAAGGAGGCGGAGAGAAGACGCGATCGACGTGAGTCGCAAGAAGGACACACTCACCCTCCTGCGGCCGCGGCTCGGTCTCGTCCTCCGGAAGCCGCCAGGAACCGTGGGGAATCAAACCCCCTCAACCAGATCCTCCAGATCCACCTGTTGGATCATGGATCGACTCCAGTCGTCCTGGATCCAGCCGGGCGGTAGTCTAGATCTTGACGACGACCCTCCCCAGCTCGTCTTCTTGCCCTTCGCCTTCGCCTTCTTCGCACGCTCTAGGGCCGCTGTCTTGTCCTTCGCCATCGCAGTGGGCTACGCTTGGGCTGGGCGGCGGCGTCGAGGGTGGAGGCGGACACAATGGAGAAGCAGAGGAGGAAGAAAGAGAATGGGATGCACTGTGCAAAATATACCGGCCCCGACGCCTTATATGGGCCTATTCCCCGAGTGACTAACTCGTAGGCCCAAGCAATCCTGTCAAATCCCGCAACAGTCGCGTTCTCAGTACATGGCGAAAAAGGTGGCGCAAGAATCAAGGCGCCCTGCCTAATCCGCTCCGCTTATCGCGGTCCTCTCCGCCCCACGCGCTTCGCCAAACTTCGAATCCCGTGAGATCCAGGAATGGCAGCGCAGTCAATCATGCCGAAGATTTTATACCATATCAGCATTCGAAGCTTATCAGCAAAGTTCACTCGACAACCTCGGAATGGATCAAGGCGACTGAAAATGAGGTCGAAGTTTCTGCATGGTTCACCAATCCAAGTAAAATGCTTCCGAAGCACCAAAATTGGGTCGGAACTATCGTCAACTCCATCTCCACTCGGACCCTGAACCATTCGGGGGCTAATGACGATGACATGTACTTAGGGTAGGGTAATAAACCTGGTCTAGGCACCCCTCCCATGGACACTGCCCTACAGTCAAAGACATTCAAAGGACAACAACATCTACCGACTGAAATCACTTCAGGGTGCAACCCACTCGACCAACAGTTCCACTCGGATAACCCAATTCCAAATAAGAGAGGCCCAAGGGATGTCAGCTTTGTTACAAAACTTGGAAAGGGGCTTGGAAAGGAGAGCTCTGTTCTGGATGTTAAGATTTATTATCCCCATGCCACCTTGTCTTTGGGCCTGCAAACAAGAGGCCAAGCTGCTTTGTGTGGATTGAGTATTATGAATATGAATATGCTTTGGTGTTATTCTAGTACGAACTCTAGGATAGATCAAACGGAAAAAATAGCTTTGTGTTATTTTAGTACGAACTCTTGAATAGATCGAGCGGAAATAATAGCTCTGAGGTGGTCTCGTACCCTACAAACAATTTCTATCTTTTTTTCTCCGCTAATAGGAACTCGGGAGTGATTTTTTGTTGCACTTTGAGGGATAATCATATCATCCAACTATGTTAGCATTGCTGAGAGGTTGCACTAGTGAAAGTACAGACCCTAGGACTTGTTTTCAAGCATTGCAATACCGTTTTTGTGCCCATTTACTATTTGCTACCTTTTTGTTTTTATTTATTCAGATTATACAAATATATTTCTATCATCCATATTACACTTTTATCACCATCTCTTCGCCTAACTAGTGCACCTATACAATTTGCCATTGTATTGGGTGTGTTGGGAACACTAGAGATTTCTTGTGTTTGGTTGCAGGGTCGTTTGACAGAGACCATCTTAATCCTACACCTCTCATGGATTGATAAACCTTAGGTCATCCACTTGAGGGAAAATTGCTACTGTCCTACAAAACTCTGCGCTTGGAGGCCCAACACGTGTCTACAAGAATAAAGTTGCATAGTAGACATCAAGCTATTTTCTGGCGCCGTTGCCGGGGAGGTGAGTCCTTGAAGGTATATCTTTAGATCTTGCAATTGAATCTTTTAGTTTCTTGTTTTATCACTAGTTTGGTTTATAAAAGAAAACTACATAAAAATGGAATTTAGGTTGCATCATATTATTGATCATCTTTATAATAATTTTCTTGAAAATGATGGTTTGGAAAATTGTGCTCAATTGATAGAAGAGGAAGTCAATAAAATGCTTTGTACAAAATATTTGAATGATGAGCATGCTTGCAATGTTGTTAGTGTGAATTCTTTGAGTATCCAAAATGCTAATGATGATTGCACAAGTCATGACAAAAATGTTTCTTATAAGCATCTCACTTTTTGCGGAGTGAATTGGAAGTGCCTTTGCACACTAAAAAGGGAAGATAGATTTTGTAAGAAGCATATATATTTAGAAACGAAAAAGTTGCAAGAGAGGCTAGATGATTGTGCTGAAAGATGTAATTTTTTCGCCATCCTTGTCAACTTTGCAATGAACTTGGTCATTTAAATCTCCAATGCAAATTATTTCATGATCAAATCATGTCCAAAAATTGTGATGACTTGATTACCCTTGAGCATCATAAAGAGCTTAGTCTTGTTTTGGGGTATGAAGATATGAAGCATATAACTAAGGGTTTTCCAAATCCCGAGAGATTTCTTGATTTTGATCTAGAAGAAATTTATATTTTTTGTACGGTAAATTGCATTGAGAGTCCTTATATTGCCAACTACTTAAAGACAAGAAAACAAATGGAGTATGAAGAGAGTACTAATGAAAGGGAAAATGTTTCCCAATGCCCTCCTAGTGTTTATTATGATGAATCAGGTAACTCGGACGAGCTTCCTATCCAATCAATCTCTTCAACAAGAAGCTTAAAGAAATTAATTAAACCCACACATGATGTGGTGAAGAAGAAGAAAAGAAGATAGAATAAAGGTAAAAAGTTATCTCTCCCAAATAATGTTGCTCCTATCACCATTGTGCCTCATGAAAGTGAATCAAATATGTTGATGGAGGATGATGATTTTGTGATACCTACTACTTTTTGTAATGATTATGATTGGGAAGACAACGAGATGCCTTATGATCTTGAAAATCTTTTTAGCACTTGCTTGGAAGAATATGATAATAATGTTTGCAATACTATTGGTTCCATTCATGCTATTGATAAAAATGATTGTGATGATATGCAAAACCACAAGCTTGGGGATGCTATGTTTAATGAGTATGATATGTTTGAAGATTTATTTGCTGGAAATAATGCTTGTCCTAAGCTTGGGGATGCTTTTCTTAATGAATATGATCATTTGATTCCTTCTACTTTCGATAAGAAAATTTATTATGATGATAGCATGCCTCCTATTTATGATGATTACATTGATGAAAGTGGGTTTGGAAGAGTGTCAACTTTAGGTAGTAGTGATCCCACTATTTTGGATGGTGTTTAATCTTATTGAAATATTGATTAAAGTGGATTTGGAGAGGTCATGACTTTATTTAGTGATACATCCACTATCTTGGAAGAGGTTTCAATTGATTATGACAATGAAGTTGCTATCTATGATGATTGTTATGATGACATGTATGCCATAAAGAGTGATAAATATTCTATGCTTGTGCATCATGAAAATAGTGCTGTATGTGATAGTTATATTGTTGAATCCATTCATGATTCCTCTGAAAACTATTATGAGAAAGGAACTTATGCCCTTACATATCTCAATAATATCAAGTTTCTTTTCTATGTGTTGATTGTTTTGAAGTTGCACTTGTTTTGCCTTCCTATGCTAGTTGATTCTTGTTCCCATAAGTTGTTTGCTCACAAAATCCATATGCATAGGAAGTGGGTTAGACCTAAATGTGCTAGTCATATGCTTCATGATGCTCTCTTTATGTTACAATTCTTATATTTTATGCGAGCATCATTGAAATCATCATGCCTAGCTTAAAAGGCATTACAGAAAAGCGCTTGTTGGGAGACAACCCAACACTTTTACCTACTGTTTTTGTGTGTTCACATGATTATGCTACTGTATTGATCCTGTTTTATTGTTTTTGTTTCAATAAAGTGCCAAGTAAAGCCTTTGAGATCATGTTGGGTGATAGTTGATTTGATCTTGCTGAAAAAGAGAAACTTTTGCGCTCACAGAAATAATTCTCATTTTTAACACAAGACTGATTTTGAGTTGATTCCTTTTGGAGAAGTTTAATACACAAATATCTCATGTGGTCCCTATTTGTTCATAATTTTTGTAGTAGCATAAGTATGGTAGTTATCCAGATCATTACAGACTGTTCTGTTTTTGACAGATTCTATTTTCACTGCATATATAGTTTGCTTGTCTTCTAGTTTCTATGGCTTATATTGCTCAATATAAATTGCGAAAATGATGTGCTACAGTAGGCATTGTGTGAGAATAATTATGAATCTTGTCTTTAACAGTACCAAAAGTGGAATGGTTTGCTCTTTATCATACTAACCTATCTCACAAAGTTCCGTTAAGTTTTGTGTGATTGAAGTTTTCAAGTTTTGGGTGAGACGTCGATATGAGGAGAATAAGGAGTGAAAAGAACCTAAGCTTGGGGATTCCCAAGTCACCCCCAAGGTAATATCCAAGGAAGATCCAAGCAACTAAGCTTGGGGATGCCCAGGAAGGCATCCCCTCTTTCATCTCCAACAATATCAGTAACCTTACTTGGAGCTATGTTTTCATTCGTCACATGATATGTGTTTTGCTTGGAGCATCAATTTATTTTGTTAGGATTTTCTTGATTTTATTTAGAATAATGTTTTGCATCTCTTATTTCAATAAAAGTGGCAATGGTAGCCTTTACTATGCTTATTTTGCAAGTCTATTTGTTGCTGTTTGAAAACAGAAAGTTTACCGATGTTGCAAAAATTCCTTAGAAAAGTTAGAACATGATAACATGTTGAAACTTTTTTCACAATAAGCTCTGATAAATATTCTACAGTGTGTTAAATTTTCAGATTTTTTTGAGTTGAATAAGTATTGATACTCTTGCATTCTTTACAGCCTGTACTGTTTCGGCAGATTGCTGTTATGTTTGCATTGTTTGCATACGCTTGCTTGTTTAATGAATCTATTTGAGGATAGGAGTATTAAATACGCAGAGGCATTTTGTATGCAATGCTAAATAATAATTTTAGTGTTTTGCTACAGTAGAGAATGATAAGGTTTTTGCATTGGTTTATACTAACTTATCTCACGAGTTCTTGTTTAGTTTTGTGTGGATGAAGCTTTTGAGATTTAAGAAAACCGTGATATGAGAAGAATTAAGGAGACACAAAAGCTCAAGCTTGGGGATGCCCAAGGCATCCCAAGATAATATTTCAAGAAGTCTCAAGCATCTAATCTTGGGGATGCCCCGGTAGGCATCCCACCTTTCTTCAACAACAATTATTGGTTAGTATCGGTTGAGCCTAAGTTTTTGCTTCTTCACATGATGTGTGATATCCTTGAAATGTCATTTCATTTTTGTTTTTTCTTGATGTTTTAATAAAGTACTTAGATATGAAAGTTTTTAAATAAAATAGAATCCACAAATAGTTGCCAGGAAGGCTAAGTAAGCGGCATTCAGATCCCGTCAACAAAGCTCTTTTCTATATCATTTACTCCCGTGCTTCACTTATATCCTATGAGTCATTTGTCGAATAAATTGAATGTCATGAAGTTGAAATCATATCATGCATAGGGGTAACTTCACATTGGGTTTAGAAAGTGAAATCTTTTGAGGCTTGACAATCACAATATTGGTCATACAAGCAATTCACGGATAATTAGTATAAGGAAGAGAACTTTCACATGAAAATACACTATCTTGGAAATCTTTTGTGATTGTGAGCCCCCATCAAAGTATTATATGCCAAAATTGTTGACGTTGGACAAGGAAGACAACGTAATGATTTATGTTTGTTCATATTCACATAGAAGTTATATTGTCATAGATCCTTCAACATGTGGTGCTTTCCCCCTATCTTTGTTAGCCAAAAATTCTGCACTAAGTAGAGATACTACTTGTGCATCCAAAAACACTTAAACCCAAATCTTATTTTGAAGTGTCCACCATACCTACCTATCGATTGAGCAAGATCCTTCAAGTAAGTTGTCATTGGTGCAATAAGGCAATAAAAATTGCTTCTAGAAGTGTAAGATCATTTAGTGTAAGAGAAAATTGAGCGTTGTACGAACTTGTGATGGTAAAGCAATAAAACCAATAGACTGCATAATAAAGGTTGCCATCACAAGGGGCAGCAATATAACGTGAAGTTCTTTTGCACTAAGGGGTTGAGCATACAAACAAATAAGCGCATGGCAACCTCTGCTTCCCTCTATGAAGGGCCTATCTTTTACTTTTATGTATTTACTTTTATGCAAAGAGTCAAAGTTTTTCTCTCTATTCCTTTTTATTTTTCTCCTTTGGCAAACATCATGTGGTGAGGAAAGATCTAGGCACATATGTCCAGTTGAATATAGGTAGCATAAGTTATTATTGTTGACATCACCCTTGAGGTGAGTACGTTGGGAGGCAAAACAATAAGCCCCTATCTTTCTATGTGTCCGGTTGAAACGTTTTTCTCATGTGTATGCGGTGAGTGTTAGTAATCATAGAAGACTATAAGATGGTTGAGTATGTGGAGCTCTTACTTACACTCTGTTGAATAAGTTGAATTGGAATTTCTTGGTGACTAAGAACATAGGTTGTTGAGTCTCAAGAGAGTTCATTGGTTGAACCTTAACATGTGAATTGGTTGCTACTATAACATGAGAAGTTTTATAAGAAAGAATTGTTGTTATGATGCTAGAAAAAGTGATTGAAATTATCATTTATCAAACTTATGCACTTTGCTAGCATTCACACTTCATAACTTATTTCTTTTACCATTTACCTACTCGAGGACGAGCTGAAATTAAGCTTGGGGATGCTGATACATCTCCAACGTATCTATAATTTATGAAGTATTCATGCTGTTATTTTATCATTCTTGGATGTTTTACAATCATTTTATAGCAACTTTATTCATTTTTTGGGACTAACCTATTGACCCAGTGCCCACTGCCAGTTGTTGTTTTTTGCTTGTTTTTTATATCACAGGAAATCAATATCAAACGGAGTCCAAACAGCACGAAACTCTTCGGAGATTTTTTTGGACCAAAAGGAACCCAATGGGCCAGAGCTGCACTGGGGGTGCCCGAGGGGCACAACCCACCAGTATGCCAGAGGCCTCTCATGTCTTGGTGGGTTGTGCCCACCTCAGTGGCCTCCCGCACCCCCTCTTTGCACTATGAATTCCCAAATATTCCGAAACCCTTCGAGGTTAACCTAGATCGGAAGTTCTGTCACCGCAAGCCTCTGTAGCCACCTAAAACCAATCGGGAGCCCATTCCGGCACCCTGCTAGAGGGGAGAATCATCTCCGGTGGCCATCTTCATCATCCCGGCGACCACCACGATGAGGAGGGAGTAGTCCACCCTCGGGGCTGAGGGTTTGTGCTAGTAGCTATGTGTTTAATCTCTCTCTCTCTCTCTCTCTCTCTCTCTCTCTCTCTCTCTCGTGATCTATATCATGGGCTTTGTTAATATAGATGGATCATATGATTTTTCTCCCCTCTATACTCTTGTTGTGATGAATTGAATCTTTACCCTTTGAAGTTTTGTCATGTCGGATTGAATGTTTAGATTTGAGAACACATGATGTATGTTTTGCGGTATAAATACTTGAGGTGACATTGGGGTATCTTAATGATTCACTTGATATATGTTATGGCATTCAACTTGCGGATTCCCGCGGTGATATCGGGGTAATCTTTGCATAGGGGTTGATGCACGTTTTTATTTTATTTTCTCCGATAGAAACTTTGGGGTCCCCTTGTAGTTCTTTGTGTAGGTTGAGTATTATGAATTTGAATATGCTTTGGTGTTATTCTAGTACGAACTCTTGGATAGATCGAACAGAAAAAATAGCTTTGCATTATTTTAGTATGAACTCTTGAATAGATCGAGCGGAAAGAATAGCTTTGAGGTGGTTTCTGATGTCGCTTGAAGCTACGTTGGTATTTCCCCAAAGAGGAAGAGATGATGCAGCACAACAGCGGTAGGTATTTCCCTCAGATATGAAACCAAGGTTATCGAACCAGTAGGAGAACCAAGCAACACAACGTAAACAGCCCCAGCAAACAAATAACAACCACTCGCAACCCGACATGTTAAAGGGGTTGTCAATCCCTTTCAGGTAACGGCGCCAGAAATGTTGCGTGGACAGGAGAAAGTCGTAATAGATTGAATAAATGTTGGAAATATGCCCTAGAGGCAATAATAAATTAGTTATTATTATATTTCCTTGTTCATGATAATCGTTTATTATCCATGCTATAATTGTATTGAAAGGAAACTCAGATACATGTGTGGGTATATAGACAACACCATGTCCCTAGTAAGCCTCTAGTTGACTAGCTCATTAATCAATAGATGGTTACGGTTTCCTGACCATGGACATTGGATGTCATTGATAACGGGATCACATCATTAGGAGAATGATGTGATGGACAAGACCCAATCCTAAGCCTAGCACAAAGATCGTAGTTCGTATGCTAAAGCTTTTCTAATGTCAAGATCATTTCCTTAGACCATGAGATTGTGCAACTCTCGGATACCGTAGGAATGCTTTGGGTCTACCAAACGTCACAACGTAACTGGGTGGCTATAAAGGTGCACTACAGGTATCTCCGAAAGTGTCTGTTGGGTTGGCACGAATCGAGACTGGGATTTGTCACTCCGGTTGACGGAGAGGTATCTCTGGGCCCACTCGGTAGGACATCATCATAATGTGCACAATGTGACCAAGGGGTTGATCATGGGATGATGTGTTACGGAACGAGTAAAGAGACTTGCCGGTAACGAGATAGAACAAGGTATCGGGATACCGACGATCGAATCTCGGGCAAGTACAATACCGCTAGACAAAGGGAATTGTATACGGGATCGATTGAGTCCTTGACATCGTGGTTCATCCGATGAGATCATCGTGGAACATGTGGGAGCCAACATGGGTATCCAGATCCCGCTGTTGGTTATTGACCGGAGAACGTCTCGGTCATGTCTCATGGTTCCCGAACCCGTAGGGTCTACACACTAAGGTTCGATGGCGCTAGGGTTAAAAGGAAGTTTGTATGTGGTTACTGAATGTTGTTGAGTCCGGATGAGATCCCGGACGTCACGAGGAGTTCGGAATGGTCCGGAGGTAAAGATTTATATATGGAAAGTTGTTGTTCGGGTTAGGAAAAGTTCGGGTTTTTTCGTATTGTACCGGAAGCTTCGAGAAGGTTCCGGAGGATTCAGGAGGGGTCCGGAGGTCCGGAAATAGTTCCACCACGTCCAATACAGTAGCATGGGCTGTAGGGGGGCGCCCTAGCCTTAATGGGCCAGGGGCACCAGCCCCCCCAAGGCCCATGCGCATGGGAAGGGTAAAACCCTAAAGGGGGAGGCCTCCACTTGACTTGGGAGGCACTCCTCCCCCCTTGGCCGCCCCCCCTAGATGGGATCTAGGGCTGGCCGCACCCCTTGGGGTGGGGAAACCCTAAAGGGGGCGCAGCCCCCCCTTCCCCCTATATATAGTTGAGGTTTGGGGCTGCAATACACATGAGAACTTCTCCTCTTGGTGCAGCCCTGCCTCTCCTCCTCCTCCTCTCCCTTGGTGCTTGGCGAAGCCCTGCGGGATTGCCACACTCCTCCACCACCACCACGCCGTTGTGCTGCTGCTGGATGGAGTCTTCCTCAACCTCTCCCTCTCTCCTTGCTGGATCAAGGCGTGGGAGACGTCACCGGGCTGTACGTGTGTTGAACGCGAAGGTGCCGTCCGTTCGGCACTAGGATCTCCGGTGATTTGGATCACGATGAGTACGACTCCTTCAACCCCATTCTCATGAACGCTTCCGCTTAGCGATCTACAAGGGTATGTAGATGCACTCTCCTTCCCTCGTTGCTAGTTTCTCCATAGATAGATCTTGGTGACACGTAGGAAAATTTTGAATTTCTGCTACGTTCCCCAACAGTGGTATAAGAGCCAGGTTTATTGCGTAGATTCTTTGCACGAGTAGAACACAAAGTAGTTGTGGGCGTTGATTTTGTTCAATATGCTTACCGTTACTAGTCCAATCTTGTTTCGACGGTATTGTGGGATGAAGCGGCCCGGACCGACCTTACGTACTCTTCGTGAGACAGTTCCACCGATGACATGCACTTGGTGCATAAGGTGGCTAGCGGGTGCCAGTCTCTCCCACTTTAGTCGGAACGGATTCGATGAAAAGGGTCCTTATGAAGGGTAAATAGCAATTGGCATATCACGTTGTGGTTTTGCGTAGGCAAGAAACGTTCTTGCTAGAAACCCATAGCAGCCACGTAAAACATGCAAACAACAATTAGAGGACGTCTAACTTGTTTTTGCAGGGTATGCTATGTGATGTGATATGGCCAAGAAGAATGTGATGAATGATATGTGATGTATGAGATTGATCATGTTCTTGTAATAGGATTCACGACTTGCATGTCGATGAGTATGACAACGGCAGGAGCCATAGGAGTTGTCTTTATTTATTGTATGACCTGCGTGTCATTAAACAACGCCATGTAATTACTTTACTTTATTGCTAACCGGTAGCCATAGTAGTAGAAGTAATAGTTGGCGAGACAACTTCATGAAGACATGATGATGGAGATCATGATGATGGAGATCATGGTGTCATGCCGGTGACGATGATGATCATGGAGCCCCGAAGATGGAGATCAATGGAGCTATATGATATTGGCCATATCATGTCACTACTATATAATTGCATGTGATGTTTATTATGTTTATGCATCTTGTTTACTTAGAACGACGGTAGTAAATAAGATAATCCTTACAACAATTTCAAGAAGTGTTCTCCCTAACGTGCACCGTTGCCAAAAGTTCGTCGCTTCTAAGCACCACGTGATGATCGGGTGTGATGGATTCTTACGTTCACATACAACGGTGTTGACGAGCCTAGCATGTACGAGACATGGCCTCAAACACACGCAATACACTTAGGGTTAACTTGACGAGCCTAGCATGTACAGACATGGCCTCGGAACACGAGACCGAAAGGTCGAGCATGAGTCGTATAGTAGATACGATCAACATGAAGATGTTCACCAATGATGACTAGTCCGTCTCACGTGATGATCGGACACGGCCTAGTTGACTCGGATCATGTAATCACTTAGATGACCGAGGGATGTCTATCTGAGTGGGAGTTCATAAGATGAACTTAATTATCCTGAACATAGTCAAAAGACCTTTTGCAAATTATGTCGTAAGCTCGCGCTTTAGTTCCACTGTTTAGATATGTTCCTATAGAAAATATAGTTGAAAGTTGAAAGTAGCGATTATGCGGACGAGAGAAAGCTTATGTCCTTAATGCACCGCTTAGTGTGTGAAGCCCAAACGTCGTTTGTGGATGTTGCGAACATCGGACATACACGTTTTGATAACTACGTGATAGTTCGCTTAAGCGGTTTAGAGTTGAGGCACCAAAGGCGTTTTTGAAACGTCATGAACATATGAGATGTTTCGAGGGCTGAAATTGGGATTTCAGGCTCGTGCCCACGTCAAGAGGTATAAGACCTCCGACGATTTTCTTAGCCTGCAAACTAAGGGAGAAAAGCTCAATCGTTGAGCTTGTGCTCAGATTGTCTGAGTACAACAATCACTTGAATCGAGTGGGAGTTAATCTTCCAGATGAGATAGTGATGTTTCTCCAAAGTCATTGCCACCAAGCTGCTAGAGCTTCGTGATGAACTATAACATATCAGGGATAGATATGATGATCCTTGAGGTATTCACGATGTTTGACACATGAAAGTAGAAATCAAGAAGGAGCATCAATTGTTGATGGTTGGTGAAACCACTAGTTTCAAGAAGGGCAAGGGCAAGAAGGGATACTTCATGAAACAGCAAATCAGCTGCTGCTCTAGTGAAGAAACCCAAGGTTGAACCCAAACCCGAGACTAAGTGCTTCTGTAATGAGAGGAACGGATACTGAAGTGGAACCACCCTAGATACTTGGTAGATGAGAAGGCTGGCAAGGTCGATAGAAGTATATTGGATATACATTATGTTAATGTGTACTTTACTAGCACTCCTAGTAGCACCAGGGTATTAGATACCGGTTCGGTTGCTAAATGTTAGTAACTCGAAATAAAAGCTACGGAATAAAAGGAGACTAGCTAAAGGTGAGCTGACGATATGTGTTGGAATTGTTTCCAAGGTTGATATGATCAAGCATCGCACGCTCCCTCTACCATCGAGATTGGTGTTAAAACAGAATTATTGTCATTTGGTGTTTGTGTTGAGCATAGACATGATTGGATTATGTCTATCGCAATACGGTTATTCATTTAAGGAGAATAATGGTTACTCTATTTATCTGAAAAATACCTTCGATGGTCTTGCACCTAAATAAATGGTTTATTGAATCTCGATCGTAGTGATACACATTTTCATGCCAAAAATATAAGATAGTAATGATAGTACCACTTACTTGTGGCGCTGCCATGTAAGTCATATTGGTATAAAACGCATGAAGAAGCTCCATATTGATGGGTCTTTGGACTCACTCGTTTTTTGAAAAGTTTGAGACATGCATACCATGTCTATTGGTGTATACGCATGATGAAACTCCATGCAGATGGATCGTTTGGACTCACTTGATTTTGAATCACTTGAGATATGCAAAACATACCACATGGGCAAGATGACTGAAAAGCCTCGGTTTCAGTAAGATGGAACAAGATAGCAACTTGTTGGAAGTAACACATTTTGATGTGTGCAGTCCAATGAGTGCTGAGGCATGCAGTGAATATCGTTATGTTCTTACTTCACAGATGATTCGAGTAGATGTTAAGTATATTTACTTGATGAAACTCAAGTCTGAATTATTGAATGGTTCAAGTAATTTCAGAGTGAAGTTGAAGATCTTCGTGACAAGAGGATAAAATGTCTGTGATGTGATCATAGAGATGAATATCTGAGTTGCGAGTTTGGTACACAATTGAGACATTGTGGAAATTGTTTCACAACTAATACCGCCCGGAACACCATAGTGTGATGGTGTGTCCGAACATCATAGTTGCACCCTATTAGATATGGTGCGTACCATGATGTCTCTTATCGAATTACCACTATCGTTCATGGGTTAGGCATTAGAGACAACCGCACTCACTTTAATGGGGCACCACGTAATTCCGTTGAGACGACACCGTTTGGAGAAACCTAAGTTGTCATTTCTTGAAAGTTTGGGGCTGCGACGCTTATGTGAAAAAGTTTCAGGTTGATAAGCTCGAACCCAAAGCGGATAAAATGCATCTTCATAGGACACCCAAAACAGTTGGGTATACCTCCTAATTCAGATCCGAAAGCAATAGGGATTGTTTCTTGAATCGGGTCCTTTCTCGAGGAAAAGTTTGTCTCGGAAAGTTGAGTGGGAGGATGGTGGAGACTTGATGAGGTTATTGAACCATCACTTCAACTAGTGTGTAGCAGGGCATAGGAAGTTGTTCCTGTGGCACCTACACCAATTGAAATCAAAGCTTATGATAGTGATCATGAAGTTTTGGATCAAGTCACTACCGTACCTCGTAGGGTGACAAGGATGCGTACTGCTTCAGAGTGGTACGGTGATCCTGTCTTGAAGGTCATGTTGCTAGACAACAATGAACCTACGAGCTATGGAGAAGCGATGGTGGGCCCAAATTCCGACAAATGGTTCGAAGCCATGAAATCCGAGATAGGATCCATGTATCAGAACAAAGCATGGACTTTGGTGGACTTGCCCGTTGATCGGCAAGCCATTGAGATAAATGGATCTTTAAGAAGAAGACGGACGTGGACGGTAATGTCACCGCCTATGAAGCTCGACTTGTTGCGAAGAGTTTTTCACAAGTTCAAGGAGTTGACTACGATGAGATTTTCTGATTCGTAGCGATGCTTAAGTCCGTCGGAATCATGTTAGCATTAGCTGCATTTATGAAATCTGGCAGATGGATGTCAAAACGAGTTTCCTTACCAGTTTTGTAAGGAAAGGTTGTATGTGATACAATCAGAAAGTTTTTGTCGATCCTAAGGATGCTAAAAGGTAAGCATCTCGGAGTTGGAATGTGCGCTTTGATGAGATGATCAAAGATTTTGGGTTTATACAAAGTTTATGAGAAACTTGTATTTCCAAAGAAGTGAGTGGGAGCACTATGGAATTTCTGATAACAATATGTAGTTGACATATTGATGATCAGAAATGATGTAGAATTTCTAGAAAGCATATAGGGATGTTTGAAAAGTGTTTTTCAATGGAAAACCTGGATTAAGCTACTTGAACATTGAGCATCAAGATCTATAAGGATAGATCAAAAAATGCTTAATGGTACTTTCAAATGAGCGTATACCTTGACATGATCTTGAAAGTGTTCAAGATGGATCAGTCAAAGAAGGAGTTCTTGCCTGAGATGTAAGGTATGAAGTTAAGAGTTAAAGCTCGACCACGGCGGAAGAGAGAGAAAGGACGAAGGTCGTCCCTATGCTTCGGACGTAGGCTCTACAAGATGCTATGTTGTGTACCGCATCGAAGTGTGCCTTGCCATGAGTCAGTCAAGGGGTACAAGAATGATCCAAGAATGGATCATTGGACAGCGGTAAAAAATGTCCTTGGAGTAAATAAGGACATGTTTCTCGATTATGGAGGTGATAAAGAGTTCGACGTAAAGGGTTACGTCGATGCAAGCTTTAACACCTATCCGAGTGACTCTGAGTAGCAAACCGGATACGTATAGTGGAGCAACCATTTGGAATAGCTTCAAGTGGGCGTGGAAGCAGCATTTATAATATGACCTAGAAATTTGCAAAGCACACACGGATCTGAAAGGTTCAGACCGTTGACTAAAACCCGTTGACTAAAACCTCTCTCACAAGCAAAACATGATCAAACCTCAGAACTCATTGAGTCTAAATCACATAATGATGTGAACTAGTTTACAGACACTAGTAAACTCTTTGGGTGTTGGTCACATGGCGATGTGACCTATCAGTGTTAATCACATGACGATGTGAACTAGATTATTAACTCTAGTGCAAGTGGGAGACTGTTGGAAATATGCCCTAGAGGCAATAATAAATTAGTTATTATTATATTTCCTTGTTCATGATAATCGTTTATTATCCATGCTATAGTTGTATTGAAAGGAAACTCAGATACATGTGTGGGTATATAGACAACACCATGTCCCTAGTAAGCCTCTAGTTGACTAGCTCGTTAATCAATAGATGGTTACGGTTTCCGACCATGGACATTGGATGTCATTGATAACGGATCACATCATTAGGAGAATGATGTGATGGACAAGACCCAATCCTAAGCCTAGCACAAAGATCGTAGTTCGTATGCTAAAGCTTTTCTAATGTCAAGTATCATTTCCTTAGACCATGAGATTGTGCAACTCCGGATACCGTAGGAATGCTTTGTGTGTACCAAACGTCACAACGAATGGCGGGTGGCTATAAAGGTGCACTACAGGTATCTCCGAAAGTGTCATTGGGTTGGCACGAATCGAGACTGGGATTTGTCACTTGGTTGACGGAGAGGTATCTCTGGGCCCACTCGGTAGGACATCATCATAATGTGCACAATGTGACCAAGGGGTTGATCACGGGATGATGTGTTACGGAACGAGTAAAGAGACTTGCCGGTAACGAGATTGAACAAGGTATCGGGATACCGACGATCGAATCTCGGGCAAGTACAATACCGCTAGACAAAGGGAATTGTATACGGGATCGATTGAGTCCTTGACATCGTGGTTCATCCGATGAGATCATCGTGGAACATGTAGGAGCCAACATGGGTATCCAGATCCGCTGTTGGTTATTGACCGGAGAACGTCTCGGTCATGTCTTCATGGTTCCCGAACCCGTAGGGTCTACACTTAAGGTTTGATGGCGCTAGGGTTATAAAGGAAGTTTGTATGTGGTTACGAATGTTGTTGAGTCCGGATGAGATCCCGGACGTCACGAGGAGTTCGGAATGGTCCGGAGGTAAAGATTTATATATGGAAAGTTGTTGTTCGGGTTCGGAAAAAGTTCGGGTTTTTCGGTATTGTACCGGAAGCTTCGGAAGGTTCGGAGGATTCGGAGGGTCCGGAGGTCCGGAAATAGTTCCACCACGTCCAATACAGTAGCATGGGCTGTAGGGGCGCCCTAGCCTAATGGGCCAGGGCACCAGCCCCCAAGGCCCATGCGCATGGGAAGGGTAAAACCCTAAAGGGGGAGGCCTCCACTTGACTTGGGAGGCACTCCTCCCCCCTTGGCCGCCCCCCCTAGATGGGATCTAGGGCTGGCCGCACCCCTTGGGGTGGGGAAACCCTAAAGGGGGCGCAGCCCCCCCTTCCCCCTATATATAGTTGAGGTTTGGGGCTGCAATACACATGAGAACTTCTCCTCTTGGTGCAGCCCCGCCTCTCCTCCTCCTCCTCTCCTTGGTGCTTGGCGAAGCCCTGCGGATTGCCACACTCCTCCACCACCACCACGCCGTTGTGCTGCTGCTGGATGGAGTCTTCCTCAACCTCTCCCTCTCTCCTTGCTGGATCAAGGCGTGGGAGACGTCACCGGGCTGTACGTGTGTTGAACGCGGAGGTGCCGTCCGTTCGGCACTAGGATCTCCGGTGATTTGGATCACGATGAGTACGACTCCTTCAACCCCGTTCTCATGAACGCTTCCGCTTAGCGATCTACAAGGGTATGTAGATGCACTCTCCTTCCCTCGTTGCTAGTTTCTCCATAGATAGATCTTGGTGACACGTAGGAAAATTTTGAATTTCTGCTACGTTCCCCAACAATAAAGAGATCTCAAATAAAATAAATTGCAGCAAATTATTTTTGTATTTTTGGTTTAATAGATCTAAAAATAAGTGCAAGGAAAAAGTAGATCGCAAAGGCAAATAATATGAGAAAGAGACCCAGGGGCCGTAGGTTTCACTAGTGGCTTCTCTCGAGAAAAATAGCAAACGGTGGGTCAACAAATTACTGTTTGGCAATTAATAGAACTTCAAATAATTATGACGATATCCAGGCAATGAGCATTATATAGGCATCACGTCCAAGATTAGTAGACCGACTCCTGCCTCCATCTACTATTATTACTCCACACATCGACCGCTATCCAGCATACATCTAGTGTATTAAGTTCATGGAGAAACAGAGTAATGCAATAAGAACGATGACATGATGTAGACAAGATCTATCTGTGTAGAGATAAACCCCGTCGTTTTATCCTTAGTAGCAACGATACATACATGTTGTTTCCCTTTCTGTCACTGGGATCAAGCACTGTAAGATCGAACCCACTACCGGGCACCTCTTCCCACTGCAAGATAAATTGATCAAGTTGGCCAAACAAAACCCAAATATTGGAGAAGAAATACGAGGCTACAAGCAATCATGCATATAAGAGATCAAAGAAACTCAAATAACTTTCATGGATATAAAAAGATAGATCTGATCATAAACTCAAAGTTCATCGATCCTAACAAACACACCACAAAAGAGTTACATCATATGGATCTCCAAGAGACCATTATATTGAGAATCCAGCAAGAGAGAGGAAGCCATCTAGCTACTAACTACGGACCCGAAGGTTTAAAAAGAACTACTCACGCATCATCGGAGGGACCAATGGAGGTGGTGAACCCCATCCGAGATGGTGTCTAGATTGGATCTGGTGGTTCTGGACTCTGCGGCGGCTGGATGAATATTTCATCGACGTGCCTAGGGTTCCTGGAATATTGGGGTATTTATAGAGCAAAGAGGCGGTCCGGGGGCACCCGAGGTGGGCACAACACACCAGGGCACGCCTGGGCCTCCTGGCACGCCCTGGTGGGTTGTGCCCCCCTCGGGGGCAATCCCAGGCATAGCCAGGGCCCGTTGTGTTCCTTCTGGCCCATAAAAATTCTCCGTAAAGTTTCAGGGCATTTGGACTCCGTCTGATATTTATTTTCTGCGATGTAAAAAACAACAACTGGAACTTGGCACTATGTCAATAGGTTAGTACCAAAAAAATGCTATAGAATGACTATAAATGATTGTAAAACATCCAAGATTGATAATATAACAGCATGGAAGAATAAAAAAATGGAGATACATTGGAGACGTATCAGTCTCGTACCCTACAAACAATTTCTATATTTTGTTCTCCGCTAATAGGAACTCGGGAGTGATTCTTTGTTGCACTTTGAGGGATAATCATATGATCCAATTATGTTAGCATTGTTGAGAGGTTGCACTAGTGAAAGTACGGACCCTAGGCCTTATTTTCAAGCATTGCAATACCGTTTTTGTGCCCGTTTACTATTTGCTACCTTGCTGTTTTTATTTATCCAGATTATAAAAATATATTTCTACCATCCATATTACACTTTTATCACCATCTCTTCGCTGAACTAGTGCACCTATACAATTTGTCATTGTATCGGGTGTCTTGGGGACACAAGAGATTTCTTGTATTTGGTTGCAGGGTAGTTTGAGAGAGACTATCTTCATCCTACACCTCTCACAGATAGATAAACCTTAGGTCATCCACTTGAGGGAAAATTTCTACTATCCTACAAAACTTTGCGCTTGGAGGCCCAACACGTGTCTATAGGAATAAAGTTGCGTAGTAGACATCAGTGTGCATCCAACTCGCTTGCTCATGAAGACCTAGGGCAATTTTGAGGAAGCCCATCACTGGAATATACAAGCCAAGTTCAATAATGAAAAATTCCCACTAGAATATGGAAGTTATGTCATAGGAAACTCTCTATCAGTGTGCATCCAACTCGCTTGCTCATGAAGTGTGGCAAAAAGGATAGTAACATTATCCCTTCTCTCTTTGTCTCTCTTATTTTATTTTTTTTATTTGGGCCTTCTCTCATTTTTTGGCCTCTTTTTTTTCGTCCGGAGTCATCCCGACTTGTGGGGAAATCATACTCTCCATCATCCTTTCCTCACATGGGAAAATGCTCTAATAATGAAGATCGTCACACTTTTATTTACTTACAACTCAAGAATTACAACTCGATAGTTCGAACAAAATATGACTCTATGTGAATGCCTCCGGCAGTGTACCGGGATGTGCAATGAATCAAGAGCGACATGTATAAAAAATATGATGAATGGTGGCTTGGCCACAAATACGATTTCAACTACATGATCATGCAAAGCAATATGACAATGATGTAGCGTGTCATAATAAACGGAACGGTGGAAAGTTGCATGGCAATATATCTCGGAATGGCCATGGAAATGCCATAATAGGTAGGTATGGTGGCTGTTTTGAGGAAGGTATATGGTGGGTGTGTGGTATCGGCGAAAGTTGCGCGGTACTAGAGAGGCTAGCAATGGCGGAAAGGTGAGAGTGCGTATAATCCATGGACTCAACATTAGTCATAAAGAACTCACATACTTATTGCAAAAATCTATTTGTCATCGAAACAAAGTACTACGCGCAAGCTCCTAGGGGGATAGATTGGTAGGAGGAGACCATCGCTCGTCCCCGACCGACACTCATAAGGAAGACAATCAAAAAATAAATCATGCCCCGACTTCATCACATAATGGTTCACCATACGTGCATGCTACGGGACTCAAAACTTTAACACAAGTATTTCTCAAATTCACAACTACTCCCTCCGCCCGAAAAAACTTGTCATCAAAATGGACAAAAAGGGGTGTATCTAGAACTAAAATACATCTAGATACATCCCCTTTTATTCATTTTGATGACAAGTATTTCCGGACGGAGGGAGTACTTACTAGCATGACTCTAATATCACCATCTTCATGTCTCAAAACAATCATAAGAAATCAAACTTCTCATAGTATTCAATGCACTTTATATGAAAGTTTTTATTATATCCCTCTTGGATGCCTATCATATTAGGACTAATTTTATAACCAAAGCAAATTACCATGCTGTTTAGGGACTCTCAAAATAATATAAGTGAAGTATGAGGGTTCATCAATTTCTATAAAATAAAACCACCGCCGTGCTCTAAAAAGATATAAGTGAAGCACTAGAGAAAGTTTGCCAAGCTCAAAGGATATAAGTGAAGCACATAGAGCATTATAATCAATCACGATTCATGCGTGTCTCTCTCAAAAGGTGTGTACAGCAAGGATGGTTGTGGCAAACTAAAAATCAAAGACTCAAATCATACAAGTCGCTCCAAGCAAAACACATATCATGTGGTGAATAAAAATATAGCCTCAAGTAAAGTTACCGATAGATGAAGGCGAAAGAGGGGATGCCTTCCCGGGGCATCCCCAAGCTTAGGCTTTATTCATCCTTGAATATTACCTTGGGGTGCCTTGGTCATCCCTAATATTAGGCTCTTGCCACTCCTTATTCCATAGTCCATCAAATCCTTACCCAAAACTTGAAAACTTCACAACACAAAACTCCAAAAGAAAATCTCGTAAGCTCCGTTAGTATAAGAAAATAAATAACAACTTTTGGTACTGTTGTGAACTCATTATTTATTTATATTGGTGTAATATATACTGTATTTCATATTTCCATGGTTCATACCCCCCGACACTAGCCATAGATGCATCAAAATAAGCAAACAACACGCAAAAAACAGAATCTGTCAAAAAACAGTCTGAAGCAATCTGAATATTTCGAATACTTATGTAACTCCAAAAATCCTTAGAAAATAGGAAGTCCTAGATAGTTTGATTATTAATCTTCTTCAAAAAGAATCAACTAAAAATCACTCTCTGTCTAAAAATGAGAATTTTTTTCCTGAGCGCAAAGTTTCTATTTTTGAGCAAGATCAAATTAACTATCACCGTAGGTTATCCCATAGGTCTTACTTGTCACAAACACTAATTAAAACACAAAACCACATCTAAACATAGGATAGATGATTTATTCAAAGCAAAACAGGACCTAAAAAGCAAGAACAAAAATAAAATTGGGTTGCCTCCCTACAGGCGCTATAGTTTAACGCCCCTAGCTAGGCATAAAAACACGAATAGATCTAAGTATTATCATCTTTGGCATGCAATCCATAAGTGGCTCTCATAATAGATTCATAAGGCAATTTAATTTTATCTCGTGGAAAGTGTTCCATGCATTTCCTTAACGGAAATTGAAATCTAATGTGTCCTTCTTTCGTATCAATAATTGCACCAATCATTCTTAGGAAAGGTCTACCAAGAATAATAGGACAAGTAGGATTGCAATCTATATCAAGAACAATGAAATCTACAGGAACATAATTCCTGTTTGCAACAATAAGAACATCATTAATTCTTCCCATAGGTTTCTTAATAGTGGAATCCGCAAGATGCAAATTTAAGGAACAATCATCAAATTCACCGAAACCTAACACATCACATAAAGTTTTCGGAATTGTGGAAACACTAGCACCCAAATCACACAAAGAATAGCATTCATAATCTTTGATCTTAATCTTAATAGTAGGTTCCCACTCATCATAAAGTTTTCTAGGAATAGAAACTTCCAAATTAATCTTTTCTTCATAAGATTGCATCATGGCATCAACAATATGTTTAGTGAAAGCTTTGTTTTGATTATAAGCATGAGGAGATTTCAACATGGATTGCAACAAGGAAATACATCTATCAAAGAGAAATTATCATAATTAAAGTCCTTTAAATCTAAAATAGTGGGTTCATTGCTACCTAAAGTTTTGACCTCTTCAATCCCACTTTTATAAATTTTTGCATCAAGATCTAAAAACTCCGAATCATTGGTATGCCTTCTAACTAAAGTTGACTCATCTCTAGTCCCATCTTTACCAAGATTAACATCGGAAAACAAAGATTCAATAGATTCACATCAATCACTTTTAGATCTTCATCATTATTTTCACGGAAACTAGAAGAGCACGCTTTTATAAACCAATCTTTCTTAGCACGCATCTTAGCGGTTCTTTCCTTGCACTCATCAATGGAAATTCTCATGGCTTCGAGAGACTCATCGATATCATGCTTAGGTGCAATAGATCTAAGTTTCAAAGAATCAACATCAAGAGAAATTCTATCCACATTCCTAGCCAAATCATCAATCTTAAGCAATTTTTCTTCAATCAACGCATTGAAATTCTTTTGCGAACTAATAAATTATTTAACACTATTCTCAAAATAAGAGGGCATCTTATTTTAATTTCCATAAGAATTGTTGTAGGAATTACCATAATTATCAGAGGATTTACTAGGAAACGATGTAGGATTAAAATTACCTCTATACGCGTTATTACCAAAATTGTTCCTACAACAAACTTCACATCCATAGATTTATTATTGTTTAAATCAAAGTAGACAAAGGCATATCATTAGGATCAATAGGAGCACTCTTACTAGCAAACAATTTCATAAGTTCATCCATCTTTCCACTCAAAACATTAATCTCTTCAATTGCATGCACCTGTTTACTAGTGGAAGATCTTTCGGTATGCCATTGAGAATGGTTAACCATAATATTATCTAGGAGTTTAGTAGCTTTTCCTAACGTAATTTCCGGCATATTTCCGGCAAAAGTGCCTCCTGTGGCCGAATCTAAAATATTTCTAGAAGCAAAATTGAATCCGGCATATTTTTTTTGTATAATCATCCATAAATTCAAACCATGAGTAGGGCAATTTCTAATCATCAATTTCATCCTCTCTCAAGATTGTGCAACATGTTCATGATCAAGTTGCTTAAAATTCATAATATCGTTCCTAAGGGAGATGATCTTAGCGGGAGGAAAATACTTGAAAATAAAAGCATCTTTACACTTATTCCATGAATCAATACTATTTTTAGGCAAAGACGAAAACCAAGTTTTAACGCGATCCCTAAGCAAGAATGGAAATAGCTTCAACTTAACAATACCATTATCCACATCTTTTTTTCTTTTGCATATCACACAAACCAACAAAATTATTAAGATGGGATGCCGCATCTTCATTGGGAAGCCCGGAAAATTGATCTTTCATAACAAGATTCAACAAAGCAGTATTTATCTCACAAGATTCCGCATTAGCATCGGGAGCAATCGGAGTACTAATAAACTCATTTTGCTGGTATTGGAAAAGTCACAAAATTCGGTATTATCTTGAGCCATCGTGACAAAGCAAGCAATCCAACACACAAGCACACAAAAAGCAAACGAATAAGACAAATGGAAGAGGGGCAAAGAAAAGGCGAATCTTTTCGAAAATCATTTAGAAGTGGGGGAGAGGAAAACGAGAGGCGAATGGAGAATAATGTAATGCGAGAGATGAGAGTTTATGATGGGTACATGGTATGTCTTGGCTTGGTGTAGATCTCCCCGGCAACAGAGCCAGAAATCCTTCTTGCTACCTCTTGAGCTTGCGTTGGTTTTTCCCTTGAAGAGGAAAGGGTGATGCACCAAAGGAGCGTAAGTATTTGCCTCATTTTTGAGAACCAAGGAATCAGTCCAATAGGAGTATACGCAACAAGCCACCGAAAACTGATGTCTACTGCACGACCTTCTTCTTGAAGATGTGGTTGGGCCTCCAAGTGCAGAGGTTTGTAAGACAGTAGCAAATTTCCCTCAAGTGGATGACCTAAGGTTTATCAATCCGTGGGAGGCGTAGGATGAAGATGGTCTCTCTCAAACAACCCTGCAACCAATATAATGGTAAATTGTATAGGTGCACTAGTTCGGCGAAGAGATGGTGATACAAGTGCAATATGGATGGTAGATATAGGTTTTTGTAATCTGAAAAATATAAAAACAGCAAGGTAGCAAGTGTTAAAAGTGAGCGTAAACGGTATTGCAATGCTAGGAAACAAGGCCTAGGGTTCATACTTTCACTAGTGCAAGTTCTCTCAACAATAATAACATAATTGGATCATATAACTATCCCTCAACATGCAACAAAGAGTCACTAATAGCGGAGAACAAACGAAGAGATTATTGTAGGGTACGAAACCACCTCGAAGTTATCCTTTATGATCGATCTATTCAAGAATCCGTAGTAAAATAACACGAAGCTATTATTTTAGTTCGATCTATCCTAGAGTTCATACTAGAATAACACCTCAAGACACAAATCAACCAAAACCCTAATGTCACCTAGATACTCCAATGTCACCTCGAGTATCCGTGGGTATGATTATACGATATGCATCCCACAATCTCAGATCCATCTATTCAATCAACACAAAGAACTTCAAAGCGTGCCCCAAAGTTTCTACCGGAGAGTCAAGACAAAAACGTGTGCCAACCCCTATGCATAAGTTCACAAGGTCACTGAACCCGCAAGTTGATCACCAAAACATACATCAAGTAGATCACGTGAATATCCCATTGTCACCATAGATAAGCACATGCAACAGATACATCAAGTGTTCTCAAATCCTTAAAGACTCAATCCGATAAGATAACTTCAAAGGGAAAACTCAATCCATTACAAGAGAGTAGAGGGGGAGAAACATCATAAGATCGAACTATAATAGAAAAGCTCGCGGTACATCAAGATCGTGCCAAATCAAGAACATGAGAGAGAGAGAGATCAAACACATAGCTACTGGTACATACCCTCAGCCCCAAGGGTGAACTAATCCCTCCTTGTCATGGAGAGCGCCAGGATGATGAAGATGGCCATCGGTGAGGGTCCCCCCCTCCGGTAGGGTGCCGGAACAGGGTACCGATTGGTTTTTGGTGGCTACAGAGGCTTACGGCGGCGGAACTTTTGGCGTAGGTCTCACGTCAGGGGGGTCTTCGAGTCGTCCACGAGATAGGGGGACGCGCCGAGGGGGGTAGGGCACGCCCTCCACCCTCGTGGATGGCCCAGGACTCTTCTAGCCCAACTCTTTTACTCCAAGGGCTTCTTTTGGTCCATAAAAAATCATCCAAAATTGGCACATCAATTGGACTCTGTTTGGTATTCCTTTTCTGCGATACTCAAAAACAAGGAAAAAAACAGAAACTGGCGCTGGGCTCTAGGTTAATAGGTTACTCCCAAAAATCATATAAAATAGCATATAAATGCATATAAAACTTCCTAGATGGATAATATAATAGCGTGGAACAATAAAAAATTATAGATACGTTGGAGACGTATCAAGCATCCCAAAGCTTAATTCCTGCTCGTCCTCGAGTAGGTAAATGATAAAAACAGAATTTTTGATGTGGAATGCTACCTGACATAATTTGCAATGTAATTTTCCTTATTGTGGCATGAATAGATCCAAGACAAAATTTTAATATTGACATAAAAACAATAATACATCAAGCATACTAACCAAGCAATTATGTCTTCTCAAAATAACATAGCCAAAGAAAGCTCATCCCTACAGAATCATATATTTTGGCCATGCTTCATTTTCGTCACACAAAATGCTCCCATCATGCACAACCCCGATGACAAGCCAAGCAATTGTTTCATACTTTAGCATTCTCAAACTTTTTCAACTTTCACGCAATATATGAGCGCGAGCCATGGACGTAGCACTATAGGTGGAACAAAATATGATGATGGAGGTTGTGTGGAGAAGAAAAAAAGGGAGAAAGTCTCACATCGACGCGGCTAATCAACAGGCTATGGAGATGCCCATCAATTGATGTCAATGCGAGGAGTAGGGATTGCCATGCAACGGATGCACTAGAGCTATAAATGTATGAAAGCTCAACAAAAGAAACTAAGTGGGTGTGCATCCAACTTGCTTGCTCATGAAGACCTAGTGCATTTTGAGGAAGCCCATCGTTGGAATATACAAGCCAAGTTCTATAATGAAAAACTCCCACTAGTATATGAAAGTGACAAAATAAGGGACTCTCTATCATGAATATCATGGTGCTACTTTGAAGCACAAGTGTGGAAAAAGGATAGTAACATTGCCCCTTCTCTCTTTTTCTTTCTTTTTTTGTTTGGGCCTTCTCTTTTTTATGGCCTTTTTTTTCGTCCGGAGTCTCATCCCGACTTGTGGGGGAATCATAGTCTCCATCATCCTTTCCTCACATGGGAAAATGCTCTAATAATGAAGAGCATCACGCTTTTATTTACTTACAACTCGATACTTAGAACAAAATATGACTATGTAGATGCCTCCGGCAGTGTACCGGGATGTGCAATGAATCAAGAGTGACATGTATGAAAAATTGTGAATGGTGGCCTTGCCACCAATACGATGTCACCTACATGACCATGCAAGGCAATATGACAATGATGAAGCGTGTCATAATAAACGGAATGGTAGAAAGTTGCATGACAATATTTCTCGGAATGGCTATGGAAATGCCATAATAGGTAGGTATGGTGGCTCTTTTGAGGAAGATATAAGGAGGCTTATGTGTTATAGAGCGTATCATATCACGGGGTTTGGATGCACCGGCGAAGTTTGCACCAACTCTCGAGGTGAGAAAGGGCAATGCACGGTACCGAAGAGGCTAGCAATGATAGAAGGGTGAGAGTGCTTATAATCCATGGACTCAACATTAGTCATAAAGAACTCAGATACTTACTGCAAAAATCTACAAGTCATCAGAACCAAGCACTACGCGAATGCTCATAGGGGGATAGATTGGTAGGAAAAGACCATCGCTCGTCCCCGACCGCCACTCATAATGAAAGCAATCAAAGAACACCTCATACTTCAAATTTGTCACACAACGGTTACCATACGTGCATGCTACGGGACTTGCAAACCTCAACACAAGTATTTCTCAATTTCACAATTACTCAACTAGCATGACTCTAATATCACCATCTTTATATCTCAAAACTATTATCAAGTATCAAACTTCTCATAGTTTTTAATGCACTCTATATGAAAGTTTTTATTATACCCATCTTGGATGGCCATCATATTAGGACTAATTTTATAACCAAAGCAAATTACCATGCTGTTCTAAAAGACTCTCAAAATAATATAAGTGAAGCATGAGAGATCAACAATTTCTTCAAAATAAAACTACCGCCATGCTCTAAGAAGATATAAGTGAAGCACTAGAGCAAATGACAAACTACTCCAAAAGATATAAGTGAAGATCAATGAGTAGTTGAATAATTATGTAACTATGTGAAGACTCTCTAACATTTAAGAATTTCATATGTTGGTACTTAATTCAAAAATAAAGCAAAACAAAAGAAAATAAAATGACGCTCCAAGCAAAACACATATCATGTGGTGAATAAAAATATTGCTCCAAGTAAATTTACCGATGAACGAAGACGAAAGAGGGGATGCCTTCTGGGGCATCCCCAAGCTTAGGCTCTTGGTTGTAATTGAATATTACCTTGGGGAGCCTTGGGCATCCCCAAGCTTAGGCTCTTTCCACTCCTTATTCCATAGTCCATCGAATCTTTACCCAAAACTTGAAAACTTCACAACACAAAACTCAACAGAAAAATCGTAAGCTCCGTTAGTATAAGAAAATAAAACCACCACTTAGGTATTGTTGTGAACTCATTCTAAATTCATATTGGTGTAATATCTAATGTATTCCAACTTCTCTATGGTTCCGATACTACTCATAGATTCATCAAAATAAGCAAACAACACATAGAAAACAGAATCTGTCAAAAACAGAACAATCTGTAGTAATCTGTTTTGTTCGAATACTTCTTGAACTCAAAAAATTCTGACATAAATTGGTGGACGTGAGGAATTTATGTATTAATCATCTTCAAATATAATTAACCTAAAATCACTCTCCAGTAAAAAATGGCAGCAAATCTCGTGAGCGCAATTTTTTTGTTTTTTACAGCAAGATCGCAAAGACTTCATCCAAGTCTTCCAAAAGGTTCTACTTGGAACAAACACTAATTAAAACATAAAACCACATCTAAACAGAGGCTAGATGAATTATTTATTACTAAACAGGAGCAAAATCAAAGTACAAAAATTAAATTGGGTTGCCTCCCAACAAGCGCTATTGTTTAACGCCCCTAGCTAGGCATGATGATTTCAATGATTCTCACATAAAAGATAAGAATTGAAACATAAAGAGAGCATCATGAAGAATATGACTATCACATTTAAGTCTAACCCACTTCCTATGCATAGGGATTTTGTGATGAAACAACTTATGGGAACAATAATCAACTAGCATAGGAAGGCAAAACAAGCATAACTTCAAAACTTTAAGCACATAGAGAGGAAACTTGATATTATTGCTATTCCTACAAGCATATGTTCCTCCCTCATAATAATTTTCAGTAGCATCATGAATAAATTCAACAATATAACCATCACATAAAGCATTCTTTTCATGGTCTACAAGCATAGAATTTTTATTACTCTCCACATAAGAAAATTTCTTCTAATGAATAGTAGTGGGAGCAAACTCAACAAGATAACTATCGTGTGAAGCATAATACAATTGAAAATTAAAATCATGATGACAAGTTTCATGGTTATCTTTATTCTTTATAGCATACGTGTCATCACAATAATCATCATAAATAGGAGGCATGCTTTCATCATAATAAATTTTCTCATCAAAACTTGGGGGACTAAACATATCATCTTCATCAAACATAGCATCCCCAAGCTTGTGGCTTTGCATATCATTAGAATCATGGGTATTCAAAGAATTCATACTAACAACATTGTAATCATGCTCATCATTCAAAGATTTAGTGCCAAACATTTTAATGCATTCTTCCTCTAGCAGTTGAGCACAATTATCGGAATCCTTATTTTCACGGAAGATATTAAAAAGATGAAGCATATGAGGCACCCTCAATTACATTTTTTAGTTTTCTTTTATAAACTAAACCAGTGATAAAACAAGAAACTAAAAGATTTGATTGCAATATCTAAATATATACCTTCAAGCACTCACCTCCCCAGCAACGGCACAAGAAATTGCTTGATGTCTACTACACGACCTTCTTCTTTTAGACGTTGTTTGTAGCGACCAGACCTCAAACAGTCTGATCTCTGTGCATAAGTGTCATCCCTGGATCGGTAATTCTGACACACACAGTACTCGAAGGATTTATAACAGAGTAGCAGTCACACACTTATTACAACAAATGTCTCAAAGGAGAACTTATTACAATAAATATGGCTTACGTCCATCTAATACGATAATAGCGGAAGGCTTGGAAGATAAAGTGAGTCCATCAACTCCGACGGCATCACTGAGTGAAAGACCACGACCTAAGGATCCTTACTCGTCGTCTGAAAAGTATGCAACATGATACGTTGCAGCCCGAAAACGGGTCAGCACATGGAATATGCTGGCAATGTAACACCAAAAGATAATGAACAGAATAATGCTATCACTACATGCATATGTGGCTGGTGGAGGCTGTAGGGTTAATATGTTTTGCGAAAAGCCAATTTTCCCTACAACAAAGGAATAAGTTTTATTTAACTATCATGGTGGTTGATAAACATTGAGAAGGTTCACCCAACTCAATCCCAATTAAAAGTAATTAACAATAACCCATCAAATTCAATTAAGAGTGATGAGATCCACATGATAATCAAAGAACTAGATACTCAAATTGTCCATAACCGGGGACACGGCTAACCATGATTAGTTTGTACACTCTGCAGAGGTTTGCGCACTTTTCCCCACAAGACTCGATCTCCTCCGTTTGATTTCTTGCACTACATGATGTTTGAGAAACGGATGACTGACACACAGTCTTTCAGAAGCGTTTGCACTTTACGATGGGTAGACAGTACCACCTACATCCCCTACATCTGCTAGTCTACCACTGTAAGAGTTCACACGACTTAATCAACTATGCTAGCGCCCATAATAGCTTGTGGCTGCACACGGAAGTTTCTAGTATGAATAATCTTATGATCCCTTTGATCCTGGGTGGCGGTCCATAGGAGAATCACACGGTACCCCGGGATTTCCAAAAATACAGGCAATCACTGGAAAACCCAGGTGCCTCAATCCACCCAGATGTGTATTTAAGTTGCCACCTTAAGTTGAACCATTAATTTAACAATCTCACATCTGTCATGGAATACACTCAAACCCAAACCACGTCTACGAGCATAGCATAGTAGTATAAGCATAACATAGAAGTAACTCCCAGGGTTTGATAATAAACATGTGAATAGGTACTACCTCAACTACTTCCCAAACCCACAATTTCATTCAGATCCTAACCATGCAATTGTTTGAGGATTGATCTAATGCAATAAAACTGGGTAGTAAGAGGTATGATCAAAGTGTTACTTGCCTGGCTGATGATCCGCGAAACCTAGAGACTCGTAGAAGCAAGCTTCGCACTCCGGGTACTCTATCGCAAACAAACAAGCATACAATAAGCAATCAAAAAAGGGCACGGGTAAAACTCAAATAAGAGATCTAACCAGAAAGTTCAACTTAAGAACTCCGGTTTGCAAAAAGAATCAAATCAAACGAAGCAACAAAACTCAAACGGCGAAAGAAACAAACTCTGTTTACTATTCTGGACTAAACTCAAATTTTACAGTAGCAAAAACTTGTTTAAGTTGGTTAAACGGAAAGAGGGTTTCGAGATGAAACTCTAGGCGCTTGAATCGCCTGATTCCGATAAACGAGCGAAAAGTTATACTAGAACGAAAATCGGATCAAAAATCACGATCGAAAATAATCACGGAAAATCCGAGAAAAAGAAAAAACTGACGAACAGGCTAACGAACGAACATTCGCTGTCTATGGCTAAACGGTGAAAACCGTTTATAAAAAACGAACGTACGGACGAACGTCCGCTAAATAACTAAACCGGAAAAAACCCGAACCGGATCTAATAAAAAAACGAATCTAGGGTTCAAAAACCATATGGTTTTCTCACGAAAACCGAGGCGGCTACCTCGGGTCGGCGGGTCGGTGGCGGCGTGGCTCGGACGGCGGCGGACTCGGCGAGGCGGCGTCATGGCGGTGCTGCTTGCGGGCGCGAGGCAGGCGGCAGCTGGTGGCGCGGGCGGCGGCGCTTAACGGGTTGGGGCTGGCGGCTTTTAAAGGCCTGGCCCGAGAAGTCCTGGCCGAGTACGGCCCTAAGCCGGTTGCGCGTTAAAAAAAAATTCGGACGTGCAGAAAAAGAAAGAAAAGAAATAATAAACGGACTCCCAAAATCCCAAAATAAATTTTCCCCGTCCTCTAAAAGTAAGCCGGATTAGATGAACATTTATTTGGGCCTAAAATGCAATTTTGAAAAATGCATATTTTTCCTAATTCAAACAAAAATAGCGATAAAACTCAGAATAAAATATTATTTGATTTTAATATTAAATCTCTGATATTTCTTTATTTTGAGGAATTCATTTTATCCTCTCTCTTTTATTTTTAATAAAAGAAATATTTCAGAGAAATAAAATTAAATCAAACGATCCTCTTTTCATAATTCGAGAAAAAAACACAAATATGAAAATAACGAAATCCCCAACTCTCTCCGTGGGTCCTTGAGTTGCTTATAATTTCTAGGATCCACCAAAATGCAATAAAATATGATATGCAAAGATGATCTAATGCATAACATTCCAAATTCAAAATTTGGGATGTTACATTGTTGGGCCTCCAAGTGCAGAGGTTTGTAGGACAGTAGCAAATTTCCCTCAAGTAGATGACCTAAGGTTTATCAATCCATGGGAGAAGTAGGATGAAGATGGTCTGTCTCAAACAACCCTGTAACCAAATAACAAAGAGTCTCTTGTGTCCCCAACACACCCAATACAATGGTAAATTGTATAGGTGCACTAGTTCGGCGAAGGGAAGGTGATACAAGTGCAATATGGATGGTAGATATAGGTTTTTGTAATCTGAAAATATGAACAGCAAAGTAGCAAGTGGTAAAAGTGAGCGTAAACGGTATTGCAATGCTAGGAAACAAGGCCTAGGTTTCATACTTTCACCAATGCAAGTTCTATCAACAATAATAACATAATTGGATCATATAACTATCCCTCAACATGCAACAAATAGTCACTAATAGCGGAGAACAAACGAAGGGTACGAAACCACCTCAAAGTTATCCTTTCTGGTCGATCTATTCAAGAGTCTGTAGTAAAATAACATGAAGCTATTCTTTCCGTTCGATCTAACCTAGAGTTTGTACTAGAATAACACCTTAAGACACAAATCAACCAAAACCCTAATGTCACCTAGATACTCCAATGTCACCTCAAGTATCTGTGGGTATGATTATACGATATGCATCACACAATCTCAGATTCATCTATTCAACCAACACAAAGAAATTCAAAGAGTGCCCCAAAGTTTCTACCGGAGAGTTAAGATGAAAACGTGTGCCAACCCCTATGCATAAGTTCACAAGGCCACTGAACCCGCAAGTTGATCACCAAAACATACATCAAGTAGATCACGTGAATATCCCATTGTCACCATAGATATAAGCACGTGCAAGACATACATCAAGTGTTCTCAAGTCCTTCAAGACTCAATCCGATAAGATAACTTCAAAGGGGAAACTCAATCCGTTACAAGAGAGTGAGGGGGAGAAACATCATAAGATCCAACTATAATAGCAAAGCTCGCGGTACATCGAGATCGTGCAAATCAAGAACACGAGAGAGAGAGAGAGAGAGAGAGAGAGAGAGAGAGAGAGAGAGAGAGATCAAACACATAGCTACTGGTACATACCCTTAGCCCCGAGGGTGAACTACTCCCTCCTCGTCATGGAGAGCGCCGGATGATGAAGATGGCCACGGTGAGGATCCCCCCCGGCGGTGCTTGGAACAGGTCCCTATTAGTTTTTGGTGGCTACAGAGGCTTACGGTGGCGGAACTCCTGACCTAGGTTATTTTCTGGAGGTTACTGTATTTATAGGAATTTTTGGCGTAGGTCTCACGTCAGGGGGGTCTCCAAGTCTCCGGGGGCTTCTTTTGGTCCATAAAAAATCATCAAAAATTTGCACGTCAATTGGACTCCGTTTGGTATTCCTTTTCTGCGATACTCAAAAACAAGGAAAAACAGAAACTGGCACTGGGCTCTAGGTTAATAGGTTAGTCCCAAAAATCATATAAAATAGCATATAAATGCATATAAAACATCCTAGATGGATAATATAATAGCATGGAACAATCAAAAATTATAGATACGTTGGAGACGTATCAAATACCTGCACAAACAAACACCAACTTGCAACCAACATGACAAAGGGGTTGTCAATCCCTTCACGGTTATTCGCAAAGTGAGATCTGATAGAGATGGATAAATGGTAAAGTAATATTTTTGGTTTATGAAACGGAAAGTAAAGATTGCAAAATAAAGTAAATAGGAAACTAGAATTGTAGATCATAAACTTATATGATGGAAAATAGACCCGGGGGCCATAGGTTTCACTAGAGACTTCTCTCAAGATGGAAATTATTATGGTGGGTGAATAAATTACTGCCGAGCAATTGATAGAAAAGCTCAAAGTTATGACGATATCTAAGGCAATGATCATGAATATAGGCATCACGTCTGTGTCAAGTAGACCGACTCCTGCCTACATCTACTACTATTACTCCACACATCGACCGCTATCCAGCATGCATCTAGAGTATTAAGTTCATAAGAACGGAGTAACGCATTAAGAAAGATGACATGATATAGAGGAATTAACTCAAGAATATGATGAAAACCCCATCTTTTTATCCTCGATGGCAACAATACAATACGTGCCTTGATGCCCCTACTGTCACTGGGAAAGGACACCGCAAGATTGAACCCAAAGCTAAGCACTTCTCCCATTGCAAGAAAAACAATCTAGTTGGCCAAACCAAATCGATAGTTCGAAGAGACTTGCAAAGATACCAAATTATGCATATAAGAATTCAGAGGAGATTCAAATAATATTCATAGATAAGCTAATCATAAACCCACAAGTCATCGGATCTCGGCAAACACACCGCGAAAGAGTATTACATCGAATAGATCTCCAAGAACATCGAGGAGAACTTTGTATTGAGAATCAAAGAGAGAGAAGAATCCATCTAGCTACTAGCTATGGACCCGCATGTCTGAAGTAAACTACTCACGCTTCATCGGAGAGGCAATGGTGCTGATGTAGAAGCTCTCCGTGATCGATTCCCCCTCTGGCAGGATGCAGGAAAAGGCCCCAAGATGGGATCTCACGGGTACAGAAGGTTGCGGTGGTGGAAAAGTGGTTTCGTAGCTCCCTTGGATGTTTTTGGGGTATAAGAGTATATACAGGAGAAAGAATTAGGCCAGGGGAGCTACGAGGGGCCCACAAGGTCAGGGGGCGCACCCCACCCCCTGGGTGTGCCCTCCACCCTTGTGGCCGCCTCGAGGCTCCTCTGACTTGCACTCGAAGTCTCTTGGGTGTCTTCTGGTCCAAGAAAAATCATGGCGAAAGTATTATTCCATTTGGACTCCGTTTGGTATTCCTTTTCTGCGAAACTCTAAAACTAGGAAAAAACAGAAACTGGCACTGGGCTCTAGGTTAATAGGTTAGTCCCAAAACTCATATAAAATAGCATATTAATGCATATAAAACATGCAAAACAAATAATATAATAGCATGGAGCAATCAAAAATTATAGATACGTTGGAGACGTATCATTTACCAAGGTTCGGCCCCTCTCAACGAGGTAAAAGCCTACTCCTGCTTTTGTTGATTATTTCTTGGGTATCGATTACAAGGGAGCGAATACGCTTGACATAGTTCTCGATTGATTGTTTCTTGAGTTAACCCGTCATCGGGTCTCGCCTTTATATACACAGGTCAAAACCCAGCGACTTACAAGAGTCCGAACCGGATCACACAATGTTACCAGCCCGATTTCTGAATTGCCTTGTCTTAACAGACAATCCACCATATGGTGGTTCACACGTCCGGGTCTTGGGTACTTGCCAGGCCCACTCCTATGAGCCGCCATCTTTGCACTTCATCTTCTCAGGCCTACTTGGGCCTTCTTCATGTTAAGCAGCCAACGGTGTAACCCGGCCCCTCCTGGGCGGGTCACACCTCGAAGTTATGTCCCCAACATTAGGCCCCAGATTGATTTGAACTTGTTCATGTCAATCTTCAATCAGCAACTCCTTTGAATTTCCTCAACTCTTAACCTGACAAGCTTTATATAACCCGCCATAATAGAGAGATGACGTCATGTTATAAATTCCAGAAAAACCTTATGACATCATAATAGATCTTAGCATTAATCCTCCATTCCAAAAATCGAGGCACCTTTGTTGTTAAGATAATGATTACGCCTCCTCGATTTTTGTGCCTGCCATTTACTATTTGCTTTTCCCTTATAAATAGCAAGGGGGGGCTCTTTTTCACTTTTACCCCGTTCCCCTCTCTTCTTCTTCCTCGCGCCGTCCGTCGCCGCACGTGCTCTGACGCCGCCGTCGACCTTCATAAGTAGTACCAACTTGGCCGTTGCATGACCCTGAATGAACCAGAAAACCGCAATGCCCTTCCATTGCTCATCAACATAGTCAGGTACTCGCCTTTCTTGACCTTCAATCTGCATTAGGGTTACTCTAGTTCAGCATTCATCAGTGTTCATCACACCTACTAGTAGTTCATCCTTCATATGGCTTGGTTGAATCTCAATATAGTGTTGAAATCGTATGGTAGCAGTTTTAGTATCTGTTTCCTTCAACACAGATCCATCCTGTCCCTTCAAGCTTCATTTTTAACATGCCAGTTCTTTCGCCACAGTTTAGGTCTAAGAATAATTTTTGTTTTCTGAACTGTCATAGATCCATGAATGTAGTTGTAATCTAGGAAATCTGTTTATGCAAAACTTAGTAGAATTTTTAGCACTTCCATCTTTAGAGAGTTCTGACCCGCCATACCACACACGGCGGCTTACATAAAGCTCTTGTGACCCGCCAGCCAATGGCCGGCTTAAAAACACGCAAACAGCTCTTGTACCGCAATATTTTGTTTACTATATTTATTTCCTGCTTACAGCTTGTCTCTTCCAGCTCACCATGACTAAGACACCCATTACTTGCGATTGGATCCCTTCCAAAGTTACTAAAGAAACCCTCAATGAGTATGTGTCCATGGGCGTTTTAGCCGCCAAGGAAGTCATTCATTGGCGGGTTCCTGGTCCTGAATGCCCTCCTGAAGCTCAAGAGGGTGAAGTCGTAGTTTTTACAGATCATTTGCTTTGGGGATTTTCCCCGCCCGGCTCAAAGTTCTTTCGAGATGTACTGCACTTTTACAACCTTCATGCTCAAGATATTGGTCCCAATTCTGTCTCCAATATATGCAATTTTCAAGTTTTCTGTGAAGCCTACCTTGGCGAAGAGCCCTCGATAGATCTATTCAGAGATCATTACTATATCAACCGCCAAACTGAGATGCCCGACGGGCTTAGTCTTGAACTCGGAGGTGTTTCAATTCAAAGGCGGAGTGATGTGACCATCCCAGCCGCCACCCTGCAGAGTCATCCTAGGGATTGGAACTTCACCTAGTTATATTGCGAAGATACCTCTCTAGAAGGAGGAAACCCCCTCTCGGGTTATCGTCCACATCGTCTTCCTACCATCGGCCAACTGCCAGGCCGGATGACTGCTATAGAACACGGTATTTATGTTCCACCTTTTCGAAGATCCAGGCCTTTATTGCAAACGGCTTAACCGGAATCGATCTTGTTCGCTGCCGGATTTCATGGAGAACTCTGCCTTTAAGCCGCCACCCTGGCTTAATGTGCGAATATACTAGAAACACCACAGATCCACTGCGTTATAGTTCCACCGAGTTAACTGACAAGGATATCATTGAGTCTGCAAAATTGATTCTTGGCGAGTCATTGGCGAATTGTAGCAAGACAGGCCTTGCCCCTTACTACACTCTTAACCCGTAGCCAGCTGTAAGTACCTTTTCATATACACTACTTATTTGTCGATCTATCTAGTTTCCATCTTATGATTTATGCATACCCGGGCCGACTCTCCTTTTTGGAAAAGGAAGATACAAACCAATACCGCTCCATCAAAGAGGACCAAAACAACCAGTCGTGGCCCGGGTCGTCCTAAGAAGCCCACAACACAAGAACAACTTGCACTGGGCGACTCAGAGATAGAACTTCATTCACTTGGCATTCTCTTTATGCAACTTATTGATGCTGATTCTCCTCAGGAGGAAACGGAGACAAGCCAAGCTGACGGCGCTGAGGTAATCCCTGTCTCCTCTTACTCAGAATTTTTACCAAGAGAGAAAACACGGCGGGTTGTCAGAAAAGTATGGTTTTCCCATCGTCTTGCTCACTTAGATCCAAAATTTCTTTTGAAGAAACAGCAGCACGAGTCTAGGCGGCATACTCGAAACAGCGGCGAAGAAGAGCTTATGACCAGCTTTCCCAACACGCCGGTTCGCAAATGTCATCATGAGGTAACTCATATCCCTACCTCTTCTCTTTCATGAGCCGGTCTTATTCGGCAACCGCTTAATTAATTCATCTGAATCGGCATATCAGAATACTTCCCATTCTTCTGGCGACTCAAATGGTTCGCAATTCCCCATATTTATGGTTAACCCGACATGATTATTATTACTTGTTGAATAAATTATCTTACCCTTTCATGCTTATCAGACCGAGTAATCCTCCTTCTAGGGCTAAGGCAAAAACAGGCAAGAAGCAAAAGCTGAAGGAAATATGCCCTAGAGGCAATAATAAAGTTGTTATTTATATTTCCTTATATCATGATAAATGTTTATTATTCATGCTAGAATTGTATTAACCGGAAACTTAGTACATGTGTGAATACATAGACAAACAGAGTGTCCCTAGTATGCCTCTACTAGACTAGCTCGTTAATCAAAGATGGTTAAGTTTCCTGACCATAGACATGTGTTGTCATTTGATCAACGGGATCACATCATTAGAGAATGATGTGATGGACAAGATCCATCTGTTAGCTTAGCGTAATGATTGTTTAGTTTTATTGCTATTGCTTTCATCATGACTTATACATGTTCCTCTGACTATGAGATTATGCAACTCCCAAATACCGGAGGAACACCTTGTGTGCTATCAAAGGTCACAACGTAACTGGGTGATTATATAGATGCTCTACAGGTGTCTCCGAGTGTTTGTTGATTTGGCATAGATCGAGATTAGGATTTTTCACTACGTTTATCGGAGAGGTATCTCTGGGCCCTCTCGGTAATGCTCATCACTATAGGCCTTGCAAGTAATGTGACTAATGAGTTAGTTGCGGGATGATGCATTACAGAATGAGTAAAGAGACTTGCCGGTAATGAGATTGAACTAGGTATGATGGTACCGACGATCGAATCTCGGGCAAGTAACATACCGATGACAAAGGGAATGACGTATGTTGTTATGCGGTTTGACCAATAAATATCTTCGTAGAATATGTAGGAGCCAATATGAGCATCCAAGTTCTGCTATTGGTTATTGACCGGAGATGCGTCTCGGTCATGTCTATATAGTTCTCGAACCCGTAGGGTCCGCACGCTTAACGTTCGATGATGATTTGTATTATGAGTTATGTGATTTGATGACCGAAGTTTGTTCGGAGTCCCGGATGAGATTATGGACATGACGAGGAGTCTCAAAATTGTCGAGAGGTAAAGATTCATATATAGGACGATGGTATTTGGACACCGGAAGTGTTCCGGGTGATACCGGGTTTCCGGAAGGGGTTCCGGGCAACCCCCGACAAAGATATGGGCTTAATGGGCCAAGTAAGGGAACACACCAGCCCACAAGGGGCTGGTGCCCCCTATAGGGCCAGCCACTTGGGGAGAAAGGGAAAGGAGAGGAGGAAAAAGGAAAGTATGAAGTAGGACTCCTACTTCCTTCCCCTCCCCCTCCTTCCTTTCCCCCTTGTCCAAATATGGTAGCGGGGAATTGGACTAGGGGCCCAAGTAGGATTGCTCCTATTTGGGTGTGCCCTAGGCTGCCTCCCTCCTTTATATACATGGGGAGGGTACCCCTAGAACACACATCAATTGTTGCTAGCCGTGTGCGGCGCCCCACTCCACAGTTAACACCTTGGTCATATCGTTGTAGTGCTTAGGCGAAGCCCTGCGCCGGTAACTTCATCATCACCATCGCCACGCCGTCGTGCTGACAGAGTCTCTCTCGTCCTCAACTGGATCAAGAGCTCGAGGGACGTCATCATGCTGAACGTGTGCTGAACACGGAGGTGTTGTATGTTCGGTACTTGGATCGATTGGATCGTGAAGACGTTCAACTACATCAACCGCGTTACTAAACGCTTCCACTTTCGGTCTACGAGGGTATGTGGACACACTCTCCCCGCTCTTTGCTATGCATCTCCTAGATACATCTTGCGTGATCGTAAGTAAAACTTTTGAAATACTGTGTTCCCCAACAAAAGCCTGGCCCTTCCAAAATTGTCGAAGCTTCTGAACAAGAGAAACAGGCGCCAATGACTAGGTGAAGCTCAAAACCAGGAAACTGAAGATCCTGAAAGCCGGCAGGACGACCCGCCGCCTCAAACTGACTTGGTCAATCCTAACTCAGCTGCAGAACTTAATAATGACCCGGCAACCAATGAAGACCCGCCAAGCCCTAAGCCGCTCTCTCCTATTAAACACTCAGACAAGACTCCTGTTGATGACCATCTTGAAGAGGTGTCCGTCACTGGATCAGCTTATTAGTCGCCTGGCGTCTCTCCCATATTGGCCAAACATTTCAGCAAAGAGGAAACACACTTATCAGACAAAAATAAGCCTACTCTTGATCTTGAGAGCTGCGAAATTGAACGCTGGTGAATTGTACTCTTGCTATTTGAACAGGCTTCACACAAGCCGTGACCTGGAGGCCAATTTGGTCAATATGATGCGGCAGAAGTATGAGGTATGACATCGCCTCCTCCTTTAACTTTAGGCATGTATACATACACTTGTCCAGCCCCCACGTCTTAATCATATGAAAAGATCATTGAATGTGCTCAGGTCATGACCTCTTAGAAAGGCCATGCATAAGTTGTATTAACCTTGCTGTCAATTCTCTTTCACAAAAATAACCTATTAGAACCCTCCAAGGCTGGCTTATCCTGCAAAGATGAGCCGGGTCTTCCATATAATCTTTTGAATTTCAGCATTGTCGTGGACTTGACACGGCAGATGTCCTAGCAAAAGGACTTAGTCGTGGAGCCATCGCAACTAGGTTAGCTTAAAGGGGTTAATGGGGACAAAGGACACATAGAGTTTATACTGGTTCGGCCCCTTGCAGTGTAGGTAAAGGCCTACTCCAGTTTGGGGTTGTATTGCTTGGGTCTCGATTACCAGGGAGCAAATACGCTTGACCTAGTTCTCGATCTCTTGTTTCTTGCCCCTAACCCGCTGCCGGGTCGTCCCTTTATATACATAAGTTGACGCCATGACGTGTCCTGGACGACTCATATACAATGTGTCCGGCTCGGTGACTTAACTAATCTTGCCTTACAATACAAGTTATACATGTGGCGGTTCATCCCCTTGGGCCTCAAATCGCCTCTAAGTCTTGGGCCATCAATGGGCTTGTATGAGCCGCCATCTTCACTGATAAGTCTCCAGGGGTATGACCCGACCCCTCCTGGGCGGTTCATACCCAGTAGTTATATCCCCAACATTAGGCCCCAGGTTGATTTGAACTTGTTCATATCAATCTTCAACTTCTGACCTTGTCAAAATCTTGCATTGCTTGTTTGTTAAACCTTGCTGTAAACTGCCATGACGTCAGCTCACAGAATTTTCTTAAACCACCATGACATCATTTTGCATCAATTTCATGCGAGGCCCAGAACATCTTAACTAATCCTTATCTTAATGAGCATCCCGAAAACCGAGCTCCACCGCCGTCAACCTCCGCCCGCTGCATCAGCTCAGGCCACTGCATCACCCTGACCGGACCAAAAAACACCGGCACGCGACCGCTGCTCATCAGCATCCGTAAGTCTTATCTCCCCAATCCTTAGATCTGCATTAGGATTTTCTCTGTTCATCAGCGTTCTTGGCCGTTCTTCATTGTTTCCTTCAACTCAAGTAGCTTTTGATCTAAAATAAGTCATGAACCTTGTGTGGTAGCAGTTTAGCATTCATTTTTGTCATCAGAATAGCATCTTCTCCATAGAAAATCTCATCAGAGCACCCAAACTTTTCTGCTGCCGCCACCTTAGGTTTAGAATTTACTGTCTTTTCTATACTGCTGTAGATCCATAATCATAGCTTCAGTTTGTGAAATTTGTTTGTCCATCACTTAGCAAAAATTTCATTAATAGATTTGAAGTACCATAACTGTCACGGCGGCTTATACCGTAAATTGTGAACTACCATATAACACTAGGCCTTGTTTAAACCGCAAAATATGCCTGATAACTTGTATGACCCAGTAATACTTCTCCGGTTTAACCATGCTTGCTTATTCATCCTCATAATCTGATTCTGCATAATATTCTTGACTTTTAAACTCTGTCCGGTTTAACAGCAGAATTCTTAACCCGGTAGGTACCATTAGTCCCCTTTTAAGCGGCCAATATGAATGTCTGCATACTTCAATGTTCATCCTCCAGCTTAACTTGACAGCCATTTATAGTAAGTTATCTTTGAATCAATGGTCCAATTTAATAGCATAATCTTAGACCGGTAATGTTTCTTTCTTTTAGGTTTTGAATCTCAAATTGGGCAAAACTGTCACTGCTTGCAATTGGGTCGTTTCCCGGGTCACTGAGGAAGATTTGAACGAATATGTTCAGACAGGCGTCCTGGCCAAAAAGGACGTCATACATTGGAGGGTCCCAGGCACTAAAACACCCCCTGAGCCCAAGGATGATTAAGTGGTTGTCTTCGTTGATCATATGGAGCGGGGCTTCAGCCCTCCCGGCTCAAAATTCTTCCGTGATGTGCTGCATTTTTTTAAGCTCCATCCACAAGATATTGGACCCAACTCTATTTCAAACATCTGCAACTTCCAAGTCTTCTGTGAGGTCTACCTTCAACAGGAGCCCACAATAGAATTATTCAAAGAGTTCTATTACTTGAACCGGAAGAACGAGTTCACAGACGGGCCCAGCCTAGAGCTAGGCGGCATTTCTATACATCACCGAAAAGAAGCCACCTTCCCAGCTGCCACTCTTCCCAGTCATCCCAAAGACTGGAATGAGACTTGGTTTTATTGCAAAGATACTTCTCCAGAAGGGGAGAATCCCTTGCCGGGTTACCGCGCTAGCCGGCTTAGCAACAAACATCATCTTCCAGACCACATCAGCACGGCAGAGCGAAAGAAGGACATGTCAGTTTTTTCAAAGATTCGGACCTTGATGGCCAACGGCTTCACCGGAAAAGATCTGGTTCGATGCTGGGTCGCCTGGAGAGTCTTGCCTCTAAGCCGCCGGCTTAATGTGTGACTACACCGGCGAGTTAAAAGATCCTCAACGGCACTATCAGATTGAAATGACTGACGAAGACATCAATAATATGACCAAGACTCTGTTGAATGAGACGTTGGAAGATTGCAGTAAACTCGGATTGAACCCTTTCTACATCCTTAATAAACCGCCAGTTGTAAGCTTTTACTCCTCTTGAATCATGTTTTCATTTGTACTGCATGTTCATACTTATTCAATTTTTACAGGCTAATTCCCCTTTCTGGACCAAGAAGCTGCAAGACAAACCTGCCAAGAAAACCCGGACAAAGAGCAAGGCTATCAAAAAGCCTGCCAAGAAAACCCGGACAAAGAGCAAGGCTATCAAAAAGCCTGCCAAGAAGAAAACCAACCCCGCCGAGTTATTTAACTTGGATGATCATGAAGATGATGAGTCGGAGGTAGAACTTGATTCCCTTGGCTCATTCTTTGTACATCTTATTGACAATGACCATTATCAGGATGATGCGGAGGCCAGCCGTGCAGATGATGAAGAGGTAATTACTCTTTCCTCCTGCTCAGACCCTCTGCCACCACAGAAAACCCGACAAGCAAGCCGGAAAGTAAGATTTTCTAACCCTTTAGATTACCTAGATCCCAACTTTCTTTTGAAGAAGCAACAACATGAAGCTCGCTGCACAACCCGGAACAGTGGCGGTGGAGTTTTATCCTCCGGCTTACCGAACACCCAGCACCTCGCAAACGTCGATAGAAGGTTTCAACTATTTCTGAGCTATCTTATCCAAAGGAGGGTCTTTTCCGACAACCTCTTAATCCGTCTAATTCAAATTATCAGGGAACGTCTCATTCATCCTCCGGTGACTCAACCGGGACTCAAATCCTGGCCTTCAAAGCCGTGCATGGATAAGGGTGTATTCCTTCATTCGAAACTTCATGCCTGCTTGATATGCTGACATCTTTGTATTTCTTATTTCTAGTGGCATGGCCAAACCTAGCAAGAAAGCAAAACTGGACAAGCCAGCTGAGCATTCCAACCCTTCTGAGCCAGAAAAGCAATTGCCAGAAGCCTCATCCAACCGCTGAAGCTACCATTGATGAGCCACCACTAGAAGAGCACGACGTGACCATAGACCATATAGACGTTGAGTCGGTCGTCACTAAGCCGCCAAGTCCCATCAAGCCCACTGAAGAGAAAGCTGATGGTGTTACCATCACCGGGCTTGGTTATTCAGCGCCGGGTAACCCTACTGCCTTATCCAAGCACAACGCTAAGGAAGAATTTTCTGCTGCTGATAAAGGCAAGTGGAAAGTAGACTTGGAAAGCTACGCCCAGTTCGGCACCCAAGAAATCCACTCTGGCTATTTGAACCGTCTGTATGCCAGCCGTGATTTTGAAGTCGGCTTAGTTAACTTGATGAAAGAGCGCTATGAGGTAATCCAACAAAATCCTCCTCATAAATATATCTCTATCAGCCGCCAAGTCTATAGAATATGATAGAATTGAATATACTGTAGACTTTCAAATAGTCACAAATAGATGAACATCATCACTAGTAGCCCCCAAGGGCCGGCTTAAACTATCAAGTTAAGTCGGGACTTCAATTATTAGTAATCAATTTTGCATCTGTAGCCCCCAAGGGCCGGGTTAATCACTATGAATAAACCGGGACTTATCACCATGGTCGAGACCAATATCCCAATATGTAGCTTTTATAACTCGGATCATATCATTTTGCCCGTGTCATCAAAATAAATTTGTCTCGAAAAGAGCAATAGGCATTAGCCCCCAAGTGCCAAGGAATATATTTGTATTGTGCTTGGGACTTCATGATCATAATTCCTTCCATGTTTGTTCATGCCGCAGGCTGAACTAACTGAGAAGGATTCCCAAGTGAACGACCTGAAGGCCAATATTAAAACTCAGCAATCTGAGACGTCCAAGGCCAAGTCAGAAATGAAGATTGCATTGGAAGACATTGAGCAGTTGAAACAAAGGTTCAGCACTGATAAAACTGGCTGGGAAACCAAGAGGGCGGCCTTATTAAAGAGAGCGGAGGATGCCGAAGCAGCTCTTAAACCGGTCACTGATGAGTTGTCCAGTTTAAAGCATCAAATCAATAGCATGACATCAGCCATCTTTGGTAAGTAGTAAAAATGACTACTTTATATTAACAAGTATTTCACAATCATCTGCCGGCTTATCAATGATTTAACTGATGCAGGCTCCCGAAGTGTCAAGTTGGGCTCTGATGTGCGTATCAAGCTGAAAGCTGTCTATACTCTTGTAGAACAGCTATATATTGGTGCTCAACGAACAATTGTTGCTGCTATCCATAAGAAAGATCCGCCCACCCTCATTAAGGAAACATTGGAGAGGCTATCAGTGCTGCCCCGGAGGATTGACGAGCTAAAGTGAGCATCTGCCAGAGTCGACGCCCTGACTGCTTTAAGCCGGGCAAAGGCATGGCAAGCAGATCTTGACCCAGAAGACTTAGCCAATGGTTGTCCTAGTGTAAAAGAGGACGGGTCTCCCTTCAGCACTGATGACTTTGCAGAAATAACCAGAGCAATGCGTCCATTAGCAAGCAAACTAGCTGAGGAGACCAATCTATCCCAATACCAGCCGGCTTATGATGCTGAGAACAAGAAGATGAAGGCGCATGTTCATCTAGAGGCGGATTTCGTCCCACCGACGCGTAAGCACACCTTCGCCCCTGACATTGATCCATCAAATCTTATTGATGATGAAGTTGTATTCAGAGCTTTGACTGGTATCAACTGGTCTACGCCTGACTCCCAGCCAATGGATAATCAAGGAGCTGAAGAAGAAGAAGCGCAGGATAATCCAGAGGCTTCAACCCGCCAAGAATAGATGTCTGAACTCATGAGCCGGCTTGCCAGTCATAGCGTTTTGATGTTATGTCTCAAAAAACACTTGTCCTTTTTGGGTCGTCTGATGCCTTGTAATAGGCTAGATAAACAATTCTGATATGTCACACCATCGTGCGTGTTTATTTTCATAACACTGCTGATCCATCATTTAAAGACCCGCCACTTATGCTTTATAATATTATCAATTATACAGGTCAGACTTATCATTTTTTCCTACACATAAATAGATAACAAGTTCCCTGGCGGTTTACCCTAGGGCGGGTCACAATACCCCATATAAAAACCACTAATGACTAAGTAGTCCATAACCAGGCCGGTTTATCAAAACCTCATATAATCATAACAAAATAAATATCCTACCTGTGATATTTATGCACATTGCCGGCTTATCATGTCAGTAAGGGTAACAACCCAAAGACAGAGCACAACACCCTGTTCAATTTATTCATACCGCCGGCTCATCACGCCATATGCAGCAAGGGTAATATCCCAAAGCTTAGAGCCAGAACTCTAAGCACAAAATCATCATATAGCGGTGACTTAAAGTCCAAAGCCAGGCCGGGTTAACAAAACACCGGATATATTCATATATGAACCGTAAGGAAACATGGCCCTATTCAGTTTTCAACCTTATAACAACATGGCATAAAGGATGAACCTCAAACAATCTTCAAATCAAATATAAATCAAGATAAAACAGAAAACAAGGCATTCATAGGCTGTCGAGCCTTCATGTCAAGCGTTATTCAAGGGCCACGCAGCCGCTGAGTTAAACCTTAATTCAAACCCGTAAGCCGGACCTCACATGACCAATCATCGTTTTAACTTTGACAAATTTAAGGTCTTTTACAAGATTGATTGTCAAGAGTTCGACGAGTCATTCCAGGATTATCTGGTCGGAGTGGCAGGCAAACGAAGGCAGGATAACCCGGATTTTTTGGTGAATACACCTGGCGTCCAAGCCTATTACATGGGCCAACAAAGCTCTGTTCATTAACAAAAGCCCCCAAGTAATATGTTCTGGATAAGCCGGAGCACCAAATCTCCTTCTTGAAAGGTTCTGGTTTTAATCCGGCGGCTGTGATAACAACACAGATCTTATTGGTAAATCGTCGAACGAGCCGCCGCATGGTCGCACTCCTCATCCAACAAGTCAAGATCATCCTGACATGCTTTTTCATTATCAGCTTCAACATAAGCCGCCACACGGGGCGAATCATGATGGATGTCACTAGGGAGAACTACCTCTGCTCCATAAACCATGAAGAAAAGCGTGTAACCCGTAGACCAGTTGGGGGTAGTATTGATGCTCCATAACACTGAGGGCAATTCCTCTACCCAACAACCCAGCGTCCTCGGCAAAGGGACCATAAGCTGGGGCTTGATGCCTCTCAATATTTCTTGATTGGCTCTTTCAGCTTGGCCAGTGCACTGGGGGTGAGCTACTGATGATACATCAAGTCCAATATGCTCTCGTTGACAGAATTCTTTCATGGAACCTTTGGACAGATTAGTGCCATTATCAGTTATAATGTTGTGGGGATAACCAAAACGGAAAATCACCTTTTTGATGAATTGAACCGTTGTCGCCGCGTCACACTTACTGAATGGCCTCAACCCACTTTATAAAATTTTCAACCGCCACCAGAAGGTGGGTCTTTATATCCTTGGACCGTTTGAAAGGTCCAACCACGTCAAGCCCCCAGACCGCAAACGGCCAAGTTATTGGAATCATCCAAAATTCTTGAGCTGGCACATGAGTCTTCGAGAACATTTCTGACAACCATCACATTTACTGACCAAATCCTCTGCATCAGCGTGAGCCGTCAGCCAATAAAACCCATGACGAAGTCTTAACATAACTCTTGCATCTCAACTCGTCTGCTACTACATTGGCCGTTCCTGGATGATAATGCAGTTTCATATCATAATCCTTTATGAGCTCCAACCATCTCCTTTGCCTGAGATTCAACTCCTTCTACGTGAAGATGTACTTCAAACTCTTATGATCCGTGTACACATCACAACAATTTCCAATGAGAAAATGTCTCCAGGTCTTGAGTGCATGCACTACGGCTGCTAATTCCAAATCATGCGTGGCATAATTTAACTCATGGGGTCGAAGCTGACGTGAGGCATATGATACAACTCTTCCGTCTTGCATAAGTACACCTCCAAGTCCCTGGCGAGAAGCGTCACAATATACTTGGAAATCCTTGCGTATATTAGGAAGAATTAGCACTGGGGTTGTAACTAAACGTTTCTTCAACTCCTGAAAACTGGCCTCACATTCTTCGGTCCATTTAAACTTGGTGTCCTTCTTCAATAAATCTGTCATGGGCTTCGCAATCTTGGAAAAATTCTCAATGAATCTCCGGTAATACCCTGCGAGTCCAAGAAAACTGCATATCTCTCCAACTGAGGTGGGTGCCAACCACTCAGTAACATACTGAACCTTAGTAGGGTCTACTGCTATAGCTTCTCCAGATATAACATGTCCGAGAAATCCAACTTCTTTCAACCAAAACTCACATTTGCTGAACTTGGCATATAGCTGATATTCCCTGAGCTTCTCAAGAACTAAGCGCAAATGTTCCTTGTGTTCTTTTTCATTCTTCGAGTACACAAATATATCATCAATGAACACCACAACAAACTTATCCAAGAACTCCATGAACACCTTATTCATCATACTCATAAAATAGGCAGGGGCGTTAGTCAATCCAAAAGACATGACCGTGTACTCATATAGCCCATACCTTGTGGTAAAAGTTGTCTTGGGTATATCATGTTCTCGGATCTTCAGCTGGTGGTATCCTGATCGAAGATCGATGTTGGAGAATACTTTAGCTCCCTGCAGCTGGTCAAACAAATAGTAGATCATCGGTAATGGGTACTTGTTCTTGATCATCACTTCATTCAATGCACGATAATCAACAACCATTCTCAAAGATCCATCCTTCTTCTCAACTAAGAGCAATGGGGCTCCCCACAGTGATGAACTTGGTCGGATATAACCTTTCTCCAATAACTCCTTAATCTGCTTCTTAATTTCCTCCAAATCATTTGCGGGCATCCGATACGGTCTCTTTGATATTGGTCTGGTGCCTGACAACAATTCGATCAAAAACTCTATGTCTCGGTCCGGTGGCAAGCCTGGTAATTCCTCCGGGAATACATCGGAGAAATCTTTCACAACTAGCACTTCCTCTGTCCATACTTCCATTCGTGGCTCTCTATCTGCTGCTGCTTGCTTTCAATCATGAGGGCCCTGTCTACCAACTCCTGATAGTTGCTGAATATTGCCACCATCAACTGCATACTCAGCTCATCATTCAGTCCCTCAAGAAACTTCTCCTTCTTCGTGGCATCTGTGGCCACATCATCTAGCGCGTAGCATGCTAACTTGATGAACTCCTCCACGTACTGCACCACAGTACGATTTCCCTGGCGTAAGTTGCGGAACTCGCGCTTCTTCATACTCATGGCTCTAGCTGTGACATGTGTAGTGCGGAAAGCTTGCTGAAACTGATCCCAAGTGACATTAGCCACGGGGAAAGTGGCAGTGTAGTTCTCCCACCATGAGGTTGCGGGTCCATCCAGTTGGTGTGCGGCAAAATGCACCTTCTCAGCATCTGTGCAACCTGCGGTGGTCAACTCCCTTCCAATCTTGTGGAGCCAGTCATCAGCAACAATCGGCTCGGTGCTACTAGAGAACACCCGCGGATTCAACCTTAGAAAACGGGCTAAGTTTTCAACTGGAGGTGGTGGCGGTGGATTGTTTTTGTTGTTGTTGTTGTTGTTGCCTTGGTTCTGGACTAGCAACTGCATCAACGCATTCTGTTGTTGGATCAACTGGGTGAGCTCCGGTGGGAAGGCAAATCCGGTGTCACGTCTCGAAGGTATCTGATTGGTTTAGAGGGGTGAGAATAGAATAGAGTGAGGTCTAAAGAGAAATAACTACCCATATGCACATGAGACAAACACATTCATTTCACACCACTCAATTCAAACAAGAAACATACAATCGATCTAATCTACCGTTACAAAATCTCGCGGACTATTTCTATATACATGGGAGAATACTAATGGTAATATGGTGGTCGACTAGAAATTTTGATCGGTGGAAGACTCCATAATATCAGCTCCAGCTTCGTCTTCATAATCATCATCGTTGTCGGGGTAGAGTCTGTGTCGTCTAGTATGATGTAATCTTCCGAATGAATGTCCACTCCAGGTTCGGGATCCCCCATGAATATACCTAGCTGCTTCTTCAGGTCTTCATTTTTCTCCAGTAGGACAGCAATTTCTTCTTCATAACCATCGCGCGTAGACTTGAGTTCTTCCTCCAGCTCCATGTTCCAGGTCATCACCTTCTTCATGTCTATCATGTTGGCACACATCTGGTTTTCTTGACGACGAATGTGCTGATTCAACTCATGTATGTAGGCTGCAATGGATCTATCCTTCCCGGTGCAAATCATCTCGCATTGCTCATGTCGACGTCCACATATCTGGTAGATGGTGTCCTTAAGATCCTTGTTGTACACCTCGCCAAAGCGTCCAATGGTGATGTGGGCGGCCATGCTCTTTCCTAGACTCCAGGTTGGTGCATCAAAGGAAAACTCGACGGGCTCAGTAACTGGCACAAACGTCCTTCCTGGAACACGAACTTGAATCGTGCAGCGCTCCTCTTCTGGCAAGGTTGCAGTGAAAGTTTTGGTGAAGCTTGGTATGCCGATGTTAAGGTACCTAGTGACTTCCTTCAAGTGTCGTCCGAAAGGGGTGTCGTCATCCGGTTGAATGAACTTGTTCCTTGGGTCCGCCATCTATAGAGTAGAAATGGAGAAGAGTTAGAAATGAGTAGAGAAGAGTATCCTATGGCTTTACCTAGTGGTCGCGTCCTACAACTAGTGTGTGCTCTGATACCATCTTGTAGCAACCAGACCTCAGACGGTCAAGTCTCTGTGCTTAAGTGTCATCCCTGGATCGGTATTGCTGACACACACAGTACTCGAGGATTTATAACAGAGTTCAATCACACACTTATTACATCGAGTGTCTCAAAAAGAGTACTTATTACAATAATATGGCTGAAGGCTATCTAAATAAGATAACTGCGGAAGCATCGAAGATAAATGAATCCATCCAACTCCACGGCAATACTGAGTGCATGACAATGACCTAGCGCACCTTACTCTTCGTCTGAAAATTCTGCAACATAATACGTTGCAGCCGTGTAGGTCAGCACATGGAATGCTGGCAAGATAACACTATAGAGAAATGAACAAGTAACAACTATCACTACATGCATATATGGCTGGTGGAGGCTCTAAAGTTATCATTTGCATAAAGCCATTTTTTTCCTACAACAAAGGAATAAATTTTATTTAACGACCAAGTGTATGCCTGTGACGCCCTCGATTCAATCGTACACTAATCATGCACGCAAATGTGTACGATCAAGATCAAGGACTCACGGGAAGATATCACAACACAACTCTACAAATAAAATAAGTCATACAAGCATCATAATACAAGCCGGGGCCTCGAGGGCTCGAATACAGGTGCTCGATCATAGACGAAGTCAGCGGAAGCAACAATATCTGAGTACGACATAAGTTAAACAAGGTGCCATAAGATGGCTAGCACAAACCGGGATACAAATCGAAGAGGACAGGCCTCCTGCTCGGATCCTCCTAGGTCACTCCCGGTCGCCGCCGGATGCACGTAGTAGTAGGCGCCTCGAGTAGTAGTCGCCGAGGCGGTGGCGTCGATCCTGGCTCCATCGTCGATTGCAGCAATCGAATAGAGATAGGGAAAAGGGGGAACAAGGCAACCGTGAGTACTCATCCAAAGTACTACGCAAGCAAGGAGCTACACTACATATGCAAGGATATATGTGTAAAGGCCATATCGATGGACTGAATCTGCAGAATGCCGTAATAGAGAGAAGGCCTAGTCCTAACGAAGACTAGCATCTTCCGAAACCATCATCTTGCAGCAAACAAGAGGGAGTAGAGTAACATAACTTAAAGTAGCAGTAGTGTTATCAACCTCGCCGAGATCCTTCCTCGACTCCTGCGAGAAAGAAATCCCGAGCCATACTATCCAGCTTATCATCACAATCCAAATCTCATCGCAATCCATTGCTCATATCCATGTCTCATCTCAAGTTTCCAGTTCTAGTTGTATCGATCGATACAACTCCAAGTGTCCGCTATCGTGGACGGCTATCGATAGATGTTTTCTTCCTGCAGGGTGCACCAACTTACCCACCACGCCGCTTAACTCCGGCCGACACACTTTCCAGGTCATGCCCGCCTCGGTCAAACAATACGCGCAACCCGACCTAGGCTTAATAGAGAGGCCAGCCGCCGGACTAAACCTATGCCCCTGTGGGTCATGGGCCATCTCCCGAACTCCTGCGACGCTATGTGACGCGGCCGAAGCAGACCTAGCCCATCAGCGCTCCAGTCCAATCCGCGCGCCGGCCCGACGACCGACGTCTAATAAGCTTCGCTGATGTATACGACGCAGAACGCCCATACTTAGCCCACGTGATGGTTAGTGCTATCAGGCCAGAGGCCCCTCGGATCAAATATCCAAATCGTAGTGGATTAGGAACGCGGTAACAAGCGTAACTCACGAAGATGTGACCCGTGTGCTGCCTCGAGGACTTGTGGCAAGGGCTAGAATGCCCGCCACGCCGTAAGTATCTCGCGGCACCCTCCGTGTCAACCCGCTCCACATCACTGCATTACACGCTGGTACCCCTCGTGGTCGACCCGCCTTTCCAAGTAACAATGGTAAAAGTCCAAGTAACCGTGAGTCCAAACATCAAGGGAAAACACGAGGAATCACCCCGGTGTATTCCACTCAATGTAGTCATCAAGGTGAACATAAGAGGATTCACCCTCGAGGTCCACACTTGAGGGGTTGCACGAAGAGTCGACGAAGTGGTTAAAGAGGAAATCACCCTCGATGACCACAACCGGATAACTATACTACAGGGTTAATATCGGTGTCAGAGAGGTTTCACCCTCGGTACTCGATAGTAACCTAGTAGTGTCGAGCAACTAAGGGAAGTGATGTGCGGTGTCGGGCCTGGTCTTCGATCCCGCTGATCGGTCTTCAATGATGAAGCAGGGCAACAAGGACAAGGTGGGGGTCAACGATGGGTCTCTAACCAACCTATACTAAGCAGCTTTAGGATAAGGTGTAGGTAACAATAGCGAGGTTACAATAAACAAGGCTATGCAGTGAGAATAGGAGCAAACAATAACAAGAGTAAAATCTAGTGCAAGCATGAGAGAATGGAATGGGCGATATCGGGATGCTCAAAGGGGGGCTTGCCTGGTTGCTCTGGCAAGAGAGAGGATCACAAGATCAGTAGTCGAATCCGGCAAACGCAGCGTCGGTCTCAGTAGTCTCACCAAGAGAAGAGGGGAAGAAACAATGAATACACGATAACAGATGCATAACGATGCATGACATGCCAAGAAGCGAAGCTAGGCGTGCCCTAACGTGGTAAGAAGGGTACTGGTTTAGGGGAAGCATCCGGAAGTTATCCTGCCCGGACGCCTCACATCTGTGAGGAACCGGAGGAGAAAGTTTGCAGGTTCGATAGGTTAGAGACGTGCGGTGGACGAACGGATCTGCGATCCGAATTCGCCTCGCTGCTCGAGCAACTTTCATGTTGAAAATATTTTAATCCGGGCTACGGATTAAAAGATATGAATTATAAAAGGTTTTATTAATTTCTGGAATTTTAATTAATTATTTAATTAATTTCGAAAAAGTATTTATGACATCAGCATGAGGTCATGCCGACGTCATCACCAACAGGTTGACTAAGTCAACCCCGCCAGTGGGTCCCACATGTCATTCACTAAGCCTAATTAACCTAATCAGGATTAATTAATCTTAGTTAATTAAGTTAACTAATGATTAGTATTAATTAATCCAGGATTAATTAGTTTAATTAATTACCCAATTAATTAGCTAATGATTAGGTTTAACTAATCCAGAATTAATTAGATTAATTAATTACTCAATTAATTAATTAATTAGTTATTTAGTTAATTAGGTTAATTCACTTTTAATACATTTTTCATTTCTGTTTAATTAAAACATTTCTTTTAACGTTTTTGGGGGTGGGGCCCCCTAGTCAGAGGCACACGGCCTAACGGGTGCGGGCGCCATGAAGGGTGTGGTGCCGCCGATTCGGCACGCCCCTGCCGGGTCGGGCGGCGACCACTGGCGGATCGGGCGGGCGGCGGTGGTTGGCCACACACACGCACGGCCGGCGAGCGACACCGGTGAGGGGGGGCGACGGAGGCGGTGGCGGGCTCGGGAGAAGGGGATCGGGGTTCGGTCGGAACGGCGGGAGGGCGCCGAACGGGGAGGAAGGGAGCGCTGGGCTCGGGGCTCAGGGGCCCAGCAGGCCGCCGACGAGGGGGAAGAGGAAGGGGAGTCGGGGCGACGGGGGCAATGCTGGGCGCCACCACGACGGGGCATGAGGCGCCGGGCGAGGGGAGAGACACGGGCGGCGTGGGCGCCACGGGCGCTGGCAGCTTGCGCGCGGCGAGGTGACGGGGGGGGCGCGAGGAGCTCGTCGGGCGGTCGGGACGACCGGCGGCGAGGGAAGGGAGGAGGAGGTCGAGCTCACGGGGGGTGTAGGGTCTCGGGCGCGTCGTGGTGTAGGTCGAGGGGGCGCTGGGACGAGCGGGCGACGGGAGCAGGCCAAGGAGGAGGAGTCCGGCGAGGTCCGGGCGTCCGGGCGCCGGGAGGTCCACGGGCGGCGGGCCGATCCCACCAGATCGCTCGGGAGAGGGGAGGGGGCGACGTGGGAGGAGTGGGAGCACCGTGGCGGCGGGGGGAAGGACCGAGGCGGGGGGGATCGCCAAGGGGGAGGCGGTCGGGAGGCCTGCCCCGATCCAGATCGGGTCGGGGAGGGGCGAGGAGGCGAGAGGGAGGGGGGGCGCGGGCGGTTGGGGACTAGGGTTTCCCTCGGGTGGATAAGGGAGAGGGGGTGGCCTGGCTGGGCCGCCTGGTGGCCAGTTGCTGGCCTCTGGCCGCTGGCCCGGCCAGCGGGGCAGGGGGGGGGGGGGGGTCGGCTGGCTGGGCCGGTGGGGTTTATCCTCCCAGATTTATTTTCCTTTTAAATTTTTTTTTGTTGACAGATTCGAAACAACGATTAGAAACTTAACAGAAACCGGGGGTTTATTGTTGCAAAACCATCCGGGCGCATAAATCTCCTCCATTACAAGAAATCTCGCCCCAGATTTAGGAGGTAGAAGGAAAGAGTGCGGATATTCATCTCAGAGACGATCCTCGCGTCCTGTGTGGCTTCATCTTCGAGTGATTCACCATCGGACTTTGAGGAATTTGATCGCCTTCCGACGTGTGCGGCGTCAGCTTGGTCGAGAATGCGGACCGGATGCTCTTTATAGGAGAGGTCCTGCTGCAATTCGAAAGCACTTCATGGTCCATCGCTCGGATTGGGTCCTTGAAGCAGCGCGGAGTTGGGACACGTGGAACACATCGTGAACTCCGAGAAAGGTTCGACGAAAGCTCCAGCTGATAAGCCACTTTTCCACGCCTTTCCGAATAGTGAAAGGGCCAATATAGCGAGGAGCTAGCTTGCCCTTGATTCCGGCGGTGAGCACCCTTCATTGGTGTAACGCGAAGATAGGCCTTTTCGCCAAAGTTGATAGACCATGTCTTTGTGATGCCGGTCATAATTACTCTTTTGACGCGATCGAGCAGTCTTGAGATTCTCGCGAATAATGCGGACTTGTTCTTCGGCATGTTGATAATATCCGGACCAAGAGTGGACGCTCCCGCTTCGACCAGTTCGAGGGGTTCGCACTTTCGCCCATATAACACTTCAAGGGGCCATCTTCGACTAGCTTGAAAGCTATTATTATAAGAGAACTCAGCATACGGAGAGATTCCTCCCATTTCTTGCCGAATGAGACGACACAAGCTCAAGCATGTCTTCGAGAATTTGGTTGACACGCTCAACTTGCCCTTGAGATCATGGATGAAAAGCAGATCGAAAGATAAATGAGTCCCCATAGCTTCTTGGAAACTTGCCCGTAATCTTGAAGTGAATAAGCTGCCACGGTCCGAACGATAACCAGTGGAATACCGTGAAGTGAAACAATTTCGACATATAGAGCGTTGCCACCGGCTAGCAAAGATCGCTTTTCGACCGCCGTAAAATGTGCAACTTTAGAAAGCCGTCAATGACGACACCGAATAGCATCATTACCTTTCTGCGATTTGGGAAACCCAGTGATTAAGTCCATTTCAACATGGTCCCATTTCCATTCGGGAATAGAGATAGGTTGCAGAGTTCCAAAGAGGCCTTTGATGTTCTCGCTTGATACGACGGCAAACGCCACACTCGTAAACATAGCGGCAATGTCCTCGCTTCATATTAGACCACCGTAATCTCGATTTAATGTCTTGATACATCTTGGTACTGCCAGGTGGATACATAGAGGCGTATCATGAGCTTCTTGCATAACCTTCCGGTCATATCCAGGTTGTCCTTCTTACAAGGCACCACTAGGCGGCCTTTGAAGTACAAGGCGCCATCATCAAAAATAGTGAAGGATGAGGATTTCCTTTCCGACGCCTTGTTTAAGCTTGTAGACCTCGAGTCGATCCCCGCATTGTCTTTATGGTGCCCAAGAGATCGGGTTCAACAGCCAGGTAAAGAGGGATCCTGGGGAACAACACGGAGATTCATCTTATGGAACTCCGGAGGAGGGGAGCGAAAATGCACCGGAGGAACAATATGGAGGTTCAGCCTGCTGAATTCTTCAACAAGTGAGGGCTGAACTTTGTGAACTCAAGGTGGTTGCAGAAGACTTGCGCTCAAGGCATCAGCCATCACATTAGCCTTGCTCGGCGATAGGAAATTCCCAAATCAAAGTCTGCAATCAGCCTCCATCCATCTCTCGCCGACGGAGGTTCAGGTCTGGCTGAGTAAACAGATACTTCAGACTTTGGTGGTCGGTGTAGATCTCGCAACGATTACGAGAAGGTAATGCCGCCATCGCTTTAGCGCATGAATGACAGCAGCAAGTTCGAGGTCGTGAACTGGGTAGTTCTCTCGTGAGGGCGAATCGCCGAGAGGCATAAGCAACCACTTTGCGCTCTTGCATTAGGACACCGCCTAATCCTTGACGAGAAGCGCCGCAATAAATGACGAAGTCCTTCTTAGTATCGGGAGGAGCTAGCATCGGGCAGTTGTCGCTTGTCCTTGAGTTCCCGGAAACTTTCCCGACACTTATCTCGCCCATTGAACTTGACGCCTTTATGCAATAGATTAGTCGAGGCTCGGCAATCTTGGAGAAGTTCTCGACGAATCGACGGCAATAGTCAAGTAGACCGAGAAAACTTCGACTTGCTTAACGCTCTTCGGAGGAGTCCAATCGAGAATAGCCTGAACTCGTTCAGGTTGACGGCAATACCATCCTTAGAAATGACATGCCCAAGATAGGTTACTTGGGAAGCCGAATTCACATTTGGAGAACTTGGCATAGAGTTGATGCTCTCGTAGCTTTTCCAAAGACAAGACTAAGATGTTCAAGATGTTCTTCTTCATTCTTGGAATAGATCAGATATCATCCAGATAAACCACGACGAACTTGTCGAGGTAATCCATGAATATATAGTTCATCAAAGCGAGAAGGTGGCTGGAGCATTGGTTAAGCCGAAGACATGACGGTGTACTCGTATGAACCATAACGAGTCACAAATGCGGTCTTGGGGATATCCTCCTCACGAACACGGATCTGGTGGTAACCCAACCTCAAGTCGAAGTTTCGAGAACACCGACGAACCAGCCGCTTGATCATAAAGATCATTGATCCGAGGAAGAGGATACTTATTCTAATGGTAGCTTGATTTATAGGACGGTAGTCTTGAACCAATCGGTTTGTCCCATCCTTCTTCTTGACAAAGAGAGAAGGTGCTCCCCAAGGAGAGCAACTTGGGCGGATGAAACCACTTTGAAGAGATTTGTCGATTTCCTCCTTTAGCTCAAGGAGTTCATGCGGCGCATCTTGTAGGGACGCTTGGCTATAGGAGTGGTGCCTGGTTTCAAGTCGATGACGAATTCGACAGCCCTAGCAGGGGAATCCTCGGAAGTTCTTCAGAAAGACGCCTTGGAAATCGCAAACGACGTGAATGTTTTCAATTCCTCGAGGGTGCGGCGCTCAATGCATTCAATGCATAGAGCCTTGCCTCGCATTTTGAACCGCATTTAGCATTGTAGCTACGATTTCATCGAAGGGTGCAGCAGATGGACGGTCTTAGTGGCGCAAACGATTGACGCAAAGATGCGCTTTCAACCAATCCATCCCCAAAATGAGGTCGATGTTAGACGCCTTGAGGATAATGGGGAGGCATAGAATTCCAGCCCTTCGATTTCCACGGGACGCCGACGCCAACCATGGAGGTTTGACATTGTCCCAATGGGGTTTTACCATCATCAAGAGTTCATCCTTCACACTTAACGCCATGCTTGTATGCAAAGTCTTCGACATGAATGAATGCGATGCTCCCGAATCTAATAAAACAGATGCAGTACTGAATTTACGAGGAGTGTACCCATCACAAGAGCAGGCTGGTCTTGAGCTTCGCTCAGATCAACGTGGTTGGCCCGAGCTTGCCCATAAGACTTGCCGGTGTTGTTGCGGTTCGGTTGTTTCCACGGCCAGCCTTGGAAGGGCCACCTGATTCGGTTCTGGTTGCATTCTCTAGCACGGTGCCCTCGCTGTCCGCACCAAGCACAAGCCATTATTGGGAGTGGGAACAGAGCTTGGGGTGGTGGAGCTGGAAGCTTCGCCGCTTAGTGGTAGGCGAGCGAGGTGTATCATAGTTCTTCTTGGAAGCGTATGCATTCGGCTGGTACATGCTATTGGGAATCCATATCTTGCGCTCTGCGAGACGGGCCCAAGATGAGCCCGTGTCACGGTTGCGCTCGTTAGAGCTCGTATTCCTGCAGACCAGTTTCGACGTTGATAGCTTTGTTCACCAAGGTGGCGAAATCAGCAAAGTCGTGCACTAGAAGTGCGAGCTTGATGTCGCCTTGAAGACCGCCACGAACTTCTCTTGTCACGCGCATCGCTTGCAATATCCTCTTCAAAGATAGCGAGACAAATCCAGAACTCGCCGATAGGCTTCAACAGTCTTGTTGCCTTGGGTGAGGTTGCGAAACTCACGCTTCTTCCGTCCATGACCCTTGGGGGATGAAGCGGCACGGAAGGCAGCCTGGAAGTCCGCCAGTGATGAGTGTTCCAACCGGCAGAGTACGCCGTGGCTGTCCCACCATTGAGCTGCGGGTCCCTTCAGAAGAAGGAAGCAAAGGTGACATAGCCGGCGGGGCTACATCAGCAGACTCCATCTCATAGGTGATGTCACGGAGCCGCCATCAAGATCCAAAGGCTGGGTTGAGCTGCGGTACACGCCGGGTTCAGCGTATGAAATCCTGCAGAGTTGTCCCGCTTGGGTGCCGGTGCATATTGGGGCGGGGAACTGAGCCATCATGTTCTCCATGAACTGGCGATTCATCTCGAGCTGTTGGATCATACCAGCCATGTACTCAAAGCGGTGGTGGAAGGTTGGCACCACGACCACGACTGCTGGCCTAACCATCCCGCTAATATATAACAGGGTAGTTCAGCATTGAGAAGATAAGCAAGAGACAAGAATCATTCATGATGAAACACGATAAAGAAAGCAAAGATGATGGGAACTACATAGTAGTTGGCATATCTTACAAAAGGAAACATGCATAGAGTTCGATACATAGAGTCCAAGACATAGACTACTACATCATAGGCAGCACGCAGCTCATGGCGAATACATCAAGCACTAACAAGCAAGTCACATCAGTCCCACGCGGCTCATGCGGAGGTAGTCAGCCCTGAAAGCTGGTAGTGCGGCAAAGGATAGTCCTCCACGTCGGTGACTCGAGGGCCGCGGATACTCGGTGCTGAATCCGACGCCCGTGGCGTGAAAGGGCCAAGCGCGGAGAGTAGCCTCCCACGCCCGCCAACCAACTCCCCGGGGCATCACGGTCTGGCGGGTAGATCGCAGAACGCGGCAGCTCTCCGGAACGGACAAAGGGTGCATCAGCGTCGAGCACGGTAGAGGTGCCGACGGGTGATGTACAACTCGTGGCGAAGAGCTCGGTTAGCCCGATCCAGCCTATCGCGATGCGTAACAAAGTTCGATGGTGAAAAGGCTCTCTGGTGACAATGGTGTAGGCAGCGGTGTAGTAACCTCCTCACCAACATCGACGCGATAGCAATGTGCTCGAAGGGGAGGTGTCCAACTCTCGATACTCGCACGAAGACGTGTCGGTGCAGCATAAGCAGCATCGTGGACTGCCATATCGATGGTCACTCCAACACCATGTGCGTGTGCAGACAAGAGTGGACTCATACTCCCGAGAGTAGAGGTGGACGATGGCGCTGCATCGCTCCCGGTTGTAGTCCCGTACTCCTCATAGACGGTGTACTGGGTGCCGCCGATAACCCAGATAGGTCATCATCTCGGCTAGCACCGCAGTGATCCCGAGGCACCAATGGCCGTCGTGTGGCGCACGACCTGCCTCGTGGGTTCCATCTGAAAACAAAGACGTTTCAAAAGGAGTCAAATGACAGGGTGGAAATTGTTCAAATACAATTCCCAAAAACAACTAAGGCTATATCCATCTTCGGGGTGAATGCGGTCACGGGATCCTAGTGATAGTTAGTAAAATCGTTAACCCGAGTAGAAGAGAGTTCGAGCCCCGCAGTAAAGGTCGAGGAGTAAAAGATCCTAATACCACCCGATGGCGACGTGGGCCCGTAAGGCACACAGCCAAGTTAGTAAAAGTTTTGCAATGTCTAGACTCGACTTGACCAAGGAGTGTGGAAGGGGATTCTACAGCAATGGCTCGATACCAACTTCAGACGCCCTCGATTCAATCGTACACTAATCATGCACGCAAATGTGTACGATCAAGATCAAGGACTCACGGAAGATATCACAACACAACTCTACAAATAAAATAAGTCATACAAGCATCATAATACAAGCCGGGGCCTCGAGGGCTCGAATACAAGTGCTCGATCATAGACGAGTCAGCGGAAGCAACAATATCTGAGTACGTACATAAGTTAAACAAGGTGCCATAAGATGGCTAGCACAAACCGGGATACAAATCGAAGAGGACAGGCCTCCCGCCGGGATCCTCCTAGGTCACTCCCGTCGCCGCCGGATCTGCACGTAGTAGTAGGCGCCCCGAGTAGTAGTCGCCGAGGCGGTGGCGTCTCGATCCTGGCTCCATCGTCCGATTGCAGCAATCGAATAGAGATAGGGAAAAGGGGAACAAGGCAACCGTGAGTACTCATCCAAAGTACTACAAAGCAAGGAGCTACACTACATATGCAAGGATATATGTGTAAAGGCCATATCAAGGACTGAATCGCAGAATGCCGTAATAGAGAGAAGGCCTAGTCCTAACGAAGACTAGCATCTTCCGGAAACCATCATCTTGCAGCAAACAAGAGGAGTAGAGTAACATAACTTAAAGTAGCAGTAGTGTTATCAACCTCGCCGAGATCCTTCCTCGACTCCTGCGAGAAAGAAATCCCGAGCCATACTATCCAGCTTATCATCACAATCCAAATCTCATCGCAATCCATTGCTCATATCCATGTCTCATCTCAAGTTTCCAGTTCTAGTTGTATCGATCGATACAACTCCAAGTGTCCATTACCGAGGACAGGCTATCGATAGATGTTTTCTTCCCTGCAGGGTGCACCAACTTACCCACCACGCCGCTTAACTCCGCCGGACACACTTTCCGTGGTCATGCCCGCCTCGGTCAAACAATACGCCGCAACCCGACCTAGGCTTAATAGAGAGGCCAGCACGCGGACTAAACCTATGCCCCTGTGGGTCATGGGCCATCTCCCCGAACTCCTGACGCTATGCGTCGCGGCCGAAGCAGACCTAGCCCATCGCGCGTTCCACCCAATCCGGCGCGCGCCGCCCGACGCCGACGCCTAATAAGCTTCGCTGATGTATACGACGCAGAACGCCCATACTTAGCCCACGGATGGTTAGTGCTATCGGCCGAGGCCCTCGGATCAAATATCCAAATCGTAGTGGATTAGGAACGCGGTAACAAGCGTAACTCACGAAGATGTGACCCGCTGCCCTGCCTCGAGGACTTGTGGCAAGGGCTAGGAATGCCCGCCACGCCGTAAGTATCTCGCGGCACCCTCCGTGTCAACCCGCTCCACATCACTGCAATTACACGCCTTGGTACCCCTCGTGGTCGACCCGCTTTCCAAGTAACAATGGTAAAAGTCCAAGTAACCGTGAGTCCAAACATCAAGGGAAAACACGAGGAATCACCCCGTGTATTCCACTCAATGTAGTCATCAAGGTGAACATAAGAGGATTCACCCTCGAGGTCCACACTTGAGGGGTTGCACGACAGTCGTCGATCGAAGTGGTTAAAGAGGAAATCACCCTCGATGACCACAACCGGATAACTATACTACAGTGGTTAATATCGGCGTCAGAGAGGTTTCACCCTCGGTACTCGATAGTAACCTAGTAGTGTCGAGCAACTAAGGGAAGTGATGTGCGTGTCGGGGCTGGTCTTCGATCCCGCTGATCGGGTCTTCAATGATGAAGCAGGGCAACAAGGACAAGGTGGGGGTCATCGATGGGTCTCTAACCAACCTATACTAAGCAGTTTAGGATAAGCGGTAGGTAACAATAGCAGGTTACAATAAACAAAGCTATGCAGCGTAATAGGAGCAAACAATAACAGAGTAAAATCTAGTGCAAGCATGAGAGAATGGAATGGGCGATATCGGGATGCTCAAAGGGGGGCTTGCCTGGTTGCTCGCAAGAGAGAGGATCGTCGACCTTGTAGTCGAATCGCCACCGCAAAGATCGGTCTCAGTAGTCACCAAGAGAAGAGGGGAAGAAACAATGAATACACGATAACAGATGCATAACGATGCATGACATGCCAAGAAGCGAAGCTAGGCGTGCCTAACGTGGTAAGAAGGGTACCGGTTTAGGGGAAGCATCCGGAAGTTATCCTGCTCCGGACGTCTGTCATACTGAGGAACCGGAGGAGAAAGTTTGCAGGTTCGATAGGTTAGAGACGTGCGGTGGACGAACGGATCGCGATCCGAATTCGCCTCGCCGCTCGAGCAACTTTCATGTTGAAAATATTTTAATCCGACTCACGGATTAAAAGATATGAATTATAAAAGGTTTTATTAATTTCTGGAATTTTAATTAATTATTTAATTAATTTCGAAAAGTATTTATGACATCAAGATGAGGTCATGCCGACGTCATCACCAACAGGGTTGACTAAGTCAACCCCGCCAGTGGGTCCCACATGTCATTCACTAAGCCTAATTAACCTAATCAGATTAATTAATCTTAGTTAATTAAGTTAACTAATGATTAGTATTAATTAATCCAGATTAATTAGTTTAATTAATTACCCAATTAATTAGCTAATGATTAGGTTTAACTAATCCAGATTAATTAGATTAATTAATTACTCAATTAATTAATTAATTAGTTATTTAGTTAATTAGGTTAATTCACTTTTAATACATTTTTCATTTCGCTTAATTAAAACATTTCTTTAAACGTTTTTTGGGGTGGGGCCCCTAGTCAAGGGCACACGGCCTAATTCAAAAGCGGGCGCCATGGGGTGCGGTGTCTTTGCCGATTCGGCACGTCCCGCCCGGTCGGCGGCGACGACCAGGCGGATCGGATGCGGGCGGGCGGGAAGTGGCCAGCCACGCGCGCACGCCGTGAGCGACACCGTGAGGGGGGGCGACGGAGGCCGTGGCGGGCTCGGGAGAAGGGGGATCGGGGTCGGTCTGAACGGGCGAGGGCGCCGAACGGGGAGGAAGGGGAGCGGGGCTCGGGGCTGGGCGGCGCCAGCCCGCCGAGGAGGGGAAGAGAAGGGGAGTCGGGGCGCCACGGTGGGGCAGCGCGCGCGCTGCCACGGACGGGCGAGGCGCCGGGCGAGGGGGAGACACGCGGCGGCGTGGCCTGCGGCCACGGGCGCTGGCAGCAGCCGGGCGCGACACAGCACGGGGGGGGCGAGGAGCTCGTCGGGCGGTCGGGACGACCGCGATGAGGGAAGGGAGGAGGAGGTCGAGCTCACGGGGGTGTAGGGTCTCGGCGCGTCGTGGTGTAGGTCGAGGGGGCGCCGGGACGAGCGGGCGACGGGAGCAGGCCAGGGAGTGGAGGAGTCCGACGAGGTCCCGGGAGTCTGGGCGCCGGGAGGTCCACGGGCGGCGGGTCGATCCCGACCCAGATCGGCTCGGAGAGGGGAGGGGCGACGTGGGAGGGTGGGAGCACCGTGGCGGGGGGGGGAAGGACCGAGGCGGCGGGGGATCGCCGGGGGGCGGTCGGTGGCGCCTGCCCGATCCAGATCGGGTCGGGGAGGCGAGGGAGCGCGAGAGGGAGGGGGGGGGCGGGCGGTTGGGGACTAGGGTTTCTCGGGTGGATAAGGGAGGGGGAGGGTCTGCTGGCCGGCCTGGTGGCCTGATGGGGCTGGCCTCTGGGCCGTTGGCCCGATTAGCGGGGGCCAGGGGAGGGGGAGGGGGCCACTGGTTGGGCGGTGGGGGTTTATCCTCCCAGATTTATTTTCCTTTTTAAATTTTTTTTTTTTGTTGACAGATTCGAAACAACGATTAGAAACTTAACAGAACCGGGGTTTAATGTTGCAAAACCATCCGGGCGTTACAATGCCATTAAATGAGAAGGTTCCTCCAACTCAATCCCGAAATTCCCAAATTATTAATAACCCAATACAGTGATTTAGTAACGTGATGAGATCAACCAATAATTCAAATACCAGATACTCAAAGATGTCCATAACCCGGGACACGGCTAACCATGATTAGTTTATACACTCTGCAGAGGTTTGCGTACTTTTCCCACAAGACTCGATCTCCTCTGTTGAATTTCCCGCACTACATGGCGTTTGAGAAATGGATGATTGAGACACGGTCTTTCCGAAGCATTAACTCTTTACTCTGGGTAGACAGTACCACCTACATCCCCTACATCTGCTATCATATCACTTAAAGAGGTCACACAACATACTCAACTATGCCAGAGTCCATAATGGCTTGTGATTGCACACGAAAGTTTCTAGCATGAACAATATTATGCTCCTTTGAGCCTGGGTGGCAAACCATAGGATGATCACACGGGTACTCCGGGATATCCTAGGACATCACTGGATTGCTCCAGGTGCCCACAACCAATCCACCCAGATGTGTATTAAAGTAGCCACCTTAAGTTTCCCTTAGTTAAAAACTCTCACATCTTGCATGAATCTCACATACCAATCCACGTCTACGAGCATAGGAAAGTAATGCAATCATAACGCAGTAACACCTCGGGTTTGATATAAGGCAATAGGTTCCTACCTCATCAACTACTTCCCAAATACCCACATGTTATCACATCCTACTCATGCAATGTTTGAGGGTTGAAACTAATGCATAAAAACTGGGTAATAAAGGGATATGATCAAAGTGTTACTTGCCTTGCTGACGATCAGCAAACCCTAGAGATTCATAGTAGCAAGCCTCGCACTCCGGAAAATCTATCATGAACAAACAATAGCATACATAAGAACTCAAGCATAAGGTTTAAGGGTAAAACCAAAGAAAAGATCTAAACATAAAGTACAAGTGAAGAGCTTCAATTAGCAAAAAGAATCAATCGAATCGAAGATACGAAACTCAAACTACGATCAAAAGAAGTCCAAATATAAATCTGCTTGAAACCAAATTATAAATTTTCAAAATCATGTTCAAGTTGTTTATCTAAACAGAGGGGATCAAGACGAATATTTTGGTGTTGGTTTCACTGGATTTGGATAAACGAGCAAAAAGTAGTGAGGGTTTGAAGTTCAGGGACTAATCTGTAAGAAAACTATTCGCGGATAGGTCCCTGGCCAAAAAAATAAACAGAAAAGAAAAATCTATCGAACAAACATCCGCTAACAGAGACTAACAAACGAATTCGTTTGCTAATAAAATGAATCGGGTTAACACTCGCTATTTAGCAAAACCTAAAAAAATAAACCGATCTAAACGAATAAACCGAACTTTAATAAAAAAAATAGGTCGGGTCTAATCGGTTTATACTCGTTCGGGAAGGATGAACCGGCCGCGGCGTGCTCGCGAGGTGAGGCGGTGACGGGTGGTGTCGGCGACAGAGCGGCTCGGGAAGCGGCGGCTTGGCGTTATGTGGCGAGGCGGCTGATACGTCCCCAACGTATCTATAATATATGAAGCATTCATGCCATGTTTACAATAGTTATATATGATTTTGGTATGGTTTGATTAGAACTAACCCGGACTGACACTGTTTTCAGCAGAACTACCATGGTGTTGTTATTGTGCAGAAATAAAAGTTCTCGGAATGCGATGAAAATCAACGGAGAATTTTTCTGGAAAATATAAAAAATACTGGAACAAAGAGTTACCGGAGGGGAGGCCCGTGGGCCCCATGAGGGTGGAGGGCACGCCCACCCCCTAGGCCGCCCCCTGTGCCTCGTGGACTTCCCGTGGGCCCCCCTGACTTGTTCTCGACGCCAACCTCTCCTATAAATACCCAAACCTCTAGAAAATAACCTAGATCAGAAGTTCCACCGCCGCAAGCCTCTGTAGCCACGAGAAATCAATCTAGGACCTCTCTAGCACCCTGCCGGAGGGGGCCATCATCACCGGAGGCCATGGAGGAGGATCATGGAGGGGACATCATCACCATGAAGGCCAAGATGTTTTGAGTAGATAGCCTTTGTCTTTGGGTTTATCATCTCCTCCTCTCTCTCCTCCTCTCTCTCGGTGGCACCGGAGTGCCATCAGGAGGGGAATCATCGCCGCAGTGATCGTCTTCATCATCGTCACCATCATCATCACCATCCTCGTCTATTTTACGCGGTCCACTCTCCCGCACCCTGCTGTAATCCCTACTTGAACATGGTGCTTTATGCCACATATTATGAGCCAATTGTGTGTTGCCATCCTATGATGTTTTGAGTAGATAGCCTTTGTCTTTGGGTTTATTGATGATCTAGATTGGTATGAGTTGTTTTTTTATTTTTGTGATGTCCTATTGTGCCCTCCGTGTCTCGCAAGTGTGAGGGATTCCCGTTGTAGGGTGTTGCAATAAGTTCATGATTCGCTTATAGTGGGTTGCTTGAGTGACAGAAGCATAAACCCGAGTAAGGGGGTTGTTGCGTATGGGATAAAGGGGACTTGATATGTTAATGCTATGGTTGGGTTTTACCTTAATGATCTTTAGTAGTTGCGGATGCTTGCTAGAGTTCCAATCATAAGTGCATATGATCCAAGAAGAGAAAGTATGTTAGCTTATGCCTCTCCCTCATATGAAATTGCAATGACGACTACCGGTCTTGTTAACAACTGCCTAGGATAATTCTGCACACCGACCCATCATTATTCCACACTCGCTATTTATAATATTTAGTAATATATTCTAACTTTATAATAATAGCGCCTACTTTTATATTTTATCTCTCTGATACCATGCAAAGTTATCCTCTTCATACCCACAACGTAGTTTTATTTCTCGTTTCTTGTTCGAAGCAAACGTTCAGTGTACGTAGAGTCGTATCAGTGGAAGATAGGACTTGAGAGAATATAGATCTTACCTTTATCTCCTTGTGGGTTCGACACTCCATACTTATCACTTCCACCTTTGGGAATAGCTACGATGATTCCCTACACTTGGGGATTATCAAGCTCTTTTCTGGCGCCGTTGCCGGGGAGCAATAGCGTGGGGTAGATATTCTCGTGTGTGCTTGTTTGCTTTCTTCACTAAGTAGATTTTGTTTTTCCTTTTTGTTTCTGTTTATTTGTGGGTGAAACATACAAAAAAATTAAAAGAATGAAAATACAAAAAAAATTACTTGCCTCTCATGCCTAAAAAGTTTTTCAATAAGAGAAGTGATTGGAAAGTTATGCATCGGAGAAGTGAGGGTCGACCTTGAACACTTGTGTTCATGCTCATGGAAACAATGTAAAAAGTTTCATGGAAGCTTCTCTGAAAATAATTTTCCCCTTGTATATATCCATTGTATTATAAAAATAATGTGCCAAGCTTCGGTTTTAGGATGATTAGATTGCTTGTTTACTATGTGCAGTACAAAAAAAGAAACTTTGGCTATAGCGCGTGAATTTATGTTTTTTACTGGAAAGTCAAATGGGTCTAAAACATTTTGCACATTACTCGTGTACAAATTGTTTAAATTTTCATATTTGTTTAGAATTTTTTGGAGTTACAGAAGTTTACTAAACTTCCAGATTACTACAGACTGTCCTGTTTTTGAAATATTCTGTTTTTTATGTGTTGATCGCTTATTTTGATGAATCTATGGGTAGTAACGGGGGGTATGAACCATGGTGAAGTTGGAATACAGTAGTTCTAATATGAAATTGGAATAAGTTTTCAATAGTACCTAAACATAGTGATTTGCTTTATTATACTAACGGATCTCACAAAGTTTTTGTTAAAGTTTTGTTTGGATGAAGTGTTCGAAGATCGAGGAGCTATCAATATGAGAAGAATAAAGAGAGGAAAGTGTTCAAGCTTGGGGATGCCCAATGCACCCCAAGTAAATATTTCAAGGATACTCAAGCATCTAAGCTTGGGGATGCCCCGGTTGGCATCCCATCTTTCTTCTTCAACAATTATCGGTACACATCGGTTTTTGTTTTGTTCACATGGTTTGTGTCCTTTGTGTTTTTATTGTTTCCTTTAAGAACCATGCTAGTATGAGATAGCCCTTCATTGATTTATAGAATACTTCATGTGCTTCACTTATATCTTTTAAGTATGATCTTATAGAATTGCTCTTTGTGCTTCACTTAAATCTTTTGAGTATGGTTTTATAGAATGCTTCGTGTGCTTCACTTATATATTTTGAGCTTAGATATTGGTTAGTCTATGTTAATTGTAGAATGTGTTGGGGAACGTAGTAATTTCCAAAAAATTCCTACTCACACACAAGATCATGGTGATGCATAGCAACGAGAGGGAAGAGTGTTGTCTACGTACTCTCGTAGACCGTAAGCGGAAGCGTTATGACAACGCGGTTGATGTAGTCGTACGTCTTCATGATCGACCGATCCTCGCACCGAAAGAACGACACCTCAGTTATCTGCACATGTTCGGCTCGGTGACGTCCCACGAACTCACGATCTAGCAGAGTGTCGAGGGAGAGCTTCGTCAGCACGACGGTGTGATGACGGTGATGATGAAGCTACCGGTGCAGGGCTTCGCCTAAGCACTGCAACGATATGATCGAGGTAGATTATGGTGGAGGGGGGCACCGCACACGGCTAAGAGATCAATGATCAACTTGTGTGTCTACCGCCGAACTAAGCAAAATAAGATGTATAAAATATAAACATCACATGCAAAAATATGTGACATGATATGGCCATCATCATCTTGTGCCTTTGATCTCCATCTCCAAAGTACCGTCATGATCTCCATCGTCACCGGCATGACACCATGATCTCCATCATCTTGATCTCTATCAACGTGTCGTTACATGGTCGTCTCGCCAACTATTGCTCTTGCAACTATTGCTATCGCATAGCGATAAAGTAAAACAATTATTTGGCGCTTGAATCTTATGCAATAAAGAGACAACCATAAGGCTTCTGCCAGTTGCCGATAACTTCAACAACACATGATCATCTCATACAACAACTTATATCTCATCGCGTCTTGACCATATCACATCACAACAAGCCCTGCAAAAACAAGTTAGACGTCTTCTACTTTGTTGTTGCAAGTTTTACGTGGCTGCTACGGGCTGAGCAAGAACCGTTCTTACCTACGCATGAAAACCACAATGATTTTTCGTCAAGTATGTGCTCTTTTAACATTCAACGAGGACCGGGCGTAGCCACACTCGATTCAACTAAAGTTGGAGAAACAGACACCCACCAGCCACCTGTGTGAGAAGCACGTCGGTAGAACCAGTCTCGCGTAAGCGTATGCGTAATGTCGGTCCGGGCCGCTTCATCCAACAATACCGCTGAGTCAAAGTATGACATGCTGGTAAGCAGTATGACTATTATCGCCCACAACTCACTTGTGTTCTACTCATGCATATAACATCTACGCATAAACCTGGCTCGGATGCCACTGTTGGGGAACATAGTAATTTAAAAAAATTCCTTTGCACATGCAAGATCATGGTGATGCATAGCAACGAGATGGGAGAGTGTTGTCTACGTATCCTCGTAGACCATAAGCGGAAGCGTTACGACAACATGGTTGATGTAGTCGTATGTCTTCACGATCGATTGATCCTAGCACCGAAAGCACGACACCTCCGTGATCTGCACACGTTCGGCTCGGTGACGTTCCACGAACTCACGATCCAGCAGAGTGTCGAGGGAGAGCTTCGTCAGCATGACGTCATGGTGACGGTGATGATGAAGCTACCGGTGCAGGGTTCGCCTAAGCACTGCAACGATATGACCGTGGTGGATTATGGTGGAGGGGGGCACCGCACATGGCTAAGAGATCAATGATCAACTTGTGTGTCTATGGGGTGCCCCCTAGCCACATACATAAAGGATGGAGGGAGGAGGAGGCCGGCCCTCATAGGGCGCGCCCAAAGTGTGGAGTCCTACTAGGAGTCCCTAGTCCTAGTAGGATTCCACCTCCCACATGGAATAGAAAAAAGGGAAGGGAGAAGGAGAAGGAAGGAAGGGGGTTTCCCCTTTCCCTAGTACAATTTGGACCAGTCTATGGGGAAGGGGCGCGGCCACCCTTGAGGCCTTTCTCTCCTTTCCTATATGGCCCATTAAAGCCCAATATGAATTCTCGTAACTCTGTGGTACTCCGAAAAATACCCGAATCACTCGGAACCTTTTTGATGTTCGAATATAGCCTTCCAATATATCAATCTTTACGTCTCGACCATTTCGAGACTCCTCGTCATGTCCCCGATCTCATTCGGGACTCTGAACAAACTTCGGTCATCAAATCACATAACTCATAATACAAATCGTCACAGAACATTAAGCGTGCGGACCCTACGAGTTCGAGAACTATGTAGACATGACCGAGACTCATTTCCAGTCAATAATCAATAGCGGAACCTGGATGCTCATATTGGTTCCTACATATTCTACGTAGATCTTTATCGGTCAAACCGCATAACAACATACGTTGTTCCCTTCGTCATCGGTATGTTACTTGCCCGAGATTCGATCGTCGGTAATCTCAATACCTAGTTAAATATCGTTACCGGCAAGTCCCTTTACTCGTTCCGTAATGCATCATCCCGCAACTAACTCATTAGTCATAATGCTTGCAAGTCTTATAGTGATGTGCATTACCGAGAGGGCCCAGAGATACCTCAACGATACACGGAGTCACAAATCCTAATCTCGATCTATGCCAACTCAACACACCATCGGAGACACCTGTAGAGCATCTTTATAATCACCCAGTTACGTTGTGACGTTTGATAGCACACAAGGTGTTCCTCCGGTATTCGGGAGTTGCATAATCTCATAGTTTGAGGAACATGTATAAGTCATGAAGAAAGCAGTAGCAATGAAGCTATAACGATCATAATGCTAAGCTAACGAATGGGTCTTGTCCATCACATCATTCTCCTAATGATGTGATCCCGTTCATCAAATGACAACACATGTCTATGGTTAGGAAACATAACCATCTTTGATAAACGAACTAGTCAAGTAGAGGCATACTAGGGACACTTTGTTTTGCCTATGTATTCAAACATGTACTAAGTTTCCGGTTAATACAATTCTAGCATGAATAATAAAAATTTATCATGAAATAAGGAATTAAATAATAACTTCATTATTGCCTCTAGGACATATTTCCTTCAGTCTCCCACTTGCACTAGAGTCAATAATCTAGTTCACATCGCCATGTGAATTAACACCTATAGTTCACATCACCATGTGATTAACACCCATAGTTCACATCGCCATGTGACCAACACTCAAAGGGTTTACTAGAGTCAGTAATCTTAGTTCACATCTCCATGTGATTAACACCCAAAGATTACTAAGGTGTGATCATATTTTTCTTGTGAGAGAAGTTTAGTCAACGGGTCTGCCAAATTCAGATATGTATGTATTTTGCAAACTTCTATGTCTACAATGCTCTGCATGAAGCTACTTTAGCTAATTGCTCCCACTTTCAATATGCATCCGGATTGTGACTTAGAGTCATCCAGATCGGTGTCAAAGCTTGCATCGATGTAACTCTTTACGACGAACTCTTTATCACCTCCATAACCAAGAAATATTTCCTTAGTCCTCTAAGGATAAATTTGACCACGGTCCAGTGATCTACTCCTAGATCAAAAATTGTACTCCCTTGCCAAACTCAGGGCAGGGTATACAATAGGTCTGGTACACAGCATGGCATACTTTATAGAACCTATGGCTGAGGCATAGGGAATGACTTTCGTTCTTTCTCTATCGTCTGCCGTGGTTGGGCTTTGAGCCTTACTCAACTTCACACCTTGCAACACAGACAAGAACTCTTTCTTTTATTGATCCATTTTGAACTACTTCAAAAACTTGTCAAGGTATGTACTCATTGGAAAAAAAACTTATCAAGCATCTTGATCTATCTATATAGATCTTGATGCTCAATATGTAAGCAACTTCACCGAGGTCTTTCTTTGAAAAACTCCTATCAAACAGTCCTTTATGCTTTCCAGAAAATTCTACATCATTTCAGATCGACAATATGTCATTCACATATACTTATCAGAAAGACTTTAGTGCTCCCAATCACTTTCTTGTAAATACAGGCTTCACCGCAAGTCTGTATAAAACTATATGCTTTGATCAACTCATCAAAGCGTATATTCCAACTCCGAGATTCTTGCACCAGTCCATAGATGGATCGCTGGAGCTTGCACATTTTGTTAGCACCTTTAGGATTGACAAAACCTTTTTGGTTGCATCATATACAACTCTTCTTTAAGAAATCCATTAAGTAATGTAGTTTTGACATTCATTTGCCAGATTTCATAAAATGTGGCAATTGCTAACATGATTCGGACAGACTTAAGCATCGCTATGAGTGAGAAAATCTCATCGTAGTCAACACCTTGAACTTGTCAAAAACCTTTTTTGACAAGTCTAGCTTTGTAGATAGTAACACTACTGTCAGCGTCCGTCTTCCTCTTGAAGATCCATTTATTTTCTATTGCTTCCCGATCATCGGGCAAGTCAACCAAAGTCCATACTTTGTTCTCATACATGGATCACATCTCAGATTTCATGGCCTCAAGCCATTTTGTGGAATCTGGGCTCATCATCGCTTCCTCATAGTTCGTAGGTTCGTCATGGTCAAGTAACATGACTTCCGGAATTGGATTACCATACCACTCTGGTGCGGATCTTACTATGGTTGACCTACGAGGTTTGGTAGTAACTTGATCTGAAGTTATATGATCATCATCATTAGCATCCTCACTAATTGGTGTAGGAGTTACAGGAACAGATTTCTATGATGAACTACTTTCCAATAGTGGAGCAGGTACAGTTACCTCATCAAGTTCTACTTTCCTCCCACTCACTTCTTTCGAGAGAGACTCCTTCTCTAGAAAGGATCCATTCTTAGCAACGAATGTCTTGCCTTCGGATCTGTGATAGAAGTTGTACCCAACAGTCTCCTTTGGGTATCCTATGAAGACACATTTCTCCGATTTGGGTTCGAGCTTATCAGGTTGAAACATTTTCACATAAGCATCGCCGCCCCAAACTTTAAGAAACAACACCTTAGGTTTCTTGCTAAACTACAATTCATACGATGTTGTCTCAACGGATTTAGATGGTGCCCTTTTTTAACGTGAATGCAGATGTCTCTAATGCATAACCCCAAAAACGACAGTGGTAAATCGATAAGAGACATCATAGATCACACCATATCTAATAAAGTACGGTTACGATGTTCGGACACACCATTATGCTGTGGTGTTCCAGGTGGCGTGAGTTGCGAAACTTATTCCACATTGTTTCAAATGAAGACCAAACTTGTAACTCAAATATTTGTCTCTGCCGTCAGATTGTAGAAACTTTATTTTTCTTGTTACGATGGTTTTTCCACTTCACTCTGAAATTCTTTGAACTTTTCAAATGTTTCAGACTTATGTTTCATCAAGTAGATATACCCATATCTGCCAAAATCATCTGTGAAGGTCAGAAAATAACAATACCCGCCGCGAGCCTCAACACTCATCGGACTGCATACATCAGTATGTATTATTACCAATAAGTCAGTTGCTCGCTCCATTGTTCCGGAGAACAGAGTCTTAGTCATCTTGCCCATGAGGCATGGTTCGCAAGAATTAAGTGATTCATAATCAAGTGATTCCAAAAGCCCATCAGCATGGAGTTTCTTCATGCGCTTTACACCAATATGACCTAAACAACAGTGCCACAAATAAGTTGCACTATCATTATTAACTTTGCATCTTTTGGCTTCAATATTATGAATATGTGTATCACTACGATCGAGATTTAATAAACCATTTATATTGAGTGTCTGACCATAGAAGGTTTTATTCATCTAAATAGAACAACAATTATTCTTTGACTTAAATGAATAACCGTATTGCAATAAACATGATCCAATCATATTTATGCTCGATGCAAACACCAAATAACATTCATTTTAGGTTCAACACTAATCACTAAGGTAAAGGGAGTGTGCGATGGTGATCTTATCAACCTTGGAATCACTTCCAACTCACATCATCACCTCGCCCTTAACTAGTCTCTGTTTATTTTGCAACTCCCGTTTCGAGTTACTACTCTTAGCAATTGAACCAGTATCAAATACTGAGGGGTTGCTATAAACACTAGTAAAGTACACATCAATAACATATATATCAAATATACCTTTTTCACTTTGCCATCCTTCTTACCCGCCAAGTATCTAGGGCAGTTCCACTTCTAGTGATCATTTCCTTTGCATTTAGAAGCACTCAGTTTCAGGCTTGGGTCTAGCTTTGGGCTTCTTCATGGGAGTGGAAACTTGCTTGCCATTCGTCTTGAAGTTCCCTTTCTTTTCCTTGCCCTTTTACTTGAAATTAGTGGTCCTGTCAACCATCAACACTTGATGCTTTTCTTGATTTCTACCTTCGCTGATTTCAACATCGCGAAGAGCTTGGGAATCATTTCCGTTATCCCTTGCATATTATAGTTCATCACGAAGTTCTAGTAACTTGGTGATAGTGACTCGAGAACCCTGTCAATCACTATCTTATCGGGAAGATTAACTCCCACTTGATTCAAGTGATTGTAGTACTCAGACATTCTGAGCACATGCTCTCTGAGCTATTCTCCTCCATCTTGTAGGCAAAGTACTTTGTCAGATGTCTCATACCTCTTAACACGGTCATGAGTCTGAAATAACAATTTCAACTCTTGGAACATCTCAAATGCTACGTGGCATTCAAAACGTTTTTGAAGTCCCGGTTCTAAGCCGTAAAGCATGGTGCACTAAACTATCAAGTAGTCATCATACCGAGCTTTGTCAAACGATTATAACGTCTGCATCTGCTCCTGCAATAGATTCTATCACCTAGCGGTGCATCAAGGGCATAATTCTTCTGTGCAACAATGAGGATAATTCTCAGATCACGGACCAAGTCCGCATCATTGCTACTATCATCTTTCAACCTATTTTTCTATAGGATCATATAAAAAATAAACGGGGAGCTACAACGCAAGCTATTGATCTACAACATAGATATGCAAATACTATCAGGACTAAGTTCATGATAAATTAAAGTTCAGTTAATCATATTACTTAAGAACTTCCACTTAGATAGATATCCCTCTAGTCATCTAAATGATCACGTGATCCAAATCAACAAAACCATGTCCGATCACCACGTGAGATGGAGTAGTTTTCAATGGTGAACATCACTATGTTAATCATATCTACTATATGATTCACGCCGACCTTCGGTCTCCGGTGTTCAAGCCATATCGCATATGCTAGGCTCGCCAAGTTTAACCCGAGTATTCGCGTGTGCAAAACTGGCTTGCACTAGTTGTATGTGAACGAGAGCTTATCACACCCGATCATCACGTGGTGTCTCAAAGACGAAGAACTGCTCGAACGGTGCATACTCAGGGAGAACACTTATACCTTGAAATTTTAGTAACGGATCATCTTATAAAGCTACCACCGAACTAAGCAAAATAAGATGTATAAAAGATAAACATCACATGCAAAAATATGTGACATGCTCTGGCCATCATCATCTTGTGCCTTTAATCTCCATCTCCAAAGTACCGTCATGATCTCCATCGTCACCGGCATGACACCATGATCTCCATCATGTTGATCTCTATCAACGTGTCGTTACATGGTTGTCTCGCCAACTATTGCTCTTGCAACTATTGCTATCGCATAGCGATAAAGTAAAGCAATTATTTGGCGCTTGCATATTATGCAATAAAGAGACAACCATAAGGCTTCTGGCAGCTGCTGATAACTTCAACAAAACATGATCATCGCATACAACAACTTATATCTCATCACGTCTTGACCATATCACATCACAACAAGCCCTGCAAAAACAAGTTAGACGACCTCTACTTTGTTGTTGCGAGTTTTACGTGGTTGCTACGGGCTGAGCAAGAACCGTTCTTACCTACGCATCAAAACCACAACGATTTTTCGTCAAGTATATGATGTTTTAACCTTCAACAAGGACCGGGCGTAGCCACACTCGATTCAACTAAAGTTGGAGAAACTGACACCCGCCAGCCACCTATGTGTGAAGCACGTCGGTAGAACCAGTCTCGCGTAAGCGTACGCGTAATGTCGGTCCGGGCCGCTTCATCCAACAATACCACCGAATCAAAGTATGACATGCTGGTAAGTCGTATGACTATTATCACCCACAACTCAATTGTGTTCTACTCGTGCATATAACATCTATGCATAGACCTGGCTCGGATGCCACTGTTGGGGAACGTAGTAATTTCAAAAAAATTCCTTCGCACATGCAAGATCATGGTGATGCATAGCAACGAGAGGGGAGAGTGTTGTCTACGTACCCTACACCGTAAGCGGAAGCGTTATGACAACGTGGTTGATGTAGTCATATGTCTTCACGATCGACCGATCCTAGCACCGAAAGCATGACACCTCCGTGATCTTCACACGTTCGGCTCGGTGACGTTCCACGAACTCACGATCTAGCAAAGTGTCGACGGAGAGCTTTGTTAGCACGACGGCGTGATGACGGTGATGATGAAGCTACCGGTGCAGGGCTTCACCTAAGCACTGCAACGATATGGCCGAGGTGGATTATGGTGGAGGGGGGCACCGCACACGGCTAAGAGATCAATGATCAACTTGTGTGTCTATGGGGTGCCCCCTGGCCACATATATAAAGGATGGAGGGAGGAGGAGGCCGGCCCTCATAGGGCGCGCCCAAAGTGTGGAGTCCTACTAGGACTCCCTAGTCCTAGTAGGATTCAACCTCCCACATGGAATAGGAAAAAGGGAAGGGAGAAGGAGAAGGAAGGAAGGGGGCGCCCCCTTTCCCTAGTCCAATTCGGACCAGTCCATGGGGAAGGGGCGCGGCCACCCTTGAGGCCTTTCTCTACTTTCCTGTATGGCCCATTAAAGCCCAATACGAATTCTCGTAACTCTGTGGTACTACGAAAAATACACTAATCACTCGGAACCTGTCCGATGTCCGAATATAGCCTTCCAATATATCAATCTTTACGTCTCGACCATTTCGAGACTCCTCATCATGTCCCCGATCTCATCCGGGACTCCGAACAAATTTCGGTCATCAAATCACAAAACTCATAATACAAATCGTCACAGAACGTTAAGTGTGCAGACCCTACGTGTTCGAGAACTATGTAGACATGACTAAGACTCATTTCCAGTCAATAACCAATAACGGAACCTAGATGCTCATATTGGTTCCTACATATTCTACGAAGATCTTTATCGGTCAAACCGCATAACAACATACGTTGTACCCTTTGTCATCGGAACTTGCCCGATATTCGATCGTCGGTATCTCAATACCTAGTTCAATCTCGTTACCGGCAAGTCTCTTTACTCGTTCCGTAATGCATCATCCTGCAACTAACTCATTAGTGACAATACTTGCAAGGTGATGGAGAGCATCCTTCCATCATCCCCATGGACCCTACACTGACACATCAAGCCCCACGTGGATCTTTGACAAGAGCTAGAGCACGTGCTTTGGAAACCGAGGTAAACTCCTTCCTACTTGACTTGTCAGAAGCGACCGACCTCGACGGTCAAGCCTTCCGTGTTCTTGTGCCATCCTCGGATCAAGATGTCTTTGCACACACAAGACATCAATGTATATATCAAAGTGCAATCACATGTATAATTAACGAAAACTGATATATACCTCATAAGTCACAGCGAAACCAATAGTCGTGTGGAGTCCCATCAACGCCATCGGAAGGTTGAGTGTAGACCGTAACCCTATACCGTACTCTTACTGTTTGAAGAAAGTATCTGCAACATGATACGTTGCAGCCGTGTAGGTCAAGACATTGAATGTACCGCAAGATCACAACATGAGAAAACAGATGATAAAACTATACTACATGCAATATGACTTTGTGGCTCTCTGTCTGAGTTTTGTTTATGTAAAAGCTGATTTATTTTCCCTACATCAAAGGAATAAATGAAGTCTGTACTATGGAGTTTTCTATCATGACATGGTTCCGCCAACCGATGTCTCATAGCCCAAAATCATCATAAGTTGCCACAATTATGTTATCAGTCCGGTGTTGAGAGTTCCGAGATAGATCCAAGTCCAGAGGCTCAAATTGTCCGTAACCAGGGACACGGCTAATCGATTAGGTTTTTAACCTCTCGCAGAGGTTTGTACACTTTACCCGCAAGATTCGATCCTCTCTTTACGCTCTCGCACTTCGTGGTTTTTGAGAACAAGATGACCGAAACATGGTCTTCCTCAAGAGTTCCCCGACCACCGTCCGGTGCTCATCCAATCCTACCGTAGTTCTACATCTGCTAGCACCGCCCCAGCCAGATTCACCACTAAGGTCAACCAAGCCGAGCCCATAGTGACTTGCGGTTGCACAGTAAGCTTCCGGCATGAAGTATTCTTCCGTCTCTTTGAGTCCGGGTGAAGCTTTCGCAAGATGTCATGGCGCTTTCTCCATGCATCCCGCCATCCACCGGTTTCTCCAGGTGCCCACAACCATCCTTCACCCAATGAGTGTGTATTGAATTCTTGTCTCGAGTCTTGAAGTCTTGAGGCCTTGAAAATGCAGTCCTTGCAGATGCCATCATGGATTTGTCGTCATTGACATAGAGTCCTCCTTCTTCACACCACTCCCGAGCACTCATACCAACCCCGTCTACTATAGCGTAGCATTAAAATAAATAACGCCCCGGCTTGGTAACAGGTGATGGGTTCCTACGCCATGCATACTACTCAACTACAAGGATTCAATATCTCTCTCGGAGGGATTATTGCGAAGATGACACTAGATGCAATAAAACACATAGGTATGAAAAACATGGTCAAAGTGAACTTGCCTCGCACGTTGATGAAGATAACAACGCCTCACAAAATTTGATAGGACTATTCGTCACTCTCAAGAAACTCTATACAAGTCAAACATAGCATTCACATAAGCAATCACTCTAGCAAGCAATACTAACACTCGAATAACAATTAAAACAAAAAACTCAATAATAAAACTCCAACAAAGTCCAAAGAAGCTTCAAATAAAACTAGAAAGAAAAACTACTAACTAAAATCTATGACTTTGCTACAAGCATCTAACATAGTTTTGCCCTAAGTAAAAAAAACTTAACAGCAATTAAAACACTAAACTAATAATTTAACAGAAAATAAAAAGTAAAACAACTAAGTTAACAGAAAGTATTTTTTCATAAAATTTTATTTGCAAAAGAAACAAATAAAAAGCTTTTATAAAACTCTAACTATGACCTATAGAAGGTTTCATACAAAACTAAGGAATTTTTTTAAATAAAATAAATTTTTCTCCTGTTGTCTAACAGAACACAACTAATTTTGTCAAAAGTGACAAAAGAAATAATTTAAAACTAATAAAAACAATAAAGAAAAAGTTAAAACAGAACTAATAATAAAACAGTACTGTTTTGCTAAAAACCTAATTTAAATTAACCTAGAAATAAAATACTAAATACTACTGGATAAACAAAGGTCCTAGAGACCAGGGGCAAAAAGAATCGGTCAAAAATAATATTCCTAACTCAAAATAGCTCAAATCTAGTGATTTGAGCAAATTCATAGAAACACAAATTTAAACTGCTCCAATGTGAAATAAAATTGAACTAACAGAAAGTTCATAACATTTTTGATCCAAGGCAGTTGGAATCACTCAAAAATACCTTGTAGATAATTAACGATGGATTTTACAAGATTGAAACTATTCTGTTTTAAAAACAGAACGAAAAAAAAAGTAGGTCGGGATTTCATCAGCAGTTCCGATGATGGGGTTCTGGTGGAGCTCGCGACGTCCTCCGGTGGCCCTCTAGCGTTGGGGAAGGGATGGTCGGGGGCGGCAGAGCGGGGCGGAGCGGCTGGCGGGGTCTGTGGGTGGCGGGGATGGCCGGAGGTGGCGGGACGGGGCGGCAATGGCGGCGGTGGTCCGCGAACTCCGAGAGGTGGCGCGCGACGTGGGGTGAGGAGAGGAGGGACTAGGGGGAATGGATGCCGAGGTGGCCATTTATAGGGGGCAGGTCGGTTTGGAGGAGGGGCCAAGGGATTTCGCGAATCCCGCGATCTTCGGCGATGGCCGACGTGGCTGTGCTCGGGAACGAAATCCTGTTCGTGAGGAAGGAGATGATCTGGCGCGATTGGGCCGGATTTGGCCCAAAACAAAAATACCTTTCCTTTTAAAAAGAATCCACGAATAAAAATCTTTAAAAAAAATAAAATATAGGAGTATTATATATCAAAATGATCAGAAAAATAATCACAATTTAATGGGATATTTTCCAGGGCCAAATAAAATACTTTTGAAAATCATTTTTTAAAATTCAAACAAAAATCAAAATGACTTTCAAAACTCCATGGAAAATTTATTCCAACATTTTTGGGGTGTCATGTTACTCCCTCTCAACACTTTTGTTCAAGTGTTCTTTGTCAGAAAAGTGTTTGAATAAAACTCAAATGCCACTTTGAGTTGAAAACAAAATTTAAATGACAAATTCAAAATGAAATTTTTCTTTACTTCCCACTCTCTTTCATTGAATAAATCATGAGGATCATTGAGTGGCATGAATTTTGAAATATTTCCAAATTCAAATATTTTCAAAGAGAAACTTCTCTTTTGGAAAGTCCTTTTATTCCCTCTCAACAAAACTTCAAAAGTTTAAAATTTCAATCAATTTCACTCAATCGATCACTCAACAATCAATCAAAAAATCATATATTTTAATTATTATCACATTCCAAAATTTAGAATTTTGGGATGTTACAAACTACCACACTTAAAATGAATCTCTTCCTCGAGATTCGAAGAGGCTAGCAAGAAAAGGTTAGGGGCTGGGGGTCTTCTAGCAAATATTTTGGTCGGAAAGGTCAGGGGTGCTACCACACTTAAAAGCAAGGTTACAGTTCCAATAAACTCAGATACTTCCTCTGGAGTGCCGACAATATTTGTCTTTTCACATATCTTACAATAGCTCCTTCATTAACGCTCTTCTGTCAAAAGCATAGCGTTTTCCTCAAAATCTTGGGTCGCTTCGTCAAAGATGAAGTTCGCCCGAGACTGGATCTTAGCTGATAGGTCTGCGTCCATTCTAGACAACTATCGAAATACTCATGGTGGTCTACCATTAATGGTTTCTACAGAAAAAGGGCCTTGGCTTATTTCTCACCGTATAATCTACGATTGGCAACAGCTGCCATGTACATGGGTTTATCATCATACCATTCTAAGGCTTAAGCAAGGCTTCAACAAGCGTCGTCACTTTACTAAGGGTAAGTCTCTCAGATTTACCATTCCAAATATCAAGAGCAAATGATAAGAGTAAGTCGGTATGGTGATCAATCCATTCCGCACCTGCATCATTACCATGTATAAGGTTTAGCGAATCTCGCAATTCTACACTCGGGCATTCTCACAAGCATTGCAGAATTTCTCTTGTCCATGAACTGGGTTCGGATTTATCCATTAATTCTCCAAGCTGAACAAAACATCTATCGTTTCTTCACAACTCTTGGGTTTTTGCGTAACCTCCTACGAAACGTCTGCCGATCAAATCGCAGTCTTCCCAAAATTTCTTCTTCCAGTGGGTACTTGACCCTTATTAATTCCTGGGCCTGTGGGTTATGAGCCCACTTCAACACTTGTACAAATTTCACTCATCCTTGGAGTTACAATTACTCCATTTTCCAACATTACACCACTTTAAATCCAATAACATTTCACTTCTTCATACCATCATATCAAAGATAAAACTCCAACTCATTTTTTTCCAAACTCCAACCTGTGGGACACATTTCCATTTCCATTGGTCCAGTGTTCTTCATAGGTTACTATCACCCTTAAAATGAAATTCACAAATCCATCCATAGACCATATTTCTCATATCCTCGAAAATGGTCAAAATCCGTGTTCATAGAGTAACAACTCATACAATTAAACATATGAAAACATGTCACCTTAACTTTATTGATTTCATGAATCCATTACAAACTCTGAGCACCCATTACATAACTCAACTTATTGTACTCATGAAAAAAAAAATTGGTTTCTACCACTCTTATTATCCATATCAAAATTCCAACTACTCAACTCCAGCTTCCTTCTTGTAGGAACATTTAGTAGCATAATGTCCTACTTCCTTGCAATGAAAACACATAACTTTCGATAAGTCTTTGGGCTTCTTGGAGATGGTGCCTGCTCCTTGAGTTCCTTGCTTCCTTTCAAGACAATGATTGGCATAATGCCCGACGTCCTTACATTCAAAACAGGTAATATGACTCTTGTCCCTCTTTGCAGAAATTGGGTTGTTCGAGGGTGTCTTTGTTTTCTCTTCGGGGTTTCTTCGCTCGATCAAACCTTTTATTCCTGTGGATCAAACTCTATTGCTTCCGCGGAAGTATCCCGATACTCTTTTCTTTCCTTGGTGCAATCTGTGAAAATGTCCTTCTTCTCCACATGAATAGCAGTGCATTCGAGTAAAATCTGTTGAGGCCTTCTCCATCGGGTCTTCAACACATTCCTTCATCACAGTTCTTTCATAACTTCTCGGAGGGCTTCTTTCATTCCTTCTTCCTGCTCCTGAATAGTTTGTTGCACCATGGGGTAAATGTGACACCGAGTCGGGTAGTGGGTGGTTCCTTCACACAAGAAACAAGTCACCGACTAGTTGGGCATTCCTCACCGGGTGTTTCTCCTCACAATGAGGGCATCCATCCTTGTGTTCCTCCCGGTGTGTCCTATTTCTCCGCAAATCTTGCAGGCACAAGGTTTCTTCTTCGGGTTATCATAGTGCTTCCGGATGAGACGTGATCTCAACAGGGACTTCTTGAATTCCTCCCAAGTTCTTGCTCCCTTAAATCCTTGTATGGCTTGATGCATTTTCCACCAGGTTGCAGCACTTTCTATAAAGCACTGAAGAGCGTATTGAACCTCATACTTCCTTGGAATCAAATTTTTTTCTAAATTGATCCTCCATGTTTTGAATCCATAGCTCTGCCTCCAACTGAGTCATCGGTCCAGAGAATAGAAGACCAACTTCATTCATCATCTATGGGGTCCAAAAGTTTTGGGATGAGATATGAGAGAGGTGGGGAAGAATACACGCAATACAAACAATAGTTTTGAAGAAACAGGTTTTATTTTGGGGCTGTCGGAAAACATCAAACAAATGACAACTCACAAATCATCGCATCTAACGTAGGTGTATAACAGGGGTTTGGTCTCTAAAGGTCAAATAATTCTTCAGGAACTTCAAATTCTTCAAGTCTTCAGAGTCTTCAATTGTTGCAGCTGCAATTCTTCCAACGCATGGTGAAATCCTCTTTACTCTGAAATGGCCATCAGTTGTCGGATATCTTTAATTCTTGGAGCGACTTCAGTTGATCTTCCGTGTGGTCAAAATGGAAAGGTGTATATTCTAACTATTTGAGGTCAGAGGAACTACTTGATAAAATCAAAAAAGACGAGAAGTAAAGGATCCTTTTGAAAATAAAGTTTTTGAGACATCATGTCCTAGGGGCTTTCCGATTTCTAGGTCACGTTTCTGACCAACATGTGCTCGATACCATATCTCAGAGCGACCCGACCTCCGACGGTCAAGCCTCGTGTTGCTGTGCCATCCTCGATCAAGATCTTTGGCACACACAAAGACATCAATGTATATATCAAAGTGCAATCACATGTATAATTAACGAAACTGATATATACCTCATAAGTCAAAGCGGAAACCAATAGTCGGTGTGGAGTCCCATCAACGCCATCGGCAGGTTGAGTGTAGACCGTAACCCTATACCGTACTCTTACTCGTCGGAAGGAAGTATCGCAACATGATACGCTTGCAGCCGTGTAGGTCAAGACATTGAATGTACCGCAAGATCACAACATGAGAAAACAGATGATAAAACTATACTATATGCAATATGGCTTTGTGGCTCGTGTCTGAGTTTTGTTTATGTAAAAGCTGATTTATTTTCCCTACATCAAAGGAATAAATGAAGTCTGTACTATGGAGTTTTCTATCATGACATGGTTCCGCCAACCGATGTCTCATAGCCCAAAATCATCATAAGTTGCCCACAATTATGTTATCATCCGTGTTGAGAGTTCCGAGATAGATCCAAGTCCGGAGGCTCAAATTGTCCGTAACTGGGACATGACTAATCGATTAGGTTTTAACCCTCTGCAGAGATTTGTACACTTTACCCGCAAGATTCGATCCTCTCTTTACGCTCTCGCACTTCGTGGTGTTTGAGAACAAGATGACCAAACATGGTCTTCCTCAAGAGTACCCTCGACCACCGTCCGTGCTCATCCAATCCTACCGTAGTTCTACATCTGCTAGCACCGCCCCAGCCAGATTCACCACTAAGGTCAACCAAGCCAGGCCCATAGTGACTTGCGGTTGCATGTAAGCTTCCGGGCATGAAGTATTCTTTCGTCTCTTTGAGTCCTGGTGAAGCTTTCCGCAAGATGTCATGGCGCTTCTCCATGCATCCCGCCATCCACTGGTTTCTCCAGGTGCCCACAACCATCCTTCACCCAAGAGTGTGTATTGAATTCTTGTCTCGAGTCTTGAAGTCTTGAGGCCTTGAAAATGCAGTCCTTGCAGATGCCATCATGGATTTGTCGTCATTGACATAGAGTCCTCCTTCTTCACACCACTCCCGAGCACTCATACCAACCCGTCTACTATAGCGTAGCATTAAAATAAATAACGCCCCGGCTTGGTAACAGGTGATGGGTTCCTACGCCATGCATACTACTCAACTACAAGGATTCAATATCACTACTGGAGGGATTGTTGCGAAGATGACACTAGATGCAATAAACACATATGTATGAAAAACATGGTCAAAGTGAACTTGCACTGCACGTTGATGAAGATAACAACGCCTCACAAAATTTGATAGGACTATTCGTCACTCTCCAAAGAAACTCTATACAAGTCAAACATAGCATTCACATAAGCAATAACTCTAGCAAGCAATACTAACACTCAGAATAACAATTAAAACAAAAAAAAACTCAATAATAAAACTCCAACAAAGTCCAAAGAAGCTTCAAATAAAACTAGAAATAAAAACTACTAACGAAAATCTATGACTTTGCTACAAGCATCTAACATAGTTTTGCCCTAAGTAAAAAAAACTTAACAACAATTAAAACACTAAACTAATAATTTAACAGAAAATAAAAAGTAAAACAACTGAGTTAACAGAAAGTATTTTTTCATAAAATTTTATTTGCAAAAGAAACAAATAAAAAGCTTTTATAAAACTCTAACTATGACCTATAGAAGGTTTCATACAAAACTAAGGAAATTTTTTAAAATAAAATAAATTTTTCTCCTGTTGTCTAACAGAACACAACTAATTTTGTCAAAAGTGACAAAAATAAATAATTCAAAACTAATAAAAACAATAAAGAAAAGCTAAAACAGAACTAATAATAAAACAGTACTGTTTTGCGAAAAACCTAATTTAAATTAACCTAGAAATAAAATACTAAATACTACTGGATAAACAAAGGTCCTAGAGACCAGGAGCAAAAAGAATCGGTCAAAAATAATATTCCTAACTCAAAATAGCTCAAATCTAGTGATTTGAGCAAATTCATACAAACACAAATTTAAACTGCTCCAATGTGAAATAAAATTGAACTAACAGAAACTTCATAAATTTTTTGATCCAAGGCAGTTGGAATCACTAAAAAATACCTCGTAGATAATTAACTATGGATTTTACAAGATTGAAACTATTCTGTTTTAAAAACAGAACGAAAAAAAAAGTAGGTCGGGATTTACTGTAGCAGTTCCGATGATGGGGTTGTGGTGGAGCTCCGGCGACGTCCTCTGGTGGCCCTCTGGCGTCGGGGAAGGGATGGTCGGGGGCGGCAGAGCGGGGCGGAGCGGTTGGTGGGGTCTGTGGGTGGCGTGGATGGCCGGAGGTGGCGGGACGGGGTGGCAATGGCGGCGGTGGTCCGGCGAACTCCGGAGAGGTGGCGCGGCGACGTGGGGTGAGGAGAGGAGGGACTAGGGGGGAAATGGATGCGCGAGGTGGCCATTTATAGGGGTGGGGCAGGTCGGTTTGGAGGAGGGGGCAAGGGATTTCGCGAATCCCGCGATCTCCGGCGATGGCCGACGTGGGTGTGCTCGGGAACGAAATCCTGTTCGTGAGGAAGGAGATGATCTGGCGCGATTGGGCCGGATTTGGCCCAAAACAGAAATACCTTTCCTTTTTAAAAAGAATCCGCGAATAAAAATCATTTAAAAAAATAAAATATAGGATTATTATATATCAAAATGATCAGAAAAATAATCCCAATTTAATGGGATATTTTCCAGGGCAAATAAAATACTTTTGAAAAATCATTTTTTAAAATTCAAACAAAAATCAAAATGACTTTCAAAACTCCATGGAAAATTTATTCCAACATTTTGGGGTGTCATGTTACTCCCTCTCAACACTTTTGTTCAAGTGTTCTTTGTCGAAAAAGTGTTTGAATAAAACTCAAATGCCACTTTGAGTTGAAAACAAAATTTAAATGACAAATTCAAAATGAAATTTTTCTTTACTTCCCACTCTCTTTCATTGAATAAATCATGAGGATCATTGAGTGGCATGAAGTTTGAAATATTTCCAAATTCAAATATTTTCAAACAGAAACTTTTTTATGGAAAGTCCTTTTATTCCCTCTCAACAAAACTTCAAAAGTTTAAAATTTCAATCAATTTCACTCAATCGATCACTCAACAGTCAATGAAACAATCATATATTTTAATTATTATAACATTCCAAAATTTAGAATTTTGGGATGTTACACTTGCATTTGGATACGGACGGAACATTGTTGCTACATCACCAAAATATGCTATGCCTCATTAGGTACGAAGAGGAACACCACCAAGAGGCTCAGGAGCATCCCCAAGGAGAAGAAGGACCACCCCAAGGCCACGTGGACCAAGACTGAGTGCAACAGAAGCAACCCAGGAAGTCCCAGGCGACCCCGTGCGCACGGGCCCCCAAGACCCCGTGCCCACGAGCTACTCAGGGAGTTGGCGCTGAGCACCCGTGCGACGGGCTGTATCAGGCGACGGGCCCGCATCAGCAGGGGCTCATCAAGGTGGACGGCTGTGATCTCCTGTTCAAGCCCCTCTCCATCTCCTTCGACCCCAAGCCTATATAAACCGTACCTAGGGCCATGTTTAGGGTTAGCAAGGTATTAGATGAGATATTTGTGGGCTTTGCTCCTTTCTACCTTCCCTTGTGGAATCAAGACCCCCTAGGGAAGAATCCTTGTGGATTTCAAGACCTCCTCAAGGAGAAGGCTATCTTCAAGCCCCCGTCTCCTTTGTATTTGGGATGAACTTTGCCATTGTATCTTTTCTTTGATTGTGTTTGTGACTTGTGGATCTTGTGTTGTTACCCTAGTGGATGTGTAATTGGGAATTGCTGGAGTGATTTCCTCTTTGTGGTCTTGTTGTGTTCTTGTTGTTTCTCTCCTTTTCCCCCTCCAAGTGTGAAAAGATCCCTCTTAGGGTTCTACCCTACATCATCTTAGTATCATGAGCCACGTTGATTCACATATTGGATTCCCTACCTTCCACTTTCTAGCTTGATTTCGTTGTTTTTCGTCCTAATCCGAAAATCCCCACCAAAAATAGCCCCAAAAATTTTCTTGCAATTTGTTTGATCTTGTGAGATTTGGTTGTTTTGATCCACGAATTTGGAGTTTGGAAAGTGGATCTACCCATCTACCATCTTCCCTACCCCCCAAATCCTCGAATTTGACCTCACCTTGCAAAATTCCCACGGATCCGGAGTTGTTCATCCGCTCCTAGCACACCCCGTGCCCACGGGCCCTCGAGACACCGTGTACACGGGCCTCACTTAGCTCGTGCGCACGGGCTATCCAGGGAGCTTCGGTCATTTTCTGTTTTTCCCCATTTCCTTCCCCACCACCTCTTGTGTTCTTCCGCACTATTTCTCGTGGTTGTCTGAGTTCCGGACCGCGGTTTCTCTTGTGTCCTAAGGTGTTTCGGCTACTTAGGCGAATTTGGACATCTTCATCACCGCCAAGCGATCATCAACTTGGACACCACACCGGCTACAACAACTTCACTATTACCGTAAGATCGGACGGTAACCTCGACGACATCTCACCCTTGCTTTTGCATTGATAACCCGAGCTATTTCGCGTAGCTTACCTATCGAGACTAGCAAGTTGAGAATTGTCGGGCCACGCTTTTGGGCACCGTAGTGATCGTGTTACCATCTTAGTGACATAAGTCTCTCCCGTGCATATCTTACTTATTTGTCTCATATCATACTTGACTCTCTGCGGGGACCCTGACTCATAAGTCGTGATCACCGAATGCACGTGTACAGTGATCCCAGAGATCAATGCTCACTGAACACACAGAAGCCGAATAACAAGAGTCTTACATCCATACATACCGTTTTACGTAAATTATGACCATTATGGTCAAGTCTTGAGTATAACATTGCAGCGGAAATCTTCGTCAATAACTTGGACCCGTGCCATCTGCCTTAACCCTACAGGCATTCTGACTGGGAAGCGTCCTAGCTCGCATGTTCGTCACCAAGGTACTCTTCATCATATCTCGTCTTTCATGCCTGGCCAATAAAATAACCAGTGGCAAGCCAATGAGTACTTTGAATGTACTCACAAGCAACCCATGATTTGGTTCAAAGTAACAATGCAATTGTGCAACAAGTAAGCAACCTAGCTTCGAGCTAGTTGGGAAGTCCTAACGACTTGTGAGATATGCTTCAATGAACTTGGGTAACCTTGAGAACAGGTTACATATATCAACATAAATAGAGTTTGAATCAATGCCATGCCATTCAACATGTCAAGTCACCACCTTGACACAAATAGTTCCTTTCCACACACACATGCATCAGGATTGTAAAATTTCTGGACATAGTTTAAGTAGCACCTCCCAACTGTCCATGACCGTGGACACGGCTATTCGAATAGTTTGACACTCTGCAAAGGTTGTGCACCTTACCCACAAGATCCGGGAAGCTTTCATGTCATCCACGATCCCGCAGTACCTCAAGTACTCGGGGGAAGCACCCGATCATTACCTTTCCCTAGACGACACTAACATAGGGTCCACTCGTTGATACACGACCCTCGTGTATAAGCAAAAGATCGTGGGACTCCGCCCTTTCTCACATTATCACGCATACATGAAGGGACCAACGGTGTGTCCGGTGCCCTTTGAAAACAGTCATGGCCGCCTATCCAAGCACGACCCCGTCCTGAGAGTTACCTCAAGTCATCCCCCGTCACCAGTAATGTGGGCACCATGCTAGTATCATCCTAAGTAATCAATAATGCCCCATCCCATAAAGGGGTAGAGTGGTTGCACATGTTTGGTTGGGACGGTAATCACACATAAATCTAATCCATCATTTTACGCACACACACACACCAAAAGCTCTCTTCGGTACACCACTTCTTCCTCAAGTGGTGACCTTAGTTCAACATCTCCCAAGGGCATTAGGGGCACCCGATGGGGTTTTCGAAAGAGTGTAACCATGAAGAGTTCATGGTACACATGCATCACTATGCACCAACTAGTCTCTTGACAATGCAGTCATGAACAAGGTAAAGTCATAAGTAGGGGTATGCATCATGTGGTGGTTCAAAACAAGTTTACCACCGTCATATTTCATCATCATGCAATCGGAAAAAGGGTACCGATGAACAAGAGGGGTGTCATGGTCAAAGGGCTGCTTGCCTGGTTCATCAGAGTCTTCAAGCCTTCTGGTCCATCTCCGAGTATTTCGTCTACTTCGTCAACTAACGTCAGAAACAATCACAATAAGTAACACAACAAGGCAAAAACAAAAGTGCTCTAAACATGTGAGTTGGACTTTTCTAGGATACCTCTGGTCATATGAGGGATGACCAAAGTGGTTTCATTAGGATTTGATCAATGGACATCTCTGAACATTTCAATATGATGGAGTCAAGGGATTAATGGATTTGCAAGAAGTGTACAGAAACATTATTTTCAAAAATGAGCAGAGGCACCCATTTGACAAAGCATGATTTTAGAAGCACCTAGGAGTTGGTTTCTCTGGATTTGGAGTTCAAATGAATATCCTATGATTCTGCAAAGTTGGCTATACATGAAGAAATAGACCATAATTTGAGGTGATTAAGAAAGTATTAGTAAAAATGTTCAAAAACTAAGTTTTGACCATATAGACATCTATGATTTTGAATCATGGAGTTTGTATCAAAAATGGGCTCTCTGTGATTTTCTAAAGTTCATTACAGAAATGGAAAAACAAGATTTGATAAGTGTTTGTGAAGAAAAAGTCTCTGGAAAAAATGTGCATGTTGCACCAACTGGTAGATCATGATTTATGGAGTTACTAGAAATTTGAATCATCAAATTTGGAGTCTATTTGAATTGTTTATGGATTTTTGAAGCTTACTAGAAAAGAAAAAAAGAAAGGTTTAGATTTATACCTAAAACTCGCACTGGATGAGAGATAGCTAGTGGGCCGGCCCAACAGGACGGCCGCACAGGCGATAGCGATGACGTCGAAGGCGGATTCAGCGAAGCCGTTTCCACTTAAACGGGCGGGCCCGCCCACCGGGTCACTGAGGAGCGGGGCCCGGTGCTCAGGCCGTGTCCTACCTCCCGCTCGATCAGAGCAGAGGTAGGGGAGGCGAGGCCGAGCAGGCGCCTGCGCTCTCCCGGGCGGCACGGGCCACCTCTGGCGGCGACCGGCACACTGGCGGACTCAGCGTGTCGCGGCGCACCCGTCCATGTGCGTCACACCCACGGGGGAGCCCGGGTAGAGGAGGGGCTTCGGGGGCGGCGGACCGGGGTGACGTCGAGGATGAACTTGATGCCACGGCCTCCAGGGAGTGTAAATGGAGTGCGGGGGAGCTCCGTGGAGGAAGGGGCTCGGGCGATGCGAATTTTGGTGGCGGCTGGCGGCACTGTTCCGGCCATGGAGGTCGATGGAGGGCACGGGGAGAAAGATGGCTTGGCCCAGGGTGCTTCTAGGAGGGAGAGGGAACAAATGGAGTGTAGGGGAGGGCTCGTAACGGCCTCGTATGGGCGCGGCTAGGAGCACCGTGGGCGGAGCTCACGGCCACGATCCAGGGTGTCGCCAGGGGCCAAACGAGTGATTTGGGGCGTGTCTGAGGTGCTCGTGGGCACGGTCCAGGTCATGGGAGAGAAGAGAGGGAGCGGGGACGGGTCAGAGGCATCGCGCGTGTGAGGCTGCCCATTGGAGCCCTCGTGCGGCCGGTGCGCGTGCGAGAGGAGGCAACAGGAGAAAGAGAGAGGACGGGCCAGCACGGTGGCGTGTTGCGGACGTCGAGGCACCTCGCCTTGCGCACGGGGGTGGCTCGAGGTGGTCGGGGGACGTGGCGTCAACGGTCGGGAGCATGCTGACGTGCTCCAGAGCGCACAAATGGCCGGCACCCGCGGCATTTTCTCGTGTCCTCACGCGCCCACTTGTGTCTAGTGGCTGCAGGTGGGAGTAAACAATGGGGAGGGAGGCTTTGGATGCTCTGGAACTTGCCAGGGGCGAGAGAGAGGTGACAAAGGGAGGGGAAGGTGGCTGTCCAGAGAGGAAAGATGGGTCTCTGCCCCCCTTAATCATTGATCCTTGGGCAGCCAAGCATGCAGGAGGTAGAGGGGGAGCAGATGAGGCTGTGGGAAAAGGTTGAGCTCATGGAGATTAGTGGAGATGGACAAAACATGCATTTTAGATTTCTGCCAGAAGGTGTTTGGCGGAGGTTTGGGCAAGCAAATGGACTTCCCTTGTCATGAGGCTTGACAGGGTGAAATGGTATGAGAAAACAAGTGGTTCCGCCAAGATTGAGTCCATTTGGGCAAAGTTGCCAATGCAACTTTTGTAAACCCTAGAAATCAACAGAAATGGACTTCCCAAGATTTAGTCATGCAAATCCGTTCTCCTTGATGCACCACTTGGTGCAGTGTCATCATTTGAGGTTCTGAACATGTCCACAAAAGTTGAGATCAAAAGGAGATAGTTGCCAATGTAGAGTTGTTCAAATTTGGTTCTGGACAGGAAGGGTTTTGGGGCACTTTGATCAAGATAACATTTTCTCCAACTTGTGCCACTTGGTATAGATGAATAATTAGACCATTTGAGAATGTTTACAAGGTTTGAGAACATTTAGACATGTTTGGCAATGTAGAGTTGCTCAAACTTTAAAATGGACATAAATGGTTTTGAGGGGATTTCATGGGGTTATACTATTCTAGATGACATGATACTTGTCAAGATCATCAAACATGTCATATGTGACATGCTAGAATTTTCTTGGAATTTTTGGAGAATATTTCCTTTGTAAATATTTCAAAAGCTTGAAATATTCAGAAAGGGTTTTTGAGGGATTTGACGAATATTTTGAACATGACCATGTGTTTAAACTCTTATATATGGAAAATATATGTCCACTGAGTTTCCCTGATTTTTCTCAAATATTTTTGAAGCTTTAAAATAATTTTAACCTATTAAAGACCATTTCCGGCCTAAAGAAAATGCCTTTAAATAAAATGGGAAAGTAACTTTTAAAATTATATTTTTGTGGTTTCTGGGTGCCCTATATCTAATAGGAGTCAAATATATTTTTGGAAAGATTTTTACTTCCCTTAATTAAGTACTTGCAGTGCAAATCTCAATTCAGGGGTTTTTGGAAAACTAATTTTTGAAAATACTATTTGGCCAAATTATTTTTGTAAGAAATTATTTTTATGTCCTATACACATGGCATGATCATTGGGCAAGGTTTTTGGATCAAGGAGAATGAGTATAAGAGTTGGTGGATTTATTTGATTTTTAGAGCACTTGCAACCAACACACGAAAATCAAGTCAAGCAAAGACCAAAACACTCAAAAGTTTTTGTCAAACCACATTTTTATCACGATTTACTAGCTTAAGTGTTGTGGCATGAAAATCAGGGTGTGACAGACCTACCCCCCTTACAATAATCTCGTCCCCGAGATTCCCAAACTAGGCGCAAAAAGGAGTATGGAGACTTGGATTGGGGTAGTCTTCACGTCCTCATACTGCTTCTGCTTCCGAGTGGTGCTCCCTTGAACCTTGAAGTACTTGATGGTGTGGCTTCGTGTATGACGCCCTGCTTGTTCCAGATTGCAATTGGAGTCTCTCACGTAGGTCATATTAGGCTGGGGGTCGATGGCTCGGTGATCGATGTCCTTGTAGAGACCGGGCTAGTTAGGAAGTTGGAAACGTTTTCGGAGTGGTGTCGTGCGGAAAAACGTTGTGCACAGTGGGTAACTCAGGTGGTAACTCCAGCTGGTATCTGTCTTCTCTTCGTCTCGTAGCGATCTCGGAGGGGGTTGTTAAACCTTAGAGTGATCTCGAAGAGGCCGATAAATCTTGGTGTGAGCTTCCTTGTCATGGAAATGCTTGGTGCCTTTGAGAGGTGTGGTTTGCAGATACACCTGGTCTTCGATGAGGAAGGTCACTTCTTGACGATGGTGGTTGACTTAGTTCTTCCTCCTTGACATGGCGGTCTTCAAATGTTCCTTAACTAGCTGAACGATTCTTCTTCCGTCTTTGGGTAGACAAGTATGTCATCAAATAACGATGACAACCAGCTAGTTCGAGTACTCCATGAAGAGTTGCCCACGTGGTACATAGGGTATAGGTTGGGGTATCGGTGGTGCTCACGGTTGAGTATTGGCCAAGGTCTTCCCGACCTAGAGTCAAGCCCCAAGGTCATGATCCGACCATGATGTGTCCTGGTAAGGCGTAAGGGTTTCAAGGATTCTAGTGTGAGAGTGAATGTTTATCATACCGTCCTTGAGCACAGTTCCTGAGATGCCAATTGTTCTATCTAGTCCTCCAAACAGATCACCTTATACCATTGAAAGTACCAACTCATGTAGGTCAGCTCCAATCATTACTCAAGCTATTATTATCCTCATGACTCTCGGAAGGAGGTCTAACAAAATCATATATGTCTACAATCCCCAAACTCATATGTAAGTCTACCCCTAAAAATCCATGGGTAGAATATACAAGCTGCTAAGCTTGAACATGACATCCCAAGTGCTCAACCTATTCTTCCAAGGTCTAAGATAAAGCATCTCTATCCTAAGGAAACACGTCGTAAGCCACTCCAAGATCTTGTTTCCTTCCTATGAACCAACTCCAACAACCCATTAACTACACCAATCACTACATGATCCAGTAGTTCTACAAATCCAATCTCTATGGTGTTCCACAAGATCTTCTAATATCCTATAATTCTTTAATACTTGAAAAGGTCTAGCCTTACTATAGTCAGTCCACCAATTTCCATTACCATGGTCGAGTAAACTCCAAAGTCAGGCGTATATGGATACCTAAATCAACTCCGACAATTAATCCAATCTCCTAGTTTATCATCCACCGAGAAATATGGTATCATGATCGAGATCATCAGTCTAACTCCAATTTACTCCGAACCATGTAGACACACTCAGCATCTATATTCAACTAGAATCACCTACTTAAATCCAATCTCATGTCCAACGAGAATTTCTTCACTTTTCCCCAAGTCATTATCGTAATATCATCTATCTCCTATCAATATCCCCTGGCTAAGTCAAATCCCTATACTTCCAAGAATTTCATCGTACGGTCGTAATCGTCCTACAAAATCCAATTTACTCCCGGGGTAATGGAAGTTATGCTACTCTATCAACATGATCCCACCAAGTTCATCTACCAACATGAAAGCCTCACCACCCACCATAAGTCTCAATAGTTCCTCAAGGTCTCTGATATTAACTCATCAAGTCATCTGTTCTCCATACATATATCCTCAAATTGGTCTCTGCTATGGCATCGTCAGTTCGGGTACTATCTTAGGATGATAATGTGCTCGTTCACTATGTCCACTAGTTCCATAACGAACCCAGTGTTGTGCAAGGTCACGGAGGCCTAACTGGTTCTCTTGCAATACTGCGGGTTAAGCATGTGGTTAAGGATTTGAGCTGGGGTATCTCGTGGAGTCTCGAAGGGTCTAGGGATGGGTTTCCAGTCTGGAGGATTAAGCGTAACTTTGCGGGGTTGCACTAGGTTGAGGAGGTTATAGCGAAAGTCCTCAGTGCTAGTTGGTTCCAAAGTAGAACCCTTGGTGTATCTTGTCTTGCCGGCCTTCAGTTGAGGAGAGAGATGAGAGGGAAAATTAACATAGGGGAGGGGGATGCCAAAAAGGGGGTTCTATAGTGCCAGTCCAAACAAACAGGTGCAAAAAGTGCCAAATAAAATAAAACAAGGAAGGTGATATAGTCGCGTACTTGTTTCCTAGGGAAAAAGTGTGACTTATATCAAAACACAAACAATGAAAACAAGCAACACACAATCATGGTTCTATTCGAACCATCACACGGACTCAACTGCACATAGGGGGTACACGACTCATCCTACCCTAGGGGTTCTCGGATTCAGTAGTCGTGCTTTGCTCCATGCCTCGTGCAGTCTTCTGGATTTTCCTCAGGTGTCGCTACGTCTCCTGTAGTTGTTTGATGAAACGATCTAGGTTGAGCCTAAAGAGTCTTCTACAACTTCTCGCCTGTTAAAGTGATGGGGTGAAGGTGGCTCCTCGTAGCTGGCATTGACTTGGTCTCCTCTTGTATTCTTAATCATGACGATCCCTGAGGGAGTCCTGGATTAGGGGGTGTCCGGATAGCCAGACTATATCCTTTGGCCGGACTCCTGGACTATGAAGATACAAGATTAAAGACTTCGTCCCGTGTCCGGATGGGACTTTCCTTGGCGTGGAAGGCAAGCTTGGCGATACGGATATGTAGATCTCCTCCCATTGTAACCGACTCTGTGTAACCCTAGCCCTCTCCAAAGGTCTATATAAACCGGAGGGTTTTAGTCCGTGGGGATCTAACAACAATCATACCATAGGCTAGCTTCTAGGGTTTAGCCTCTCCGATCTCGTGGTAGATCTACTCTTGTACTACCCATATCATCAATATTAATCAAGCAGAATAGGGTTTTACCTCCATCGAGAGGGCCCAACCTGGGTAAAAACATCGTGTCCCTTGTCTCCTGTTACCATCCGCCTAGACGCATAGTTCGGGACCCCTACCGAGATCCGCCGGTTTTGACACCGACATTGGTGCTTTCATTGAGAGTTCCTCTGTCGTCATCTTTAGGCCCGATGGCTCCTCCGATCATCAACAACGATGCGGTCCAGGTGAGACTTTTCTCCCGGACAGATCTTCAGATTCAGCGGCTTTGCACTCATGGCAATTCGCTTTGGCCATCCGGAGCAGATCGAAGCTACGCCCCTGGCCATTAGGTCAGATTTGGAAGTTTGAACTACACGGCTGACGTCCGCGGAGAATTGATCTTCGACGGGTTCGAGCCACAGCCGAGCGCGCCGCACTGTTGCGATGGGCATGATCTAGCTCTGCCACCGAACAGTGCCTTGGAGGCCGCACCCGTGTCTGCTCTAACCCTTAGCCCGGAGCCAACTGCGCCAATCGAGGACGGGTGGCTGGACGCCGCCTCAGGGGCTGCTATCTCTACGGCGATCGAGCCGAACACCAGCCTTGTCCTTTGCGAAGCCCGTGACTCCAAGGTGCCGGACTCCTCTCTGGACTCCGAACCTTCCGCGCCCCTCCAATCGAATCCGATTGGGCGCCGATCATGGAGTTCGCCGCCGCGGACATCTTTCAGCACTCGCCCTTCGGTGACATTATGAATTCACTAAAGTCTCTCTCTTTATCGAGAGCCTGGCCGGACTATGGTCGCAAGGTTGGGATGCGACGACGAAGAAATTCAAAACCCACCCACCACCCACTTCAGAGCCATTGTCGATGATTTAACCGACATGCTCGACTTCGACCAAGACATCGACGGTATGGATGCCGATGCAGGAGACGACCAAGAACTAGCGCCTACAGGCACCGAAGGCCACCTCGTCAGCACGACATATACATGGTGGACACCCCAAAAGAAGGGAATGGCGATGGAACAGCGGGGATGACCCTCCAAGAAGCAGCCTAAGCGCCAAGCGCCGTGGCGCCGCTAAATCTCGCCAAAGCAAAACGGTGATTCCGCACGGAGATAATAACACCCCTGGACAAGGTCGAAGATATCCCTCCAAAGCAGGATTCAAAGACAGAGGATGGAGAAGCCAGCCTCATGAGAGAGCGGCAGAGAGAGGTAGAGGACGATAAATACATGCCTCCCTCCGAAGACGAGGCAAGCCTCGATTTACACTTTAATTTGTCGTGCTGAGGATCCCGTCGAACAAGAGCGTTTCAAATGCAGGCTTATGGCCACGGCGAGCAGCCACAAGAAAAAACAGCAACAACTTAGAGCTGACCAAGACTTGCTAGCCGACAGATGGACTGAAGTCCTTGCGGCCGAAGAGTACGAACTCAAACGCCCCTCCAAGAGCTACCCAAAGCGCAGGGTGCTACCCCGATTAGAGGAGGAAGCAACTAAACCTACATCACCAGCACACGACGCGGCCGACCGCCACCTCGTGGTCATGACGAGAGAGGCCTCTCGCCCTCCACTCAAGCCGCACTCAAGGCGTCGCCAAAAATACCAAGGCACGGGAAATGCGCCGGACCTGCGAGATATATTGGAGGACAAGGCAACGCAAACAAGATCGATCATGGATCGCGTGGGCGCCCACGACACGTGATTTATAACCGCCACGCCGGATATGACAAATCCGCCGGGCGAACACAAGAGACAAAGCTCATTCGAGCTGCGCCGTGATATAGCCCAAAGATGAGGTGCCGCACACCCACTATGCTTCACAGATGAAGTAATGGATCATCAAATCCCCGAGGGTTTCAAACCCGTAAACATAGAATCATACGATGGCACAACAGACCATGCGGTATGGATCGAAGATTATCTCCTTCATATCCACATGGCCCGCGGTGATGATCTACACGCCATCAAATACCTCCCACTCAAGCTTAAAGGACCAGCTCGACATTGGCTTAACTGCTTGCCAGCAGAGTCAATTGTTTGCTGGGAGGACCTGGAAGCCGCATTCCTCGACAATTTCCAGGGCACCTATGTGCGACCACCAGACGCCGATGACCTAAGCCACATAATTCAGCAGCCAGAGGAATCGGCCAGACAATTCTGGACACGGTTCCTAACCAAGAAAAATCAAATAGTTGATTGTCCGGACGCAGAGGCCCTCGCAGCCTTCAAACATAACATCCGCGACGAGTGGCTTGCCCGGCACCTAGGACAGGAAAAGCCGAAATCTATGGCAGCCCTCATGACACTTATGACCCACTTTTGCACGGGAGAAGACAGCTGGCTAGCTCGTAGTAATAACATGACTAAGAGCCCTGGTAATTCGGATACCAAGGATAGCAATGGCAGGTCATGTCGCAACAAGCACAAGTGCCGCATTAACGGCGACAATGCTGAGGATACGGCAGTCAATGCTGGATTCAGAGGCTCTAAACCCGGTCATCGGGAAAAGCCATTTAAAAGAACTACTCTGGGCCCGTCCAGTTTGGACCAAATACTTGATCGCTCGTGCCAGATACACGGCACCCCCGAAAAACCAGCCAATCACACCAACATGGATTGTTGGGTGTTCAAGCAGGCAAGCAAGTTAAGCGCCGAAAACAGAGAAAAGGGGCTGCATAGCGATGACGAGGAGGAGCCCCGGCCGCCGAATAATAGGGGACAGAAGAGCTTCCCCCCACAAGTGCGGACAGTGAACATGATATACGCAACCCACATCCCCAAAAGGGAGCGGAAGCGTGCACTCAGGGACGTATATGCGTTGGAGCCAGTCGCCCCAAAGTTCAACCCATGGTCCGCCTGCCCGATCACTTTTGATCGAAGGGACCACCCCACTAGCATCCGCCATGGCGGATTCGCCGCCTTGGTTCTAGACCCAATCATTGACGGATTTCATCTCACTAGAGTCCTTATGGACGGCGGCAGCAGCCTGAACCTGCTTTACCAGGATACAGTGCAAAAAATGGGCATAAATCCCTCAAGGATTAAACCCACTAAAACGACCTTCAAAGGCGTCATACCAGGTGTAGAGGCCAACTGTACAGGCTCAGTTACACTTGAAGTGGTCTTCGGATCTCTGGATAATTTCTGAAGTGAGGAGTTAATCTTCGACATAGTCCCGTTCCGCAGCGGCTATCATGCACTGCTCGGGCGAACCGCATTTGCCAAGTTCAATGCAGTACCGCATTATGCATGCCTCAAGCTCAAGATGCCAGGCCCTCGAGGAGTCATTACGGTCAATGGAAACACCGAACGGTCTCTCCGAACGGAGGAGCATACGGCGGCTCTCGCAACGGAAGTACAAAGCAGCCTCTCGAGGCAATTCTCCAGTCCGGCTATTAAACGTCCGGACACCATCAAGCGCGCCCGGAGTAACCTACAACAAGACCGCCTGGCACGTTTCTGAGCAAGCGTAGCAATGCAGTCCCAACCCAGCCCTCGCGAAATTGCGAAACCAGTACTACGCGTACATAACTACGCTCTGGAAATACGATGGTCATAGGGGGAGGGGCACGACCACGACATGCTCAAAATGCGGCTCAACCGCACTAGGGGCTCCCGATTTTGTCATTCTTTTTTTTACTTTCAGGACTCCACTCTCTAGAAGGCCTGTCCGGCAGTACAATCGCCGAACACGATGCAACAGCCGGGGAGGCGTAAAGCTACGTCGAATGTCCGTGGTCTCTATAACGAGCAGTGTACCTGTTTCACATATCATCCCGCAGCTCGCCCCTGGAGGGGGACATGTCAAATAGTCCCATCTCTTGCTTATCGCACTATTTGTATCGTTCTGCTTTTACCGCAGCCTTTTTAAATAAACAATGCATAGCTTTTGTCTATTATTGCATTCTCCTTTTTTACGTATATATGTTCATTAATGACATGTTGCACCCATACACTTTGGTACGGCCAAATACACCAGGGGCTTAAGTACCCCAAAATACGGTGTGAGAAGTCCGAACACTTTCACAAGTGCGGCACCCCGAACTTATAGCATTATATGCATCGGCTCCGAATCATGTCTTGGGTCAATAGTTGGGTTTGCCCGGCTCCCATGTTTTGGTACCTTACGTTCCGTTATATCGGCTAAGGTAGCGCTGGGAGAACCACTGCGATTGTGCCCCGGTTGAGCTGGGCTAAGCACCTCAGTGGAGAAAGCTAAAACTGACCGTCATGATAGGGCGAGAGCTGGTCGCTGTTTGAGAGGTTTTCGAGTCCCTAAAGACTTATGCCGCTTAGAGCGAGGAGTCGGCTTTGTCCGCCTAGGCGTGATAGCGCCCGAACTCGGTCTTCCAATACTAGGGGCTTCGCCGAATTTAAAATTATAGAATTCTATGGCTAAGTGAGAGTGTTCAAGCATTATAGTCTGATTGCCTTGTTCGTTGTGTTGAGCGCCTCCCTCGAAGGACCCAAGAATGGGAAAAAGAGCGCCAAGTTTATCCCTAACACCCCAAAGACTCGTGGCATGGGGGTAGAAGCCGACGACTCGCCATCTCTCAAATTTAATAAACGGCCGCACAGAAGGTAATATTTTAAATTCAAAAGCGTTGCTTAGCGCATATGAACAAGCTTTCAGTGTACAGGATCACAAATGCGAGTTTACTCAAAATTACATCTTTGGAGCATTCATCCGCTATAAGTCGGGCACCCTTCAGACGCCTCATAATACATCTCGGCTTGCGATGCTCCTTGCCCGGCGGTGGTCCGTCCGTCACAAGCTTCTCAGCGTCCATATTGCCCAAAGGCACTTTAGCACGGGCAAGGGCCTCTGGCACCCTCGATGCATACGGAGCGCTTGATGACTTCAAGCCATGGACAGCATCCACCACCGCCTCACCAGCCCGGTAGCTCCCGCATGGCCTCCCAGTGCCACACCGGACTATGAGACCCTTCATGGCCTGTTCGGCCACCTTATGGAGCTCGACCAGCTGCTTCAGCTGGTCGCTCAAGAGCACCGGGTATCTGGCCTCGGCATACTGAGACCAGAACACCTTCTCCGTCGAGCTCCCTTCCTCGGCCCGGTAGTAGGCAGTGGCATCGGATACACTGCGGGGCAGATCTGCAAACGCTCCTGGAGAGCTCCGGACTCGGGTAAGTAACAAGTAATTCACTTTCGCGTGCTTGCTTTGCATACAGAATGCCTTACCCGCCGCTATCTTCTTCATCGCCTCAATTTCTGGAGGGCTTTTGGGCTTCGCCTTGGCAGATTTGGCGCTCTCAAGGGCCGGGGCGAGCTCGCACTCTCGAGTCTTTGAGTCAAGCTCCAAACTCTCGTGTTTTTTCACGAGAGCCTGGAGCTCTTTCTGCAGCTCCTCCACCCGCGCCTCCTGCTTTCCTCGCTCTATGCGCTCCGTGGCCGCTTTGTTTTCGGCCTCGGACAGCGCTTTCTTCAGGGTTGCCACCTCGGTCGTGGCCCCTGTAATAAACACGTTGGTCCTGTCATTTTTTGTAACCACATCTTTTTATATACTTACATAAGATATTACTTACTTTCCTTGTCCTCGAGATGCTTCTTGGCAAGGCCGAGCTCGTTCTCGGACCGCTCGAGGCTCTGCTTCAACGCATCGACCTCCACGGTCAGTGCAGTAGAGGTCAGCAGCGCAGCCTGCATTCCCATATTGACATACTTATGTTAGACTCCCACGATATCTTTTAGATCCTCGCCTCGGCTTTTCTTTCCAACACCAAACTGAGCATCAGGCTACCGTCTATGCGGTAATATTTTTACATATCTTAAATACATACCTCAAAGCTCATTAGAAGGCTGGCACATGCTCTGTCAGCCCGCTCTTGGCGGATCGAACCTTCCGGATCACCGCACTCATAATAGTGCGGTGCTCCTCGTCGATGGAGGCCCCGTTAAGCACCTCCAGCAAATTATCCGATGCCTCCGGTTGGACGGAGGTCACCGGCGTCGTAGGCTTGCCCTTATTTCTAAAGGGCCGCCTGCCGGACTCCGGAACCGTTGAAGGTTCCGGTGCGGTGTCCGGCCCAGGTCCGGACTTGGAGACCTTGGGGGTTTTGTCCCCTTTGCGCCTGGGTTCCGGGAGGTCGCTTGCGGCGCCTCCAGGACCACCTCCTCCTGGCTTGGACCCTTTTGGGACTCCACCTCGGCATCATCCGCAAGGCGAGGGGAGGAAGCGGCCGGAAGTGAAGTACTATTCACATCCGACGAATCCAGGGAGCCGCTCGACGAAGCGTCGAGCCGGGCCTTGGGCGGACTGCATGATTATATTCGGCATTAGAAGATACTGTGCAAAAGAAGAACGCCATGAGCTATTCTGGTATCCGGATACTTACGACTGCCAGGGGCTTGGCCCTGGATGGCCACTCCCCTTCGCCGTCGTCGGCGTTGGTAGAGTAGTCCAGAGGAAGGGTCCTTCCCTTCTTGGACCCTCCCCCTAGTTGGGGCGGCCTTCCTTTTCTTCTCTCCCCCCGTTGGGGGAGAGACCTCTCTTTCCTCCTCCTCGTTTTCATGGGAGGAGTCCGCCTCGGAGTCATCGAATGATGAGTCCAACTCCACCGGGCGCCGGGAACTCTTCCGAGTTCCCGTGGCCTTCTTATTGGCCTTCTTCTCCGGCACCTTGTACGGTGCCGGGACCAGCAGCTTCGCTAAGAGAGCATCCGCTGGGTCTTCGGGCAAAGGAGCCGGAAAGTTGATCTGTTCGGCCTTCCTCTACCAATCCTGTCAAAGGCATGGGGCTTAGATCCCGCATAGAGTCAAACTATGAAAGACAAATATACTGTAAGAGGTAAAAGCATCTTACCGCGCTGGCTTGATGCCGCGCACTAAATCCGCGATCCTCGGTAGCGGATGCAGGAACCTCGGCGCCCTTGAATAGCACCTTCCAGGTGCCTTCGTACGTTGTGTCGAAGAGCCTACTCAGAGTTCGGTGCTGCGCCGGGTCGAACTCCCACAAGCTGAAAGCTCGCTGTTGACATGGGAGGATCCGGTGGATGAGCATAACCTAGACTACATTGACAAGTTTGAGCTTCTTGTCCACCAGGCGTTGGACGCATGTTTGGAGTCCGGACGGCTCTCCTTTTTTACCCCACGACAGGCTCGTCTCTTTCCAGGAGGTGAGCCGCGTAGGGAGTCCGGATCGGAACTCGGGGGCTGCGACCCATTCAGGGTCACGTGGCTCGGTGATGTAGAACCACCCCGATTGCCACCCCTTTAGGGTCTCCACGAAGGAGCCCTCAAGCCATAGGACGTTAGGCATCTTGCCCACCATGGCGCCTCCGCACTCCGCCTGGCTGCCGCGCACTACCTTCGGCTTGACGTTGAAGGTCTTCAGCCACAAGCCGAAATGGGGTTGGATGCAGAGGAAGGCCTCGCACACAACGATAAACGCCGAGATGTTGAGGATGAAATTCAGGGCTAGATCAGGAAATCCAGGCCATAGTAGAACATGAGCCCCCGAACAAATGAGTGGAGAGGGAAGCCCAGTCCGCGGAGGAAATGGGGGAGGAACACCACCCTCTCATGGGGCCTAGGGGTGGGGATGAGCTGCCCCTCGTCTGGAAGCCGGTGCGCAATGTCGTTGGACAAGTATCCGGCTTTCCTCAACTTTTTGATGTGCCCCTCCGTAATGAAGGAGGCCATCCACCTGCCTCCCGCTCCGGACATGGCTGGAGAAGGTTGAGGTGGGAAGTGCGGGCTTGGGCGCTGGAGCTCGAGTGCGCGAAAATGGATAAGCAAAGGAGGAAGAAGGCGTAGATGAAAAAGGTGGATCCTTATCCCCTTATATGTGCGGACGAAACTATGTGCCCCCACCAGCCTGGTAAAACTCGCTTATCTCCCAAGCGCCATAATTAATGGCACGGTTGGGTTACCCATGCCCGTATTGATGAGAATCCCGGAATAAGGGGACACGATCTCTGCCTCGACAAGACGTGCCAAGGAAACTGCCTCGCTAAACGCGCTGAGGTGGGACAGTAAAACGATTTGAATAAAGACTTGGCCGTGGTGTGATGTCATGCCACGGAATACGTCAGCAGATTAGATTTTTGTGAATACTATTCTCTCTATGGCAGTATGTGGAACTTATTTTGCAGAGCCAAACACTATCCTTGTGTTCAAAATCTTCTATGAAGTATTCGGAGGAGGAACCCGCCTTGCAATGCCGAAGACAATCTGCGCGCTAGACTCGTCGTCATTGAAGCCTGGTTCAGGGACTCTTGAGGAGTCCCGATTAGGGGTGTCCGGATAGCCGACTATAGCCTTTGGCCGACTCTGGACTATGAAGATACAAGATTGAAGACTTCGTCCCGTGTCCGGATGGGACTTTCCTTGGCGTGTAAGGCAAGCTTGGCGATACGGATATGTAGATATCCTCCCATTGTAACCGACTCTGTGTAACCCTAGCCCTCTCCGGTGTCTATATAAACCGGAGGGTTTTAGTCCGTAGGACGAACAACAATCATACCATAGGCTAGCTTCTAGGGTTTAGCCTCTCTGATCTCGTGGTAGATCTACTCTTGTACTACCCATATCATCAATATTAATCAAGCAGGAGTAGGGTTTTACCTCCATCAAGAGGACCCGAGCCTGGGTAATAACATCGTGTCCCTTGTCTCCTGTTACCATCCGCCTAGACGCATAGTTCGGGACCCCCTACCCGAGATCCGTCGGTTTTGACACCGACAATCCCTCTTGCCTTCTAAGGCGTCGAGTGTACCAGGTAGGCAATCCTTTATGTAATGACACTAACAACGCATAGTATAGGTCCAATCTGCCGGACACACTGTTGCCAGTATCGTCACCGAGAGCCGGGGGTGAAGAGAACCGTTTTCCTGCTCACTATAGTGAGGAGGACCAAATGGCTAGGTTCTCATCCACTAGTGGTTGCCGATGCAACAATGATAAGGACAGGGTTGCTCTACTAGTGATGTATATCATGATATTTCATATACCTATGCCCTGGTCATCATAGGCCAAGGTTGCGTAATCCTGGGGCAATTTCAAAGGTGTCACCATCCTCTAGGTCTTCATGTCCTCATTCCTTGAGGGCGTACCTTCTGTTGGCATCGTCTTGTTGTGGTGTTGCCAATCTTGTGTTCAGAAGAGGTGGGTGAGTGTCTGGAAAGGCGTCTTCCTTCTAGATTATCCACGAGGATTACAAGGAATCCCGTGGTCAGGGGCATAAGGATTCTAGCGACCATTTAAAATTTTGAAGGGGAAGAGGAAAGTATATCTTAGTTTTCGAAAAACTAAGAAAGGAAGAGAAGTATAGGTAGTTTTCAAAAATTAGTAATAGTTTTGAAAATAGTTTTACCCTAACTAACGACCATGCTAACTAAGGCTTCCTACAGTCAGAGTGGCTCTGATACCAGCTCTGTGGGGATCCCGACTCATAACTCGTGATCACCGAGTGCACGTGTACAGTGATCCCAGAGATCAATGCTCACTCAACACACAGAAACTGAATAACAAGAGTCTTACATCCATACATACCATTTTACATAAATTATGACCATTATGGTCAAGTCTTGAGTATAACATTGCAGCGGAAATCTTCGTCAATAACATGGACCCATGCCATCTGCCTTTACCCTACAGGCATTCTGACTGGGAAGCGTCCTAGCTCGCATGTTCGTCACCAATGTACTCTTCATCATATCTCATCTTTCATGCCTGGCCAATAAAATAACCAGTGGCAAGACAATGAGTACTTTGAATGTACTTGCAAGCAACCCATGATTTGGTTCAAAGTAACAATGCAATTGTGCAACAAGTAAGCAACCTAGCTTCGAGCTAGTTGCGATGTCCTAACGACTTGTGAGATATGCTTCAATGAACTTGGGTAACCTTGAGAACAGGTTACAGATATCAACATAAATAGAGTTTGAATCAATGCCATGCCATTCAACATGTCAAGTCACCACCTTGACACAAATAGTTCCTTTCCACACACACATGCATCGGGATTGTAAAATTTCTGGACATAGTTTAAGTAGCACCTCCCAACTGTCCATGACCGTGGACACGGCTATTCGAATAGTTTGACACTCTACAAAGGTTGTGCACTTTACCCACAAGATCCAGGAAGCTGTCGTGTCATCCACGATCCCGCAGTACCTCAAGTACTCGGGGGAAGCACCCGATCATTACCTTTCCCTAGACGACACTAACATAGGGTCCACTCGTTGATACACGGCCCTCGTGTATAAGCAAAAGATCGTGGGACTCCGCCCTTTCTCACATTATCATGCATACACGAACGGACCAACGGTGTGTCCGGTGCCCTGTGAAAACAGTCATGGCCGCCTATCCAAGCACGACCCCGTCCCGAGAGTGACCTCAAGTCATCCCCCGTCACTAGTAATGTGGGCACCATGCTAGTATCAGCCTAAGTAATCAATAATGCCCCATCCCATAAAGGGGTAGAGTGGTTGCACACGTTTGGTTGGGACGGTAATCACACATAAATCTAATCCATCATTTTACACACACACACCAAAAGCTCTCTTCGGTACACCACTTCTCCCTCAAGTGGTGACCTTAGTTCAACATCTCCCAAGGGCATTAGGGGCACCCGATGGGGTTTTCAAAAGAGTGTAACCATGAAGAGTTCATGGTACACATGCATCACTATGCACCAACTAGTCTCTTGACAATGCAGTCATGAACAAGGTAAAGTCATAAGTAGGGGTATGCATCATGTGGTGGTTCACAACAAGTTTACCACCGTGATATTTCATCATCATGCAATTAGAAAAAGGGTACCGATGAACAAGAGGGGTGTCATGGTCAAAGGGCTGCTTGCCTGGTTCATCAGAGTCTTCAAGCCTTCTGGTCCATCTCCGAGTATTTCGTCTACTTCGTCAACTAACGTCGGAAACAATCACAATAAGTAACACAACAAGGCAAAAACAAAAGTGCTCTAAACATGTGAGTTGGACTTTTCTAGGATACCTCTAGTCATATGAGGGATGACCAAAGTAGTTTCATTAGGATTTGATCAATGGACATCTCTGAACATTTCAATATGATGGAGTCAAGGGATTAATGGATTTGTAAGAAGTGTACAGAAACATTATTTTCAAAAATGAGCAGAGGCACCCATTTGAAAAAGCATGATTTTAGAAGCACCTGGGAGTTGGTTTCTCGGGATTTGGAGTTCAAATGAATATCCTATGATTTTGCAAAGTTGGCTATACATGAAGAAATAGACCATTATTTGAGGTGATACAGAAAGTATTAGTAAAAATGTTCAAAAACTAAGTTTTGAACATATAGACATCTAGGATTTTGAATCATGGAATTTGGATCAAAAATGGGCTCTCTGTGATTTTCTAAAGTTCATTAAAGAAATGGAAAAGCATGATTTGATAAGTGTTTGTGAAGAAAAAGTCTCTAGAAAAATGTGCATGTTGCACCAACTGGTAGATCATGATTTATGGAGTTACTAGAAATTTGAATCATCAAATTTGGAGTATATTCGAACTGTTTATGGATTTTTGAAGCTTACTGGAAAAGAAAAAAAAGAAAGGTTCAGATTTATACCTAAAACTCGCACTGGACGAGAGATAGCTAGTGGGCCGGCCCAGCAGCACGGCCGCACGGGCGATAGCCGTGACGTCGAAGGCGGATTCAGCGAAGCCGTTTCCACTTAAACGGGCGGACCCGCCCACCGGGTCACTGACGAGCGGGGCCCGGTGCTCAGGCTGTCTCCTACCTCCCGCTCGAACAGAGCAGAGGCAGGGGAGGCGAGGCCGAGCAGGCGCTGGCGCTCTCCCTGGCGGCACGGGCCACCTTCGGTGGCGACCGGCACACCGGCGGACTCAGCGTGCCGCGGCGCACCCGTCCATGTGCGTCACGCCCACGGGGGAGCCCGGGTAGAGGAGGGGCTTCGGGTGCGGCGGACCGGGGTGCCGTCGAGGATGAACTTGATGCCACGGCCTCCAGGGAGTGTAAATGGAGTGCGACGGAGCTCCGTGGTGGTTGTTGTGATGTAGTGGGACGGTTGGGTGGAGAGGAAGGGGCTCGGGTGATGCGAATTTTGGTGGCGGCCGGCGGCACTATTCCGGCCATGGAGGTCGATGGAGGGCACGAGGAGAGAGATGGCTTGGCCCAGGGTACTTCTAGGAGGGAGAGGGAACAAATGGAGTGGAGGGGAGGGCTCGTAACGGCCTCGTATGGGCGCGGCTAGGAGCACCGTGGGCGGAGCTCACGGCCACGGTCCAGGGTGTCGCCAGGGGCCAAACGAGTGCATTGGGGCGTGTCTGAGGTGCTCGTGGGCGCGGTCCAGGTCAAGGGGGAGAAGAGAGGGAGCGGGGACGGGTCAGAGGCATCGCGCGTGTGAGGCTACCCATTGGAGCCCTCGGGCGGCCGATGCGCGTCCGAGAGGAGGCAGCAGGAGAAAGAGAGAGGAGGGGCCAGCACGGTGGCGTGTTGCGGACGTCGAGGCACCTCGACTGGCGCAAGGGGGAGGCTCGAGGTGGTCGGGGGACGCGGCGTCAACGATCGGGAGCATGATGACGTGCTCCAGAGCACGCAAATGGCCCGCACCCGCGGCTTTTTCTCGCGTCCTCACGCGCCCACTTGTGTCTAGTGGCTGCAGGTGGGAGTAAACAATGGGGAGGGAGGCTTTGGATGCTCTGGAACTTGCCAGGAGCGAGAGAGAGGTGACAAAGGGAGGGGAAGGTGGCTGTCCAAAGAGGAAAGATGGGTCTCTGCCCCCCTTAATCACTGATCCTCGGGCAGCCAAGCATGCAGGAGGTAGAGGGGGAGCAGATGAGGCTGTGGGAAAAGGTTGAGCTCATGGAGATTAGTGGAGATGGACAAACCATGCATTTTAGATTTCTTCCAGAAGGTGTTTGACGGAGGTTTGGGCAAGCAAGTGGAATTCCCTTGTCATGAGGCTTGACAGGGTCAAATGGTATGAGAAAACAAGTGGTTCCACCAAGATTGAGTCCATTTGGGCAAAGTTGCCAATGCAACTTTTGTAAACCCTAGAAATCAACAGAAATGGACTTCCCAAGAATTAGTCATGCAAATCTGTTCTCCTTGATGCACCACTTGTTGTAGTGTCATCATTTGAGGTTCTGAGCATGTCCACAAAAGTTGAGATCAAAAGGAGATAGTTGCCAATGTAGAGTTGTTCAAATTTGGTTCTGGACAGGAAGGGTTTTGGGGCACTTTGATCAAGATAACATTTTCTCCAACTTGTGCAACTTGGTATAGATGAATAATTAGACCATTTGAGCATGTTCACAAGGTTTGAGAACATTTGGACATGTTTGGCAATGTAGAGTTGCTCAAACTTTAAAATGGACATAAATGGTTTTGAGGGGATTTCATGGGGTTATACTATTATCCATGACATGATACTTGTCAAGATCATCAAACATGTCATATGTGACATGCTAGAATTTTTTGGAATTTTGGAGATATTTACTTTGTAAATATTTCAAAAGCTTGAAATATCCGTAAAGGGTTTTGAGGATTTGACCAATATTTTGAACATGACCATGTGTTGAAACTCTTATATATGGAAAATATATGTCCACTGAGTTTCCCTGATTTTTCTCAAATATTTTTGAAGCTTTAAAATAATTTTAACATATTAAAGACCATTTCTGGCCTAAAGAAAAAGCCTTTAAATAAAATGGTAAAATAACTTTTAAAATTATATTTGTGTGGTTTCTGGGTGCCCTATATCTAATAGGAGTCAAATATATTTTTGGAAAGATTTTTACTGCCCTTAATTAAGTACTTGCAGTGCAAATCTCAATTCAGGGGTTTTTGGAAAACTAATTTTTGAAAATACTATTTGGCCAAATTATTTTTGTAAGAAATTATTTTTATGTCCTATACACATGGCATGATCATTGGGCAAGGTTTTTGGATCAAGGAGAAGGAGTATAAGAGTTGGTGGATTTATTTGATTTTTAGAGCACTTGCAACCAACACACGAAAATCAAGTCTAGCAAAGACCAAAACACTCAAAAGTTTTTTTCAAACCACATTTTTATCACGATTTATTAGCTTAAGTGTTGTGGCATGAAAATCAGGTTGTGACACTCAAGCATCAAAAAAAGCAAAGCTTTTAAGCAAAAGAGGAGAAACAAAGAGCTTGTAAGCAATAGCATCGAGTCATTTTGCATATCATCTTTGATACCTCATACGTAGCATAGTTGGGATTGAAGAAGGCACGTTTCTCTTATAGGTTGGTGCACACGCGTGTCATGCCCAATATGCGACCCTATCCAAAAGGAACTCGAAGGTCCCACCAAGGATAGACCCGCATATTGAAACGCTTTTGCAAGGTGGATATCATTACATCAACATTACATAATAGATGGGGATACATACATAAGGCACAAATGCCACAAGAATACATCAACATCATATACAAGATCAACATCCGACTACGGATGAAACATAAACAGAAGCTCAAACGACATCCACCCTGCTAGCCCAGGCTGCCGACCGAACCTATCCCCGATCGAAGAAGAAGCGTAAGAAGAACTCCAACACAAGCAAACATCGCTCTCACGTCATGATCATCGCAAACCTGTACCTGCAACTGGTGGTGTAGTAATCTGTGAGCCACGAGGACTCAGCAATCCCATTACCTTGGGTATCAAAACTAGCAAAGCTTAATGGGAAAGGAAGGGATAAAGTGGTGAGGCTGCAGCAGCGGCTAAGCATATATGGTGGCTAACCAACGTAAATGAGAGCGAGAAAAGAAACAAAGGAACGGTCGTCAACTAGTAATGATCAAGAAGTGATCCTGAACTCCTACTTACGTCAGACATAACCCAGAAACCGTGTTCTCCTCTCGATCAACCCGAAAAGAGACACTCACGATTACGCATACGGTTGGTGTATTTTAGAAGAGTTTGCTTAAAGTTTACTACAACCGGATATTAACAAATTCCCATCTGCCACATAACCGCGGCACGGCTCTCGAAAGTTTATACCTGCGGGGTGTCCCAACTTAGCCCATGATAAGCTCTCGCGATCAACGAAGGATATTCCTTCTCCCGGAAGACCGATCAGTCTCGGAATCCGGCTACAAGACATTTCGACAAAGAATAAAACAAGACCAGCAAAGCCGCCCTATGCGCCGATAATCCCGATAGGAGCTGCACATATCTCGTTCTCGTGGCAACACCGGATAAGCGAAGCGTCTGAGAACCTCGTAACCCATGTTGCCAAGGGATGGTCCCGACGGTGCTCTAGTTTGGACCAACACTTAGACAAGCATTGGCCCGGGGCTGAATAAAGATGACCCTTGGGTTAATTACTCCCAAGGAAATATAGGTGGTGGTGAGGCAAATGGAAAACCAAGGTTGGGCCTTCTTTGGAGGAGTCTTATTCAAAGCGAACTGTCAAGGGGTCCCATAAATCACCCGACCGCGTTAGGGACGCAAAATCCGGGAACATAATACCGATATGATGGAAACTAGGGCGGCAAGAGTGGAACAAAACACCAGGCATAAGGCCGAGCCTTCCACCCTTTACCAAGTATATAGATGCATTAATTAAATAAGATATATTGTGATATCCCAACAAGTAAACATGTTCCAACAAGGAACAATATCTCCATGTTCCAACAAGGAACAAACTTCATCTTCACCTGCAACTAACAACGCTATAAGAGGGGCTGAGCAAAGCGGTAACATAGCCAAACAATGGTTTGCTAGGAAGGGTGCAAAAGGTTAGAGGCTGACATGGCAATTTGGAGGCTTGAGCAGCAAGTGGTAGGTAAGGCAGCATAGCGATAGAACGAAACAACTAGCATAGCAATGATAGTAGTGAGATCCAGGGTAGCGGTCATCTTGCCTGAAATCCCGCTAGCAAGAAGAACGAGTCCATGAAGAAGACGAACGGATGAAGCCGAACCAAGCGTAGACGAACGAATCCTCACGATCGCAACGAAACAGGAACTAACAAGAAGAAGCACACAACATAGTAAACACACCACACATGAACAAGACATGATGCACAACAAGCATGATGCATGACAAAGCTACATGAAGATACTCATGGCAAGAGATGATGCAAACAAGAGCAACACATCAAAGCAAGTTTAAATGAGGCCGGAAACAACATAGAACAATTCCGGTAAGTCCTCATATGCAAATTTCGAAATTGGTCCAGATCTGAATAAACCTTATGTTCAAGTTTTTAAACAGCAAGTTAAGATGCACCACGATGATCTACACGAAATTCTAGTCAAGTTACATATAAAGTTCATTTAATTCGGAGCTACGGCCTAGAAGATATGAGCAAAACAAGTTAAGCATGGCATTGATGCAAAATGCATACAAACATGAAGCAATCACCTCAAAACAAGTATGCAACATGATAATATGAAACTACATGCAAAATCAAGCAAGTTTCATATAGAGCACACTCAAAAGCGGACAACGGTTCAACACATACACCCTATACAAGTTATAGCAACAATCTGTCCAAAACAGCAACTAGGCATATTGCAAGCATCAAAACAACATGCTACAGAATCTCAACATGATAACAAAAGGCATGGACATGATGTACAGGTAAAGCATTACAAAACATGAACACTGAGCTATCTCCAGAAATCACTAGAACATGCTCAAAAGGACATGGCAAGATTGCAAATAATAACAGTTTCAGACTTAGCAGAAAATAACATCAGGTTGCAATGTTTAGAGCTATCAACCAACATGTTACAGGAACTTAACATGGCAAACAAAGGCATGGCATGAATCTAATAATTGCATAGAACAAAAGTCCCTTACTGACCATAAGCCAAAAAGGATCAGAAAATCTGATGGCACCCATGTAAACATGGCAAGTTATATTACAGATTCATACATGGCAGGAACAACGATAAGTAGGCATGTTGGTGAGCTTGAACCACTCACCACAGAGCAATACATGGCATGGCAAGGCAACTCACAGTAAGAAGACATGGCATAGAAGCTATACATGGCAAGAACAACATCATAGCATACACGGGTCAACTACAACAACCTTGGCAAAATTGAATAACATGTAAACAACCTACCAGGAAATATCTGCAGATTCGGGACTTAGTGGATTTGGAGGGGGGGAAGAAGTCAACCGAGGGCACGGACGACGAGGACGCCGGATCTCGCGGAGATGTGGCCGGAGATGGAGGAGAGGTCACCGAGTCCTCGGGAAGGCGCTGGGAGGCGGCCCCGACGGATCCGCCGGGCGACGGCGACGAGGAGGTCCGCGGCGAGAGGCCTTGAGCGCGGGCGAAGCTCGTCGAGCTCATGACGGGCGAGGTCTTGAACAGCTCAACGGGCCGAGAAGGCGCCGGGCAGGAGGCTAGGCGCGGCGCTGGGCGGCCAGCGGCGGGATGGACCCAAATGAATCGGCTCAGCGGGACGGGCGGCGCCTGGTTCGCCGGGCGGCGGCGGCGCGGGCGGGGCGGACACGTCCGTCGGCGCGGGATTTTTGTCCGGCGGCGGCGGGAGGAAGAAGGCTAGGGTTTGTACCGCGATTTTCGGGAGGGGAGCACATATTTATAGATAGAGGGAGCTAGGAGAGTCCAAATGAGGTGCGGTTTTCGGCCACGCGATCGTGATCGAACGACCGAGAGCATGGAGGGGAGTTAGATGGGTTTTGGGCCACTTTGGAGGGGGTGTTGGGCTGCAACACAAAACAGGCTTTTGCGGTTACCCGGTTAACCGTTGGAGTATCAAACGACCTCCAAATGATCCGAAACTTGACAGGCGGTCTACCGGTGCTATACCAAGGCCGCTTGACAAACCTTGGTCCATTCCGAGAACGTTTAACACCTGCACACGAAAAGAGGTAAAAGGGGGCGCCGGGAGACATAGGAGTGCCGGATTGCAAAACGGACAACGGGGAAAATGCTCGGATGCATGAGACGAACACGTATGCAAATGCGATGCACATGATGACATGATATGAAATGCAGATGATGACATGGCAAAGTGCAACACGCAAGCAAATGACATGGCAACGAAGGCGAATAACTGGCAGACACCTGGCGCATCGAATCCGGGGCGTTACAACGCGTATCTAGCCCATTTGAGCAATCGAGCTAGTGTCTCTCTAGCATTCGCACAGCAAGTGCATTTTCCGTGGTTGCACATCTTCGAGCTCACCCTTGGTTGTGCGGATCCCATTTATCTTCCGTGTGTGTGTTCCTCGTGTTATCTTTGGAGGTTGATCTATTTGTCTTGCTTGCCATTTGTGAATCTTCTCAACTTTATCAACATCTTGACTAACATTTGCTTGAATTATTTGTGCCTTTCCTAACCAAGCTCCTCCATAGACCATTTACTTGTAGGTGTGAGAAACAATTCCCGGTACCAATTCCCCTATTGTAACATCACGTGGGATCATACTTGTTGCATCCACAATCTTCGGAAAAGGTAACTTTGGTTTTGTTCTCCCATTTTCCTACTCACCACCACTTTCATATGATGGATAGGCCAAGTACCTCTACCAACCCACTCTTCATCGAGCAAGACGACGACATGTCATCATTCATCACCAAGAGCCACCTCTTTGGTGCACAACGAGCGCTACATCAAGAGCAACAAGCAATGAACGACCGCATCGACAACCTCGCCACCGACTTGTGACTCTCCGAGCAACGTACACGGGACTACTTCGACAACAAGCTCGACGCTCACAAGCAAGAGAACGATGCAAGAATGGACGACATCCGCGCTTTTTTGGTCAACCGGCCTCCTTCAACTCCTTCCTACTCAAGACGGAGCCACTCAAGTCTACACTACGACGACACCATCTCCGGCTCAAGTACACCATCATCGAACACTCTTCGTCGAGCCGCAGCGTCAAGACCGTCATGCATCTCGCAATCCGCTACACGTCAAGCACTCACAAGAGCAAGTCAATGAGCAAGTCCCTCGTCCTCACTCAAACCAAGACGCTTTTGCTCAAGCTCAAGAATGACAACGTCTTCGCCGCCAAGAGGAAGAAAGAGCGCGTCTACACCAAGAAGAACAAGACGCCGAGGCTCAACGTCTTCAACAACAACAACGAAGCGCAAGCTCTTGAGGCGGAACATGCCCTCAAAGAATCAAGTCGAGCCATCGCCAACATCAATCACGAACTGCGCAATCAAGAGGAAGCCCTTGAGATGAAATCCACGAGAGGAACTACCAACCCCATGTGCAACGCCAAGTTCCTCAAGCTCCTCCACAAGCTCGTCAAGCTCCACATCAACCTCAAGTTCAACAAGAGCAAGTTGATAATGGACTTCCTCCACGCCAAGAGCGACATCTCGAGGAACAAGCATTTGACGATCTTCCCCATGGCAAGAGCGACATCACAACCGCTACTTGACGAAGAACTCCGCTCTGACAAGCTAAAGTTCACCATGCCCAAGTTCAATGGAAGCAATGACCCAAGAGTACCTCTCATGGGCATTGAAGGTTGACAAAATCTTCCGCTTGCACAACTACGATGAAGAGAAGAAGATCGCAATGGCCTCACTTGAGTTCCAAGACTACGTTCTCATTTGGTGGGAACAAGTGATTGAGCAACGACGTACAAGAGGTGAACCACCAATCACAACTTGGCGGCAATGAAGGAGGTCATGAGAGCTTGTTTCGTGCCTACACACTACAATCGTGATCTCTTCAAGAAGTTGCAACTTCTCAAACAAGGCACGAAGACGGTGGAAGAATACTACCAAGAAATGGAGATTGCCATGATTCGAGCCAATGTCAAAGAAGACGATGAGCAAACAATGGCACGCTTCTTAAATGGCCTCAACCATCCAATCAAGCGGATTGCCGACTTCCAACCATACTCAAACCTTCTCGATCTAGTTCATCAAGCGACCAAGGCCGAGCGACAAGTCCAAGATGACTTCCAATATGCCAAGTACTCGTCCAAGACCTACGGCTCCTCTTATCAAGCTCCCGCGACTCCTCCAACATCTACATCAACCAAACCTTCTACAAGCAACTTCAAGCCGCATGCTTCGTAATCTACTCCGACCGATGAGACCGCCAAGACAAGCTCCTTCAAGTGTTTCACTTGCGGCGGCCGAGGCCACAAGTCCTATGAATGCACCAACAAGCGCACCATGATCCTCAACGACGATGGCACCTACGACTCCATGAGTGATGAGGAGATGGAAGCTCTTGAGCAAGTGGCCATGCACCGGCAAGTGAACGAGGATGAAGATGATAGAGTCTTTTGTGATGAGGATTGAGCCCGCTCGTTTGTCTCCAAGGTCTTGACTCTTCATCATCAACAACAAGAAGACCAACCATGCCACATCTTCCACACAAAGGTCGGCATCAATGGAAGGTCCGTCAAGGTCATCATCGATGGAGGTAGTTGGCACAACTTGGCAAGTGAAGAACTATGCTCCAAGCTCCAATTGGTCAAGAGGAAGCATCCGCCCCCCTACAAGGTTCAATGGCTAAGTGACTCGGCACTATCTGAGTTGAGCATACGGTCCAAGTATCCTTCAAAATTGGTACATATGAGGACACTTTGGAGTGTGATGTGGTCCCAATGACCGTTTGCCACCTCCTTCTTGGTCGATGTCGGTGTCAAAACCGGCGGATCTCGGGTAGGGGGTCCCGAACTGTGCGTCTAGGCGGATGGTAACAGGAGACAAGGGACACGATGTTTTACCCAGGTTCGGCCCTCTCGATGGAGGTAATACCCTACTCCTGCTTGATTAATATTGATGATATGGGTAGTACAAGAGTAGATCTACCACGAGATCAGAGAGGCTAAACCCTAGAAGCTAGCCTATGGTATGATTGTTGTTCGTCCTACGGACTAAAACCCTTCGGTTTATATAGACATCGAATAGGGTTAGGGTTACATAGAGTCGGTTACAATGGTAGGAGATCTTCATATTCGTATCGCCAAGCTTGCCTTCCACGCCAAGGAAAGTCCCATCCGGACACGGGACGAAGTCTTCAATCTTGTATCTTCATAGTCTAGGAGTCCAGCCAACGTTGATAGTTCGGCTATCCGGACACCCCATAATCCAGGACTCCCTCAGTAGCCCCTGAACCAGGCTTCAATGACGACGAGTCCGGCGCGCATATTGTCTTCGGCATTGCAAGCTGGGTTCCTCCTCCGAATACTTCATAGAAGGTTTTGAACACAAGGATAGTGTCCGGCTCTGCAAAACAAGTTCCACATACTACCGTAGAGAGAATAACTTTTGCACAGATCTGCTGACGTATTCCGCGACGTGACATCACACCACGGCCAAGCCTTTATTCGAATCGTTTTTTTACTGTCCCACCTCAGCGTGTTTAGCGAGGCGGTTTCCTTGGCACGTCTTATCAAAGCGGAGATCATGCCCCCTTATTCCGGGTTTCTCATCAATACGGACGTGGGTAACCCATCCGCGCCATTGATTACGGCGCTTGGGAGATAAGCGAGTTTTACCAGGCTGGCGGGGGACGCATAGCTTCGTCCGTCCATATAAGGGGATAAGGATCCACCTTTTCACCTACGCCTTCTTCCTCCTTTGCTCATCCATTTCCGCGCACTCGAGCTCCAGCGCCCAAGTCCGCACATCCCACCTCAACCTTCTCCAACTATGTCCGGAGCGGGAGGCAGGTGGATGGCCTCCTCCGTCACGGAGGGGCACATCGAAAAGCTGCGGGAGGCCGGATACTTGTCCAGCAACATCGCGCACCGGCTACCCGACGAGGGGCAGCTCATTCAAACCCCCAGGCCCCATGAGAGGGTGGTGTTTCTCACCCACTTCCTCCGCGGACTAGGTTTTCCACTTAACCCATTTGTCCGGGGCTCATGTTCTACTACGGCCTGGACTTCCATGATCTGGCCCCGAATTTCATCCTCAACATCTCGGCGTTCATCGTCGTGTGCGAGGCCTTCCTCTGCATCCAGTCCCACTTCGGCTTATGGCTTAAGATCTTCAATGTTAAGCCGAAGGTAGTGGGCGGCCGCCAAGCGGAGTGCGGAGGCGCCATGGTTGGCAAGATGGCCAAAGTCCTATGGCTCGAGGGCTCCTTTGTGGAGACCATAAAGGGGTGGCAATCGGGTGGTTCTACATCACCGAGCCGCGACCATCAATCTTGTGGCCCCCTGAATTCCGATCTGGCTTCCCCACACGGCTCTCATCATGGAAAGAGACGGGCCTAATGTGGGGGAATTCGGACGAGCTATCCGGACTCCAAACCTGCGTCCGAAACCTGGTGGACAAGAATCTCAGGCTTGTCAACGTAATCCAGGTGATGCTCATCCGCGGATTCTCCCATGCCAACAACGAGCCTTCAAATTGTGGGAGTTCGATCCGGCACAACACTCAACTCTGAAAAGGCTCTTGACACTACGTGCGAAGATGCACGGAAGGTGCTTATTCAAGGCGCCGAGGTTCCCACATCCGCCACCAAGATCGCGGATTCAGCTCATGCAGCGTCAAGCCAGCGAGGTAAGTTATTTTACCCTTTATGGGACTCTTTTTGCATAGTTTGACTCTATGCGGGATCTAAAACTCCCTAACCTTTGACAGGACTGGCTAAAGACGTCCGGACAGATTAACTGTCCAGCCCCCTTGCCAGAAGATCCAGCGGACGCCCGATTGACAGGGCTGCTGGCTCTGGTACCTCACGTGGTGCCGGAGAAGAAGGCCAAGAAGGAGGCCACGGGAACTCGAAGGAGCTCCTGGCGCCAGGTGCTGTCGGACTCACTGCCCGACAACTCTGAGGCGGAATCCTCCTCTGAGGAAGAGGAGGAGGAAAAAGAAGCCTCTCCCCTAGCGGGGAGAGAGAAGAAAAGGAAGGCCGCCCCAACTGGGGAGGCCGGAGGGTCCAAGAAGGGAAGGACCCTTCCTCCGGACTTCTCCACCAACGCCGCCCCAACTTCAATTTTCAAATGATGAGGAGAAACACCACCAAAATTAATGAGGTACTCCGGAAGAATGAAAAGCGAAGAGGTTGAGCCAACAATGAAAATGATTCGAACTTGATCTTGGAAAAGATCTGACTGATGGTATCCATTCTTATGTCAAACTTGAAAAGAATTTGGAATAGCTCCGGGGAAATTAAAAGAGTCGGGTAAGATCCTGGGAAAGACCTGTGGGTTAGGGCCCACTAAAAGAAAACACCATTGGAAAGGAATGTTGAACAGATAGATGATGCACCGGAAGAACTGAAATATTTGACTGAGGTGACAACCTCGAATTAATTCAAACACAGACGAATCTCCTGAGATGTCTTCAGCACTCCGGAAGGATAAACTGGCGAGAGGCGAACGAGCAAAGGGAAATATTTAAGCTGAGGGAAAAAATAAGATCGACAACAAAAAACTTGAATTGAATCCACCGGAAAAGAAAGAGATGAAGAATGACGAACGAGATGAGAATTCACCGGTTGAGATAATTTACGGAAGACTGAAGAGACTCCGTACGAATGAAATTGATGGTCGAAAGAAACTCGAACTCCGGGAATAATAGGGTGGGAGGGCGGGAAAACAAAGACAACTTGGAAGGGGAAACCGACGAATATCTTGAAGAGAAAACACCGGTTGAAATCATTGAGGAAAGAAAGCAAAGACTTCACACGAGTAGAATGGATACTCGATTACGGACTCCGGTTCCGAGAAGAAGAACAGGGAGGGCGGGTGGGAAAAACAAGGACAACTTCGGACAAGGAAAAACAACGAGGTCGGAGGGAGAACTGAGGATTCAACTCAAAGATGAAGAGGCTCGAGTCAACTTGACGAGAAATGCACCGGATGCAAAGAGCTGAGAGCCAACGATTGGAAAACCAACTGCGTGATCCTAAAGAAAATTTGAAGGGGAAGAGGAGTAATTCAAAACACCTACGTCAAGATTCCTCACCAGAGAGACGAAGGGGCAGAGGAGTAAAAAGAATTCCTACTCTCCGATATAACTAGACTCCAAAAACAGTTTTCTTCTAGACTCAACAACGGCCAAGCTACACGATCAATCAAGGGGGCTCCTAAGGTCGTTCGAGGCTCTGATACCAACTTGTCACGCCCAATATGCGACCCTATCCAAAAGGAACTCGAAGGTCCCACCAAGGGTAGACCCGCATATTGAAACGCTTTTGCAAGGTGGATATCATTACATCAACATTACATAATAGATGGGGATACATACATAAGGCACAAATGCCACAAGAATACATCAACATCATATACAAGATCAACATCCGACTACGGATGAAACATAAACAAGCTCAAACGACATCCACCCTGCTAGCCCAGGCTGCCGACCGAACCTATCCCCGATCAAGAAGAAGCGTAAGAAGAACTCCAACACAAGCAAACATCGCCTCACGCCATGATCATCGCAAACCTGTACCTGCAATCGGTGGTGTAGTAATCAGGAGCCACGAGGACTCAGCAATCCCATTACCTTGGGTATCAAAACTAGCAAAGCTTAATGGGAAAGGAAGGGATAAAGTGGTGAGGCTGCAGCAGCGGCTAAGCATATATGGTGGCTAACCAACGTAAATGAGAGCGAGAAAAGAAACAAAGGAACGGTCGTCAACTAGTAATGATCAAGAAGTGATCCTGAACTCCTACTTACGTCAGACATAACCCAGAAACCGTGTTCTCCTCTCGATCAACCCCGAAAAGAGACACTCACGGTTACGCACACGGTTGGTGTATTTTAGAAGAGTTTGCTTAAAGTTTACTACAACCGATATTAACAAATTCCATCTGCCACATAACCGCGGGCACGGCTCTTGAAAGTTTATACCTGCAGGGTGTCCCAACTTAGCCCATGATAAGCTCTCGCGATCAACGAAGGATATTCCTTCTCCCGGGAAGACCCGATCAGTCTCGAATCCGGCTACAAGACATTTCGACAAAGAATAAAACAAGACCAGCAAAGCCGCCCTATCGCCGACAATCCCGATAGGAGCTGCACATATCTCGTTCTCGTGGCAACACCGGATAAGCGAAGCGTCTGAGAACCGACGTAACCCATGTTGCCAAGGGATGGTCCCATACGGTGCTCTAGTTTGGACCAACACTTAGACAAGCATTGGCCCGGGGCTGAATAAAGATGACCCTTGGGTTAATTACTCCCAAGGAAATATAGGTGGTGGTGAGGCAAATGGAAAACCAAGGTTGGGCCTTCTTTGGAGGAGTCTTATTCAAAGCGAACTGTCAAGGGGTCCCATAAATCACCCGACCGCGTTAGGGACGCAAAATCCGGGAACATAATACCGATATGACGGAAACTAGGCGGCAAGAGTGGAACAAAACACCAGGCATAAGGCCGAGCCTTCCACCCTTTACCAAGTATATAGATGCATTAATTAAATAAGATATATTGTGATATCCCAACAAGTAAACATGTTCCAACAAGGAACAATATCTCCATGTTCCAACAAGGAACAAACTTCATCTTCACCGCAACTAACAACGCTATAAGAGGGGCTGAGCAAAGCGGTAACATAGCCAAACAATGGTTTGCTAGGAAGGGTGCAAAAGGTTAGAGGTCGACATGGCAATTTGGAGGCTTGAGCAACAAGTGGTAGGTAAGGCAGCATAGCGATAGAACGAAACAACTAGCATAGCAATGATAGTAGTGAGATCCAGGGTAGCGGTCATCTTGCCTGAAATCCGCTAGCAAGAAGAACGAGTCCATGAAGAAGACGAACGGATGAAGCCAACCAAGCGTGAGACGAACGAATCCTCACGATCGCAACGAAACAGAACTAACAAGAAGAAGCACACAACATAGTAAACACACCACACATGAACAAGACATGATGCACAACAAGCATGATGCATGACAAAGCTACATGAAGATACTCATGGCAAGAGATGATGCAAACAAGAGCAACACATCAAAGCAAGTTTAAATGAGGCCGAAACAACATAGAACAATTCCGGTAAGTCCTCATATGCAAATTTCGAAATTGGTCCAGATCTGAATAAACCTTATGTTCAAGTTTTTAAACAGCAAGTTAAGATGCACCACGATGATCTACACGAAATTCTAGTCAAGTTACATATAAAGTTCATTTAATTCGGAGCTACGGCCTAGAAGATATGAGCAAAACAAGTTAAGCATGGCATTGATGCAAAATGCATACAAACATGAAGCAATCACCTCAAAACAAGTATGCAACATGATAATATGAAACTACATGCAAAATCAAGCAAGTTTCATATAGAGCACACTCAAAACGGAGCAACGGTTCAACACATACACCCTATACAAGTTATAGCAACAATCTGTCCAAAACAGCAACTAGGCATATTGCAAGCATCAAAACAACATGCTACAGAATCTCAACATGATAACAAAAGGCATGGACATGATGTACAGGTAAAGCATTACAAAACATGAACACTGAGCTATCTCCAGAAATCACTAGAACATGCTCAAAAGGACATGGCAAGATTGCAAATAATAACAGTTTCAGACTTAGCAGAAAATAACATCAGGTTGCAATGTTTAGAGCTATCAACCAACATGTTACAGGAACTTAACATGGCAAAAAAGGCATGGCATGAATCTAATAATTGCATAGAACAAAAGTCCCTTCTCGACCATAAGCCAAAAGGATCGGAAAATCTGATGGCACCCATGTAAACATGGCAAGTTATATTACAGATTCATACATGGCAGGAACAACGATAAGTAGGCATGTTGGTGAGCTTGAACCACTCACCACAGAGAAATACATGGCATGGCAAGGCAACTCACAGTAAGAAGACATGGCATAGAAGCTATACATGGCAAGAACAACATCATAGCATACACGGGTCAACTACAACAACCTTGGCAAAATTGAATAACATGTAAACAACCTACCAGGAAATATCTGTAGATTCGGGACTTAGTGGATTTCGGAGGGGGGGGGGAAGAAGTCAACCGAGGGCACGGACGACGAGGACGCCGGGATCTCGCCGGAGATGTGGCCGGAGATGGAGGGAGAGGTCACCGGAGTCCTCGGGAAGGCGCGGGGAGGCGGCCCCGGACCGGATCCGGCCGGCGACGGCGACGAGGAGGTCCGCGGCGAGGGAGGCGCGGGCGCTGCGCGGCGAAGCTCGCGGAGCTCATGGTCGGGCGAGGTGCGGCAGCTCCGACGGGCCGAGAAGGCGCCGGGCAGGAGGCTAGGCGCTGGGCGCGGGCGCGGCGGCGGCGGGGATGGACCCCATGGGGCAATCTGCGGCTCAGCGGGACGGGCGGCGCTTGGTTCGCCGGGCGGCGGCGGCGCTGGCGGGCGGACACGTCCGTCGTGCTGGATTTTGTCCGTGGCGGGAGGAAGAAGGCTAGGGTTTGTACCGCGATTTTCGGGAGGGAGCACATATTTATAGATAGAGGGAGCTAGGAGAGTCCAAATGAGGTGCGGTTTTTGCCACGCGATCGTGATCGAACGACCGAGAGCATGGAGGGAGTTAGATGGGTTTTGGGCCACTTTGGAGGGTGTTGGGCTGCAACACAAAACAGGCTTTGCGGTTACCCGTTAACCGTTGGAGTATCAAACGACCTCCAAATGATCCGAAACTTGACAGGCGGTCTACCGGTGCTATACCAAGGCCGCTTGACAAACCTTGGTCCATTCCGAGAACGTTTAACACCCGCACACGAAAACAGGTAAAAGGGGGCGCCGGGAGACATAGGAGTGCCGGATTGCAAAACGGACAACGGGGAAAATGCTCGGATGCATGAGACGAACATGTATGCAAATGCGATGCACATGACAACATGATATGAAATGCAGATGATGACATGGCAAAGTGCAACACGCAAGCAAATGACATGGCAACGGCGAATAATAACCGCGACACCGGCGCGATCGAATCCGGGCGTTATAACGCGTATCTAGCCCATTTGAGCAATCGAGCTAGTGTCTCTAGCATTCGCACAGCAAGTGCATTTTCCGTGGTTGCACATCTTCGAGCTCACCCTTGGTTGTGCGGATCCCATTTATCTTCCGTGTGTGTGTTCCTCGTGTTATCTTTGGAGGTTGATCTATTTGTCTTGCTTGCCATTTGTGAATCTTCTCAACTTTATCAACATCTTGACTAACATTTGCTTGAATTATTTGTGCCTTTCCTAACCAAGCTCCTCCATAGACCATTTACTTGTAGGTGTGAGAAACAATTCCCGGTACCAATTCCCCTATTGTAACATCACGTGGGATCATACTTGTTGCATCCACAATCTTCGGAAAAGGTAACTTTGGTTTTGTTCTCCCATTTTCCTACTCACCACCACTTTCATATGATGGATAGGCCAAGTACCTCTACCAACCCACTCTTCATCGAGCAAGACGACGACATGTCATCATTCATCACCAAGAGCCACCTCTTTGGTGCACAACGAGCGCTACATCAAGAGCAACAAGCAATGAACGACCGCATCGACAACCTCGCCACCGACTTGTGACTCTCCGAGCAACGTACACGGGACTACTTCGACAACAAGCTCGACGCTCACAAGCAAGAGAACGATGCAAGAATGGACGACATCCGCGCTTTTTTGGTCAACCGGCCTCCTTCAACTCCTTCCTACTCAAGACGGAGCCACTCAAGTCTACACTACGACGACACCATCTCCGGCTCAAGTACACCATCATCGAACACTCTTCGTCGAGCCGCGCGTCAAGACCGTCATGCATCTCGCAATCCGCTACACGTCAAGCACTCACAAGAGCAAGTCAATGAGCAAGTCCCTCGTCCTCACTCAAACCAAGACGCTTTTGCTCAAGCTCAAGAATGACAACGTCTTCGCCGCCAAGAGGAAGAAAGAGCGCGTCTACACCAAGAAGAACAAGACGCCGAGGCTCAACGTCTTCAACAACAACAACGAGAAGCGCAAGCTCTTGAGGCGGAACATGCCCTCAAAGAATCAAGTCGAGCCATCGCCAACATCAATCACGAACTGCGCAATCAAGAGGAAGCCCTTCGAGATGAAATCCACGAGAGGAACTACCAACCCCATGTGCAACGTCAAGTTCCTCAAGCTCCTCCACAAGCTCGTCAAGCTCCACATCAACCTCAAGTTCAACAAGAGCAAGTTGATAATGGACTTCCTCCACGCCAAGAGCGACATCTCGAGGAACGAGCATTTGACGATCTTCCCCCATGGCAAGAGCGACATCACAACCGCTACTTCGACGAAGAACTCCGCTACAGCAAGCTAAAGTTCACCATGCCCAAGTTCAATGGAAGCAATGACCCCGAAGAGTACCTCTCATGGGCATTGAAGGTTGACAAAATCTTCCGCTTGCACAACTACGATGAAGAGAAGAAGATCGCAATGGCCTCACTTGAGTTCCAAGACTACGTTCTCATTTGGTGGGAACAAGTGATTGAGCAACGACGTACAAGAGGTGAACCACCAATCACAACTTGGACGGCAATGAAGGAGGTCATGAGAGCTTGTTTCGTGCCTACACACTACAATCGTGATCTCTTCAAGAAGTTGCAACTTCTCAAACAAGGCACGAAGACGGTGGAAGAATACTACCAAGAAATGGAGATTGCCATGATTCGAGCCAATGTCAAAGAAGACGATGAGCAAACAATGGCACGCTTCTTAAATGGCCTCAACCATCCAATCAAGCGGATTGCCGACTTCCAACCATACTCAAACCTTCTCGATCTAGTTCATCAAGCGACCAAGGCCGAGCGACAAGTCCAAGATGACTTCCAATATGCCAAGTACTCGTCCAAGACCTACGGCTCCTCTTATCAAGCTCCCGCGACTCCTCCAACATCTACATCAACCAAACCTTCTACAAGCAACTTCAAGCCGCATGCTTCGTAATCTACTCCGACCGATGAGACCGCCAAGACAAGCTCCTTCAAGTGTTTCACTTGCGGCGGCCGAGGCCACAAGTCCTATGAATGCACCAACAAGCGCACCATGATCCTCAACGACGATGGCACCTACGACTCCATGAGTGATGAGGAGATGGAAGCTCTTGAGCAAGTGGCCATGCACCGGCAAGTGAACGAGGATGAAGATGATAGAGTCTTTTGTGATGAGGATTCGAGCCCCGCTCTCGTTGTCTCCAAGGTCTTGACTCTTCATCATCAACAACAAGAAGACCAACCATGCCACATCTTCCACACAAAGGTCGGCATCAATGGAAGGTCCGTCAAGGTCATCATCGATGGAGGTAGTTGGCACAACTTGGCAAGTGAAGAACTATGCTCCAAGCTCCAATTGGTCAAGAGGAAGCATCCGCCCCCCCTACAAGGTTCAATGGCTAAGTGACTCTGGCACTATACGAGTTGAGCATACGGTCCAAGTATCCTTCAAAATTGGTACATATGAGGACACTTTGGAGTGTGATGTGGTCCCAATGACCGTTTGCCACCTCCTTCTTGGTCGATGTCGGTGTCAAAACCGGCGGATCTCGGGTAGGGGGTCCCGAACTGTGCGTCTAGGCGGATGGTAACAGGAGACAAGGGACACGATGTTTTTACCCAGGTTCGGGCCCTCTCGATGGAGGTAATACCCTACTCCTGCTTGATTAATATTGATGATATGGGTAGTACAAGAGTAGATCTACCACGAGATCAGAGAGGCTAAACCCTAGAAGCTAGCCTATGGTATGATTGTTGTTCGTCCTACGGACTAAAACCCTTCGGTTTATATAGACATCGAATAGGGTTAGGGTTACATAGAGTCGGTTACAATGGTAGGAGATCTTCATATTCGTATCACCAAGCTTGCCTTCCACGCCAAGGAAAGTCCCATCCGGACACGGGACGAAGTCTTCAATCTTGTATCTTCATAGTCTAGGAGTCCAGCCAACGTTGATAGTTCGGCTATCCGGACACCCCATAATCCAGACTCCTCAAGAGCCCTCGAACCAGGCTTCAATGACGACGAGTCCGGCGCAAGATATTGTCTTCGCATTGCAAGCGGGTTCCTCCTCGAATACTTCATAGAAGGTTTTGAACACAAGGATAGTGTCCGCTCGCAAAACAAGTTCCACATACTACCGTAGAGAGAATAACTTTTGCACAGATCTGCCGACGTATTCCGCGACGTGACATCACACCACGCCAAGCCTTTATTCGAATCGTTTTTCTTGTCCCACCTCGTATGTTTAGCGAGGCGGATTCCTTGGCACGCCTTATCAAAGCGGAGATCATGCCCCTTATTCCGGTTTCTCATCAATACGGACGTGGGTAACCCATCCGCGCCATTGATTACGGCGCTTGGGAGATAAGCGAGTTTTACCAGTGGCGGGGACGATAGCCGTCCGTCCATATAAGGGGATAAGGATCCACCTTTTCACCTACGCCTTCTTCCTCCTTTGCTCATCCATTTCCGCGCACTCGAGCTCCAGCGCCCAAGTCCGCACATCCCACCTCAACCTTCTCCAACTATGTCCGGAGTGGGAGGCAGGTGGATGGCCTCCTCCGTCACGGAGGGGCACATCGTAAAGCTGCGGGAGGCCGGATACTTGTCCAGCAACATCGCGCACCGGCTACCCGATGAGGGGCAGCTCATTCAAACCCCCAGGCCCCATGAGAGGGTGGTGTTTCTCACCCACTTCCTCCGCGGACTAGGTTTTCCACTTCACCCATTTGTCCGGGGGCTCATGTTCTACTACGGCCTGGACTTCCATGATCTGGCCCCGAATTTCATCCTCAACATCTCGGCGTTCATCGTCGTGTGCGAGGCCTTCCTCTGCATCCAGTCCCACTTCGGCTTATGGCTTAAGATCTTCAATGTCAAGCCGAAGGTAGTGGGCGGCCGCCAAGCGGAGTGCGGAGGCGCCATGGTTGGCAAGATGGCCAAAGTCCTATGGCTCGAGGGCTCCTTTGTGGAGACCATAAAGGGGTGGCAATCGGGGTGGTTCTACATCACCGAGCCGCGCGACCATCAATGGGCGGCGGCCCCCGAATTCCGATCTGGCTTCCCCACACGGCTCTCATCATGGAAAGAGACGGGCCTGATGTGGGGGAATTCGGACGAGCTATCCGGACTCCAAACCTCGACAGTTGTATTCATGTATGTTAACGGTACAAAAAAATCAAGGCCATAAGAGGGAGTGACCCTCGTTTCGACATCAAACATGCATATTGTTCCCCTCTCAAAACCACGAGTATTCTCGTGATATGCTCCAATTTGTGAGAGGTATGTGTCAAAACTTTCGCCAAACAGGCCATTTTACCATGGCATCTTGGTACCATGTCATGACATTAAGCAAGGTCTCATGTATTTCTGATCATCTTTGAATTTTTTTTTGAATTTAAAAGCCATGGTTCTCAATGTTTGTGCCCAAGCCGTGACAACAATATGTTTAAAAATTCCTTCAAATTTACTACACAGGGCATAAACTTGCACACAAGAACAAAAATACGATTTTCCACCCCATGATGGTATGTTGTTGCATGTACATGTAGTTCAGATTTGAATTACATCCATTAAATGACTAGAAACTCACTTAATGTCTTAAAATGGTCAAATGAACCCTGAAAATTTCCAAATTTTAACATGAAAGTTATATTCGTGCATGTTAACGGTAGAAAGAAAAATTTCAAGGCCATAAGAGGTAGCGACTGTTGGTTCATCATCAAACATGGATTATTTTGACTATCGGAACCACGAGTCTTCTCGTGAGATACTCCAATTTGTGAGAGGTATGTGTCAAAACTTTCGTCAAATAGGCCAATTCTTTACCATGACATCTTGGTACCATGTCATGACATCAAACAAGGTTTCATGTATTCCTAATCATTTTCGAATTTTTTGGAATTTAAAAGCCATGGTTCTCAATGTTTATGTCCAAGTCATGACACCAATATGTTAAAAATTCCTTCTAATTTAACACAGAGGCATAAACTTGCACACAAGGACACAAATACGATTTTCCAACCCATGATGGTATGATGTTGCATTTACATGTAGTTCAAATTTGAATTACGGCCATTAAATGGCTAGAAACTAACTCAATGTATTTAAAAGGTTAAATGAACCCTGGAAAATTCCAAATTTTAACATGGTAGTTGTATTCGTGCTTGTTAACGGTACAAATATATTTCATACAATTTAAACACTATTCGTTACCACTGTACCTCAAGTTTGTCTTTCAAAGCTAATACAAAAAATCAACTACACCACACACAGTTGATTATAGGAACCGTTTGCGATGAAAAATCCGAGGGTTATTTATATCTTCCTTCATAAGCTTCATCGTCTTTAACTAGCTCAAGTGTTGTTTGATGACCCATAAGTATAGGGGATCAATCGTAGTCCTTTCGATAAGTAAGAGTGTCGAACCCAACGAGGAGCAGAAGGAAATGATAAGCGGTTTTCAGCAAGGTTTTCTCGACAAGTACTCAAGGTAGCGGTAACAGATAGTTTTGTAGCAAGGTAATTCGTAACTAGTAACAATAGTAACCAAGGTGCAGCAAGGTGACCCAATCCTTTTTATAGAAAAGGACAAGCCGAAATGCTCTCTTATAGCAATCCAAGCATTCTCGAGGATACTTGGGAATTGTCGTCTAGTCGCTTTCAGCATGTTTAGTTAGTTCATGTTTCCTACTTCGATAATTTGATTTGTGGGTGGATGATACGTCTCCAACGTATCTATAATTTATGAAGTATTCATGTCATGTTTACAATAGTTTTATATGGTTTTGGTGCGCTTTTTATATAACTTTTATATGATTTTCATGGACTAACATATAGACGTAGTGTCCAGTCCAGTTATTGTTTATGCTTGTTTTCGGTTTTCTAGAAAAATCCATACCAAATGAAGTCCAAATGCAGCAAAACTTTTTGATGATTTTTTGGAACAAAAGAGACCCCCGAAGATTCATGGGAGAACCAGAAGAGCCACGAGGCTCCCACAAGCCAGCAGTGCACGCCCAGGGGGTGGCCGTAGCTTGGTGGCTTGTGGGCCCATCTTAGCTTCTTTTCATGTGATTCCAATTCCAAAAATTCTTATAAATAGGGAAACCCATGGAAATAACCCTAGAACTCCGACTCCGCCACCGCAATCCTCTGAACCAAGGATAAACCATCTGGAGCCCTGTTCCGGCACCCTGCCAGAGGGGGAAATTATCACTGGAGGCCATCTTCATCATCCCGGCGGCCACCATGACATGGAGGGAGTAATTCACCCTCGGGGCTGAGGGTATGTACCATTAGCTATGTGTTTGATCTCCTCTCTCTCTCTCTCTCTCTCTCTCTCTCTCTCTCTCGTGTTCTTGATTTGGCATGATCTTGATGTACCACGAGCTTTGTTAATATAGTTGGATCATATGGTGTTTCTCCCTCTCTATCTTGTTGTGATGAATTGAGTTTTTACCTTTGAGGTTTCACTATTATCGGATTGAATACTTTTTGGATTTGAGAAAAGTTAATGTAAGTCTTGCATGTGGATACCTGTGGTGACAATGGAGTGTTCTGTTAATTTTGATATATGTTTTGGCAATCAACTCAGGGATTCACGTGATGACATTGGGGTAATCTAGGCATCAAGGTTGATGCATGTTTTTCATCCTTCTTTCTCGGATAGAAACCTTGGGGCACTCTTTGAAGTTCTTTGTGTTGGATTGAATATTATAATCTGAAGTTGTTTGATGCATATCGAATAATCAATGCACGTATACTTGTGGTGACATTGGAGTATCTAGGTGTCATTAGAGTTGGTTGAGTTGAATCATATGTTGTTATTTCAGTATGAACTCTAGGACTGTTTGTGACACTTACAGGAATGGCTCAATAGATTGACCGGAAAAGATAACTTTGAGGTGGTTTCGTACCCTGTAACAATTTCATCTTATGTTCTCCGCTAGATAAGAAATTTGGAGGGATTCTTTGTCGCACGTTGAGGGATTGCTATATGATTCAATTATGTTAGCACTGTTGAGTGAAAGCACTAGTGAAGGTATGAACCCTAGGCCTTGTCTTCAAGCATTGCAATACTGTTGTGCTTCATTTTATCACTTGCTACCTTGCTGTTTTTAATTGTCATATTACAAAAGCCTATATCCACTATCCATACTACACTTGTATCACCATCTCCTCGCCGAACTAGTACACCTATACAATTTACCATTGTATTGGGTGTGTTGGGGACACAAGAGATTTCTTGTATTTGATTGCAGGATTTTTTGAGAGAGACCATCTTCATCCTACGCCTCCCATGGATTGACATATCTTAGGGCATCCAATTGAGGGAAATTTGCTACTATCCTACAAAATTCTCCGCTTGGAGGCCCAACACGAGTTGATATGTTTCCAAGGTATCTATAATTTTTTATTGTTCCATGCTATTATAGTATCAATCTTGGATGTTTTATTTGCAATTATATATCATTTTTTGGGGACTAACCTATTAACCTAGTGCCCAGTGCCAGTTGCAATTTTTTTTTGCCTATTTTTGGTCGTTCAGGAAATCAATATGAAATAGAGTCCAAATGGAGAAAAAATTTGATTAATTTTTTCTAGACCAAAAGAGACCCTGGAAGGTTCGGGAGAAGTCGTGAGGAACCACAAGGGAGCGACAAGCTTGGGAGGCGTGCCCCGGGGGGCTGGCTTGTGGGCCCCTCATGGCACCTCTTGACTTAATTCCACCTCTATAAATTATCAAATATTCCCCTCACATCAGAGAGCCACCCGAAATACTTTTTTGGTCGCCGCAAGTTTCTGTTCCCATGAGATCCCATCTGGAGGCCTTCTCTGGTACTCTGCCGGAGGGGGGATTGATAATGGAGGGGCTCTACATCACCTTTGCTGCCCTTTAGATGATGTGTGAGTAGTTTACCACAGACCAACGGGTCCATAGCTAGTAGCTAGATGGCTTCTTCTCTCTCTGTGATCTTCAATACAATGTTCTCCTCGATGTTCTTGGAGATCTATTCGATGTAATGACTTTTTAGGGTGTGTTAGTTGGGACCCAATGAATTGTGAGTTTATGATCAGATTTATCCATGAATATTATTTGATTGTTATAGCTTTGTATTTCTCTCCTATCTATTGATTTGGTTTGGCCAACTAGATTGATTTTTCTTGCAATGGGAGAGGAGCTTTGTGATGGGTTCGATCTTGCGATGCTCAATCCTAGTGACACAAGGGGAATGACACGTATTTGTATCATTGCCATCAAGGATAAAAAGATGGGGTTTATTCATGTGTGAGTTTACTTTGTTTACATCATGTCATCTTGCTTAAGGCGTTACTCTGTTATCTATGAACTTAATACTCTAGATGCATGTTGGATAGCGGTCGATGTGAGGAGTAATATTAGTAGATGCAGAATCGTTTCGGTCTACTTGTCTCGGACGTGATGCCTATATACATGAACATTGCCTTGGATATCGTCATGATTATTTGCTTTTCTATCAATTGCCCAACGGTAATTTGTTTACCCACCGTATGCTATTTTCAAGAGAGAAGCCTCTAGTGAAAACTATGGCCCCCAGGTCTACTTTTTATCATATATTGAAATAAAAAATACCTTCCTGTAATTTACTTTCTTTATTTTTTTAATTATCTATCTATCACCATACAATTTAATATTGCAAGTAACCGCCGAGGGATTGACGAGCCCTTGTTCATGTTGGGTGCAAGGATTTGTTATTTTTTGTGTAGGTATTGCTAATAAGGTGTTGCGTGGTTGTCCTACTGGATTGATAACCTTGATTCTTAACTAAGGAAAATAATTATCTCTATTGTACTGCATCATCCCCTCCTATTCGAGGAAATCCCAACGGATCTCACAAGTAGCATGACTCTACAAGAATAAGTTGTGTAGTAGACATCAAGCTCTTTTTGGCGTCATTGCCGGGGAGGTGAGTGCCTGAAGGTATATCTTTAGATCTTGCAATTTAATCTTTTGATTTCTTGTTTTATCACTAGTTTGTTTTATAAAAGAAAACTAATAAAACTGGAATTGAGGTTGCCTCATATACTTCATCTTTATAATGTCTTTCGTGAAAATGATGGATCGGAAAATTTTGGCAAAGTGCTAGAAGAAGAATTCAATGAAATGTTTGGCATGAAATCTTTGAATGTTGAGAATGATCGCAATCTTGCTAGTATGAATTCTTTGAATATCCATGATGTTAATGATATGCAAAGCCATAAGCTTGTGGATGCTATGTTTGATAAAGATGATATTTTTTAGTCCCCCGAGTTTTGATGAGCAAATTTATTACAATGATTGCATGCCTCTTATTTATGATGATTACAATGATGAAAGTGGGTTTGGAAGAGTGTCAACTTTGGATAATAATGATCCCACTATTTTTTAGGGTGTTGAATCTTATTGTAATAATGATGAAAGTGGATTTGGAGAGGCCATGACTTTATTAAATGACGATTCCACTATTTTGGAAGAGGTTTCAATTGATTATGACAACAAAGTTGCTATCTATGATGATTATGGTGATGACATGTATGCTATAAAGAATAATGATAACCATGAAACTTGTCATCATGATTTTAATGTTCAATTTGATTATGCCAATCAAGTATCTCATGATATTTATTTTGTTGAGTTTGCTCCCACTACTATTGATGAGAATAAATTTGCATATGTGGAGAGAAATAAAACTTCTATATATACTTATGAATCATGAAAAAATGCTTTATGTGATAGCTATATTGTTGAATTCAATATGCTAATTAAAATTATTATGAGAGAGGAACATAGCTTTACATATCTCAATAATACTAAGTTTCCTCTCTATGTGTTGAAAATTTCGAAGACATGCTTTTTTTGCCTTCCTATGATAGTTGATTTTTGCTCATAAATTGTTTTCTCATAAAATCCCTATGCATAGGAAGTGGGTTAGGCTTAAATATGCTTGCCATGTATTTCATGATGCTCCCGTTATGTTTCAACTCTTTCCTTTTATGTGAGCATCATTGAAATCACCATGCCTAGCTAAAAATGCACTAAAGAAAAGAGCTTGTTGGCGGACAACCCAATATCTACCCCAACTGTTGTAATCATTTTTATAGATTTTGTTTTATGTGAGCTTTTTGTGAGTTCACATGATTAAGCTACTGTAGTAATCATTTTTATAGATTTCGTTTCAATAAAGTGCCAAGTAAAGCCTTTGGAATAGTGTGGATGATAGTTGACTTGATTTTTTTGCAAAAATATAAACTTCTACGCCCAGTAACAGAATTAAAAAAAACACTGGAGTGTTGCAAAATTCTGAATTTTTTACACATGATTGATATACAAATTGCCTATGTTTTCCTGAGTTTTCAGAATTTTTGAATTCACAAAAGTATGATCATTTTGCAAATCATTACAGACTGTCCTATTTTTGACAGATTTTGCTTTTGGTGCATAGTTTGCTTATTTTATAGTTCCTATGGCTTATATTGTTCAATATAAATTGTAGGGTACAGTAGGAATTATGTGAGAACAATTTCAAATATTGTCTTGACAGTACCAAAGATAATGATTTGTTATTTATCATACTAACCTATCTCATAAAGTTCCGTTAAGTTTTGTGTGATTGAAGTTTTCAAGTTTTTGTGAGATATCGATATGAGTAGAATAAGGAGTGGCAAGACCCTAAGCTTGGGGATGACCAAGGCATCCCAAGGTAATATTCAAGGAAGACCAAGTGTACAAGCTTGGGGATGCCTCGGAAGGCATCCCCTCTTTTGTCTTCAACATTATCGATAACCTCACTTGGAGCTATATTTTTATTTGTCACATGTTATGAGCTTTGCTTGGAGCCTCATTTTCTTTTATTAGGATTTGCTTGCTGTTATTGAGAAGAATGTTTTGTATCTTTTATTTCAATAAAAGTGTCAAGTATAGCCTTTACCATGCTTATTTTGCAAGTCTATGAGTTGATGTTTAAAAATAGAAAGTTTTCTATCATTGTCAGAATTCGTCAGAAAAGTCAGAACATCCTTTAGAGAATTTTATACAGTGTGGTAATTTTATACAAAACTTCCTTTTTAGAAAAGTCAGAATGTCCTTTACATGCATATTTTTACACAGTAAGCTATAACAAATTTTATACAGTGTGGTAATTTTTCAGAATTTTTGGAGTTAAAGAAGTATGAATCTTCTTGCATCCTTTACAGACTGCCCTGTTTAGACAGATTGCTATTATGTTTGCATATGTTTGCTTATTTAATGATTCTATTTGAGGATAGGAGTGTTAAATATGCAAAGGCATTTTTTTATGCAATATCATATAATAATTAGCGATTTGCTATAGTAGAGAATGATAAGGGTTTGCATTGATTTATACTAACTTATCTTACGAGTTCTTGTTGAGTTTTGTGTGGATGAAGTTTTTGAAATTTAGGGAAACCGTGATATGAGAGGAATTAATGACACAAAAGAGCTCAAGATTGGGGATGCCCAAGGAATCCCAAGATAATGTTCCAAGAAGTCTCAAGCATCTAAGCTTGGGGATGCCCCAGTAGGCATCTGATACGTCTCCAACATATCTATAATTTTTTTATTGTTCCATGCTGTTATATTATCATTGTTGGATGTTTTACAATCATTTTATAGTAAGTTTATATCATTTTTTGGGACTAACCTATTGACATAGTGCCCCATGCCAGTTGCTGTTTTTGCATGTTTTTTACATCGTAGGAAATCAATACCAAACAGAGTCCAAACGCAGCGAAACTTTGTATGGATTTTTTTGGACCAGAAGACATCCAGTGGGCCAAAAGTACAAAAGAGGGAGCCCGAGGTGAGCACAAGACACCAGGGCGCGCCTGGAGGCCCAGGCGCGCCCTGGTGGGTTGTGCCCACCTCGGTGGCCTCCCGCACTACCTCTTTTCTCTATAAATACCCCAATATTCCAGAAATCCTAGGGGAGTCAACGAAAACTAATTCCAGCCGCCGCAAGTTCCAGAACCACCAGATCCAATCTAGACACCATCACAGAGGGGTTCATCATGTCTATTGGTGCCTCTTCGATGATGCGTGCGTAGTCTTTTGTAGACCTACGGGTCCGTAGTTACTAGGTGGCTTCCTCTCTCTCTTTTGATTCTCAATACAATGGTATCTTGGAGATATATTTGATGTAACTCTTTTTGCGGTGTGTTTGTTGGGATCGGATGAACTTTGAGTTTATGATCAGATCTATCTTTTTATCCATGAAAGTTATTTGAGTCTTCTTTGATCTCTTATATGCATGATTGCTTATAGCCTCGTATTTCTTCTCCGGTATTTCGATTTTGTTTGGCCAACTTGATCTATTTATCTTGAAGTGGGAAGAGGTACTTTGTGATGGGTTCGATCTTACGGTGCTTGATCGCACTGACAGAAGGGGAACCGATACGTATGTATCGTTGCTATTGAGGATAACAAGATGGGGTCTATTTCTACATAAATAGATCTTGTCTACATCATGTCATCGTTCTTATTGCATTACTCCGTTTCTCCATGAACTTAATACACTAGATGCATTTTGGATAGTGGTCGATGTGTGGAGTAATAGTAGTAGATGCAGGCACGAGTAGGTCTACTAATCTTGGAGGTGATGCCTATATAATGATCATTGCCTGGATAACGTCATGATTATTTGAAGTTCTATCAATTGCCCAACGGTAGTTTGTTTACCCACCGTTTGCTATTTTACTCGAGAGAAGCCACTAGTTAAATCTTCGGCCCCCGGGTCTTCTTTAATATATTTGCCTTCGCGATCTATTTTTATTTGCTTTTATTTTCAGATCTATTAAACCAAAAATACAAAAATACATTGCTGCACTTTATTTTAATTTACTTTTATTCGAGATCTATTTATCCAATCTATCATATTTTTATCACGTCTACTTGCCAATTTCTGGTGCCGTTACCCGAAAGGGATTGACAACCCCTTTAATACGTCAGGTTGTGAGTATTTGCTATTTGTGTGTAGGTGTCATTCACGTAGTGTTGCGTGGTTCTCCTACTGGTTCGATAACCTTGGTCTCATCACTGAGGAAAATACCTACTATTGTTGTGATGCATCATCCCTTCCTCTTTGGGGAAGTACCGACGTAGTTCAAGCAAGCATCAAAAAGAATTTCTGTCGCCGTTGTCTGGGAGACATCATCAACATCTACCAGGTTCTTAATCATAAATCTCATCTCCTTGCAATTTACATTATTTTCCATTTTCCTCTCCCCCACTTCAGAAAAAATTGCCGTTTTATTCGCCCTCTTTTTCGTTCGCCTTTTTCTTGCCGGATCTGTTTTTGAGTGCAATCTTGTTGCGTAGTCACAATGACTCAAGACAACACCAAGTTGTGTGATTTATCTAATACCAACAAATATGATTTTATTAGCACTCCGATTGCTCCTCTCGCCATAAATGTTTTAAAATTTGTAAACAAATCTCGAAAAAGGGAAACTTTTTTAAAATGCCATAAAATTATCAAAAAGCACAAACAAATTTGAAAAAATGTGAACAAATTTTGAATCTGTGAGCAAATTTTCAAGAACGGGAACATGTTTTTGAATTTGTGAACATATCTTGAAAAAGATAACACTTTTTGACAATCACGAAAAAGTTTTGAAAAAATATGAAGATTTTCTGAATTTATTAACAAATTATTGAAAATTATTGAGAACATGAACATTTCTTAGAATTTGAAACTTTTTTTTGAATTGTGAACAATATTCGACAACCACAATTTTTTTAATGAAGTTCCAAACATTGTATTCAAATTAGCGAACATTTTTCAAAAATTAAGAACATAATTTGTAAATAGGAGCAAGTTTTCGAATTCCAAACAATTTCGTAGTTTGCAAACAGTTTCTGGAAAATAAACTAAACTTGAAAACGGAAAAAGGAAAGGAAAACCAAAAAAGGAAAGAAAAACTATAATCGGGAGAAAAAAGCGTTACAAAACCGGAAAGAACAAACTAGTTTAATGGGCCAGCTCAGTCGCTTCTCTAGTGCGCCTGCCTGTGCGATACAGCGACAATTTGCCGCAATGCATGGCAAATAGGGATTTTCCGTTTGGTCGACTCAACCAGCTACGTCTTAATAAGAACCAGGAACAACTAGTTGACGAGCGCTTCTTCGGGAGCCTCACAACGGTCAGAGCCACTTGGCGCACGCTCTTAGCCGTTCGCCACATGTCGCGCTCTGGGCGCCCCCTCCGGATTTTTTTTCTTTTATTTTTTCGCACGTGTTTTTGGCTTTTTAAACTTGGGGGGGGGGGGGGGGTCGACATTTCGATTTTCCACCGGTCTTCCTTAACTTTTGGATAAAAAAATTCAAAAAAATTCGCGAAAAAACGTGTTTCCTTTTTTTTCTTTCGCGAGAGTCACGGTCGTGCCTCTCGGAAACGTAAAAATAACACGTTTTCTGTTTTTTTTTTCTTTCGTGAGTCACGTTTTTACTTCCACGAGAGGCACGGTTGTGCTTTTGCGAGAGTCACGGCCGTGCCTCTTAAAAATAAAAAATATATTTTTTCTTTTTTTTCTTTCGGGAGAGTCACATGTTTGCTTCCGCGAGAGGCAGGGTTGTGCTTTCGCGAGAGTCATGTCCGTGCCTCTCGGAAACGAAAAAAACGCGTTTTTTTCCTTCCGCGAGAGGCACAGTTGTGATTACGTGAGAGGCACGGGCGTGCCTCTTTCAGAAAGGGAAAAACCCGTGCTCCTGGGTCGTTTTTTTTGTCCGGTTTTTTCGTGAAAAAATAAGTTCGTCAAAACATATCAACATGGGATTAAAGATCTCGGTGCGGGGAATTCAATGGTGAAAGCGGTTCGAGATTTGGACACACAGTTTAAGAGATAAAGGTTTTTAATAAACGGATCTACGGAAAAAAGGAAAACTCCTAGGTTGCAATAAGTGGCGCACATGTAGCGTGCCACTTGTCGCAATGTGGGAAGATTGGAGTGATGTTTGCAACGAATACTTCTTTATTAGTGATTTCGATAAGAACCACTATCCTGCTTGGTGTGACACCTAGTGTGCACACCTAGTGTGCACTCGTGTGACGTGTCGCTATAAAATCGGTCATCCCACGTAGCTTTCTGGTTAGTTTCTCTTTATCCCATTTTTAATTTGATTTTGTGTTGTTCTTATTTTCAACATTACGTAAATAACATTGTAAAAACCACATAAATACATATATTCCAAAACTTAAATAACTATTAGAAAATCCAAAAATATGAAAACACGTTAACACAGTGTAATTTTTATTTGTTAACTTAACATAATGTTGATATGAATCAAAAAATATGTATCACATTCTTAAAATGTACACACATTGCAGAAAAAAAGTAAGTATGTAACATTCTTAAAAATATGTTTGTGCAATTTAAAGAAAACATTTGGACTGCTCAACAAAAATGTATGTTACATTTTGAAAAAGGTTCACACGTTTCAAAAAAGGTTTATATCATGTGTAATTTTTTAGCATAGTATAAAAAATGTTGCCTATCATTGAAAAAATAGTTTGAATATGTATTTAAAAAAATGCTTAACATGTATTCGAATAAATGTTCATAAACATGTGTTTAGGAAAATGTTAATATTGTATTTTAAAATATGAAACTTGTATTAGAAAGGTTTATTATTTATACAAAAGATGTACATTATGTATGAAAATAGGCATCAAAAACATGTATTTCAAAAATGTATTTCATGTATTTAAAAATATTAAACTTTTATAGAAGATGTTCTTTATATATAAATGATGTACAATATGTATGAGAAATATAGACATGTGTTGAAAAAGGAAAGAAAAGAAAAAAATGTTGTGTAGTTCGAGATATATTTATTAGTGTGTATATTTAAAATGTTTGACATGCATTTAAAATTATGTACAAAATATTTACTTTAAAAAATATATATCGGGTATTTAAAAAATGGTCACAAGATGTTCCACATGTACAATAAAAAAATACATCAATAAAGAAACATCAGAAACCGGAAAACCTGGTGAAGAAACAAAGAAACATAGGGGTATCGAAGAAAACAACAGAACCCTGTAAAAAAAATAATGCCAAAGAAAAAACAGTTGAAAGTGGAAAATATGGTTTACAGTAATGGGTCGGTCCATCTCGGTAATGGGCCAAATGGTCACAAAACAATTGAAACTGAAAAATAAGGTATACAGTAATGGGTCGGCCTGCCAAGACTATGATCTACGGTAATGCGCCGGTCCACTCCCCTTTAGCCCAGCATCTTGACTGGCCTATATTAGAATTTCATTCGTCGCTTATAACGGCAGATTGTCGAGAGCAACTAACTAAAGAGGGCTCGTTCCGAGCCTCCCCAAGGGTCACTCGGGGATGACCTGAGAGCGCGCCACTTGGTGCGCTCTCTCCCGCTACCCAGTATCGTGCTCTGGGCGCTTCCTTCGGATTTTGTTTCTTTTTTAATTTTTCAGCACGTGTTTTTTGCTTTTTAGATGGTTTTTCCCGACTTTTCGGCTATTCGGTTTTTCACCAGTAAAAAAGAATACACAAAAAACACGTTTTTTTTTCTTTTCGCGACAGACACGGTTTTGGTTCCGCGAGAGGCACGACCGTGCCGCTGGGAAACGGGAAAAACATGTTTTCTCTTTTTTTTTCGCGAGAGGCACAACAGTGACTCTCGAAAACGGAAAAAATTTGTTTTTTATTTATTTTTTTTACCTTCCGAGAGAGGCACAGTTTTGCTTCCGCGTGAGTCATGGTTTTGTTTTCGCGAGAGCCACAGCCATGTCTCTCGAAAATGAAAAAAAAACATGTTTTTTCTTTTTTTAGCGAGAGACACGATTTTGCTTCTGCGAGTGGCACAACAGTGCCTCTCGGAAACAGCTTTCGAAAAGGAAGAAAACGTGCTCCTGGTCCGGTTTTTTGTCCAATTTTTTGTCCATTTTTTGTGAAAGAAAAGTTCATCAAAACTATCAACATGGGACCTAGTTTTGAAGATCTCAAGGCGACGAATCCAATGATGAAAATGGTTTGAGATTTGGACGCACAATTTAAGAGATAAATCGTTTTGAATAAATGAATCTACGAAAAAAAGAAAAAACTCCCATGTTGCGACAAGTAGCGCACATGCAGCGCGCCGCTTGTCGCATCCTGAGAAGGTGGAAGTGATTTTTGGAAGGAGTATTCCTCAAGTAGTGATTTCGCAGATTATTGTCATTATGCGACATACTCATGGGCCGGCGCAAATCATGATACTGATTTTCTTGGTTTTAAGAACTTCCAGATTTGTTTTCATTTTTCATGTATTTTTTTTATCATTTTTCTTTTGCTTCTCTTTTCCTTTTTAATTTGAAAATTCAAATATTGTTCCGAATTAAAAAAATATCCATGTTTTCAAAAAAATTCAAATTTATTAAGTAATGTCCAGGAATTTATTCACAATTGTTTGTTAGAATATCGTGTTTCCAAAAATGTTCCTACTTTTTCGTATATTCATATAATTTTAAAATATTTGGGGTTAAAATGCTTGCATTTTTTGGGATTTAAAAATTACCATTTTTAAAATTTGTTCACAAATTTATTACATTCTGTTTTTAAAAATATTTTTCATGTTTCTAAATAGTGTCCAAATTTTCAAAAATTCTTCATAGTTTTTGGGAAATGTTTAAAAGTTCGAAAAATGTTTAGTTTTTTGAAAATGATGCTCGCAGTTTCAAAAATTATTCAAAACTTTGAAAATATCTAGCTGCTTTAAAAAATGTACAATAAAATATAAGGTATACCTTTTCAAATAATGGTCACCGTTTTTTGAAAAGTTCCTAGAAACCATGAACCACACCAAACTAGAAAACCTAGGTTTTTTAGGTATAGGGAAAACCAGCTAAAGTGCGATCTACAGTAAACGCGAACTACAGTAACACAATGTACAATGTTGCACACTTGTCTGCCAATGGGACGACTCAGTGAGTGTCCAATAGGAGCTCTCTTCCAGGAGCTCCTATTTGGCGTCTCACGAGCCATGGAATCTCCTGGCGCACATGCGCCAACCTTGGTCGGCCGACCCATTTAGATGCTAGCGCTCGACCGCTTGACCAGTTCCCCCGGCCGCTCGATTCCATGTTGACCGGTGTTGACATCAGATTTTGGCATGGGAAAAAACATTATTAAGATGGCCTCAAATGATAAGTGTTATACATGAATAAGTTTATGGGTCAACATGAATATATTTGAAATTTGGACCATAGCCATCCGATCTCATCTCGAAGGCCGAAGTTGTGTTTGAGGTATTGAGATTTTGTATCCAGAATATTGTTCGGCCAATTACACCTTCAAGACGGCCTCATATGAAAAAATGTTCGACATGAATTGTCTTCGTCTTGTCGAATCGGTTGATTTTTTATTATAAAAATCATTCCAATCCAAATTCGTATGCAAAAGTTAGAGGCAACACTCTATGGGCCGGTCCTGAGTGAAAAAGTGACGCGAGGAACCAGACACCTACCTAGGTGGTGTCTGATGGGTCGCGTGAGTTATTCGGCCTTTTTCAGTTGAATGAAGCTTGCCAGTGTGAGAGGTTGCCGGCATGGAAAGCCTTGAAGGCGTGAAATTACCGGCCAAGTGAAAATCTTGCCAGCGTGGAAAGCTGGCCGGCGTGGAAGCTTGCGTGTAAAAGCTTGTTGGCCAAGTGGAAACTATCAGGGCCAGTCCAACAAGAAGCTAAAGATGGGATGAAAAGATTATCTAGATGGTCTCGGATGCAAAAGTGTTCTACACGGAAGTTGTTTGCATTGCCGAAGCAGTCAACTTTACTTTTGGAGTCAACATTATCTGAGGTAGTATACGGCGTGCAAGGTTCTACAAAACTCGGACAGACAAGAAAACTACATGACCGAGTCCGACTGGAAGTTAAATATGGCCCCATAGGGTATTGAAGATGGCTCGAATTGAAAAGGTTCAACATGCAAGTTGTTCGTCTCGTTGAAATGGTAAAATTTGCTATTGGGATCATCTTCATCCGAGGTCGTTTGTGGCCCGTGAGACTAAAAAACTGAACTGTTGCCTCAGACTAACCCAAATCCTAGTTTGGATAATTTTGGAAAGATTTGGACGGGATTTGGACTCCTTTTTTTGTAAAGGAAGTCCGGCCGCTTCATAAATAGATGAGTGGTGACGGTCGATTGAACAACACATAGTCGAACAATCAATCTACTTTTTACCCTACTTTTACATCCGTCCCTTGTTCTTTCTCACTTGTTCTTCATTCGTTCTTCGTGCTGAAGGGCAGTAATCCTCGAGGCTCTAGGGGAGAGCAAACCGACCTAGGGCCGCCCATAGCTGTTGTGCGTCCAGACGGGGTCCCTCCTGGGCTCCAGCTCCTGAAAAGCACCCACCGGATTGCTTGTGTACCGCGCTTCCAGACAGGTCACCTTCGACGTGAGCTGCGGTGCATCACCCTCGGCATTGGAGGTACACTGTGACGTGTTCATGTGCATACACACTATTGATGACTCTGATGGGGAAGAAAGATCAAGAATCATCATCAACCATGTCTAATCTCCCCAAGCCCTCAGAAGTTGAAGCCGATAACATCATTAAGCCCAGTCTTGATGAACTATCGGAGGAACATTGCCAAGCCTATGAAACGCACAGGAAGCAGTGTGAAGAGTCTTTTGAGGCGCTCAAGAAGAAGTGCGAGCAGGAGGATTTGCAGGCGTTCTTGCAAGTTTCAAGAAGGACCGTCAAGGTAACATCACTCCGGTTGGAAACGTCAATTTCCCTCCTCTCGTTGATGAACAAGATGAAATCACTATGAGTAAAAAAATCTCCAGAGCAAGTGACTGTGATTGAAATTCTTGTTAGTAAGGGTAACGTAATGACATATAATTATTTTATAGCAAGTGCTAATTCTCCGAAAAATATGCCTCTGTCATCTAGTGGTACTATTGGTATATCTGAAAACCCTAGTCCAACTTTACCTATTTCATCGGCACTCCTATGCAACAACAATATAATATGTGATTGGATTTTTACCCTAGTCAAACCAACCAGCTTGTGGTTGTACCTGGATATCCTAATCCTATTATGAGTGTCCCCAATTCGGCGCAACGCCTAATCACTTTGTCACACCACCCATAGGCACAAGCATGTTTGGACTTCCGCCGAATTATGGTTCGACGCCCATCCCACAAGTTGCACCACTAGCTAGTACTCAGGTTGCTCCTATGTCATTGCCACAAGTATCTTCATCTACATCGGATCCGATTTTAGCTAAATCAAGGAAGGATTTGCATAAGATGTGTTTGAGAACTTTCGGATACGAGCCGAAAGTAAAGAGTCATGTGTAACAAAAGCCTTATCCTGAGCACTTTGATGTAGTTTTGTACCGTCAAGGATACAAGGTTCCTGATTTTGTTAAATTTAGTGGAGAGGGCACAAAAACAACAATGGAGCATGTTAGTCAATATCTAGTGCAGTTGGGTGAAGCGGGTTCCATAGAAGAATTAAAAGTGTGTTTGTTTCCATTATCTTTAATTGGCACCGCATTTTCATGGTTTGCTGCTTTACCGCATGGTTCAATTCTCTTATGGTCGCAATTAGAGCAAAAGTTTCATGATCACTTTTTAGCGGCGATAATGAGCTTAAATTGTCACATCTGACATCGGTTAGGCAAAAACATGATGAATCGGTCATCGATTATGTTAAGAGATTTAGAGATATAGAAAATCAATGTTATAACATAGTGATAACTGAAAGAGAATTGGCGGTTCTTGTTCTTAATGGTTTGAAAACTCACATTGAAGAGTATCTAGTAAGTTATGAGCTTTTAAGTATTAACTAGGTCTTACAAAAAGCTTTTGCTCAAGAGAGTCAAAATAAAGAGGTTCCTAAGTCTACAACTGATCGGCCTAGAATGCATATGGTTGAGTATGGTGATGATAATTCAGACGACGAGGTTGATCTTTATACTACTGAATTTGTTTGGTCCTCGAAGGCCAAACCTTATACATATAATGCTCTTAAGCCAATTCACAAGAATCACGATGATGAGATGAAGTTTACTTTTGATATATCTAAGTGTGATAAAAGTTTTGATGCTCTCTTGCAAGATAAGATGATTAGAATATCACACGCCATACACCGTTTGAGGAGCTGAAACGGCATGGTTATTGCAAGTACCATAATTCATTTTATCATGCTACTACCGACTGCAATGTTTTTTGACGACAGATACAATCGGCAATTAATGACGGACGATTGAATTTTTCTAAGATGTAAGTTGATAAACAACCCTTCCCGGTATACACTATGGACTTGGAAGGGAGAACAATTTAATTCGACCTAACATAGCTGAATCTGCTAATAAAATAGTGTTGTTATTGGTGAACCCAGGAAAGGTGAGAAGGGCAACAAAGTCTTGGGAAGAGAGGTGATACGTCTACAACGTATCTACTTTTCCTAACTTTTCCTCTTGTTTTGAACTCTAATTTGCATGATTTGAATGAAACTAACCCCGGACTGACGCTGTTTCACCAGAATTACCATGGTGTTGTTTTTGTGCAGAAATAAAAGTTTTCGGAATGGAACGAAACTTTGCGCGGAATTTTTATATAATAAATAAGAATTTCTGGAGCCAAGACCTGCTGGAGAGGGGCACCTAGGTGGGCACAACCCACCAGGGCGCGCCCCCTCTCCTGGCGCGCCCAGGTTGGTTGTCCCCATCTGGTGGCTCCGCAGACCCTGAAATCGACACTATAAAATCCTACTTTTCCAGAAAAAAAATCAAGGAGAAAAAATTATCACGATTCTTGAGATGGAGGTGCCGTCACCTCATGTTCTTCGTCGGGAGGCCAGATTTGGAGTCCGTTCGGGGCTCCGGAGAGGGGGATCTTCGTTCTTCATCATCACCAACCCTTCTCCATCGCCAATTCCATGATGCTCCCCACCAGGAGTGAGTAATTCCTTCGTAGGCTCGCTGGTCGGTGAGGAGTTGGATGAGATTCATCATGTAATCGAGTTATTTTTGTTAGGTTTTGATCCCTAGTATCCACTATGTTCTTAGATTGATTTTGCTATGACTTTGCTATGCTTAATGCTTGTCACTTTGGGCCCGGGTGCCATGAACTCAGATCTGAACCGTTTATGTTATCATCATTATATCCATGTTTTAGATCCGATCTTGCAAGTTATAGTCACCTACTACGTGTTATGATCCGGCAACCCCGGAGTGACAATAGTCGGGACCACTCCCGGTGATGATCGTAGTTTGAGGAGTTCATGTATTCACTATGTGTTAATGCTTTGTTCCGATTGTCTATTAAAAGGAGGCCTTAATATCCCTTAGTTTCTAATATGGACCCCGCTGCCACGGGAGGGTAGGACAAAAGATGTCATGCAAGTTCTTTCCATAAGCACGTATGACTATTTACGGAATACATGCCTACATTATATTGACGAGCTGGAGCTAGTGCCATATCACCCTAGGTTATAACTGTCCCATGATGAATATCATCCAGCAAGTCACCGATCCAATGCCTACGAATTTATCTTATATTGTTTTTGCTAAGTTACTACTGCTATCATCACTATTACACTTGCTACAAAATTACTGCTACCACTGTTACCGTTACAATTGCTGTTGTCACCACTATCAAAACTATCATATTACTTTGCTACTGATTACTTGCTGCAGATAATTAATCTCCAGGTGTGGTTGAATTGACAACTCAACTGCTAATACCTTCAAATATTCTTTGGCTCCCTTGTGTCGAATCTATAAATTTGGGTTGAACACTCTACCCTCGAAAACTGTTGCGATCACCTATACTTGTGGGTTATCAAGAAGTTGTGCTTGATAAGCAACCCGATGGCAAAGAGGTATTGAAGATCACAATCTAAAATCCTGCACTCGCGGGGCAACCGCAAGTACAAGGGGATACTCATGCTAAATTTTTCAAGCCCAAGAATTCGGAAGTTGGCAAGTGGAAAAGGAGTGAAGCTAAGCACAAGTGAATCAAGCCAACTTCTGATATGTTGTTATCCAAATATGCCAATCAAGTTGCTGATTCTAGATCTAATCGGCCATCACATTTGAGGCATTCAGGATCACCTCCGAAGCAAGAATTTCGACAATATGCAAGGCTATGGGTCATGGGCACCAACGCTATGGATGTTTCCACCTCCCTATGCGCCATATTACATGGGAGACTGTCACATCCCTAGTTCTGGTATGACCTAGACTAGCTAGTCATGTGTGCATCATGTTTAAATTTCAATGAATTTGAAATGGGGACATATGAAAGCCTCAGAAATCATTTCTGAAAATGACCAAGATAAAAATTGCTTCAAATAGGTCCAAGAAAATGTTCATGTTCTCCCTGAAAATATTGGTCAGAGGTAAAATTCAAACCAATATTTTTAGGAGCTCATAAATATTTATTTTGGGCATTTGGAGTTAATGTAGTAAATATTTGCATCGGATTTATATTTGTTATATATTTAATATAAGTCCAATAATTCTGTAAACTTGTGTGGGGCTCTGGAATAGCTCAACTAGCCCACACAATATTTATCAGAAGCAATAAATTTGATTTAGTTTGAAAACTAAATCAAAAACAAATTATAGAAAATAGAAAACAACAGAAAAAAGGAAACAGGAGCTCTCCTGAGCAGCCCACCCACCTGGCCCAGGAGAGAAGCCGGCCCAGCCCACTTACCTCATCGCTCGTCGTCTTCCTCCTGCCAGTAGGCAGGAGCGAACACACGCCACAACCCAGGATCCTCCACCTCCTGCTTGCTACCGGAGGCCGCTCCTTCGTCCTAATCCGCGTCAGGGACGACGAGGCCCCCCTCTCACTTTCCCCTCACTCTGCTTTCTCCCTCGCCTCTAGCCCTCCTCTCGCGTCAGTGAGAGCTTCCGCCGGCCGTCGTGCCTCGCCCGCGTGGCCACCGATGATAAATAGCGCGCCACCGTGCTCCCGAGATCGTTCGTATCACGCCGCACCTCCTCATCGCACCAAGAAAGGCCAGAGACCCTCCAGCGTCGCCAGTTATCTTCCTCGCCGCCTCGGCCACCGGACGCCATCGTCGAATTCGCCGCCGCAGAGGCCTCCCCGAGTCCAATGAGACTGCCAACGACCCTGCTGTGAGCTCCACTCCGCTTCCCTCCTCCGCTTTGCTCGCTCCGTGCCGTAGTACCCTCGCCCACATGCCCGAGCACCGCCGTCCGCCATGGCCGCTTAGCTTTCTTGACCCGAGCCCTCCGCCAACCCGTGGCACCAACGCGCTTCGTGGCCCGTGGATGCCACCTAGCCCATTAGATCCTCCCTAGCGCCTCGCAGCCTGCGCCCGCATCTAGCCGAGCTCTGGCCACCGCCATGGTTGCCGTGGCCATCGTCTCCGGCCACCCCGCAGTCTCCCGCGTGATCCCCTGGATGCGCGGGAGGATGGGCATCCTCCGTGCCTCCAGTAGCCCACCGGCCGACCTATGACGCCGTCCCGAGCAACTCCAGCGATCCTCCGCCGTCGGGTTTGGTCGCCAGCGTTCAACTCCGGCGTGCTGACGTGGCAATGTCATTAGTGGCTAATGACCCACTAACAAACCCCCTGGTTCGCTGACATGCGGGCCCTACTACCTAACTAACCAGCTAACAAAAATAGTTTAAGTTTAATCTAAACACAGTGGCCCCACGCGTCGGCGTTGACCTTGCTGACGTGGCACGACCGACCCACCGTCTGCGACATCGATGACTTTGGCCATCGACCAAAGGATCCCACTGGTCAGGTTTGACTTGGACCGTGCCCCGTTAGCCTGCTGACATCATGATGATGTCAGGCTGACGCAGTAATCCTTTTCTGGAATTTAAATAAATCTTAAATGATTTGTTTAATTCAGAAAATATCCAAAACTTTCAAAAATCATAGAAATTAATCTATAGCTCCAAATGAAATAAATTATATATGAAAAATGATCAGAAAAATCCAAGGAATCTGAATATGGCATTTTCATGCATGTTTGAACAAATTAACCTCAATGTTTAGTCCAAAACATGATAATGCACTATTTGAATTCATAGTTTGAATTTGAATTTGAACCTTGAGTTCAAATCAACCCAAACCTTTCTGTTACTAGTTGCATTAGCTCAAATCACAACATATTGTCATGTCATGATCATGCATCATATTGTGCATTGCATTGATTGTGCTCTTCCGTGTTGCCGGAAATTGTCCCCTCTCGGTAGACGCAGCTCCGACGATGTGATCGTTGACACTGATGAAGACTCAATGTTTTTCTTCAGAAGTGCCAGGCAAGCAAAACCCCTTGTTCATTCCGATACAATCCCACTCTCTCGCTCCTGCTCTCTTTTACTGCATTAGGACAACATCGATTCAACTGTTACATGCTGCGGTAGTTGAACCCCTTTCCTCTGCATGACATGTCATTGCCACAGTAAATAGATGAAACCCACTAGCATGAGTAGGAGTTGTTTGAGCCCTGATGTGCCTACTCATTCATGCTTGTTTGTCATGCCTGCTATTGCTTAGGGTTGTGTCAGGTCTGATTCATCGGGGACGAATTGGAAAGTTGTGAACATGTCCTACTGTTGAGAGCTATGTGTGTGAACACGATTTGGTAAAGGTAGCGGTGAGAGGCCATGTAGGAGTACATGGTGCATTGTCTCATTGCAGCCGTCCTCAGGAACTGAGTTCTGTGTTTGTGATCCATGAACAGTTACTACCACGCATTGGAATGCTTAAGTGCCCCTCTCGACTTATTAACCAACCTGATCTCTGTCCAGGAGTTGCAACTAGTTTCTGGTGTTTGTAGGTAGTGTTAGTATTCTACCAAGTGGCACCCAGTACAGGTGGGCTTGGGACAGACTAGGCACCGTGGCCGGATATACCAAGCGTCGCCCGTTTGGTGGGCTTGGAACCCTATACACATCATTTGGGGCCGTGAGCGACACCCCGGCCGGATCTCCTTGCGGATGGAACCCGAATAGGCGATAAACTTGGATTAGAGACTTGTGTGGTTAGTCAGGTCGTGGCCGACTCCCTCGCCAGGCTTCCGCTTGAAGGTTGCCGAGATACACGACGTGTACATGGTGGTAAGTGACGAGAGCGTGTGTGAAGAAGTACACACCTGCAGGGTTAGCATCATCTATTCAAATAGCCGTGTCCGCGGAAAAGGACTCCTGGGATGCCTGTACAGTTCATAGACAAGTGAAAGTGGATACTCTAAAACTCACAAGATAAGCGTGAGTGCTATGGATGGCGTTCTCGTAGGTAGACGGGAGCAGATCCATAATGGTGTATTGACATGGTGAATATGTGGACTCATGTGCGCCACCTCAAAAGAGTTACTTGCAGTCATAGTTTAGGATAGCCACCGAGTCAAAGCTGGCTTGCTGCAGTTAAGCTCCACCACCCCTTTTGATACTGATGCATATGTAGATAGCTCTGATGTAAGTCTTGCTGGGTACATTTGTACTCACGTTTGCCTGTTTTATGTTTTGCAGAGAGACGTCAGTCTCGCTAGTAGTTCCATGTGGACTTCGACATTTAGCTTGATACCTCAGCTACGATCTTGTGCCCTCGGCAGGATCTGGTAGATAGTCATGCTTCTCAGCCTTTTTCATTTGTAGATGTCTGTACTTAGACATGTTATGCTTCCGCATGTGCTTTGACTTGTATGCTCTGAATGTTGGGTCATGAGACCCATGTTTGTAATATCTCGCTCCTCGGAGCCTAATGAATAAATACTTGAGTCGTAGAGTTATGCTGTGATGCCATGTTGTATTTACACATATCGAGCATACTGTGTGTATGATTGAAATGCTTGGTATGTGTGGGATCTGACAACCTAGTTGTTTATCCTTGGTAGCCTCTCTTATGGGGAAATGTAGTCTTGTGCATCCATGAGCCATAGTTGTCCGCTATAGCCCGTTCACCGAGTCCTGCTAGCCCAAAGACTACTGCTCCGGAACACTTGATCTGGCGGCATGTGATTCACTTCGCTCTGTGTTCATCCCTTTGGGGAAATGTCACGCTGTGACATCCGAGTCCTGCTTAACCTGCTACAGCCCGGTTCACCGAGTCCTCATAGCCCAGTGCTACAGCCCAGATTCACACGCTGTCAATCGACATGCTCGATGTTGATTCATGTATGCTGTCCCCGTAAGTTAGTGCCACTTTGGGTTCACGACTAGTCATGTCGGCCCGGTTCTCTGTCATATGGATGCTAGCGACACTATCATATACGTGAGCCAAAAGGCGCTAAACGGTCCCGCCCATGGTAAGGCGACACCGTGGGAATACCGTGCGTGATGCCGCAAAGTGATATGAGGTGTTACCGCTAGATCGATGTGACTTGGAATTAGGGTCCCGACAGCTTTGGTATCGAGCTTGATCGCTGTAGGGATTACCAAGCCAAACCGGTCAAGTCGTGTCTAGAAATGCTTTAGTTATATAAGGGAATTGATTGTGGAAGGGAACGTAAGGCTCTTTTTTACTCCTTTACCTTATGCCCTTCTGATCTGAGTCAACCTCTTCTTTTCTACGGGGATTAAGAACTAGGCCTTCTCATCTATCTATCAGGATGACGTGTTACTAATCCATAGACTTATAGGATAGATGGATTCAAGGCCCGGTTCAGTTTCTAGTACTTCCGTATGTTGACAGTTGATCTCGGAACCTTGTTATTGTGATGTTAAGTGGTTATGCCACCATTTTGCAGAATGTCTCCAATCGTTTTGAGCATTTACAGCCGTTATGCTGTCCGAGTCATCCCAGGTTTCTAAATAGTCTGATGCATTTGAAAATCCCTTCTTTCCGTTCCTGATGTTCCTTTGGGCCAGTTTAACCGCACTAATCGATGAGTTGAGGTACTCTATTGCCTCGACATATATGTTGGAGCTATTATTATGACCCTAGGTGTCTTAGGGAGTCACCTAGTAATCTAGCAATGTTTTGTATTCCCAGTGTGATGATTCTGGCCATCATTCTCGAAAGCATCCCGTGATGTTATTAGTTAGTAGGTATTCTATTCGTGGGTTCTTGAACCCGAGATTCACTCTACTCATTCATGTTGATAGTGTTTGCTAGTTCCTTTAGGATATTAGTAACCTTTGAGTTAGTCCTCAAGGTCTGTGGTATTTCCTTCTTCCAAACCATGAACTGCTTATGGCAGAAGTTCTTTTGAACCAAAAGATCACAACCGGAGTGCTCTTGATGAGTTCTCTGTTATAGTTGTGACTCTTCCAATCCTACCCTTCTGCATGGGTTATCCGGAAGAAATGTTGAGCTTTGCTCGACATACTAATCTATGCATCCACAAATCAAATAATCATATGTTCTCTGAGTTGTCCCCCTTCAGTTATATTCCGAGCTTCATCTATCAATTGATAGTCAAGATTATGTGTGCGATCGTGTTCATCGATGCCTATTATTCTTGCGGTCCGTCAAGCCATCCTATTCCAGAATGACTAGGAGAAACAAACTACAGAACCTCATCCATATCTAGGATTGGGTCAAAGCAATTGTATTCCGCATATCAAAATGCCAATCTAGCTTTTGCTCTGCTCTACCTTGGAGTGTTACCATCTTTATGTCAAGAGTGTCATGAGAATTGCACCACCTCTTATGAATTCTTGATGCAGTAATACTTCTTGCCATCATTGTTCATTCCTCGGTTTCGTGTTATTGTAACCGGAATGCCGACAAGTGTACTGTGATGTGCGAAATCAATACTCCTAGCAACTCTGTTGCTTGGTAGTTAATGGACAATACTCTCATTCTTAGCGTGCTGGTTATTGAATCATCATCCTAAGATTGATCGTGCTACCTAGTCCATATTTCCGGGTGCACTCGTCGACCAATGAGTTAGGATTGTGATAATCCCTCGCTCCTTGATCATATCGTCTTGCCCTGAAAAGCAAGATTGTTCTCGAGCTTAATAACATATCGGTGGTTCGTGATTTTCTGAATATCTTCTCGGAAGTATTACCAGGTTGTTCCCTGATCTATATGTTGAGTTCGTGATCATGTTGGTTTTTTTTCTAAACCATCCATTCTCCAAGAATCTGTGTTGGATACCCCGAGCTAGTTGGTTAAGCTAAACAACAACTTGGAGAGTTGGAAGATGAGAGCTTGTCCGACTTAGTTCATCACTAAGTGATATCCTTGAGTGTGTGTGTGTGTGTGTGTGCTGAAGAAAGATGATATCTTCATCGACTGATCCCTGTGATCAGCTGTTGAATCTATTGTCTTGTCCAAACCTTGATTTGAGTGTGGGCTATCGTCAAATCGAGTTAGAACCAACGATATTCGTAATGTTGTCTTACTCGTGGTTGATTCCTCGAGCATACACCATTACATCTTTTGGTCTGACCAATACTATCACATTGTTCACATAATGGTGGAAGTCCAGTGATATGGAAATTCCGATGAGTTGTTGTTGAGCCCATCAGCAGCATCTTGTCTCCCCCATGATTCATGTTAAACATTAGGCTAGTGTTGGAAACTTTGTAAACAATGCCTTCATGTTCCGTTCATGAAGCATATGTTTGGATGAAAGTTGCGACTTCCTCTAAGTTCACGTGCAATCGATGCAAGTTGCCGTCGTGAATTCGAGGGAGCTTGTTTTTGCTTCCTTTGGAATCATCCCAAGTCAGTCATGCATACGTGCGAAGTATTCTATGGTTTGGTAGATTAATTACCTCCACTACATATGTATTCCCTAGCACACCAAGCCACCGATTCATTTGTTCAAGGAGAAGAAGTTCCTTTCTAAGAGCTAATCCGGACTTGTGTAAGGACTTCGATATCCTCGATGATGGTTCCTCACCTGAACTTTGGTAGTGTCTTATTGTAAGACTACTCTGTGGTCATGCTTGTCTTGGACAACATGTTCACATGTGTATAGCAGAACCAACTCATGTTTTGGAGCTTGCTATCGTAGTTCATCTCCCGAGAGTCTTGCAAAGTTATCTCATCGATTTGTGTTGCAATCCTTCCTTTCAGACATGATGAGTCTGGAATATCCTGACACCAACCAGATCTGAATCTCAGGCAGATATGTGATACGTCTCCAATGTATCTATAATTTTGATTGCTCCATGCTATATTATCTACTGTTTTGGACCATATTGGGATTTATTTTCCACTTTTATATTACTTTTGGGACTAACCTATTAACCGGAGGCCCAGCCCAGAATTGCTATTTTTTTTGCCTATTTCAGTATTTCAAAGAAACGGAATATCAAACGGAGTCCAAACGGAATGAAACCTTCGGGAACGTGATTTTCTCAACAAATATGATCCAAGAGACTTGGACCCTCCGTCAAGAAAGAAGGGAGGCGGCCACGAGGGTGGAGGGCGCCCTCCCCCCCTAAGGCGCGCCCCCTGCCTCGTGGGCCCCCCTTTGCTCCACCGACGTACTCCTTCCTCCTGTATATACCTCACGCACCCCAAACGATCGACACGGAGCCAAAACCTAATTCCACCGCCGCAACCTTCTCAGATCCACGAGATCCCATCTTGGGGCCTGTTTGAGTTCACGGGAAGGGGAATCCACCATGGAGGGCTTCTACATCAACATCATAGCCTCTCCGATGAAGTGTGAGTAGTTTACCTCAGACCTTCGGGTCCATAGTTAGTAGCTAGATGGCTTCTTCTCTCTTTTTGGATCTCAATACAATGTTCTCCCCCTCTCTCGTGGAGATCTATTCAATGTAATCTTCTTTTTGCGGTGTGTTTGTTGAGACCGATGAATTGTGGGTTTATGATCAAGATTATCTATGAACAATATTTGAATCTTCTCTGAATTCTTTTATGTATGATTGGTTATCTTTGCAAGTCTCTTCGAATTATCAGTTTGGTTTGGCCTACTAGATTGGTTTTTCTTGCAATGGGAGAAGTGCTTAGCTTTGGGTTCAATCTTGCGTGTCCTTTCCCAAGGATGAGGGGCAGCAAGGCACGATTCTATTGCTGCCATCGAGGATAACAAGATGGGGTTTTATCATATTGCATGAATTTATCCTCTAGATCATGTCATCTTGCTTAAGGCGTTACTCTGTTTTCTTGAACTTAATACTCTAGATGCATGCTGGATAGCGGTCGATGAGTGGAGTAATAGTAGTAGATGCAGGCAGGAGTCGGTCTACTTGTCTCGGACGTGATGCCTATATACATGATCATACCTAGATATTCTCATAACTATGCTCAATTCTGTCAATTGCTCAACAGTAATTTGTTCACCCACCGTAGAATACTTATGCTCTTGAGAGAAGCCACTAGTGAAATCTATGGTCCCCGGGTCTACTCTCATCATATCAATCTCCTATCACTTTATAGTTGCTTTGCTTTTTTACTTTGCCTTTTATTTTACGTTGCATCTTTATACCAAAAATACCAAAAATATTATCTATCATCTCTATCAGATCTCACTCTCGTAAGTGACCGTGAAGGGACTGAAAACCCCTAATCGCGTTGGTTGCGTTGAGCTATTTGTTTTGTGTAGGTACGAGGGACTTGCGTGTATCCTCCTACTGGATTGATACCTTGGTTCTCAAAAACTGAGGGAAATACTTACTCTACTCTGCCGCATCACCCTTTCCTCTTCAAGGAAATCCAACGCAGTGCTCAAGAGGTAGCAATATGATGGTTGGAACATTTCCCAAGAACTATAATATTGGTCTCTGTAACCGGTAAAGTGGATGTCGTGGACAACACACCCAGCCGGAAGACCTATTATTGTAGTATCTTGATTGAGAAAGTTGGCCACCTCCCCATAAGGATTCCGTAGGATTTACTTCCGTAGTTATTCCTTATGGATTCTTGAGCTCCCGAAGTCCGACCTGTTACTTGATGTTCTAGATACCAAACCATTCCATTGAATGGTTACGCTAGCACATCAGGGAGAACATTAGAAGCGGAGTGCTAAATGTCTCTCGGTCGATCATCCAGATTTCGTTCCCTTGGCCTCGCTAAGGTGAAATCTGAGAAAGTGTTGTCTTCCTTTGCACCTGCGTTGTCCATCACTATTCATCATGGTAGTAAGATGTGTTGCTGGGATCCTCGGCACGGATGTTGGTAAAACCTTGATGACTATGGAAATGCTCAAGTTCTTGATAGCACACTCAGTCACTAGGTTATATCCTCGGTATCAATTGGAATGTGCCTCCCGTTTGCCGAGTTGTTCTATAACCATAGTTTCCTTTCCGAACTGAGTATGCCATTTCCCCGAACCCCTTCAAACAATCATCGTGAATAGCTCGATCTTTGAGATGATCCATCCCTGTAGAGTTATCTCGCTCTTCTGTCCTTGTGTTGGGCGAAGATCTCGAAAGCAAGGATGTCAAGTTCAAGATGATGCAATGATCAATATCTTCGATGAGGACAGTTGGATCATGAAGTTTGTGAGATTAATTAGTGTCCCCTCTGTCTTCTTACCTCACGTCTTGAATCTCGGGACGAGATTCTTGTTTAGTGGGGGTGAGTTGTCACATCCCTAGTTCTGGTATGACCTAGACTAGCTAGTCATGTGTGCATCATGTTTAAATTTCAAAGAATTTGAAATAGGACGTGAAAGCCTCAGAAATCATATCCGAAGATGACCAAGATAAAAATTGCTTCAAATAGGTCCAAGAAAATGTTCATGTTCTCCCTGAAAATATTGGTCAGAGGTAAAATTCAAACCAATATTTTTACGAGCTCATAAATATTTATTTTGGGCATTTGGAATTAATGTAGTAAATATTTGCATTGGATTTATATTTTCTATATATTTAATATAAGTCCAATAATTCTGTAAACTTGTGTGGGGCTCTGGAATAGCTCAACTAGCCCACACAATATTTATCAGAAGCAATAAATTTGATTTAGTTTGAAAACTAAATCAAAAACAAATTACAGAAAATAGAAAACAACAGAAACAAAAAGGAAACAGGAGCTCACCTGAGCAGCCCACCCACATGGCCCAGGAGAGAAGCCGGCCCAGCCCACTTACCTCCTCGCTCGTCGTCTTCCTCCTGCCAGTAGGCAGGAGCGAACACATGCGCGCACCCGCGGAGCCCTCCACCTCCTGCTTCGCGCTGGAGGCCGCTCCTTCATCCTAATACGCGTCTGGGGACGCGCGAGGCCCGCCCTCTCACTTTCCCCTCACTCTCTGCTTTCTCCCTCGCCCTCTAGCCCCTCCTCTGAGTGTCAGCGAGAGCTTCCGCCGGCTGTCGTGCCTCGCCCGCGTGGCCACCGACGACAAACGACACGCCACCATGCTCCCGAGATCGTCTGTATCGCGTTGCACCTCCTCATCGCACCAAGAAAGGCCGGAGGCCCTCCAGCGTCGCCAGTCATCTTCCTCGCCGTCTCGGCCACCGGACGTCGTCGTCGAATTCGCCGCCGCAGAGGCCTCCCCGAGTCCAATGAGACCGCCAACGACCCCGCTGTGAGCTCCACTCAGTATCCCCTCCTTCGTTTTGCTCGTTCCCATGCCGTAGTACCCTCGCCCACATGCCCGAGCACCGCCATCCGCCATGGCCGCCTAGCTTTCTTGACCCGAGCCCCTCCGCTCGAACCCGTGGCACCAGCGTGCTTCTGGTGGCCCGTGGATGCCATCTAGCCCATTAGATCCTCCCCTAGCACACTGCAGCCCCGCGCCCGCATCTAGCCGAGCTCCGGCCACCGCCATGGTTGCCGTGGCCCTCGTCTCCGGCCACCCCGCAGCCTCCCGCATGATCCCCTGTATGCGCGTGAGGATGAGCGTTCCTCTGGTGCCTCCAGCGCGTCGAGCCGACCCTTGTATCGCCGTCCCGAGCAACTCCGGCGATCCTCCGCTGTCGGGTTTGGTCGCCGGCGTTCAACTCCGGCGTGCTGACGTGGCAATGTCATTACTGGCTAATGACTCACTAACTAACCCCCTGGCTCACTGACATGCGGGCCCTACTGCCTAACTAACCAGCTAACAAAAATAGTTTAAGTTTAATCTAAACACAAGGGCCCCACGCGTCGGCGTTGACCTTGCTGACGTGGCCGTTGACCGGACCCACCGTCTGCGGACATCGATGACCCGGGTCATCGACGGGTGGATCCCATCGTCGGGTTTGACTGGACCGTGCCCGCTGACCTGCTGATGTCATGATGATGTCAGGCTGACGCAGTAATCCTTTTCTGGAATTTAAATAAATCTTAAATGATTTGTTTAATTCAGAAAATATCCAAAATTTTCAAAAATCATAGAAATTAATCTATAGCTCCAAATGAAATAAATTATATATGAAAAATGATCAAAAAAATCCATGGAATCTGAATATGGCATTTTCATGCATTTTTGAACGACTTAACCTCACTGTTTAGTCCAAAACATGATAATGCACTATTTGAATTCATATTTTGAATTTGAATTTGAACCTTGAGTTCAAATCAACCCAAACCTTTCTGTTACTAGTTGCATTAGCTCAAATCACAACATATTGTCATGTCATGATCATGCATCATATTGTGCATTGCATTGATTGTGCTCTTCCTTGTTGCCGGAAATTTTCCCCTCTCGGTAGACGCTGCTCCGACGCTGTGATCGTTGACACTGATGAAGACTCAATGTTATCTTCAGAAGTGCCAGGCAAGCAAAACCCCCTTGTTCATTCCGATACAATCCCACTCTCTCGCTCCTGCTCTCTTTTACTGCATTAGGACAACATCGATTCAACTGTTACATGCTGCGGTAGTTGAACAGTAAATAGATGAAACCCACTAGCATGAGTAGGGGTTGTTTGAGCCCTGATGTGCCTATTCGCTCATGCTTGTTTGTCATGCCTGCTATTGCTTAGAGTTGTGTCAAGTCTAATACATAGGGGACGAATTGGAAAGTTGTGAACATGTCCTACTGTTGAGAGCTAAGTGTGTGAACATGATTTGGTAAAGGTAGCGGTGAGAGGCCATGTAGGAGTACATTGTGGGTTGTCTCATTGCAGCCGTCCTCAGGAACTGAGTTCTGTGTTTGTGATCCATGAACAATTACTACCACGCATTGGAATGCTTAAGTGCCCCTCTCGACTTATTAACCAACCTGATCTCTGTCCAGGAGTTGCAACTAGTTTATGGTGTTTGTAGGTAGTGTTAGTAGTCTACCAAGTGGCACCCGGTACAGGTGGGCTTGGGACAGACTAGGCACGTGGCCGGGCATACCAAGCGCCACCCGTTTGGTGGGCTTGGAACCCTGTACACATCGTTTGGGGCCGTGAGCGACACCCCGGCCGGATCTCCTTGCGGATGGAACCCGAATAGGCGATAAACCTGGACTAGAGACTTGTGTGGTTAGTCAGGTCGTGGCCGACTCCCTTGCCAGGCTTCCACTTGAAGGTTGCCGAGATACACGACGTGTACATGGTGGTAAGTGGCGAGAGCGTGTGTGAAGAAGTACACCCCTGCAGGGTTAACATCATCTATTCGAATAGCCGTGTCCGCGGAAAAGGACTTCTGGGTTGCTTGTACAATTCATAGACAAGTGAAAGTGGATACTCTAAAACTCGCAAGATAAGCGTGAGTGCTATGGATTGCGTTCTCGTAGGTAGACGGGAGCGGATCCATAGTGGTGTATTGACATGGTGAATATGTGGCCTCGTGTGCGCCACCTCAAAAGAGTTACTTGCAGTCGTAGTTTAGGATAGCCACCGAGTCAAAGCTGGCTTGCTGCAGTTAAGCTCCACCACCCCTTTTGATACTGATGCATATGTAGATAGCTCTGATGTAAGTCTTGCTGGGTACATTTGTACTCACGTTTGCCTATTTTATGTTTTGCAGAGAGACGTCAGTCTTGCTAGTAGTTCCAGGTGGACTTCGATGTTTAGCTTGATACCTCAGCTACGATCTTGTGCCCTCGGCAGGATCTGGTAGATAGTCAGGCTTCTCAGTCTTTTTCATTTGTAGATGTCTGTACTCAGACATGTTAAGCTTCCGCATGTGCTGTGACTTGTATGCTCTGAATGTTGGGTCATGAGACCCATGTTTGTAATATCTCGCTCCTCGGAGCGTAATGAATAAATACTTGAGTCGTAGAGTTATGCTGTGATGCCATGTTGTATTTACACATATCGAGCATATTGTGTGTATGATTGAAATGCTTGGTATGTGTGGGATCTGACAACCTAGTTGTTTATCCTTGGTAGCCTCTCTTATGGGAAAATGTAGTCTTGTGCTTCCACGAGCCATAGTATTCCGCTACAGCCTGGTTCACCGGAGTCCTGCTAGCCCAGCACTACTGCTCCGGAACACTTGACAGGTCGGCATGTGATTCACTTCATTCCTGTTTCTGTCCCTTCGGGGAAATGTCACGCGGTGACATCCAGAGTCCTGCCTAGCCTGCTACAGCCCGGTTCATCGGAGTCTTGTTAGCCCAGTGCTACAGCCCGGATTCGCACGCTGCTGACCGACATGCTCGATGTTGATTAATGTATGCATGTCCCCGTAAGTTAGTGCCACTTTGGGTTCACGACTAGTCATGTCGGCCCGGGTTCTCTGTCATATGGATGCTAGCGACACTATCATATACGTGAGCCAAAAGGCGCAAACGGTCCCGGGCCATGGTAAGGCGACACCCGTGGGAATACCGTGCGTGAGGCCGCAAAGTGATATGTGGTGTTACCGGCTAGATCGATGTGACTTGGAATCGGGGTCCTGACAGAGACTTCATTGGAGGTTGGGGGCAACCCCAAATGGCTCCTTATACTTTTCATATGGGGTGGGCAGCACCTAGAAGGCTTGCTTGCGAGAGGCTTTATTATCCCACACAAGGTCGTTTGTACTATAGTGCTAATTGGCCAACAATTTTTTTCCAAGCAAGGACAATAAAAGAGTGTGGCGTATTAAGTCACCTACTGCAAAAAATTTAGAATGCGACAAGCAAGAGGGGATCAAAGGGCAGATTGTTGGTAATCGCTAATTCTAATGGTGATATTGTTATTTTTCAGTAGGGTTCCATGGGTAATGATCATGAGGTTATCACAAGTAAGGCCAAACCTAGGGATCCCAAATATACTCAACCTAAGTGGTGTCCTCCCGATTTAAGTAAGACCATGAAAAGGAGAATACAACGCATGAGGAACCACGAGAAGGTAGAGCGCAAAAAAGAGAAGTAAATGGACAAATTGTTCAAGGAATTCGGTCGTGGCACCCACAAAACAAGTGTGGAGGCCTAAACAAAAAGAAACACATATGCTTCTACATCAACTACAGCAACACCTACACCACCAAAAGAGGATGATGCAGCACCTATTACATCGTCCACACCACCTGAAACATCCCCTTCAATAGAGGAAACCTCAAATCCAATACACACATTGGGAGATGAAGATGAGATGGTGGATTACGAATCTACGCCGGTTCGAGGAGGTGTGGATATTAATATGGTGTATTACTTGCCTACCGAATTCTGTTCTGTAGGTGAAGAAGGGGAGGTGGCCCAGCTGGATTTTGGTCCTAAGAACGCTATCTTCGAGAAGCCAAAAGAACCGGTGAAACACTTGAAGCCATTGTACCTCAAAGGTCATATTAACGGATCGCCGGTTACTGGGTTGCTCATTGATAGTGGTGTTGTAGTAAACCTTATGCCCTATTTGGTCTTCAAGAAGTTGGGGTTACATGATGATGCGTTCATGAAGACCAATATGGTCACTTAATGGATTTGAGGGTAAAGAAAAGACAGAGGCTAAAGGTGTGATGTGCATGGAACTCACTGTGGGAAGCAAAACTTTGGCCACCACATTCTTCATTACTGAGGTGCAAGGTAAATATAATGTTATATTAGACCGCGATTGGGTTCATGCTAACCAATGTGTGCCATCTACCATGCATCAATTATTAATACAATGGGTCAATGATGAAATAGAAGTCATTCACGCGGATAATTCGGCTTGTGTTGCTTTGGCCGATGTGTCGGTGGATTTGAATCATCCCGATGTTGCTTGCTTAACAGGATGTGACCTCTCGGAGTTTGATTTCCTTAGTGCTACAAGGAACGGGTTCATTCCCATCTCTTTAAGCCGATTGGTGGTAATCGGTTCCGAGGTATGATGTAAACAAAAATTTAAAATCAGTGGCCGATATAGAATTATAGTCCTAAGCATGTAAAATGAATTATGGAGTGTTGACATTGTCCTTAGAAAAAAGGATTGTGCAAGTTATTTTTTGGCATGCAAGGTTTGCCGAAAAACAGGGGGGCATGTGTTGACACCAGATTTTGGCATGGGAGAAAACATTGTTAAGATGGCCTCAAATGAGAAGTGCTATACATGAATAAGTTTCGTAGTGTCGACATGATCATATTTGTAGTTTTATCCATAGCCATTCGATCTCATCCCAAAGGCCGAAGTTGTGTTCGAAGTACTGAGATTTTTTATCCAGAACACTCTTCAGCCAATTTCACCTTCAACACGTCCTAATATGAGAAAATGGCCTACATGAATTGTCTTCGTCTCGTCGAATCGGTTGATTTTGATATAGAAATCATCCCAATCCAAGTTCGTATGCAAAAGTTAGAGTCAACACTCTACGGACTGGTCATGAGTGAAAAAGTGACGCGAGGGACCAAACACCTACCTAGGTGGTGTCTGATGGGTCGCGTGAGTTATTCGGCCTTTTCTGACTGAATGAAGCTTGTCGGCATAAAAATCTTGCCGGCGTGGAAAGCTTGCCGGCATGAGAAAGCTTGCCGGCATGAGAAAGCTTGCCGGCGTGAGAGCTTGCCGGTGTGAGAAAGCTTGCTAGCATAAGAGGTTGCCAGGATGGAAGTGGAAGTGGTGCATAGTAGTAGGTTCAATCTTGCGGTGTGCTCACCTCGTGACAGAAGGGGTAGAGGCATGTATTTGTATTGTCGCTACTAAGGGTAAAATGACAGGGTTCAATTATATTAGTTGTTCTTATTTTGTCTACATTATGTCATCATGCTTCAAGCATTAATCTGTTTGTTATGAACTTAATACCTATAGAGGAAAACATAGAAGCGCTCTCGAAGTGGAGTAATAGTAGTAGATGCAGAATTTTTTCGGTCTACTTGTCATGGACGTAATGCCTATGTACTGATCATGCCATGAATAACATCATAACTATGCGATTTTCTATAAATTGCCCAACAGTAATTTGTGTACCCACCGTTACTACACTCTTGAGGGAGATGCATCTAGTGAAAGCTATGGCCCCGGGTCCATTCACATCATATTATTGATCCGAAAATGGAGAAGAAAGTACTATCGCCTATTTCCCTGGAGGTGACCCTGAGTTATCGAACCCACGGGAGGAAGGCCCCTTTAAGCTAGGATCTCCAGCAAGTTTTCGTTAGAGAAACAATTTCAGCTTTTGACCGGATCAAAATCAAAGAACCTTGAGCTGAACACTTATAATAAAAGCATGTATGGGTATGAGATCTTAATGCTTACAACCATGTATTCATGTTGGAGCCAAATATGATCTTAATTTGTGCACTTGAAGTCACCCATCGAGATGTGCTTGTGACGAACCGAAGTGGAGAATGTGTCCAAATTACGTCTTGATGAGCATGCATCATGCATCAAGAGTCAGTTGTCCAACCGAAGGCCCTATCTGTCACGCAGGGTCACCTGATAATTAAGATTGCAATAATCAGACAAAAGCTTTGGGTGTTTAATGACTACACCTCTTGAATCCCCAGAGATAGGGTCCGTGTTATCGTACTAAACCTTTCTGTCACTGGTGTTTAGAATAACAATTCACGGCCTCCCTACCCTTATCCTCTCTATGGGTCACTCTCCATGATCCTTGGTACCTGCAAGGATGAAGAATGCATAGGAGACAAGAGACATCTACGGAACAATTTTATTTCACACATACGGGACGTTAATCCAAAGCCCTTTCATTGGTCCCCACAACAAATACAGAGGGTTGCATGGCTCTTACCTCAACCCATACCTTACTGAACTACTCACACATGGAGATCGGATCGCACGAAAAACACATCGTGGAGATTGATTGATTGATAATATGTCTTACAATGAATGTCGCATGCGATGCACGATTACAAGTATGATCTAGTGGAAGAGGAACTATGGTGGTGATGGCGGGTATGGAGATGGAAATGGTGGCGGCAAGGGTTGATGGAAATGGATGAGAATGACTCTGTTCTGGCTTTGCTCGCGGATGTTCTGTTGACATTTTAGCATCGACCCCTTTATAAAAGTTGTTCAGGTCAATTAGAAGCCTCGGTTTCCACGCCATACGACCGCTCATGCGAGCGGTAATGGTCGCATGAAACACCGTATTTTGCTCTGTGACTTCTGGTGTGTCTCCTCTTGATTTCTTCTATCTCCCTCTTCACTATTTTCCATGTTCACACTTGATTTCGTCCATATGTAGCTCATTTCCTGTGGAAACACGACAGAGGATTTGTGGAATCATATGCATTCACTAGTCATTAGTGGCAATATCAGAGTGAATATGTTGGTTTAAATGAAATATCTCGGTTTAAACAAAGAGTAGAGGAGTGTAAAAATATCACTCATCAAACCCCCGCGATGTGCTTCCGCCGGAGGGGAAGTGAACGACGACGACCTACGATTGGGTAAGACACCGGATGTGTACGCTGGCATCGCCTCGGTCGTGGCCTTCATGGGACCCAAGCAACGGCAGTGGCCTTCTCCTCGATGATGGTGGTGACCGCGGACGTGCTGGCCACCGTTTCGGCCATCTTCGCAAAGCTGGCTTCTTCTCCGCCGGCAGGGCGCGGTTACACGTACCTTGACGGTGGATGGTGTGGTCCCGAGCACGGGAGGAGCAGTACGACACAACATCGTCCACGACATCCATAATGCACGTGTCGCCGTGCTCCCCGCGTGCCGGCCTAGAGCAGTTCGGCACTCCTTGGCGAGCTGGCTTGGAGCGGCGAGTTGCTGAACGACGTGCCTACTGGGAGCTTCTCCATTGGCGAGCTGGCCTACAATGTCCTGTGTCGTCGATGGTGGTGGAGCAGAGTGTTGACTGGCTTGTATTCGGCGGGCTCGACAGGCCACCCAGCCGGCTTGTATGCCGGAGAACTCCTCTTCCTGCTCGCTAGATTCCATGGAGATTGTGGAGAAAATGGTGCAAGGAGGAGATGGGAGCGGAGTGTGGTGTGGTTTTAGCCTGACATCTGGCACCGTTTAAATAGCGGGCGAACGGCCTGAGCCAACAAGCGCTGTGTTTAATAACGGGCGGCTCGCGAACGGACGTGTGTCCAGAGTATGTTTCTCAATGCACGCACGGATTTAATGGGAGAAGGCAGGCAATCTATAACAGTTGAATGCGACAAGGATGCATGTTCAGTTGGGCGTGCAACCGGCGGTGTTTTCTCGGTCGGCGCGCCGCTTCAATGCCGGCAGTGCGAGGTCGCTTCCGTCGACGCCGCCTTCCTATCCGGCCAAATTGCGGCATCAATGTCAGCTAATGCATGCTCTGGACCGGGATGAATGTTGCGCGGCAAGCAGCGCGAGCGTGGGATGAAAAGCCAGAGGTGGGTGGGGTATTTTTGTGGGCCAGGGCGGTGAAATGCGGGCGCGGCAGCTGTTTGGACGCCCGCAAAGCCCCATGTTGTTCTCCGATTTGTGAAAGAAAGCACGTCTGAACCGTCTTGCGAACCGATACAAACCAGCGTTGGATAACTTCCGTGGACATATACAGACGATTTGAGAATTGATGTTGGAGATGCTCTTAGTGACAAATTAGATTTTACATACATATAGTGCACGGTGGGGCAGTGAGATTGCCCTAGTAAATCTGCATTCGGTTGCTGCTCGGTGGGTGGGTCGATCAATCGTTGTCTCGAGAAGCAGAGTGCGTGTACTTGCTTGGCCCGGTGACGTTGTAAAATTCCTTTTAAGTTCATGATTGAGACATAGTGATGGGGTAGCTTACGAGTGATAATCTATGTAATACGCTGCCATATGTGTAAAAGAGAGAGTCCTCGCAAAATAGTCTAGAAAAAGAGGGAGAAATAAAGTACACAATTTGTCTTGATGAATATTCATTCATCAATAGTGACAGCACAGTGAATGCGACGTGTGCCGTTGGGCGCCATGATGACGTCGATGGATGACCAGACTGATAAAGATGAAGCGGATCTTTTTTGTAAAGATGGATCAGCGGTTCGATGATGATGACAACTTTCAAAACGTGTGCATGTGATGTACGCTTTAGGTTGGCTGCAGTGGCGGATTCAGGATTTAAAGTTACCGGAGGCGGACTTCTAAAATAAAAAATCTAAGGCACAATATAATCAAGAAAAATAGTTGACCAAGAAAAACAGTTGGCAAGACTATGACCACAATAAATTTATCTAAGTAATTTTATTCTCAAGAAGTAGGCAAAAAATTGTAACACAAAAAATTACATAAAGTCTAACTTGGACTTCCGCTGGCTAAATCTTCCATGCGTTACCTCAAATATTTATTCTTCTAGTCCATTAGGTACCTGAAACATGTAAAAAGAATCAGATTAATCTAAATCACAACATAGTATGCCATTTGTTTAAACAAAAGATAAGGCAAATGTTTACCATTAAGTTGTAGTTATACGTGGAGGATTTGGAAGATGGCCTCTACGATCCCTTAGGCCATGAAAATGTTCGATAATCTTCTTGTCTTCAATTCCAGCAAATATATCTCGCTCATCATAGCAAACCATTATATCATTCAACCATTCATCACCTATCTTGTTTCTCAAATCTGTTTTTATTATATTCATGGCTGAGAAAGCCCTTTCAACTGATGTTGTCGCTACCGGCAATATCAATGTGAGTTTGATGAGTCGGTAAACCAATGGGAAACGCAAATACTCCTTAGTTTAAACTAACTTGACAGAGAGACTTGATAGACTATCACAACCACAAAAAACAGGTGATCTTTTCATCACATCAATGTATATGTCAAGCTGACCACTCAAAAATTGTCGTTCTTCTAGATCAAAGTCTGCCGAGTAAATGCTTGCAAGCTCAATTATCTTGTCATGGTCAAAGCTACCGAATGAGTCTCTAGGATCTAGACATGAAATGCAAATCAATAATCGGGTTGTTGTTTCACTAAAACTATTGTTCATCTCGGCTATGTTTCTATCAATCACCTCATTGAATATTTCGACCTTGTAGTGATGGAAGCAAGTAACTGACTTACGTGAACTCCTTGGATAACCCCTTGCTGAAATATTATCATTCATATTTGGCATCGGTATATCTCTCTGAACACAAAATGCAGTTACAGGCTCCAAAAGTGGCTCCCACCCTTCATCCCTCAAATGCTGCAGTAACCTTTTCACAGAGACAATCATGTTCCTTGCACTAACTGTGTTTTGGTCCTTTTGTTGCAATGCTTGCGACAAATCATTAGTCAGACCAAGCACTTTAATCATCAAGTGCAATATGAGTAAGAATTCAAAGACTTCCATTTGTTTCATCAAACCTGAAGCTTTGCCTTTGTCGTCGTCATTTTCTCCATCTAAACAAATAGCATGTAGCACTTGGATCACCGAGTCCCACATTTGATAGATACGAGCTAGAGTTCTCTCGTGTGATCCCTAACGTGTATCACCAGGTTGTGCTATAGTTGTCTCTTGATGTTTGCCCCTTCCTTTCATAATCTCCCCATTCTCCAATTGGAGTACAATCTTGTCATGATGTTTCTGTAGCAGTGCATCTTTTCTTCTACAAGATGCACTTACCGTGGTCAAAACAATATTTGTATAGCCAAAGAAATCACTAACAGAAAGAACTCCTTTCACAACAGCCACAACCAGTAGTTGAAGTTGATGGGAGAAACAATGCACATAAAATGCATGAGGATTATCATCTAGCACAAGTTTCTTTAAGCCATTAAGTTGCCCACGCATATTTGAGGCTCCATCATATCCTTGCCCTCTCATCCTAGACATGCTCAAACTATGGGTAGCAAAGACTTTATCCAAAGATCGTTTGAGAGAAGCAGATGTGTTGTCAACAACATGCTCAACACAAAGCAGCCTTTCTAAAGTCTCCCCTTGCTTATTCAAGAACCTCAAAATCACAACCATTTGCTCCTTGATTGACGCATCACGGGATTCATCAACAAGAAGTGAGAATTGACCATCCCCAAGCTCATTCATCATGACTTCAATAGTTTTTTTCTGCACAAGCTTGCACTAATTGCTTCTGAATTTCATGGTCATCTGATGATTTCCAGGAGCATTATCAAAGAGAACATCAGCTGCATCCTTACATCTCTGAGCATACCACTATAACATCTCAAGGAAATTACCCTTGTTTCTTGAATTCTTAGACTCATCGTGACCACGAAAAGCAAGACCTTGCCTAACCAGAAACCTTACAACACCAACAACAACCAACAATCGGTTCTGGTATTCAATATGTGCCTTCTCAGTTTGAGTAGTCATTGCATATGCCACACTTTGCTTCTGATTTTTAAAATCTTCACAATGCCTTCTTGAATTGTTGTGAGCACTCTTTGTTGAACCTACATGGAGCCTGAAGTTTTCAACTGCTTTCTTCCAGTTCGTATACCCAGTCTTGGTGAAGACTTCAGCCCCAAACTTTGAACTGATTGTTCGTTTCTTGAAAAGAAAACAGTGAAAACAGTAAGCAACTTTTTTGGCTACACTATACTCAGCCAATCAAACTCCTTGTGCCATATTTCTCTAAATACCCTGCCATCTTCATTGCGTTCAAAATCATGATCTTTAGGCTGACATGCACCTTTCGAGATATACGCCCTTCTCACTACATCTCTGATTTCCGGGGTAGCATACTCTTCAATTTGTTTCCGAAGGCCAGGATCGGGTTCAATGTCAGCTGGATTAAATATTTGAGGAATATCATCTTGCAAATTATTTGTATCAGTCCCTTGGCTTAATACTTCAGGAACACTAGCTTCTGAAATGGTTACATTTACTTCAGATTCACAAACTTGGGGCCCGGACTGATTTACTGGGATAACCTTGAAAAAAGATTCTATCTGCTTCAACTTCTTAGGTCTCTGTAACATCACATTTTTAATTAAGTTTCAATATTCAACTTCCAAGAATTAGGCGAACATGACAACAAATTAAACATTATAGAACAGAAGAGAAGACTAGGGGAGAGCGAAATAACCTGGTCGTTGTTGCATCTATTGGCTGCTCGCTTGTTGTTTTGAGCAGGAACCATGGCGGCGGCGGCGGCGACGGCAACTCCGCTTCCCGTGTGGACGGCATTCAGAACAGGCCGACTCACTGCAAGACGGCACTGGAGGCGGCGCCGCTTCAGGGCATGATCGCTAGGCGTGAGTTTAGGACAACGTGAAAATTAGGTTGCGTACTAATGGGCTCATCTAACTTTTAGTGGGCTTACTTGATTGGCCCATCTCCTAGCGAGCAGTTATCTTACCTGGCATCTGGCGAATCGTTTTCCTCTTCCCTCGTCATGCTCGACCAGACCTGAGACCTTCCAGCGAACCTGCTTGCCTTCCATGGTGGCCGCCGACTAAAATGAGTAGGGAGGTACCCTAGGTTTTGAAAATTTACCCGGGGCGGCCGACCCTACACGACCCCACGCTGGAGCCGCCCCTGGTTGGCTCCACCGGCTGTAGTTTCCGGTGGATAGATGGGCGACGACAACGGTTTTAGATATGAGTGGTGGCTTCGAATGGCTCGATGTATGTTTTTGTGAGACCTTTATTGAATAATTAATAAAGATGGCCGAATACATCGATTGATGCAGAGGCGGGGGTTTTATTCCCTTCCAAGAAAACAACAGCGCCACTACCTTGCACACAAAGGGCACACAGCCGCTAGGTTTTCTGTGCCTCTCGCCAGCGCCAGTTTGCCTTGTCTCCCTGGCCGTAGGGCCATGGAGGCGCGGTAGACCCTGGCCCTTACCGGTGGGAGGGTTCCATTTTCTATGCTTATTTGAATTTTGTTAGGGTTTGTGTTTCGGTTAGAGAGGCGAGGCGGTGGCCACGACCCTTTGAAGATGGAATAAACTTTTCCCCGTCTAGCCCCTGTCACGACGGTGCATCTAGTGTCATCGGAGGACGTGTGAAGGTTTCTCTTCGGTGGATCTTACGAGATTCGGTCGGTGTTTATCTTCGGTGGATCCATGTGTATTTGGTTTTCGTTTGCCTATGTTTCTGTGTCTATATGTTGGATCCTTTCGATTCACGCTTCTCTTCATCAACGGCGGTTGTGTTCTGATGCACTGGTCATGTAGGGCCTTAACAGGACGACTTCATGGCTATTACAACAAGGTTTGTTCAACTCCAATAAGAGAGAGACAATAACGATTGGCGCGCCTTCGTCTCGTTCTAGTGCTTAGTTCTTGTAATTGTTGCTAGGTGGCCTACCGAGTTGAATGCAACTTTTATTTCTTGTGTTCTTTGTACTACCTAGATAATTTATGAATAAACGGAAGTTTTTCGGAAAAATATTCATTCATCAATAGTGATGTCAAGTTGTCAACTGGTGGCTTAAACTGGCCGTATAGGTCCACCGTAGCACGCACCAGCACCACGCCGCACCGACCGCGAACTCCGCCTCTGCTCACTCGCCACGTGTCGCTGTCCTGATGCGTCATTCGGCTACGGCCGTGCCCCACTTGGACCACCCCATCCCATCCTCTGATCTGCTCCCGCCTGATGGACATCCCACACCACACGGATGCACCGTACACGGCTCAGGACGACGCAGTAGCGGCTAGTGGACAGTGTCATCAAGCACGAGGTCTAGCTCGTCGTGTGCACCGGCGAGCGCCAGCCGCCAGGGAACAAAGCCGCCAATCAACGGTCAGCGCACGCCTCTGTTTCATTGATCAGAATCATGAGATGATCGTTCGTATATCCAGCACAACCATGCGTTTAGGTTCAGTGTATATACTCCCTCCGTTTCTTTTTACTCTGCATATAAGATTTGGTCAAAGTCAAACTACACAAAGTTTGACCAAATTTATATAAAAAAATATGAACACCTACAATACTAAAACTATATAGTATGAAAATACGTTTCATGGTCCATCTGATAATATTGATTTCATATTGTGAATGTTTATATTTTTTAATATAAAGTTAGTCAAACTCTACAAAGCTTGACTTTGACCAAACCTTATATGCGGACTAAAAAGAAACGGAGGGAGTACATGTCTACTGACAGTTATACCGTTTTGGGTACCGCGTGTTTGCCACATGCATTAGAGTAGAGTCGCTTATTTAAAACCATTTAAAACACATTTGATTCAGACTTTAGTACGATTTCATTCCAAATATTTTTGAGGGAAAAGTTGTCGCAATGCTACTTACATTGATAGACCATACTTAGTTAAACAGTCTACCAGTTTTAGCTACAGCTACCACCATCGCCACCGCCACGGCTAGTGTAGAATGCGGCAATGCGTGCTTCGACGACCCAGAAATGCGCTTCACCGGCGGTGGCCCAGCCCGACCATCCATTTGCGGCGGCGGGCGTGGGCGCAGTCCCGAGGGCCCAAATATGCTGCTCCATTTGCGCAACTTTCTTTAGAGCCACGTTCATCTGGTCCCTTAAGGGTTTAAAGGATCTGCCATGTGCTCCTCCTCCTCGTCATCCCCGAAATTGAAGACGAGGGGGAGCTTCTCCGAGTGCGTCACTGAAGGCGAGGATAGGATTGGAGCTGGACGAGATGAGAATGGGAGGCACCGAAGAGAGGGAGGGTGACAACCTATTATAGGCTCCTGCCAGCACCATTAAGGAGACAACTGGGAAGGCAGCAGGCGGGCAGCAATGGGTGTTCAAAGGGTGTGTCTCGCATCTGCTCACAATTCCTCCCAGCATGCTCACTCGCAAGACATGAGATGATGCCCGTGATGGCCATCCGACGGCACGCCACGAAAATCTAAGGGAGCGTCCATGCATTAAAGGTCGGGTTCCTGTCGCGGTGTTGCGTAGAAGCCGAGTTGCTTCAAATCTCGCGTGCGGCACGAGCAAGAAAAGCTAAAACTATGGTCCTATGCTGACGGTTGGATATGGAGCAACCGCCAAACGGGCCTCCACTGCCTGCCTCCAATTTTGGAATCATCGTGTAGAAGAGATTATTGTCAGTCCTATGGAATCATCGTGTTGCTATTGGTTATACATTGTATGATCTTAAGAGTACTGGTGTATGGGAATGTGCTACGCAACAAAAAAAATATGCTATACGATCACACCCAGAAACTCTATGAAGATGACGGTAACGATCAAAATCACGGATGAGAAGAGTAGCGGAAGCTATGAAGAGTCGGTGCAGCGCAACGGTTTCCCGCAGCTAGGTTACACCTCCCAGCCACGAGAAAGTTCTCCGAGATGAGAGTCAAAGTGTACGATCCCTCTGAGGTATCCACACATTCCGTAGTAGTAGTCCGGTAGAACTTCGACGTCCAGATAGAAGAACTCCGAGAAAACTAGAAAGAGAAAGCCTAGCGGCGCTTCTCGTCTAATTAGGAGTCTAATCTATTAAACCAATTAGACCAAGATTAGAGCCCGTCTAATTGGAAGCCTAAACACTTAGGCCAATTAGACCGGTAGAGGGTGGAGCTATGTAGGAGGGATCCCCTTTGGATTGGTGTGTTGCAATAGGGAGCCCTCCACACGTATATATAGGCAGAGAGCGACAGGAGGGGACGCCCAAGGAGGGGGAGTCATACTCCTCCAATTAGAGCAAGGAGGGAAGGACTCCCTCTCCTTGCCTAATTCAGCCCTTCCATATGGAAGTGGCACCCCATGTGGGACCTGCGGGCCTCACTAAGGGGGTCATCTCATGACAGCTCTCCACAACTTTCTTCCAGAAATTAAATCCCGGATGTCTCCGGAACCCATTCCGATACCCCTAAAAACTTTCCATATGTAGATCCAAATTTTCGAAAATCATGTTATACCTTTCCGAAATTTATAGATCCCTCCCAGAACCATCCGAAACACTTTCAAAACTATCCAAAACTATTTCGGAGCTCATTTACCCATTTCTCATTTCTTCGGTAATCATGACTTTACCCGTTAAGTGTGTGACCCTACAAGTTTAGAAATAAGAGGACACTTTCCGGTCAATAGTTAATAGAGGGATCTGGACACCCTTAATAACTTCCGCATATTCATGAAGTACTCGAACGAACCTTTGTTTACGAATACCATTCCCTTTGCTTCGCGAACATTTACAAAACCTGAGGTGAGATAATTGGTATCCTCATGATCAACTCCTTGATTACTATACCGGTTATCCTCGTTATTGGTTTTGTTCTCTTTACTCGGGTCCATGTTCCGGTATAGCGTGATCATAATCACAAGTGTCTGGCAAGATGCTTTTTTTTTTGAGAAATCTAGTCCCATTTTATTAAGTCCCAGAAATGTTCATGAGTACAAGATTTTGATCGTGGGGAATCCCCAACCACAAATGACGGCCTACTCCTAAATTACATGAGTACTTAGCTAAATTGTGCGCTTCAAAATTAAACTGCCTATGTTCATGGATGAAAGTACATGAAAGAAAAAGTCTCGAGCGGCTGATGATCTCCTTGATAACTGCATCATGCCTTCCACTTGTGAGTTGATGAATATCGTTAATTACTCCAAGGCAATCAGAGGCGACGTGAAGATGCTGGATGCCCAAATCCTCAGCGAGGGCAAGAACTTCCGTCACAGCATATGCTTCCAAAGATGCTGGGTCATTCATCTGAGAAACTAACGTCGAGGACCCCGTGTAGATGCCATCATGGTTCCTGCACACCACCGCCGAAATGCCCAGCTTGCCATGGTTAGCTACAACTCCATCAACATTGAATTTTAAAGTGCCTTCAGGTGGAGCCAGCCATCATTCAGTACTATCTGTTGAGTGCCCCGTTGGCTGTCTCGGAGCTGCAACCGGCTCCACGGCCCCCCAGGTCACGCAAGTACGCGTTTATGGATTCATCTATTTGTCTAGGCCCCTAAAAAATTGTTGGGAATCGTTGCATGGAAAATAAAAAAAATTCTACACACATGCAATGATCCATCCATGGAGATGCATAGCAATGAGGGGGAGAGTGTGTCTACGTACCTTCATAGACTGTAAGTGGAAGCGTTTTACAACGCAGTTGATGTAGTCGAACTTCTTCGCGCTTCACCCGATCAAGTACCAAACGCACGGCACCTCCGTGTTTTGCACACGTTCAGCTCGGTGACGTCCCTCACCTTCTTGATCCAGCAAGACGTCGAGGTAGTAGATGAGTTCCGTCAGCACGACGGTGTGGTGACGGTGATGGTGAAGTGATCTCCGTAGGGCTTCGCCTAAGCACTAAGAAAATATGACCGGGGTGTAAACAGTGGAGGGGGGCGCCGCACACGGCTAGGCAATTGCCTGGTGCTTGTGCGGCGCCCCCTCCCCATGTATATATAGGTGGGAGGGGAGGAGGCAGCCCCTAGGGTGCCCCAAGTGACCTGGCGGCAGCCCTAGAGCTGCTGCCTTGCCCAACGCCCCCTTTCCATATATAACCGAGGGGGAAGGAAAGAGGGGGGGAGAGGAAGGAAGGGGGAGTCCTACTCCACACTTTCCTTTCCCTTCCTCTCTTTCCTTCTCCTCCTAGGCCAGCCTGATATGGGGGGCGCACCAGCCTCTTGTGGCTGGTGCGTTCCCTCTCTTGGCCCATAAGGCCCATATCTTTTGCCGGGGGTGCCCGGAACCCCTTCCGGTGACCCGATAAGTACCTGGTACCCCCCGAAACACTTCAGGTGTCCGAATACTAGCGTTCTATATATATCAATATTTGATCATTTCGAGACTCCTCGTCAGGTCCGTGATCTCATCTGGGACTCTGAACAATATTCGGTCACCAAATCACATAACTCATATAATACTATATCGTCAACGAACGTTAAGCGTGCGGACACTGCGGGTACGAGAATTATGTAGACATGACTGAGACACCTTTCCGGTCAATAAACAATAGCGGAACCTGGATGCCCATATTGGCTCCTACATATTCTACGAAGATCTTTATCGGTCGAACCGTTGTGACAACATACGTAATTCCCTTTGTCCATAGGTATGTTACTTGCCTGAGATTCGGTCGTTGGTATCTTCATACCTAGTTCAATCTCGTTACCGGCAAGTCTCTTTACTCATTCTGTAATACATCACCTCGTGACTAACTCCTTAGTCGCTTTCTTGCAGGCTTATGATGTGTATTACCGAGAGGGCCCAGAGATACCTCTCCGATACTCGGAGTGACAAATCCTAATCTCGATCTATGCCAACTCAACAAACACCTTCGGAGATACCTGTAGAACCTCTTTATAACCACCCAGTTACGTTGTGACGTTTGTTAGCACACAAGGCATTCCTCAGGTATCCAGGAGTTGCATTATCTCATACTCGAAGGAATATGTATTTGACATGAAGAAAGCAATAGCAATAAAATTGAATGATCAGTATGCTAAGCTAACGGGTGGGTCCTGTCCATCACATCATTCTCCTAATGATGTGATCCTGTTATCAAATGACAACACATGCCTATGATTAGGAAACCTTAACCATCTTTGATCAACGAGCTAGTCTAGTAGAGGCATACTAGGGACACGATATTTGTTTATGTATTCACACATGTATTTAAGTTTCCAATCAATACAATTCTAGCATGAATAATAAACCTTTATCATGAATAAGGAAATATAAAATAACAACTTTATTATTGCCTCGAGGGCATATTTCCTTCAGTCTCCCATTTGCACTGGAGTCAATAATCTAGTTCACATCGCCATGTGATTAACACCCATAGTTCACATCGCCATGTGATTAACACCCATAGTTCACATCGCCATGTGACCAACACTCAAAGAGTTTACTAGAGTCAATAACCTATTTCACATCGCCATGTGATTAACACCCAAAGAGTACTAAGGTGTGATCATGTTTTGCTTGTGAGAGATGTTTAGTCAACAGGTCTGCCACATTTAGATCCGTATGTATTTTGCAAATTTCTATGTGTACAATGCTCAGCATGAAGCTACTCTAGCTAATTGATCCCACTTTCAATATGTATCCAGATTGAGACTCGGAGTTATCTGAATCGGTGTCAAAGCTTGCATCGACATAACCCTTTACGACAAACTCTTTATTACCTCCATAACCGAAAAATATTTTCTTTAGTCCTCTTTAGGTAACTAAGGATAATTTTGACCGCCCAGTGATCTACTCCTAGATCACTATTGTACCTCCTTGCCAAATTCATGACAATGTACACAATAGGTCTGGTACACAGCATGGCATACTTTATAGAACCTACGGCTGAGGCATAGGGAATGATTTTCATTCTCTCCCTATCTTCTGCCGTGGTCAGGATTTGAGTCTTACTCAACTTCACACCTTGTAACACAGGCAAGAACCCTTTCTTTGACTGATCCATTTTGAACTTCTTCAAAACTTTGTCAAGGAATGTGCTTTGTGAAAGTGCAATTAAGCGTCTTGATCTATCTCTATAGATCTTGATGCCCAATATATAAGCAGCTTCAGTGTGGTCTTTCATTGAAAAACTCTTATTCAAGTATCCTTTTATGCTTTCCAGAAAGTCTATATCATTTCCAATCAACAATATGTCATCTACATATAATATCAAAAAATTTATAGAGCTCCCACTCACTTTCTTGTAAATACAGGCTTCATCAAAAGTCTGTATGAAACCATATGCTTTGATCACCTCATCAAAGTGTATTTTCCAACTCCGAGATGCTTGCACCAGTCCATAGATGGATTGCTGGAGCTTGCACAGTTTGTTAGCACCTTTAGGATCAACAAAACCTTCTGGTTGCATCATATACAACTCTTCTTTAAGAAATCCATAAAGGAATGCAGTTTTGACATCCATTTGCCAGATTTCATAAAAACGCGACAACTACTAACATGATTCAGACAGACTTAATCATCGCTACGGGTGAGAAAGTCTCATTGTAGTCAACCCATTGAACTTATCGAAAACCTTTTGTGGTAAGTCGAGCTTCGTAGATAGTAACATTACTATCAGCGTCAGTCTTCTTCTTGAAGATTCATTTATCCTCAATGGCTTGACGATCATCGGGCAAATCCACCAAAGTCCACACTTTGTTCTCATACATGGATCCTATCTCAGATTTCATGGCCTCAAGCCATCTGTCGGAATCTGGGCTCACCATAACTTCTTCATAGTTCGTAGGTTCGCCTTGGTCTAATAACATGACTTCCAGAACAGGATTACCGTACCACTCTGGTGCGAATCATGCTCTGGTTGACCTACGAGGTTCAGTAGCAACTTGATCTGAAGTTTCATGATCATTATCATTTGCTTCCTGCTTCCTCACTAGTTGGTGTAGGCAGCACGGGAACGGATTTCTCTGATGTGCTACTTTCCAATTCGAGAGAAGGTACAATTACCTCATCAAGTTCTACTTTCCTCCCACTCACTTATTTTGATAGAAACTCCTTCTCTAGAAAGAACCCAAACTTAGCAACAAAGATTTTGCCTTTGGGTCTGTGGTAGAAGGTGTACCCAATAGTTTCTTTAGGGTATCCTATGAAGACGCACTTCTCCGATTTGGGTTCGAGCTTATCTGGCTAAAGCCTTTTGATATAAGCATCACTTCCCCAAACTTTAAGAAACGACGGCTTAGGTTTCTTGCCGAACCACAGTTCATACGGTGTCGTCTCAACGAATTTAGATGGTGCCCTATTTAACGTGAATGCAACTGTCTCTAATGCATAACCCCAAAATGATAGTGGTAAATCAGTAAGAGACATCATAGATCGCACCATATCTAATAAAGTACGATTACGATGTTTAGACACACCATTACGTTGTGGTGTTCCAGGTGGTGTGAGTTGTGAAAATAGTCCACATTGTTTTAAATGAAGGCCAAACTTGTAACTCAAATATTTACCTTCGTGATCAGATTGTAGAAACTTTATTTTCTTGTTACGATGATTCTCCACTTCACTCTGAGATCCTTTGAACTTTTCAAATGTTTCAGACTTGTGTCTCATCAAGTAGATATACCCATACCTACTCAAATCATTTGTGAAGGTCATAAAATAACGATACACGTCGCGTGCTTCAACACTCATCGGACCGCATACATAGGTATGTATTATTTTCAATAAGTCATTAGCTCGCTCCATTGTTCCGGAGAACGGAGTTTTAGTCATCTTGCCCACGAGGCATGGTTCGCAAGTATCAAATGATTCATAATCAACTGATTCCAAAAGTCCATCCGCATGGAGTTTCTTCATGGGCTTTACACCAATATGACCTAAATGACAGTGCCACAAGTATGTTGCACTATCATTATCAACTTTGCATCTTTTGGCATCAATATTATGAATATGTGTATCACTACAATCGAGAGTCAATAAACCATTTACATTGGGTGTATGACCATAGAAGGTTTTATTCATGTAAACAGAACAACAATTGTTCTCTGACTTAAATGAATAACCGTATTGCACTAAACATGATCTAAGCATGTTCATGCTCAACGCACACACCAAATAACATTTATTTTAGGCTCAACACTAATCTCAAAGGTAGAGGGAGTGTGCGATGGTGATCGTATCAACCTTGGAATCATTTCAAACACACATCGTCACCTCGTCCTTAACTAGTCTCTGCTTATTCTGCAACTCCTATTTTGAGTTACTAATCTTAGCAAGTGAACAGGTATCTAATACCCAGGGGCTACTACGAATACTAGTAAGGTACACATCAATAACATGTATGTCAAATATATAATTGTTCACTTTGCCATCCTTCTTATCCGCCAAGTATTTGGGGCAGTTCTGCTTCTAGTGACCATTCCCTTTGCAGTAGAAGCGCTTAGTTTTGGGCTTAGGTCCAGCTTTGGGCTTCTTCACGGGAGCGGCAACTTGCTTGCCATTCTTCTTGAAATTCCCTTGCCCTTTTTCTTGAAACTAGTGGTCTTATTAACCATCAACACTTGATGCTCTTTCTTGATTTCTACCTCCGCTGATTTCAGCATCGCGAAGAGCTCGGGGATCGTTTTCTTTATTCCTTGCATATTATAGTTCATCACGAAGTTCTAGTAGATTGATGATAGTGACTAGAAAATTCTGTCAATCACTATCTTATGTGGAAGATTAACTCCCACTTGATTCAAGCGATTGTAGTACCCAGACATTCTTAGCACATGCTTACTGGCTGAGCTATTCTCCTCCATCTTGTAGGCAAAGTACTGGTCGGAGGTATCGTAGCTCACAACACGGGCATGAACCTGAAATACCAATTTCAGCTCTTGGAGCATCTCATATGTTCCATGGCGTTCAAAACATCTTTGAAGTCCCGGTTCTAAGACGTAAAGCATGGCGCACTAAACTGTTAAGTAGTCATCATATCGATCTTGCCAAACGTTCATAACGTCTGCATCCACTCCTGCAATAGTTCTGTCACCTAGCGGTGCATCAAGGACATAATTCTTCTGTGCAGCAATGAGGATAATCCTCAGATCACGGACCCAGTCTGCATCATTGCTACTATCAACTTTCAACTTAGTTTTTTCTCTAGGAACATATCAAAATAATAAGGGAGCTAAATCGCGAGCTATTTATCTACAACATAGATATGCAAAAACTATTAAGACTAATTTCATGATAAATTAAGTTCAATTAATCATATTACTAAAGAACTCTCACTTAAATAGACATCCTTCAAGTCATCTAACTGATATGTGATCCAAATCAACTAACCCATGTCCGATCATCACGTGAGATGGGATAGTCACCAATGGTGAACATCTCTATGTTGATCATATCTATTGTATGATTCACGTTCGACCTTTCGGTCTCTAGTGTTCCGAGGCCATGTCTGTACATGCTAGCCTCATCAAGTTTAACCCAAGTATTCCGCATGTGCAAAACTGTCTTGCACCCGTTGTATGTGAACGTAGACTCTATCACACCCGATCATCACATGGTGTCTCAACACGACGAACTATAGCAATGGTGCATACTCAGGGAGAACACTTTTACCTTGAAATTTAATGAAGGGATCATCTTATAATGCTACCATCGTACTAAGAAAAATAAGATGCTTAAAAGATAAACATCACATGCAATCAAAATGTGTGACGATATGGCCATCATCATCTCGGGCTTTTGATCTCCATCTTCAAAGCATCGTCATGATCTCCATCGTCACCGGCTCGACACCTTGATCTCCATCATTGCGTCGTGGTCATCTCGCCAACTATTGTTTCTACAACTATCGCTAACGCATAGTGATAAAGTAAAGTAATTACATGGTGTTTGCATTTCATACAATAAAGAGACAACCATAAGGCTCCTGCCAGTTGCCGATAACTTACAAAACATGATCATCTCACACAATAATGTTTATCACATCATGTGGCGATCCGACCTCAGACGGTCAAATCTCTATGTTCGGTGTCATCCCTGGATCGGTAATGCTGACACACACAGTACTCAAATGGATTTATAACAGAGTAGCAATCACACACTTATTACATCGAATGTCTCAAAAGAGAATGTCTCAAAAGAGAACTTTTTACAATAAATATGGCTTAAGACCATCTAAATAAGATAACAACGAAAGGCTTGGAAGTTAAAGTGAGTCCATCAACTCCAACGGCATAGCTGAGTGCATGACAAACGACCTATGGCACCTTACTCGTCATCTGAAAAGTCTGCAACATGATACGTTGCAGCCCGAAAACGGGTCAGCACATGGAATATGCTGGCAATATAACACAGTAGAGCAATGAACAGATAAATGCTATCACTACATGCATATATGGCTGGTGGAGGCTCTATGGTTATATTGTTTTGCGAAAAGCCAATTTCTCCCTACAACAAAAGAATATGTTTTATTTAACTATCATGTTAGTTGAAACATTGAGAATGGTGCCCCCATCTCAATCCCAATTAAAAGTAATTATCAACCCAAGAAATTAATTTAGAGTGATGACATCAATCCAATAATTCAAGTACCAGATACTCAAGTTGTCCTTAACCGGGGACATGGCTAACCATGATTAGGTTGTACACTCTGCAGATGTTTGCGCACTTTTCCCCACAAGACTCGATCTCCTTCGTTGGATTTCTCGCACTACATGGTGTTTGAGAAATGGATGACCGAGACACAATCTTTCAGAAGCATTAACTCTAACCCCGGGTAGACAGTACCAACCTACATCCCCTACATCTGCTAGCCTACCACTGGAAGAGGTCATGCAACATACTCAACTATGCTAGAGCCCATAATAGCTTGTGGCTGCACACGGAAATTTCTAGCATGAATAATCTTATGATCCCTTTGAGCCTGGGTGGCGGACCATAGGAGGATCACACGGTATAACCCCGGGATCTCCTAGGACAACACTGGTATAACCCCAGGTGCCCAAAACCAACAATCCACCCAGATGTGTATTAAAGTTGCCACCTTAAATTGAACCATTAATTAACAAACTCACATCTGTCATGGATACACTCAAACCCAATCCACGTCTACGAGCATAGCATGGCAATGTAAGCATAACTTGGAAGTAACTCCCAAGGTTTGATATTAAAACAGGTAATAGGTTCTACCTCATCATCTACTTCCCAATACCCACAAGTTAATCACATCCTAATCATGTAGTGTTTGAGGATCGTAACTAATGCATAAAAACTGGGTATGAAGAGAGTATGATCAATGTGTTACTTGCCTTGCTGATGATCCGCAAAACCTAGTGACTCATAGTAGCACGCTTCGCACTCCGGGAATTCTATCGCAAACAAACAATAGCATACATAAGCACTCAAGCAAATATGCATGGGTAAAACTCAAATAAGAAGATCTAACCAGAAAGTTCAACTAAAAACTCCGGTTTGCAAAAAGAATCAAATCAAACGGAGCAACGAAACTCAAACTACGAAAGAAACAAGATTCATTTACTAATATGGACTGAAGTCAAATTTTACAGTACCAAAATCTTGTTCAAGTTGGTTAAACAGAAAGAGAGTTTCAAGACGAAGATCTAGGCGCTTGTTTCACCCGATTTGGATAAACGAGCGTAAAGATAAACCAAAACGAAGATAAAGGCAGAAATCACGATCGAAAATAATCACGAAAAAACCCTAGAAAATAAAACGAGACGAATAGGCTAACGAATGAACGTTCGCTGTCTGCGGCTAACTGACGAACAACGATCATTAAAATGAACGTACGGACGAACGTCCGCTAAATAATAAACCAACGAAAAAACCGAATGAACCGATCTAAAATAATGAAACTAGGGTTTACTAAAAAAACGGCGGTTTACCTAAAACCGAAAAAAAATGGTGTCGGATCCGACGAGATCCGGCGCGGTTTCCAGCGATGCGAGGCGACACGGGTCCGGCGTGGCGGTGGCGACGCTGGGCGGCGGGTGCAGCGCGGCAGCGCGGCGGAAGGGCAGGGCGGCGGCTGGCGGCGGGGCTCGGCCTGGGCGGCGGTGTGGGGTAAGGGGGGCGGCGATGGGGAATTTAAGAGGGGGGTGGCGGTCACGTGGGGAAGAGGCGACGGCGTCGTGGCCGACTCGGCCACGGCGGGACGGCGTGGACGGCGCAGTCCCCGCGAGGAGACGTGTAACGTGGAGTTTGATGAGAATAACGGCTCCCAAGTGGAGCAAAGTGGCACTTGTGATGTAGGTGATGACATTCCTCCTCAAGCCATTAGAAGAATGGGTGTTGGTTTTATCCTACCCATTGAGGAACCCCTTGTGGCCGAAGGAGAAGGACAATGCTCCACTCAAGTGGGGCCATCACCAACCCAAGGCCCACACGCTTCCGAAGAACAAAGTGAAGGCCCTCAACCCCATGAACAAGACCAAGGGCAAGACCATGCTCAAGACGATGTTGACACACCAAATGATGCCCAAGGTCAAGTTCTCTCCCCTGAGCAAGTTCAAGATCAAGAACAAGCTCAAGACGGCGCTCAAGATGATCAAGTGACTGCTCCTCAACGCACCACCGAGGAAGAATTAGAGCGTCGTGCCGCCAAGATTGCTTCCAAGCTCACCACCAAGGGTCATCTCATGAAGAATGTACTTGGAAGCATTCAAAAGGGGGTAAGCACTCGTAGACAATTGGCAAACTATTGTTAACATCACGCGTTTGTCTCTTGTGTTGAACCCCAAAAGGTATATGAAGCACTCGAAGATCCGGATTGGCTTAATGCCATGCATGAAGAACTCAACAACTTCGAGTACAACAAGGTGTGGAGGTTGGTGCCAAGGCTAACGGGAAACCACAATGTCATTGGGACCAAGTGGATTTTCAAGAACAAGCAAGATGCTCATGGAACCATCATTCGTAACAAGGCAAGATTGGTGGCACAAGGCTATTCCCAAGTCGAGGGTATTGACTACGGTGAAACCTTTGGTTCCGTTGCTATTCTTGAATCCATTTGCTTGTTGATTGCTTATGCTTCTCATCACAACTTTAAGTTGCAACAAATGGATGTGAAGAGTGCGTTTCTAAATGGTCCTATTAATGATTTGGTTTACGTCAAACAACCCCCCGGGTTCGAGGATCCCTACTTTCCCGATCATGTGTATCAACTCGATAAGGCACTTTATGGCCTTAAACAAGCCCCACGTGCGTGGTATGACCACCTTACCGAGTTGCTACAAGATCGTGGGTTTGAAGTTGGGTTCATCGATCCCACTCTTTTTACTAAGAAGGTCAATGGGGAGTTGTTTGTGTGCCAACTATATGTTGATGACATTATCTTTGGTTCCCCTAACAAAGCTTTCAATGATGAATTTGCCGCACTAATGACCTCAAAGTTCAAGATGTCTTCCATGGGAGAGTTGAAGTTCTTTCTAGGTTTCGAAGTGAAGCAAAGGAGAGAAGGTACCTTCATCAACCAAGCCAAATACACTCAATACAATCTCAAGAGATTCAAGCCGGCTTCCACTCCAATGCCCACTAAGTGCCAACTTGACATCGATCCCAATGGTAAAGCGGTGGATCAAAAGGTATATCGCTCCATGATTGGCTCCTTGCTTTACCTTTGTGCATCTAGACCGGATATCATGTTGAGTGAGGGAATTTGTGCACGGTTTCAAGCCGCACCTAAGAAAGTCACTATGTGGCGGTCAAGGGAATCTTTCGATATTTGTCTCATACCCCAAACTTTGGCCTATGGTACCCAAGAGGAGCAAACTTCAAGCTTGTAGGATTTTTGGATTCCGATTGGGCGGGAGACAAAGTGGATAGGAAGTCCACTTCCGGAGGGTGCCAATTCCTTGGTTGCTCTTTGGTAAGTTGGTCTTCCAAAAAGCAAAGTTGTGTGTCTCTCTCGTCCACCGAAGCGGAGTATGTAGCGGCCGGTAGTTGTTGTGCACAACTCTTATGGATGAGGCAAACTTTAAAGGATTTCGGTGTCATTTGTGACAAAGTGCCTCTTTGGTGTGACAATGAAAGTGCCATCAAGATTTCTCTCAACCCGGCGCAACACTTCAAGACGAAGCATATTGAGATTCGGTATCACTTCCTCCGGGATCACATTAGGCGAGGGGAAATCGAGCTCAACTACATCAACACTCATGATAACCTTGCAGATATCTTCACGAAGCCTTTGGATGAAGCAAGATTTCGCGAGTTAAGGCATGAGCTAAATATCATTGATTCGAGCAATGTTGCTTGAACCCTTGCACACCCCACCATACTCAACTTGTTATCTTGTTTAGGTGTAGGCATGGACATAGGGGGAGTGTTGTTCTCTCAATGAAATCTCCCTCCCCCCATTATGCATAAATCGATCAACTCTTTCACATTAGCCACTTTTGGTGGTACTTGTGCTTCAAAGACGAGTTTTGGTCATGGGCCCAAGGATAGTTCTTCGCGGTGCCATACCAATTGACTCAAACATATGTGGCTCCGGCCACCGCCCTCTCTTTGGAGAGGTGGTGTCGCGTGGTTGTTTCTTGTTGTTGGTTCCCGTTCTGCCTTTGTGTTGTGCGAGTTCTTGTGATGTCTCTTGTGCTCGAAGTTTCTTTGTGAAGACCCTTTTCGCGTGTTTGAAACCAGCTTCTTCTTGAGTTCACGGTACTACCGCGGCATGCCACGGTACTACCGCGTTGAGAGGGCACGCAGTATTACCGCGCTGCGGCAGTAATTTTTATCGCCGCCAGAGAGCGGTACTACCGCTCGTGCGCGATACTTCCGCCGAGCGGTACTACCGCGATGATATGTGGTACTACCACGCCACCACAGCCGCGTGGGAGATAAGGACGGGCAGGAGGAGTTCTAACTCCCCCATACCCATTCGTCCGTTTCCCCACTTCGTCTCTCTCTCTCGCTCAAGAACGAGGGCCGGGGTCCCTCGCCGGATCTCCGCCTCCGGCTGCTCTCCTTCGATTCCAACTGGTGGGATCGTTCCCCACCACGTGCTCTTGCCATGGAACAAGGTTTTTCCCCAAATCCCTCTCTCTTTTGCTTGTTTTCTTTGCCTCTAGGCTTTTGGGGAGATGCATATGTTCTTGAGATTTTAGGCTAAATCTTTGCAAGAGTAGGTTGTAGGAGAGTAGTAGAGTGTAGGGATTATACTTGCTATGTTGTCTTGTGATAGATTTGATCAACCGTAGTACCGCTGTGGTTTCATGGTCCTTCTCGGATCCAAATCTCGTTCGATTCGACGCGCGGTACTACCGCCCACATGTGCGGTACTACCGCTTGTCCGATACTACCGCCCGGTAGGTGCGGTACTACCGCCGAGCGGCGAACTACAATCTTACTACCGCTCCCGGGCACGGTACTACTGTGGCAACACACGGTACTACCGCGACTTGGGGCGGTATTAAAATTTTAGTACCGCAGCCCCTGGCAGTACTACCTTCGGTCCGATCTTTCTCATGGCATTTAGCATGTATGCTTCCTAAGTGGTTCTTTTGCTTTGTCGTGGTCTTTGCATTGATCCTTCTTGGTTTTTGTGTGTGTTTTGCCCGTTGTGTCTCAGGTGGTGGCTCTCGCCGTTCCAATCCCAGTCGCGACACTGGATCCAAGCGGTTGCACAATCAAGGTGAAGCCGCAGAGGGCTCCAGTGCCCCCAAGCGCAATGTCAAGACCACCGCTAACAAGTACAAGGAACCCGCTAAGAGCATGGACGAGATTCCCTCCGCTGAGTATGTCCGTCTCAGGCAGATGAACCCGTATGTGAATCCTCGTGTTGTTATCAGAGGCTGTGAGTTGTTCTCGACCAAGCAGCAGACCCTCTTTTACCTGGATGTCATCAAGAACAAGCAGAATACCTACGTGGAGGTCAAGTGGATTGACATGCATCACATGAGGAAGGAACAGTATCGTGAGTACTTTGGAGAGGCTCTGGACTTGGTGGAGCAGTTTGGCATTGAGCATGTGATCTCCTTCCATCTGGACTTTGACCCTGAGCTTGTCTGTCAGTTCTTTGCCTCTGTGTACTTTCATCCTGGGGAGGAGCGGCGGATGACGTGGATGACCAACGGCCGTCAGTTGACCGCTACTTGGAAGGAGTTCATGGACCTGTTGCATGTTCCAGATGACGGAGTCGACACTCCTGTTGGTGTTCGTCCCCATGCCAATTCTGAGTCTGCCAACAAGGACAAGATTCAGCAGTACTATGTTGAAAGGTGCTCGCCAATGGCAAGTCATCTTGGGTGTTGAACCCCTTTCTGGATATCATGTATCGCATCTTCCGCAACTCTCTGTTCCCGCGCATTGGCGACAAGGATAAGGTTCATGCTTTTATGGTGGATATGATGCTCATGTGCGAGGAGGCCCGACTGTCTCAGACTCAGCCACTTGATGTCTCACACATCATGTGGCATGAGCTTCGGTTTGCGGTGTTCAACCGCAAGGTGCCTATCTACGGGCCCTACCTGTTTCTGCTGATCTTCAAGACTTGGGAGAAGATGTACCATGGGGATGAGGTCCTTGCACCTGACTGGATTAGGCATGGTCCCATCTGTCTCCGTGTCAAGCCCAACTGGGCCAACAATACCACTCGTGCTGAGGCGTCTGCTGCTAGGAGGCATGTTGGTGAGGAGGAAACTGGAGCTGAGGATGTTGCTGAGGACCGTGCTACTAGGTCTTCCCAGAGTTCCTCTATGCCCTCGTGGGCCAAGAAGCTGAAGGACAAGATGAAGACTCTTTCTGCATGCAAGCTAAGGGGCAGTACAGGACTCACGTTGCCTCCAAGGAGGCTCGCCGCCGTGACTTGCACATCCTGAAGGTCTTTGGTGAGGCTCATTCCAGCGGGTCAGAGAGGCACATCACTCCAGAGGCCGAGTGGATGGCGAAGCAAGGCTACAAGTGGACTAATTCTAACGAGGACTTCGAGGAGGACATCCTTGCCGCCGAGTCTGAGGAGGAGCGCTGGGATGATTTCTCCGCTTGAGCCACCCCGAGTGTGTAGTTGTCCTCTCTGCCTTTTTGGCGTCTCGATGCCAAAGGGGGAGAGAGTGTAGGGATTTTCTCGTGTGTTGTCGTGTTCGTGTGTCGTGTGTTTGGTGTGTTTGGTGTTTGCTGTCTTGTTTGGACCTCGTTTCGTTGCTTTGGTTTGGTTTGAGACCTATCCTTCATATGGTGTAAGACATATGCTCTTTATCCTATCTTAGCAAGCTTGTTATATTGTGCTACCTAGGTTTTATGCTTGTTAGTAGTTGTTTAGTCTTATCATTGCTAGATATGCCTTGTCTCTAAAATACAGGGGGAGTATTGATCCTAGTTGTGTGCTATGCAGTCCAAAGCATTAATCTAGTTTGCACACATCTAGGGGGATCTCGTCTATATTTTAGAGAGGAGGGGTTTGCCTTGCTATAGTTTATTTCTCCTTTGCGCAAATCCCGTATTTTCATCAATCCACCAAAAAGGGGGAGATTGTAAGTGCATATTTATCCCTTAGGTGTTTTGGTAATTGATGACAATGCTTTTGCGGACTAATCGTGTGCATTTGAGTTTCTCAGACATTTCTTCACTAGGTACAAGACGGTTTGGTGCCCTCGAAGACTATTGAAGACGGCGCTTTCACGCTTTCTTTTGGTGGATTTGAGTCGTAGGAAAGCCGTACTATTAAGAGGGGGTCCGCGTCGGAAAGGTTTGGGTGGAATCATCACGTACACGTTCCCTTCCTTGTCTCCACCTTTCCCTTGCACTATGGAGCATTCCCCGTTTATCCTTGTTGTGATTGCCTTGGCTGTTGTTGCTGTGCTTGCAGTAGTACTGCTCCCTGGAGCGGTAGTACCGCAGGCACCCGCGGTAGTACCATGGTTCCGGCGCGGTAGTACTGCAGGAGCCCGCGGTAGTACCGCTCCTCTGAGCCAGACTCGCGGGCCCATGTGCCAAGTATCGCGGCGTTATGTAGTAGGGCGGATGTAATTTTTACATCCGCGCCTCATGTAGTACCGCGCCTTGCGCCTGATAGTACCGCGATCTGATCTAGCAGCCACGCGGTAGTATTGCTCTCCAGCGGTAGTACCGCGTCGGGTTTTGCACGGCTGTTCTCCGTGAAGTAGGCACGGATGTATTTTATTCATCCGCGCCTTCCTGAACTAGGGATTTCCTGCCTTGCGGTAGTACCGCAGGAGGAGCGGTAGTACCGCGCCAGGTAGTAATCTTGAGCCTGTCGAGCTCGCAGTAGCCCCCGCTGCAGCAGCGGTAGTACCATGGTGGCCCGTGGTAGTACCGCGTGGCCTTGATAGTACCGCTACCGAGCGGTAGTACCGCGTGTCGCGGGCTGGATAAGTGGATAACGGTTGGATTTCGTCCATCACTATAAAAGGGTCGTCTCCTACCTCTAGTTGACTACCTCTTCCATCCCTAAGCTCCATTGTTGCTCCTAAGCTCCATTTTCGCCCGATCTCACTCCCTAGCCAATCAAACTTGTTGATTTGCTCGGGAGTGGTTGAGAAGGCCCCGATCTACACTTCCACCAAGAGAAATTTGATTCCCCCCACTAATCCCTTGCGGATCTTGTTACTCTTGGGTGTTTGAGCACCCTAGACGGTTGAGGTCACCGCGGAGCCATATTCCATTGTGGTGAAGCTTCGTGGTGTCGTTGGGAGCCTCCAATTAAGTTGTGGAGATTGCCCCAACCTTGTTTGTAAAGGTTTGGTCGCCGCCTTCAAGGGCACCAATAGTGGAATCATGGCATCTCGCATTGTGTGAGGGCGTGAGGAGAATACGGTGGCCCTAGTGGCTTCTTGGGGAGCATTGTGCCTCCACACCGCTCTAATGGAGACGTACTTCCCCTCAAAAGGAAGGAACTTCGGTAACACATCCTCGTCTCCACCGGCTCCACTCTTGGTTATCTCATCCCTTTACTTGTGCAAGCTTATTTGTGTTACATTCATTGCTTGCTTGTGTGCTTGTGTTTGTTGCATCATATAGGTTGTCCACCTAGTTGCATATCTAGACAACTTATTTGATTCAAAGTTTAATTTGATAAAGAAAAGATAAAAACTGTTAGTTGCCTATTCACCCCCCCCCCTCTAGTCAACTATATTGATCCTTTCAATTGGTATCAGAGCCTCATCTCTTTTTAAGGACTTTACCGTCCGAAGAGTATGGTTGACGTCATAGACGATGTAGGAGAGCACTCCAGTGCGAATCCGATATCGTCTACGGGAGATGGGGGCAACTCGATCTCACGTGAGTAATTCAATGTGGCGTTGGACACATTGAAAACCTCCATGACGACCGAGGTCAAAGACATGTTTAAGGAATTCTTAGAAGGGCTTAAACTTTCCACCGCGCCCGTGAAAGTGGGTGATCCCGCCAACACGGAGACGGATGCTAACCCCGACAAGGGGGAAGCTACTAGCGAGAAAGCTCCCATATCTAGTGGTAAGAATGGCACCGGCATCTTTGCCCATGTGCAACCTCCACCCGTTTATGGTGGACCGATTCCTTCTACTCATTTGAATCATGCCGGTCCTCCCCCCAAGATTGATAAAAGGGAGGATTTTGATTCTTGGGTTTATGGTTTTAAGCGTCATTTAAATCATGTGAACACTAACCTTTGGAGAATCATTGAAGAAGGTTTTTATCTGCATGACCGGAGCAACTTAACTCCTAGAGAAGCCGTGGACGATCAATTCAATGAGAATGCTCTCTTCGTCATCCAAGAAGCAATCCTTCCCGAAGACCTCCCTCATCTCCGGCCCTACTCCTTGGCCAAAGATGCTTGCCGCAAGGTGGTTTCCCTTTATCAGGGAAGCGCAGGCATTCAACATTCCAACTATGAAGTGGTGCAAGATGAAGCCGATGAGTTTGCAATGAAAGAAGATGAAGAACCTCGTGAGCTCTATCGGAGAGTTACCAAGCTCGCGGTCTCTCTCAAGGATCATGGAAGTAAGGACACGGATGACAATTGTATCAAGCGCAAATTCCTCAAGGCAATGATGCCCCTACCACAAAGCCATGTCCTCCATCATCCGTCAAAGGCCGGACTTCCACACCTTGTCCTCAAGTGATGTGTTGGATGAGTTTGTGGCTATGAGCATATTGGACAAGACCGCCGACAATGTGGTGCTTCGCTCCCAAAGAGCAAAGAAGCCCAACCTTGCTTTGAAGGCCAAGGTTTGTGTCGAAGAAGAAGAACAGGAGGAAGAAGAGGAGAGCAACCTCGAAGATACGAAGTATGCCTATCATGAACACATGGCCCTTGCTTCAAGGAAATTTTGGAGCAAGAAGAACTCTAGGCCCAACTTCAATAAGAGTAACGCAAGTGGCGCAAAGGGCAAGCAACGAGTGAGGACTTGCTTGAATTGTGGCAATGTGAGTCATTTTGTCGCGGAGTGCTCGTACTAGAAGAGGGAAGACAATGGTGGCAAGCTCATCCGTAAGGACAAGGCCAAGCCTTTCCCCAACAAGAGCAACTTCACCAAGAAGACTCCTCACAAGGCTTTGGTGGTACAAGAAGAGTACAATGAGGATGATGATGATGATGAAGATGGTGAGTCGGGTGCCATGGCCTCCGTGGCCATTGCGACGACTTCTCGGGTGTCTCTCTTCGACTCACCCAATGAGAGCATTACCGCCAAGTGCCTCATGGCTAAAGCCACCAACAAGGAGTTTGCTTCCGGTGGGGGATCATGGTTGCTCGATAGTGGAGCTACAAATCATATGATCGGAAGCAAGGACTTGGTGGTGGACGTGCACAAGATTCCTTATATGTCCACCAATGTCGAGTGGGGTGATGCCTCATCTTCTAAGGTATTGGGACTCAGCAAGGTTGTCATTTCTCATGATCTCACAATCGAGAAGGTCATGCTTGTTGAGTCCCTTGCATTCAATTTACTTTCCGTTCGTCAACTCGCAATCATGGGCTTTGCCACTTTCTTTGATATTGATTCTGTGGCCCTCTTGTGGAGCAAGACTCTTAAAGTAGCCTTTGTTGGGCATGTCGAGAACGGTCTATATGTGGTTAACATTACAGAGCAACCCACTAAAACCGCGACATGCCTAATGGCTAAAGTTGACGTGGGATGGCTTTGGCATCGCCGTTTAGCCCATGTCAATATGAGATCTTTGCAAATTCTTCTCAAGGGGGACCATGTCCGTGGACTAACGAATGTTAGTTTTGCTAAAGATCGTGTGTGCAGTGCCTGTATCGAAGGAAAGCTACATGAGAAGGCCCACCCTCCCACGACTATCATTTACTCAAAGAGGCCTTTGGAGCTCCTTCATTTGGATCTCTTTGGGCCTCCATCCTTTGATAGTCTTGGGGGTAGGAAGTATTGCTTGGTGATTATGGATGACTATTCTAGATACACTTGGGTGTATTTGTTCAAGAGGAAGAGCGAGACCCAACAAACCGTCGTCGACTTTGCAAATGAAGCCCAACGTCAACACAATGCAAAGATCTTGACAATAAGAAGTGATAACGGCACCGAGTTCAAGAACTACACCTTGGATGAGTTCCTTAGTGATGAGGGGATCAAGCATCAATATTCCGCACCTTACACCACTCAACAAAACGGTGTTGCGGAGAGGAAGAACCGGACGTTGATGGATGCGGCAAGGACCATGATGGCGGAGTTCAAGTCTCCATACAACTTTTGGGCCGAAGCCATCAACACCGCATGTAATGCATCTAATCGGCTCTACCTCCGCAAGGGCTTGAACAAGACTCCATATGAGATACTCACCGGTAACAAGCCCAACCTCAAGTACTTTCGGGTTTTCGGGTGTAAGTGTTTCATTCTCAAGAAAGGTGTTCGGTTGTCTAAGTTTGAGGCTAGAGCTTATGAGGGCATATTTTTTGGTTATGCTACAAACTCTCGCGCTTACCGTGTCCTCAATAAATCCACGGGACTTATTGAGGAGACGTGTAACGTGGAGTTTGATGAGAATAACGGCTCCCAAGTGGAGCAAAGTGGCACTTGTGATGTAGGTGATGACATTCCTCCTCAAGCCATTAGAAGAATGGGTGTTGGTTTTATCCTACCCATTGAGGAACCCCTTGTGGCCGAAGGAGAAGGACAATGCTCCACTCAAGTGGAGCCATCACCAACCCAAGGCCCACACGCTTCCGAAGAACAAAGTGAAGGCCCTCAACCCCATGAACAAGACCAAGGGCAAGACCATGCTCAAGACGATGTTGACACACCAAATGATGCCCAAGGTCAAGTTCTCTCCCCCGAGCAAGTTCAAGATCAAGAACAAGCTCAAGACGGCGCTCAAGATGATCAAGTGACTGCTCCTCAACGCACCACCGAGGAGGAATTAGAGCGTCATGCCGCCAAGATTGCTTCCAAGCTCACCACCAAGGGTCATCTCATGAAGAATGTACTTGGAAGCATTCAAAAGGGGGTAAGCACTCGTAGACAATTGGCAAACTATTGTTAACATCACGCGTTTGTCTCTTGTGTTGAACCCCAAAAGGTATATGAAGCACTCGAAGATCCGGATTGGCTTAATGCCATGCATGAAGAACTCAACAACTTCGAGTACAACAAGGTGTGGAGGTTGGTGCCCAGGCCAACGGGAAATCACAATGTCATTGGGACCAAGTGGATTTTCAAGAACAAGCAAGATGCTCATGGAACCATCATTCGCAACAAGGCAAGATTGGTGGCACAAGGCTATTCCCAAGTCGAGGGTATTGACTACGGTGAAACCTTTGCTCCCGTTGCTCGTCTTGAATCCATTTGCTTGTTGATTGCTTATGATTCTCATCACAACTTTAAGTTGCAACAAATGGATGTGAAGAGTGTGTTTCTAAATGGTCCTATTAATGAGTTGGTTTACGTCAAACAACCCCCCGGGTTCGAGGATCCCTACTTTCCCGATCATGTGTATCAACTCGATAAGGCACTTTATGGCCTTAAACAAGCCCCACGTGTGTGGTATGACCACCTTACCGAGTTGCTACAAGATCGTGGGTTTGAAGTTTGGGTTCATCGATCCCACTCTTTTTACTAAGAAGGTCAATGGGGAGTTGTTTGTGTGCCAACTATATGTTGATGACATTATCTTTGGTTCCCCTAACAAAGCTTTCAATGATGAATTTGCCGCACTAATGACCTCAAAGTTCAAGATGTCTTCCATGGGAGAGTTGAAGTTCTTTCTAGGTTCCGAAGTGAAGCAAAGGAGAGAAGGTACCTTCATCAACCAAGCCAAATACACTCAAGACATTCTCAAGAGATTCAAGCCGGCTTCCACTCCAATGCCCACTAAGTGCCAACTTGACATCGATCCCAATGGTAAAGCGGTGGATCAAAAGGTATATTGCTCCATGATTGGGTCCTTGCTTTACCTTTGTGCATCTAGACCGTATATCATGTTGAGTGTGGGAATTTGTGCACGGTTTCAAGCCGCACCTAAGGAAAGTCACTATGTGGTGGTCAAGCGAATCTTTCGATATTTGGCTCATACCCCAAACTTTGGCCTATGGTACCCAAGAGGAGCAAACTTAAAGCTTGTAGGATTTTTGGATTCTGATTGGGCGGGAGACAAAGTGGATAGGAAGTCCACTTCCGGAGGGTGCCAATTCCTTGGTTGCTCTTTGGTAAGTTGGTCTTCCAAAAGTCAAAGTTGTGTGTCTCTCTCGTCCACCTAAGCGGAGTATGTAGCGGCCGGTAGTTGTTGTGCAAAACTCTTATGGATGAGGCAAACTTTAAAGGATTTCGGTTTCATTTGTGACGAAGTGCCTCTTTGGTGTGACAATGAAAGTGCCATCAAGATTTCTCTCAACCCGGTGCAACACTTCAAGACGAAGCATATTGAGATTCGGTATCACTTCATTCGGGATCACATTAGGCGAGGGGAGATCGAGCTCAACTATGTCAACACTCATGATAACCTTGCAGATATCTTCACGAAGCCTTTGGATTAAGCAAGATTTCGCGAGTTAAGGCATGAGCTAAATATCATTGATTCGAGCAATGTTGCTTGAACCCTTGCACACCCCACCATACTCAACTTGTTATCTTGTTTAGGTGTAGGCATGGACATAGGGGGAGTGTTGTTCTCTCAATGAACTCTCCCTCCCCCCATTATGCATAAATCGATCAACTCTTTCACATTAGCCACTTTTGGTGGTACTTGTGCTTCAAAGACGAGTTTTGGTCATGGGCCCAAGGATAGTTCTTCTCGGTGCCATACCAATTGACTCAAACATAGGTGGTTCCGGCCACCGCCCTCTCTTTGGAGAGGTGGTGTCGCGTGGTTGTTTCTTGTTGTTGGTTCCCGTTTTGCCTTTGTGTTGTGCGAGTTCTTGTGGTGTCTCTTGTGCTCGAAGTTTCTTTGCGAAGACCCTTTTCGCGTGTTTGAAACCAACTTCTTCTTGAGTTCACGGTACTACCGCGGCATGCCACGATACTACCGCGTTGAGAGGGCATGGTACTACCGCGATTGCGCGGCAGTAATTTTTTACTGCCGCCCAGGAGAGCGGTACTACCGCTCGTGCGCGATACTTCCGCCGAGCGGTACTACCGCGATGATATGTGGTACTACCGCACCATCACAGCCGCATGGGAGATAAGGACGGGCAGGGGGAGTTCTAACTCCCCCATACCCATTCGTCCGTTTCCCCACTTCGTCTCTCTCTCTCGCTCAAGAACGAGGGCCGGGGTCCCTCGCCGGATCTCCGCCTCCGGATGCTCTCCTTCGATTCCAACTGGTGGGATCGTTCCCCACCACGTGCTCTTGCCATGGAACAAGGTTTTTCCCCAAATCCCTCTCTCTTTTGGTTGTTTTCTTTGCCTCTAGGCTTTTGGGGAGATGCATATGTTCTTGAGATTTTAGGCTAAATCTTTGCAATAGTAGGTTGTAGGAGAGTAGTAGAGTGTAGGGATTATACTTGCTATGTTGTCTTGTGATAGATTTGATCAACCGTAGTACCGCTGTGGTTTCGCGGTCCTTCTCAGATCCAAATCTCGTTCGGATCTGACGCGGTGCGGTACTACCGCCCCACATGTGCGGTACTACCGCTTGTCCGGTACTACCGCCCGGTAGGTGCGGTACTACCGCACGAGTGGCGGAACTACAATCTTACTACCGCTCCCGGGCACGGTACTACTGTGGCAACACACGGTACTACCGCGACTTGGGGCGGTATTAAAATTTTAGTACCGCAGCCCCTGGCAGTACTACCTTCGGTCCGATCTTTCTCATGGCATTTAGCATGTATGCTTCCTAAGTGGTTCTTTTGCTTTGTCGTGGTCTTTGCATTGATCCTTCTTGGTTTTTGTGTGTGTTTTGCCCGTTGTGTCTCAGGTGGTGGCTCTCGCCGTTCCAATCCCAGTCGCGACACTGGATCCAAGCGGTTGTGCAATCAAGGTGAAGCCGCAGAGGGCTCCAGTGCCCCCAAGCGCAATGTCAAGACCACCGCTAACAAGTACAAGGAACCCGCTAAGAGCATGGACGAGATTCCCTCCGCTGAGTATGTCTGTCTCAGGAAGATGAACCCGTATGTGAATCCTCGTGCTGTGAGTTGTTCTGGACCAAGCAGCAGACTCTCTTTTACCTGGATGTCATCAAGAACAAGCAGAATACCTACGTGGAGGTCAAGTGGATTGACATGCATCACATGAGGAAGGAACAGATCGTGAGTACTTTGGAGAGGCTCGACTTGGTGGAGCAGTTTGGCATTGAGCATGTGATCTCCTTCCATCCGGACTTTGACCACGAGCTTGTCATCCGGTTCTTTGCCTCTGTACTTTCATCCTGGGAGGAGCGGCGGATGACGTGGATGACCAACGGCCGTCAGTTGACCGCTACTTGGAAGGAGTTCATGGACCTGTTGCATGTTCCAGATGACGGACTCGGCACTCCTGTTGGTGTTCGTCCCCATGCCAATTCTGAGTCTGCCAACAAGGACAAGATTCAGCAGTACTATGTTGAAAGGTGCTCGCCAATGGCAAGTCATCTTGGGTGTTGAACCCCTTTATGGATATCATGTATCGCATCTTCCGCAACTCTCTGTTCCCGCGCATTGGCGACAAGGATAAGGTTCATGCTTTTATGGTGGATATGATGCTCATGTGCGAGGAGGCCCGATGTCTCGGACTCAGCCACTTGATGTCTCACATCATGTGGCATGAGCTTCGGTTTGCGGTGTTCAACCGCAAGGTGCCTATCTGGGCCCTACCTGCTTCTCGCTGATCTCCAAGACTTGGGAGAAGATGTACCACAGGGATGAGGTCCTTGCACTGATGGATTAGGCATGATCCCATCTGCTCGTGTCAAGCCCAACTGGGCCAACAATACCACTCGTGCTGAGGCGTCTGCTGCTAGGAGGCATGTTGGTGAGGAGGAAACTGGAGCTGAGGATGTTGCTGAGGACCGTGCTACTAGGTCTTCCCAGAGTTCCTCTATGCCCTCGTGGGCCAAGAAGCTGAAGCACAAGATGAAGACTCTTTCTGCATGCAAGCTAAGGGGCAGTACAGGACTCACGTTGCCTCCAAGGAGGCTCGCCGCCGTGACTTGCACATCCTGAAGGTCTTTGGTGAGGGTCATTCCAGCAGGTCAGAGAGGCACATCACTCCAGAGGCCGAGTGGATGGCGAAGCAAGGCTACAAGTGGACTGATTCTGACGAGGACTTCGAGGAGGACATCCCTGCCGCCGAGTCTGAGGAGGAGCGCTGGGATGATTTCTTCGCTTGAGCCACCCCGAGCGTGTAGTTGTCCTCTCTGCCTTTTTGGCGTCTCGATGCCAAAGGGGGAGAGAGTGTAGGGATTTTCTCGTGTGTTGTCGTGTTCGTGTGTCGTGTGTTTGGTGTGTTTGGTGTTTGCTGTCTTGCTTGGACCTCGTTTCGTTGCTTTGGTTTGGTTTGAGACCTATCCTTCATATGGTGTAAGACATATGCTCTTTATCCTATCTTAGCAAGCTTGTTATATTGTGCTACCTAGGTTTTATGCTTGTTAGTAGTTGTTTAGTCTTATCATTGCTAGATATGCCTTGTCTCTAAAATACAGGGTGAGTATTGATCCTAGTTGTGTGTTATGCAGTCCAAAGCATTAATCTAGTTTGCACACATCTAGGGGGATCTCGTCTATATTTTAGAGAGGAGGGGTTTGCCTTGCTATAGTTTATTTATCCTTTGCGCAAATCCCGTATTGTCATCAATCCACCAAAAAGGGGGAGATTGTAAGTGCATATTTATCCCTTAGGTGTTTTGGTGATTGATGACAATGGTTTTGCGGACTAATCGTGTGCATTTGAGTTTCTCAGACATTTCTTCACTAGGTACAAGACGGTTTGGTGCCCTCGAAGACTATTCAAGACGGCGCTTTCACGCTTTCTTTTGGTGGATTTGAGTCGTAGGAAAGCCGTACTATTAAGAGGGGTCCGTCGGAAAGGTTTGGGTGGAATCATCACGCACCGTTCCTTCCTTGTCTCCACCTTTCCCTTGCACTATGGAGCATTCCCCGTTTATCCTTGTTGTGATTGCCTTGGCTGTTGTTGCTGTGCTTGCAGTAGTACTGCTCCCTGGAGCGGTAGTACCGCAGGCACCCGCGGTAGTACCGTGGTTCCCGCGCGGTAGTACTGTGGGAGCCCGCGGTAGTACCGCTCCTCTGGAGCCGTACTACTGTGGCCCATAGGCCAAGTATCGCGGCGTTGTGGTAGTAGGGGCGGATGTAATTTTTTACATCCGCGCCTCCGCGGTAGTACCGCGCCTTGCGCACGGTAGTACCGCGCGCGGTCTGATCCAGCAGCCACGCGGTAGTACTGCTCGCCAGCGGTAGTACCGCGTCGGGTTTTGCACCGGCTGTTCTCCGGCGGAAGTAGGCACGGATGTATTTTTATTCATCCGCGCCCTTCCCAGGCTAGGGCTTTCCTGCCTTGCGGTAGTACCGCAGGGAGGGAGCGGTAGTACTGGGCCCTGTCAGGCTCGCTGTAGCCCCCGCTGCTGCAGCGGTAGTACCGTGGTGGCCCACGGTAGTACCGCGTGGTCTTGCTGTAGTACCGCGCCCCTGGAGCCGTAGTACCGCGTGTCGTGGGCTGGATAAGTGGATAACGGTTGGATTTCGTCCACCACTATAAAAGGGTCGTCTCCTACCTCTAGTTGACTACCTCTTCCATCCCTAAGCTCCATTGTTGCTCCTAAGCTCCATTTTCGCCCGATCTCACTTCCTAGCCAATCAAACTTGTTGATTTGCTCGGGAGTGGTTGAGAAGGCCCCGATCTACACTTCCACCAAGAGCAATTTAATCCCCCCACTAATCCCTTGCGGATCTTGTTACTCTTGGGTGTTTGAGCACCCTAGACGATTGAGGTCACCACGGAGCCATATTCCATAGTGGTGAAGCTTCGTGGTGTCGTTGGGAGCCTCCAATTAAGTTGTGGAGATTGCCCCAACCTTCAAGGGAACCAATAGTGGAATCACGGCATCTCGCATTGTGTGAGGGCGTGAGGAGAATACGGTAGCCCTAGTGGCTTCTTGGGGAGCATTGTGCCTCCACACCGCTCTAACGGAGACGTACTTCCCCTCAAAAGGAAGGAACTTCGGTAACACATCCTCATCTCCACCGGCTCCACTCTTGGTTATCTCATCCCTTTACTTGTGCAAACTTATTTGTGTTACATTCATTGCTTGCTTGTGTGCTTGTGTTTGTTGCATCATATAGGTTGTCCACCTAGTTGCATATCTAGACAACTTATTTTGATGCAAAGTTTAATTTGGTAAAGAAAAGATAAAAATTGTTAGTTGCCTATTCACCCCCCCCCCCCCCCTCTAGTCAACTATATCGATCCTTTCAAAAACGCTATAAAATATGATATGCATGAATGACCTATGTATAACATTCCAAATTGAAAATTTGGGATGTTACACATCATGTCTTGACCATGTCAAATCACAACATGCCCTGCAAAAACAAGTTATACGTCCTCTACTTTGTTGTTGTAAGTTTTACGTGGCTGCTACGGGATTCTAGCAAGAACCGTTCTTACCTACGCATAAAACCACAACGGTGTTTCGTCAAGTTTGTTGTTTTAACCTTCTTCAAGGACCGGCCGTAGTCAAATTCGATTCAACTAAAGTAGGAGAAACAGACACCCGCCAACCACCTTTATGCAAAACTTGTTGCATGTCAGTCGGTGGAACCGGTCTCATGTGAGTGGACATGTATGGTTGGTCTCTGCCGCTTCATCCCACAATATCACCGAATCAAAATAAGACGTTGGTGGTAAGCACTATGACTATCACCGCCCACAACTCTTTGTGTTCTACTCATGCAAATCATCTACGCATAGACCTAGCTCTGATACCACTGTTGGGAATCGTTGCATGGAAAACAAAAAAAATTCTATGCACACGCAGTGATCTATCAATGGAGATGCATAGCAACGAGGGGGAGAGTGTACCTACGTACCCTCATAGATTGTAAGCGGAAGCGTTTCACAATGCAGTTGATGTAGTCGGACTTCTTCGCGCTTGAACCGATCAAGTACCGAACGCACGGCACCTCAGCGTTCTGCACACGTTCAGCTCGGTGACGTCCCACGCCTTCTTGATCCAGCAAGATGTCGAGGTAGTAGATGAGTTCCGTCAGCACAATGGCGTGGTGACGCTGATGGTGAAGTGATACCCGCAGGGTTTCGCCTAAGCACTACGAAAATATGACCATGGGTGTAAACGATGGAGGGGGCGCCACACACGGCTAGGCAATTGTCTGGTGCTTGTGTGGCGCCCCCTTCCCATGTATATATAGGTGGGAGGGGAGGAGGCAGCCCCTAGGGCACCCCAAGAGACCTAGAGGCAGCCCTAGGGCTGCTGCCTTGCCCTGCGCCCCCCTTTCCATATATAACCGAGGGGGAAGGAAAGAGGGGGGAGGGAAGGAAGGGGGAGTCCTACTCCACACTTTCCTTTCCCTTCCCCTCTTTCCTTCTCCTTCTATACCGGCCTGATATGGGGGCGCGGCAGCCTTTTGTGACTGGTGCGTTCCCTCTCTTGGCCCATAAGCCCCATATCTTTTGCCAGGGGTTCCCGGAACCCCTTCTGATGACCCGATAAGTACCCGGTAGCCCCCGAAACACTTCCGGTGTCTGAATACTATCGTCCTATATATCAATCTTTACCTCGACTATTTCGAGACTCCTCGTCATGTCCGTGATCTCATCTGGGACTCCGAACAACAAACACCTTCGATGAACGTTAAGCGTGCGGACCCTACGGGTTCAAGAACTATGTAGACATGACTGAGAGACCTTTCCAGTCAATAAACAATAGTGGAACTTGGATGCCCATATTGGCTCCTACATATTCTATGAAGATCTTTATCGGTCGAACCGTTATGACAACATACGTTATTCCCTTTGTCCATCGGTATGTTACTTGCCCGAGATTCGATCATCGGTATCTTCATACCTAGTTCAATCTCGTTACCGGAAAGTCTCTTTACTCGTTTCGTAATACATCACCTCGTGACTAACTCCTTAGTCATTTTCTTGCAAGCTTATGACGTGTATTACCGAGAGGGCCCAGAGATACCTCTCCGATACTGGAGTGACAAATCCTAATCTCGATCTATGCCAACTCAACAAACACCTTCGGAGATACTTGTAGAGCATCTTTATAATCACCCAGTTACATTGTGGTGTTTGATAGCACACAAGGCATTCCTCCGGTATGCGGGAGTTGCACAATCTCATAGTCGAAGGAATATGTATTTGACATGAAGAAAGCAATAGCAGTAAAACTGAACGATCATTATGCTAAGCTAACGGGTGGGTCTTGTCCATCACATCATTCTCCTAATGATTTGATCCCGTTATCGAATGACAACACATGTCTATGGTTAGGAAACCTTAACCATCTTTGATCAACGATCTAGTCTAGTAGAGGCATACTAGGGACGCAGTATTTGTTTATGTATTCACACATGTATTTAAGTTCCCGATCAATACAATTCTAGCATGAATAATAAACCTTTATCATGAATAAGGAAATATAAAATAACAACTTTATTATTGCCTCTAAGGCATATTTCTTTCCAAAATCGATTCATAAACATCTTTCCTCGTGCATACCATATCGCCCATAGTGTGATGACCAGCCTCGTGAACTGTTCATGATTCAGATTCTCATGCAAATCGAACACCCAGTTTTTTGCACTAGGTTCCATATTATCAGATATTTTCTCAACAAGATCATCATCTAACAAAGCCCACACGCACCTTGCCATAGTGCAGCTCAAAAGTGCGTGTCTCCACGGGTCCTCGGCTTCGCATAGAGGACAAGTATCAACTTCTGTCATATTTCTTTGAAGCAACACACCAAAAGTTGGCAGTGAGTGATGTGTCAATCTCCACATAAAAACTTTCACTTTGGCGGGAATTCTGATCTTCCACACCGATGACCATGTGCTCTCTTCTTTGGTACTGTCAGAGGATTCGCCACAACCCTCAAGCCAACACTCTCACTGAGTTTTAGTCCTGATGATGAATTTGTAGGCCGAGATCACTAAAAAAACTCCCTTACTATCCGGATGCCACACCCAGTAGTCATCAATATTCTGTGTGCAAATCGGGATTGTCAAAATTTCCTCGGCGACATTGGGCAAGAAGATGTTGCCTATTAGCTGCTCATTCTAGCTTGCTGTAGCTGGCTCCATAAGATCTGAAACCCTCTCCGGTGGATTCTGAACAAGCGATAAAATTGGCCGAAGATAGGAATCTTTAGGGATCCAATTGTGTGACCAAATAAAAGTCTCTTGTCCATTTCCAGGTCTTCGGATCAAACCGTGCTTCAGGATATCCATCCCCTCTAGAATTGGACGCCATACCTGGGAGGGTTTTGTGCCAAGTTCTGCATTAAGGATAGTAGTCTCAGGGAAGTACACTAATTTCAATATTCTCGTGCCAAGAGAGTTGGGCTCTTGAATAATCCTCCATGTTTGCCTAGCAAGTAGGGCGAGGTTAAAAATTTCCATGTCCCTGAATCCTAACCTGGCCAAATATTTGGGCCTTGTCATAACTTCCCAAGAAACCCATGCTGGTTTTATTTTACCCTGTTTGCATCCCCACCAAAACTTCATGATAATGGAGTTTATGTGTTCACACAATCCTCGTGGTAGTTTAAAACATGCCATCGAATATACCGGGATTGCTTGAGCAACAACCTTGATTAAAACATCCTTACCACCTGATGATAAAAGCTTTCCCATCCATCCCTTGACCTTCTCCTAGATTCTATCACTTAGATATTTGAAAGTCCCTATCTTGGAGTGCCCAATAGCCGTAGGCATTCCCAAATAACTTTCACTAAGAGACTCATTTGGGACATGCAAATGACCCTTTACTGCATTCCGAACAATATTAGGACATCCCTTAGTGAAGAAGATGGACGGTTTATCCCTGTTAATTCTCTGTCCAGATGCCCTGCAGTATGATTCTAGTAGGTTTGATACCTCTTCAGCTCCATTAACACTTGCCTTGAAAAACAATAGGCTATTATCATCTGCGAATAAAAGGTGGGAATCTGTCTGGCAAGATGATAATGCCATTGTAACACCAAGTGGGCCCATAGAGTATCTCTCTATCATGAGAGGAGCAAATCCCTGTCTTGAACTATTGATACTGAGACATACATTTCCGGTATACCCATAAGTCACCTTTATTCACATCTAGTTACAGAGTGATGTTGGTAACCATAAAAGTAACCATCTGGCATGTTGGCATACGATATACTCATGGTCTAAGGAACTCAGTAATCATGAACAAGTTATATGAAATACTAACAACATAACATCTCCCAGTAATTCATAAATTCAGTCTATCCAACACCATTGTTCCAATAACAATGTGTTCTCATTATTGATAGCATGCTTGTTACAATAACAATGCTCATGATCAGGAAAACAAGTCATCATCAATACATGAGCTAGTCTTAATGGCATGACTAGGGATCATATTGGTGTTTATGTTTCAGCATATATATTTGGTTTTCCCTCAGAATTTCATATTCAAGAACTAATACAATTATAGCACAGATATACAACTTAATAATGGACATGTAATACAAATATTATTTCCTCTAGGGCATATTTCCAACAGTCTCCCATTTGCACTAGAGTAAATAATCTAGTTACATAAGTTCTCTAACACCAATGGCATCCTGATGTTGCTCATGCTTTTCTGGTGGTAAAGGCTTCGTCGGCGGATCGCCGGAGGGAGAAGTCATTGCTACTTCTTGAGCTTGCGTTGTTATTTCCCTTGAAGAGGAAAGGGTAATGCAGCAAAGCTGAGATAAGTATTTCCCTCAGTTAAGAACCAAGGTATCAATCCAGTAGGAGGAACAAGCAAGTCTCCAATAGATGCACCTGCACAAACTAACAAAACACTTGCACACAACGCGAAAAAGGGGTTGTTAATCCCTTAACGATCACGAACAAGAGTGATATCTAATAGATATAGATATAAAAGATAAATAAAAGGCAAAATAAAGTAAAGGTGAATAAATTGCAGCAAGGTATTTTTGGGTTTTTGGTTTTATAGATTTGAAAATATATGATGGAAAATAGACCCGGTGGCCAAAGGATTCACTAGAGGATTCTCTCTTGAAAGAAAACATACGGTGGGTGAACAAATTACTGTTGAGCAATTGATAGAAAAGCGCATAGTTATGACGATATGTAAGGCAATGATCATGAATATAAGCATCATGCCCGTGATAAGTAGACTGACTCCTGCCTGCATCTACTACTATTACTCCACACATCGACCGACTCCTGCCTGCATCTAGAGTATTAAGTTCAAGAGAATAGAGTAATGCATTAAGCAAGATGACATGATGTAGAGGGATAAACTCAAGCAATATGATATAAACCCCATATTTTTCTCCTTAATGGCAACAATACAATACGTGCCTCGCTACCCCTGCTTTCACTGGGTGAGGACACCACAAGATTGAACCCATCACAAAGCACCTCTCCCACTGCAAGATAGATCAATCTAGTTGGTCAAACCAAATCAATAGATCAGAGAGAAATACAAAGCTATCTTAATCATGCATAAAAGAGTTTAGAGAAGACTCAAATAATATTCATAGATAATCTGGTCATAAATCCACAATTCATCGGATCTCAACAAACACACCTCAAAAGAAGATTACGTAAAAGAAGATTACATTGGATAGAACTCCAAGAACATCGAGGAGAACATTGTATTGAAGATCAAAGAGAGAAGAAGCCATCTAGCTACTAGCTATGGACCTGTAGGTCTATGGTAAATTACCAACACATCATCGGAAGGGCAACAAGGTTGGTGTAGAGGCCCTCTATGATCGAATCCACCTCCGGCGGAGTGCCAGAAAAGGCCCGAAGATGGGATCTCACGAGAACAAAAGCTTGCGGTGGCAGAAAAGTATTTTTGTGGACGCTTCTGGTGTAGAGGGAATATTTGGGTATTTATGGAGCAAGAATTAGGGTTAGGAGGTCTACAAGGGGCCCACAAGCCCTGGGGGCGCGCCCCTACGGCTTGTGGCCTCCTCATTGGGCTTCTGGACTCCTCTCTAAGTCTCATGGGTTTCTTTTTCTCCAAGAAAAATCATCATAATGATTTATTCCGTTTGGACTCTGTTTGATATTCCTTTCTGTAGAAGTCAAAAACAAGGAAAAAATAGCAACTGTATTGGGCACTAGGTTAATAGGCTAGTCCCAAAAAATGATATAAAATAGCATATAAATGCATATAAAACATCCAAGATGGATAATATAACAGCATGGAACAATAAAAATTTATAGATACATTGGAGACGTATCAGTCATCACGGGAGGCCACGTCATCATCCTTGTTGCCTCAATGGTGACATGTGAGCAGTTCACCCTCGGGGCTGAGGGTTTGTACCAGTAGCTATGTGTTTTAGCTCTCTCTCTCTCTCTCTCTCTCTCTCTCTCTCTCTCTCTCTCTCTCTCTCTCCTCTCCCTCTCTCTCGTGTTCTTGATTTGACACGATCTTGATGTATCATGAGCTTTATCAATATAGTTGGATCTTATGATGTTCTTCCCTCTCTATCTCTTTTGTGATGAATTGAGTCTTGCTCTTTGGGTTTTTTTATGTTGGATTGAATACTTTGGGTTTGACATCCCTCGGTGCATGTCTTAACTTGCGAATACTCATGGTGGCATTAGGGTGTTGTAGGTGACATAAGGGTTAATTGATATGTATCATATGGTGTTGTCGTAGTACAATCTCTAGGACTATTCGTGTCACTTGGGGTGGTTCAATAGATTGATTGGAAACACAACTTTGAGGTGGTTTGCTACCTCCACAATTTCATCCTACGTTCTCCAATATAAATAGAAACTTTGGAGTGATTGTTTGCTGCACTTTGAGGGATTATCATGTGGTCCAATTAAGTTGATGACGTTGAGGGATTGCACTAGAGAAAGTACAAACCCTAGGCCTTGTTTCTAAGAATGGATACACCATTTTCACACACTTTTGTTACTTGCTACCTTGCTGTTTTTATTTATTCAGATTATACAAGCAATTTCCATCGTCCATATTACACATCTATCATCAGCTCTTCGCCGAACTAGTGCACCTATACAACTGACAATTGTATTGCGTGTGTTGGGGACACAAGAGATTATTTGTATTTCATTGCATGATTGTTTGAAAGAGGACCATCTTCATACTAGACCTCCTATGGATTGATAAGTCTTAAGTCATCCACTTGAGGGAAAATTACTGTTGTACTACAAAACTCTTCGCTTCGAGGCCCAACAAAGTCTACAAGAATAAAGTTGTGTAGTAGACATCAAGCTATTTCTAGTGCCATTGCTGGGGAGGTGAGTGCTTGAAGGCATCTTCTTTAGAACTTGCAATTGAATCTTTTGGTTTCTTGTTTTTGACTAGTTTGGTTTATAAAACAAAACTACGAAAACATGGAAGTGAAGTTGTGCCAAATTGCTTATGTTTATAAAGTTTTTGTTCAAAAAGTGGAATCTAAAAATTGCTATGAAGTGGTAAAATAAGAATTTAATACAATGTTTAACGTGAGTTCCCTGAATGATAAGCATGATTGCAATGTTATAACTGAGCACAAACAATAATGCTATGCTTGAAAACAAGGCCTAGTGTTCATACTTTCGCTAGTGCAATCTCTCAACAATGCTAACATAATTGAATCATATAACAATCCCTCAACGTGCGGCAAAGAATCACTCCAAAGTTCTTATCTAGTGGAGAACAAAAGATGAAATTGTTTGTAGGGTACGAAACCACCTCAAAGTTATCCTTTCCGATCAATGTATTGAGCTATTCATACAAGTGTCACGAACAACCCTAGAGTTCATACTAAAATAACACCATATGATACACATCAACCAACTCTAATGTCACACAGATACTCCAATGTCACCACAAGTATCTGTGAGTCAATTATATGATACACATCAAACAACTTCAGATTCATAATATTCAATCCAACATAAAGAACTTCAAAGAGTGCCCCAAGATTTCTACCAGAGAAAGTAGGACGAAAACATGCATCAACCCCTATGCATAGATTACCACAATGTCACCTCAGGAATCCGTGAATTGAGTGCCAAAACATAAATCAAGTGAATCAATATAATACCAGATGTCTACTACGCAACTTTATTCTTGTAGACACGTGTTGGGCCTCCAAGCGCAGAGTTCTGTAGGACAGTAGCAATTTTCCCTCAAGTGGATGACCTATGGTTTATCAACCCGTGGGAGATGTATGATGAAGATGGTCTCTCTCAAACAACCTTGCAACCAAATAATAAAAAGTCTCTTGTGTCCCCAACACACCAAGTACAATGGTAATTTGTATAGGTGCACTAGTTCGGCGAAGAGATGGTGATACAAGTGTAATATGGATAGTAGATATTGGTTTTTGTAATAAGAACAATAAAAACAGCGAGGTAGCAATTGATAAAACGGAGCACAAACGGTATTGCAATGCTTGAAAATGAGGCCTAGGGTCCGTACTTTCGCTAGTGCAACCTCTCAACAATGCTAATATAATTGGATCATATAACCATCCCTCAACGTGCGATGAAGAATCACTCCAAAGTTCCTATCTAGCGGAGAACATAAGAAGAAATTGTTTGTAGCTATTCTTTCCGATCGATCTATCCAAGTGTTCGTACTAAAATAACACCAAGTTATTCTTTCCGATTGATCTATCAAGAGTTCGCACTAAAATAAAACTAAGTTATTCTTTCTGATCGATCTATCAAGAGTTCGTACTAAAATAACACCAAAGCAAATTCAGATTCATAATACTCCATCCAACACAAAGAACCTCAAAGAGTGTTGTCGGTGTCAAAACCGGCGGATCTCGGGTAGGGGGTCCCGAACTGTGCGTCTAGGCGGATGGTAACAGGAGACAAGGGACACGATGTTTTTACCCAGGTTCGGGCCCTCTCGATGGAGGTAAAACCCTACTCCTGCTTGATTAATATTGATGATATGGGTAGTACAAGAGTAGATCTACCACGAGATCAGAGAGGCTAAACCCTAGAAGCTAGCCTATGGTATGATTGTTGTTCGTCCTACGGACTAAAACCCTCCGGTTTATATAGACACCGGAGAGGGCTAGGGTTACACAGAGTCGATTACAATGGTAGGAGATCTACATATCCGTATCACCAAGCTTGCCTTCCACGCCAAGGAAAGTCCCATCCGGACACGGGACGAAGTCTTCAATCTTGTATCTTCATAGTCCAGAGTCCGCCAAAGGCTATAGTCCGCTATCCGGACACCCCTAATCCAGACTCCTCAAGAGCCCCTTAACCAGGCTTCAATGACGATGAGTCCGCGCGCAAATTGTCTTCGGCATTGCAGGGCGGGTTCTTCTCCAAATTCTGTGTACCTGTTGAATAGTGTCCGGCTTCTCGTGAATATTGCGCTCCTTGGCTTCCACGCCCAATAATGGCCATCTCCCACGTGTCAAACGAATGCGAAAAGCCAGGGTATTTTTATATTTACCCCCCTAGCTGAGCAAATGAGCTGCCTATAAAAGAGACGAGGATTTAGATCCGAATCACACCATCTTCCCTTCGCGAGCATTCATCGGAGTGCATTCGACAGAGATCCATTCCATCATGGCCAGTCGACGCAGCTCCTCCTCTCGCCTTCCCAGCCCTCAGCCTGGAGATTGGGAGAGATGTTCCGTCCTGCACAGTGAGCTAGTGACGCTCCAAACCAAGGGTTTCCTTCCCCCAGCCTTTATGGTCCCGGTTCGAGCCGGACTTGCCACCTATAATGGCGGAGAGCAAGCGGAGAGCGTCCCCAATCCCTCCAAAGGAGAGCGGGTATGCCTTGTCCCTTATTTGATAAGAGGGCTCGGATTTCCAATTCATCCATTTCTCCGGGGGCTCCTGGAGTTCTACGGCCTCCAGTTGCACAACCTTACGCCCGCCTCCATATTGCATATTGCGGGCTTCGTAGCCCTTTGCGAGCTGTTTTTGGGCATCGAGGCTCATTTCGCGTTGTGGAAGAAGCTGTTCTGCCTTGTGCCCCGCTCTTAGGAGGGGTCGATTTATCAAGTGGGCGGAGCCGAACTATGGCGCATCGCCGGGACCGGATATCTATCCGGAACCCCGAAGAAGGCGTCCGAAGACTGGCCTTCAGAATGGTTTTATATAGAAGATGTCCCCTTGCCGGACCCTATTCGGATCGGCCTCCCTGAGTTCGATAATGCTCCCTTGAAGAAGCGCCTAAGCTGGCGTCCACGGAGCCCTCAGAAGGAGAATGACAAGGACGTTTTTTACCTGATGAGCCGGATAAGGTTGTTAGCTCATTCCGGATTGACCATGATTGAGGTCATGGCCACATGCATTATGCGGGGGGTGCAGCCGCTTCAGTATAGAGGCCACCCCATGTGGGATTTCAATGGGGAGGATGATGCCACCCGCTGCGGCCGTAAGGGGCCAGAATCGGTTGATGCTCTGACGAAGATCTTGTCCGCATTGTACAAGGGAGAAAAGGAGGAATTTCTCCGCGTCAATCCACAGGGCGGATTTTCTATGAACAATCCTCCAAGCTGGGTAAGCAGACACCTCTTTTTGCCCATCTGATCCATATTCCCGTAGTCAAGTATCTCACCTTGTGATTTCGACGCAGGAACTGCGCTAGGCCGTAAAGGATATAAACAGCCCTCCTCCACAACCCGAGGATCCGGAATGGTCCCTTGATCCGGCCTCCCAAGAGGATCTGAACATATCTGTGGAGCTGATCGATGGGGTATTTTACCAACTGAGCATCGACAATGCCTTGGTCGCCATTACGGCCGATTACCCCGGACTACTTCCAGCCTCACAGGTAACTGAGACCGAAGTCCCAATACTTTGAAAATGATCCATCCGTGCTTATTTTTTATCACCGTATACCAATGGTGTTTTGCAGGAGAAGTCCTTGAGGCGGAAGGCCGAGCCCGCGGTGGCTAGCCAACAAGGGGCAGCAGGGCCCAGCAGGCTGAAAAGAAGTACGGTCCGGATTGAGACGCCGACACAACGGTATGGCGTGCCATCTTATTCCCAGGTTTTATTCCCCCAAGGCATACTAACGCTTGTGCTCTCTTCAGGAAAAAGAGCGCTCGCCGGACTATATCCGGAGAGGTTGCCAATCGCGGCTCCACCAGCCAAGCTCCAAGGTCGGGTCCGGAAGCGAAGGCGAACACGAGGCATGCACCGGACGCTCCTCCGACAGAGGATGTGGACGGGATGTCTGCCACCAATTCCGAGGTGGAGAGTGCCATGAACCACAGGCGTCGCCGGACAGTTCTTCGTGACGCTTGTTTCTCCCAAGAGGCATTGGATGCCTTCAATTCAGGAGATGCGTACCTCCGTGCTGCTCAAAATGCTCTAGCCAGAGTCGCGGAGCAGTATGTGAAAGACATACGGGTGAGAAAATTTGATGGTTATATATGTCAGTAGCCCCCGAGACCTGAAACAGTTAGAATAACTGATTTAAGGATCATTTGTTATGCAGGATCTTACAGAAAAGAATACCCGACTGTCCCAGGAGCTGGAAGAGTGCAAAGCCCAACTTGAGGCCGCACTAGCCGCGGCAGGAGAGGCCAAGGAGACCCTCTCTGGTAATATATGTTTCGAAAGATAAGTATGTTGTGAAGTGCGGCGTGTGTGCAAATCTGACAATAACATTGCAGATGGTGCCAGAGTAGATCCGGACAAGCAACAACTCTTGCGCCGGTTAAAGGCTGGCGAGAGCGTGCTTACGAAGGTGAGGCAGGAGAAAAATAATCTCCAAGATGCCAACACCCAGCTGGGCGAGGAACTAAAGGATGTTCATGCCCAGCTGTCGGACTCCGTTAAGGAGAATCGGCGGCTTCGACGCGGCATGTTTAGTAAGTGCTTGAACGAACTTTGAAAAAGAGTTCGGCGAGGAAGTCGACTAATAGTGTTATGTCTGTAGGTATGCTCACAGGTCGTCCTGCAGAGGAAATGCCCGGTTCTACGGGTGACCTTCTTCCCGAGCTCTTACAACCGCATTTAACGAATTCGACAGTGATGAAAGGCGCCGCCCAGCCCCCGTGGCTATCTGTCTCCCTGCCCAAGGCCTTGGAGAACTTGCAGAGAGGCTTAAGGAGCGCGGGCGCGCTTCCGATTATGGAAGATATCAGCCTGCCGAGGCGCCAGGAGGCTGGGCCATGGTGAAGACGCGGTACACAAAGGTTGACCCAAACCACATGGCCGAGGTCGGACTGTGGGGCTCGATGGGAAGGAGATCCTGTGAGCTTAGTGTACGCCAAGTAGAGTTGGTCATTAATATTCCCAACAGGATCGTAAACTAGACAGCCTGTTGGATGGTATTGAAGAGGAATATACCCACCAAATTGACTATGTAATTTAAGATGACATGTAAAAATGCCTTCTAGCCGGATGTAGATCATTTGTCATGGCGGACCTTTTCGCTTCAACCTCGGGACCCGATAGTCCGAGTGTGTCCAATACCCTCTCGGTTAGGTAAGAACCGGGGCATGCATGGAGACCAGGCGTAGGGGTCATTGGTGCTTGAACAGACAAGTGACCAACTAGTTATGTTATATTACATGGTTAGTAAGAAACATCTTCCAGGGAGAATAGTTCCGTTAGGGGTTCCTTTCTCGAGGCATGCCCTAAAGTGCATGTGCGGACTGCTAAAAAGCGTAAAAGCATCCGGGGTGGATAAATAAAAAGTGAGAAATCATCTTTAGTTCGCCGAACGAATATTCCCTTAAGAACGCTAGCTTCGGCTTCACCTGCATCGAGGTACACATCCGGCTGACCGGCAGAATAATCACAGAGGTGCTCCTTTACCACCTAGCCAACAATCGGGAACGTAGGGGTAAGCACAGGAGCCAGTCAACCCAGCTTGGCCAAAACTTAAGTCATATCGATGCATATAATGGCGAATAAAAGGTACATGCGGAAGTGTGACACATGTGTTGGGCATGAGGCCCGTATAAATATGCTTCTGTTAAAGAAGCCCCCAGGTATAATGAGCGCGGATAGCGCGTCAATTGTGTGCGAACGAGGCGCGAACGAGCCTTTAAAGGCTGTAAGAGAAAGGGAGGGAGAAGGAGAGAAATAAAAAACAACTAATGTGTAAAAAATAGACAGAGGAAGGAGACGAACACAGAGTTCGGCGCTAGGCGTAGAATCTTCGGAGATGGGCTGCGTTCCATGGGTTCGGCTCGAGTCGGTTATCCGATGCATCTCGCAGGCGGTACGCTCCACCAGTCAGGACTTGGTCAATAATAAAGGGACCTACCTATTTGGGCTTGAGTTTGTCATTTTTCTTGTTCGGCAGGCGTAGAACTAATTCGCCAACATTGTAACTTTTGGCCCGTACTTCTCTGCTTTGGTATCTTCGAGCCTGCTGTTCATAGAATGCGGAACGGGCTTTTGCCATGTCACGCTCCTCCTCCAAGGCGTCCAAATTGTCCTGCCGATCAAGTTCGGCTTCTCTTTCTTCGTACATGCGCACGCGAGGTGAGTCGTGAATTATGTCGCAGGGCAGAACCGCCTCTGCGCCGTATACCATAAAGAATGGTGTGAATCCGGTGGTGCGATTCGGCGTGGTCCGCAGCTCCCAGAGTACGGAGTCGAGCTCCTCTACCCAGTGCGTGTTAGATTCCTTGAGGGACCGCACTAATCTGGGTTTGATGCCGCTCATGATTAGACTGTTTGCTCGCTCGACTTGACCGTTAGTTTGTGGGTGATAGACTGAAGCATAGTCGAGCTTAATGCCCATGTTTTTGCACCAGAGTTTGACCTCGTCAGCCGTAAAGTTCGTGCCGTTATCAGTGATGATGCTATGGGGACGCCAGAACGGTGTACTACCCCGATATGAAGTCTATCACCGGTCCGGATTCGGCCGTCTTAACAGGCTTGGCCTCTATCCATTTGGTGAATTTATCCGCCATGACCAGTAGGTATTTTTTCTTGTGGGTTCCTCCTTTAAGGGGTCCAACCATGTCAAGCCCCCATCGCGAAGGGCCAGGTGATGGGTATAGTTTGGAGAGCGGTGGGTGGCATATGGCTTTGGTTAGCAAAGAGCTGGCAACCGACGCATCGTTGGACTAAGTCCTGAACATCTGCCCGAGCCGTCGGCCAATAAAATCTTGTACGGAAGGCCTTGCTTACAAGGGCCCGGGCTGCGGCGTGGTGCCCGCCGAGTCCGTCATGAATTTCAGCCAGAAGATTCCGCCCTTCCTCTTCGGAGATACACCTTTGAAGGACTCCGGTGGTGCTTTTCTTATAAAGCTCTCCCTCATGGACTTTATAGGCTTTAGATCGCCGCACTATGCAGCGTGCCTCGTTTTGGTCCTCGGGAAGTTCCTGCCTAGTAAGGTAGGCTAGGAATGGTTCTGTCCACGGGGTGATGACGGCCATTATTACAGGGGCTGAAGGTGTTATTTCGTTGGCAGAGCCTCCAATTATGTCAGAGTGTTCGGTGTCGGGCAGTGCGGTTGGGTCCGGGCTGTTATTGCTGGATTTCCCTTCCCATATTACGGATGGCTTGAACAGCCTTTCCAAGAAGATGTTGGGGGGGACTCCATCGCGTTTGGCGCCGATGCGTGCCAGGACATCTGCCGCCTGATTATTTTCCCGGGCTATATGGTGAAATTCGAGGCCCTCGAACCGAGCTGACATTTTTAGGATGGCGTTGCGATAAGCTGCCATTTTTGGATCTTTGGCATCAAAGTCTCCATTTATTTGGGATATCGCGAGGTTCGAGTCCCCGCGCACCTCTAGGCGTTGAATGCCCATGGATACTGCATCCGAAGACCGTGTAGAAGAGCCTCGTATTCGGCTGCGTTGTTGGAGTCCGTATACATTATCTGGAGTACGATTGAATCAGATCTCCTGTTGGGGACGTCGAACGACGCCAGCCCCCAGACCAGCCAACATTTTGGACCCGTCGAAGTGCATGATCCAGTTGGAATATGTGCCGTACTCTTTAGGGTGTTTGGCTTCAGTCCATTCGGCGACGAAGTCAGCCAAAACTTGCGACTTAATAGCTCGCCGTGGCTTATAGGTTATGTCGAACGGGAGGAGCTCAATGGCCCATTTGGCAATCCGGCCCGTCGCGTCGCGGTTGTTTATAATATCGTTAAGAGGTACTTTGGAGGCTACTGTTATCGAACACTCTTGAAAGTAGTGTCGCAGCTTCCGGGATGCCATCAACACCGCGTACGCTATATTTTGATAATGCGGGTACCGCGACTTGCATGGAGTAAGGACAGTGGACACGTAGTAAACTGGCTTTTGAAGGGGGAATTTGTGTCTGTCCGTTTCTCGTTCGACGACGAGCATTGCGCTTACCACTTGATAAGTTGCGGCAATATATAATAGCATTGGTTCGCCGATGTTAGGCGCGGCCAGGACCGGGTTTGTTGCCAATATGGCTTTTATTTCTTCGAGTCCGGCCGTGGCGGCATCCGTCCACTCGAAGTGTTCGGTGCGTCGGAGGAGGCGATAAAGGGGTAATGCCTTTTCTCCCAAAGGGAGATAAAGCGCTTAGAGCCGCCACACATCCAAATCAATTTTGTATTTGTTTGAGGTATTTTGGGATATCCAATTGTGACAGAGCTCGGATCTTGGCTGGGTTTGCTTCAATTCCTCTACCGGATACAATGAAGCCCAAGAGCTTTCCGGCTGGTACGCCGAAAACGCATTTTTCCGGGTTAAGCTTGATGTCATATGTTCGGAGGTTATCGAATGTGAGCCTCAAGTCGTTTACTAGAGTTTCGACATGCTTGGTTTTGACGACCACGTCATCTACGTATGCCTCCACTGTTTTGCCGATCTGGTTTGCCAGACATGTCTGAATCATGCGCTGATATGTTGCGCCGGCGTTTTTTAGCCCGAAGGGCATTGTGTTGAAGCAGAATGGGCCGTATGGGGTGATGAATGCCGTTGTGGCTTGGTCTGGCTCTGCCATCTTAATTTGATGGTAGCCGGAGTATGCGTCGAGGAAACACAATGAATCGTGTCCTGCGGTAGCGTCGATAATTTGATCGATGCGGGGAGGGGAAGGATCCTTTGGGCAAGCCTTGTTGAGGTCCTTGAAATCAACGCATAGGCGCCAGGATTTGTCCTTCTTTGGTACCATTACCAGGTTTGCTAGCCAGTCCGGATGTTTTATATCTCGATGAATCCGCCTCCGAGAGTTTGGCTAGCTCCTCTCCCATGGCTTGTCTCTTAGGTTCGAGAAACAATCAAGAGCCTGCTTGATCGTAGCTTGAATCCTTTTAGGATGTTTAGGTTGTGCTCGGCCAGCCGGCGTGGGATTCTGGCATGTCTCAAGGGTGCCGTGCAAAATGTCCCAATTTTCACGTAGGAATTCTCGTAGTGCGGCGTCTACATCAGGGTTTAATTGCGCCCCGATGGAGGCCGTTTTTGTAGGGTCCGTTGGATGGACTTGGAATTTGACTATTTCGTCCGCTGGTTTAAAGGAGGTGGACTTGGGTCTTTTATCGAGTATCACGTCGTCCCTGTTCACCGTGGAGCGCAGCGGAGTGAGTTCCTTAGCCGCTAGGGCTTCGGATAGTGCCTCAAGGGCCAGTGCGGCTGTCTTATTTTCGGCGAGGAGTGCTATGTTCGGGTCACTAGCAAGAGTGATGATTCCGTTGGGCCCAGGCATTTTGAGCTTCATGTACCCGTAATGGGGTATAGCTTGAAAAATTGTAAATGCCTCTCGCCCTAATAGAGCGTGGTATCCGCTGCTGAACGGGGCCACTTGGAACGTGACCTCCTCGGACCTGTAATTATCCTGCGTGCCGAACACCACATCCAGTGTGATTTTTCTTGTACAACACGCTTCCCGACTGGGGATTATTCCTCAAAAGGTTGTGCTGCTTCGCTCAATGCGGCTCCAGTCTATTTCCATTTTTCGGAGGGTTTCCTCGTAAATGAGGTTCAATCCGCTGCCACCGTCCATGAGTACCTTGGTAAGGCGAAAGTCATCCACTATTGCACTGGGGACCAATGCGGCTGGTGCTCGGGCTATTCGGAATTTAGGTTCATCACTGGCATTAAAGGTAATAGCCGTGTCACTCCATGGGTTTATTGTAGCTACTTGGTAGACTTCGGCAAGGCTGCGGAGTGTTCGTTTCCGCATATTATTTGATGCGAAAGTCTCGAAGACTGTTAATACCGTGCTGGTATCCCTGGGCTGGTGCTCTGTGGGTTCTGGAGTTAGAAGCTCTTCGCCGCTTCTGGCCACCTGCCGGAGTATCCAACATGCTCTAAGGCTATGAGTTGGTGTGGCGCCCTCTGTACTATGAATTTTACAGGGTCCATTGAGCCATCCCTCCAGTACGGTTCCATGCCCTGTAGGGGGTTTTTGCTTTTTGGTGTTTAACCCGGGTGACTGGCGATAATGCACCCTTTTATTTCGGATTGGGTTTGTATTCAGGGCCGGATTGTCCCAAAGTTTTACTTCGGTTTTCCAGGCGCTTTCCATTGCACAGTACTTTCGTACTATGGATGCCAAGTCAGCAAAGCGTGTAATTTCACGGCGACATATGGCGTTGAGGATTCCCTTGTCCGTGCAATTATTGCAGAAGAATGAAATTGCGTCTTCCTCACGGCAGTCCTTTATCATGTTCATAACCAAGAGGAATCTGGCCCATTAATGATGCATTGTTTCCTCGGGCTCTTGCCTAATTTTGGATAGATCTCTTATGTTTGGGTGGGTGGGTGGAATTAAATCCGAAACCTCACCCGATATGAGACTCAGGGGCCAAGGAGTTTCCGAACTCGGAAGTTTGGATTCTTGGATGTTGTCCAATGAATCTAGCCCGTTGCCTAACTCTAAGTTCAGGTCTTGAGTGACGTCCTCCCCTCCGTGGGTATCCGGCTTGGAGGGATCGGGAATCAGGACATAGCTAGTCCTTAAGATAGATGAATGGTCGCCGCATTGTTCCTCCACGACACCAACGTGATGGGTGACCTGGGGAGAGTTAATCTCTCTCAGATCGGGTTTAGGCCCAATCTGATCATAGTCTGTGGCGACTCCCAGGGCGGCGATGCGATCCAAGAGCTCGTTTAAGGAAGAGAGCTCCGTCGGATCTAACTGCTCGGTGAGTTCCGAGTTGACGCGAAGATTGCTTCCGATGACCCGAGAAGTTATCGTCGGCGCGGCGGCCGGACAGGCGGTCATAAGAAAACCGCCTAGCCGGAGAGTTTGGCCGATAGCCAAAGCTCCTTTAGCAACAAAGGCCGTCTTTAAAGACGGGATGAGGCATCCTTCCGATGGCGGCGGCAGAGGAACTCTCAATGAAAGCACCAATGTCGGTGTCAAAACCGCGGATCTCGGTAGGGGGTCCCGAATCTGTGCGTCTAGGCGGATGGTAACAGGAGACAAGGGACACGATGTTTTTACCTGGTTCGGGCCTCTCGATGGAGGTAAAACCCTACTCCTACTTGATTAATATTGATGATATGGGTAGTACAAGAGTAGATCTACCACGAGATCAGAGAGGCTAAACCCTAGAAGCTAGCCTATGGTATGATTCTTGGTGGTCCTACGGACTAAAACCCTCCGGTTTATATAGACACCGGAGAGGGCTAGGGTTACACAGAGTCGGTTACAATGGTAGGAGATCTACATATCCGTATCGCCAAGCTTGCCTTCCACGCCAAGGAAAGTCCCATCCGGACACGGGACGAAGTCTTAAATCTTGTATCTTCATAGTCCAGGAGTCCGGCCAAAGGCTATAGTCTGGCTATCCGGACACCCCCTAATCCAGGACTCCCTCAAGTGCCCCAAGATTTCTACCGGAGAAACAAAAGACGAGGCCGTGCATCAACCCCTATGAATAGATTACCTCAATGTCACCTCGGGAATCCGCGAGTTGAGTGCCAGAACACATATCAAGTGAATCAATATGATACCCCATTGTCAACACGGGTATTCATAGAAAGACATACATCAAGTGCTCTCAAATCCATAAAAATATTCAATCCGATAAAACGAAACCTCAAAGGGAAAACTCAATTCATCACAACAAGATAGAGAGGGAGAAACACCATATGATCCAACTATATTAACAAAGCCCAATACATCAAGATCGTGCCATCTCAAGAACCAGAGAGAGAGAGAGAGAGAGAGAGAGAGAGAGATATTAAACACATAGCTACTCGTACAAACCCTCAGCCTCGAGGGTGGACTACTCTCTCCTCATCATGGTGGCCGTCGGGATGATGAAGATGGCCACCGGTGATGATCTTCCCCTGCGACGGAGTGCCGGAACAGGGTCTAGATTGGTTTTTCGTGGCTACAGAGGCTTGCGGCGGCGGAACTTCTGATCTAGGGTTACCCCGAGGGTTTTTGGAATATTTGGCAATTTATAGGGCGAAGAGGCGGTGCCCTGGTGGGTTGTGCTCTCCTCGGAGCTCCCCTCTGGCACTTCTTTGGCCCATCGGGTGTCTTCTGGTCCAGAAAAAATCTCTAAAAAGTTTCGTTGTGTTTTGACTCCGCTTGGTATTGATTTTCTGCGATGTAAAAAACAAGCAAAAAACGACAACTGGCACTGGGCACTATGTCAATAGGTTAGTCCCAAAAAATGATATAAAGTTGCTATAAAATGATTATAAAACATCCAAGAATGATAATATAGCAGCATGAATACTTCATAAATTATAGATACGTTGGAGACATATCAATACCCCCTTGTCACCACGGGTATTCATATGCAAGACGTACATCAAGTGTTCTCAAATCCAACAAGTATTTGATCCGATAATAGTGAAACTTCAAAGGTAAAAACTCAATTCATCACAACAACATAGAGAGGGGAAAACACCATATGATCCAACTATATTAACAAAGCTCGCGGTACATCAAGATCGTGCCAAATCAAGAACACGAGAGAGAGAGAGAGAGAGCGAGAAAGAGAGATCAAACACATAGCTACTTGTACATAACCCTAGCCTCGAGGGTGAAATACTCCCTCCTCATCATGGTGGCTGCCGGGATGATGAAGATGGCCTCCGGTGATGATTTCCCCCTCCGGCAGCATGCCGGAACATGGCTCCAGATGGTATTTCGAAGGTACAGAGGCGTGCGACAGCGGAGTCAAAGTTCTAGGGTTATTTCTGGTGGTTTCTCTATTTATAGGAGTTTTTGGTGTCGGTCTCATGCTAAGATGGGCCAAAGGGTGCCCGCTACCCACCAGCCACGGCCAAGGCCCCTGGCGCGCCCTGGTGCGTAGTGGCCATGTCCTTCACATTCTGGTCCTCCCATGAAGCTTCTAGTGCCTCTTTTGTTCCAAAAAAATCATCATAAAGTTCCGTTGCATTTGGAGTACTTATTTTTTAGCACAAAAAACAACACCACGGCAGTTCTGCTGAAAACAACGTCAATCAGGGTTAGTTCCATTCAAATCATACCAAAACCTTATAGAATTATTGTAAACATGGCATGAATACTTAATAAATTATAGATACATTGGAGACGTATGAGAATCCCTAAGCTTAATTCCTACCCATCCTCGAGTAGGTAAATGATAAAAGAAATAAGTTATGAAGTTTGAATGCTGGCATAGTGCATAAGTTTGATCAATGATAATCTCAATCACTTTTACTAGCATTATAATAGCAACTTTTTCTCATAAAACTCATCATGATAAAGTAGCAATTGAAAACATAATATTTGATGTGGAATGCTACCTATCATATTCATCATATACTCTTTTCTTTTGTAGCATGGACATTTGGACTTGAATGATTCAAAGCAATAGTCTATAATTTGACATGAAGACATCAATACTCAAGCATACTAACAAGCAACCATGTCTTTCAAAATATCAATGCTAAAGAAAGCTATCCCGCTATCCCTAGCCCTTTATGCTCAATCATTAATCCATTCATGAAACACACTCAAATATTAGCTACATCTAATGCACAAGTATGACAATAGTGTTACCTAGTTGGTGCTTTGTAAGATAAGATGGAGACTAAAAATAAAATTAAAAATTGCATAAAACTAAATAGATAGGCCCTTCGCAGAGGGAAGCGGAGATTTGTAGAGGTGCCAGAGTTCAAGGATTTTGAGAGATAAAATTATTTTGAGAGGCATGCTTTTCCTGCCAACGAAAACGACCGATAATTCCCAATATCTTCCATGCTAGACAAATAATAGGCGGTTCCCAAACAGAAAATATTTTTTTTCCTTTTCCACCATTCTTTCACAATCCATGGCTAGCCGTATCCACGGGTGCCTTCCATACCAACACTTTCCAAGGAATTTATTATCATCATCATATTAATTTTTTTTATTTCAGGACTGGGCACCCCTATTACCTGCCAACTCTCGTGCAATGGAAAATGAATAAACACTCATCATGAGAATAACCCACCTAGCATGGAAAATATTGGCCACCCCCTGCTGCTTCATGAGCGGTACGGGCACACAAAACGGAAAATTATTTTGAATGATTAGAGTTAGCACATGCAAATTTACTTGGAACAGTATGTAAATACCACATATAGGTAGGTATGGTGGACTCATTTGGCACAACTTTGGGTTTAAGGAATTGGATGCACAAGCAGCATTCCTGCTTAGCACAAATGAAGGCTAGCAAATAGACTGAGAAGTGACCAACCAAAAAACAAGAAGGGTCATGAACATGCATTGAACATAACTAACACTGAATAATGCACCACAAGTAGGATGTAATTTTATTGCATAATTATTTGTTGGGGAACGTAGCATGCAATTTCAAAAAATTTCCTATGATCACGCAAGATCTATCTAGGAGATGCATAGTACCGAGAGGGGGAGAGTGTGTCCACGTACCCTCGTAGACCAAAAGCGGAATCGTTAGTATAATGCGGTTGATGTAGTCGAACGTCTTCGTGATCCAACCGATCTAGTACTGAACGTACGACACCTCCGAGTTCAGCACACGTTCAGCTCGATGACGTCCCTCGAACTCTTGATCCAGCAGAGGGCCGAGGGAGAGTTTTGTCAGCATGATGGCATGGCGATGGTGATGGTGATGTGTTCCATGCAGGGCTTCACCTAAGCACTACGACGCTATGATCGGAGGAGCAAACTGTGGGGAGAGACGCTGCACACGGCTTAGAACAATTGTTGTGTCTCCAAGGGGTGCCCTGCCCACGTATATAAAGGCGGGAGAGGGGAGAGGCCGGCCCTAGGGGGCGCGCCATGAGGGGGGACTCCTACTAGGACTCCTTGTCCTAGTAGGATTCGCCCCCCCCCCCTTTATTCCTTATCATGGAGGGGAAAGAGGGAAGGAGAGAGAGAAAGGAAAGGGGGGCCGCGCCCCCTTCCCATTGTCCAATTCGGACAGCCCATGGGGGGTCGCCACCCCTTGTGCGCTCTCCTCTCTCTCCCCTATGGCCCATGTTGGCCCATTACTTCCCCGCGGGGTTCCGGTAACCCCTCGGAACTCCGATAAATATCCGAAACGTCCTGAAACCGTTCCGGTGTCCAAATACTATCGTCCAATGCTACGTCTCGAGCTTGCGTTGGTTTTCCCCGAAGAGGAGAGGATGATGCAGCACAGTAGCGTAAGTATTTCCCTCAGTTTTTGAGAACCAAGGTATCAATCCAGTAGGAGGTCACGCCCAAGTCCCTCGTACCTGCACAAAACGATAACTACTCGCAACCAACGCGATTAGGGGTTGTCAATCCCTTCACGGTCACTTACGAGAGTGAGATCTGATAGAGATAATATTTTTGGTATTTTTGGTATAAAGATGCAAAGTAAAAAGTAAAAGCAAAGCAAGTAAATAAAGTGATGGAGATTGATATGATGAGAATAGACCCGGGGGCCATAGGTTTCACTAGTGGCTTCTCTCAAGAGCATAAGTATTCTACGGTGGGTGAACAAATTACTGTTGAGCAATTGATAGAATTGAGCATAGTTATGAGGTTATCTAGGTATGATCATGTATATAGGCATCACGTCTGAGACAAGTAGATCGAAACGATTCTGCATCTACTACTATTACTCCACTCATCGACCTCTATCCAGCATGCATCTAGAGTATTAAGTTAAAAACAGAGTAACGCCTTAAGCAAGATGACATGATGTAGAGGAATAAATTCATGCAATATGATAAATACCCCATCTTGTTATCCTCGATGGCAACAATACAATACGTGTCTTGCAACCCTTTCTGTCACTGGGTAAGGACACCGCAAGATTGAACCCAAAGCCATGCACTTCTCCCATTGCAAGAACTACCAATCTAGTTGGCCAAACCAAACGGATAATTCGAAGAGACTTGCAAAGATAACTCAATCATACATAAAAGAATTCAGAGAAGATTCAAATATTATTCAAAGATAAGCTGGATCATAAACCCACAATTCATCGGTCTCAACAAACACACCGCAAAAAGAAGATTACATCGAATAGATCTCCATGAGAGTGGGGGAGAACATTGTATTGAGATCCAAAAAGAGAGAAGAAGCCATCTAGCTACTAGCTATGGACCCGAAGGTCTGAAGTAAACTACTCACACTTCATCGGAGGGGCTATGGTGTTGATGTAGAAGCCCTCCGTGGTAGATGCCCCCTCCGGCGGAGCTCCGGAACAAGCCCCAAGATGGCATCTCGTGGATACAGGAAGGTACAGCGGTGGAATTAGGTTTTTGGCTCCGTGTCTGGTCTATTGGGGGTACGTAGGTGTATATAGGAGGAAGGAGTACGTCGGTGGAGCGTCAGGGGGCCCACGAGGCAGGGGGCGCGCCCAGGGGGGCGCCCTCCACCCTCGTGACCTCCTCTGGTGCTTCTTGGAGTAGGGTCCAAGTCTCCTGGATCACGTTCACTGAGAAGATCACGTTCCCGAAGGTTTCATTCCGTTTGGACTCCGTTTGATATTCTGTTTCTTCAAAATACTGAAATAGGCAAAAAACAACAATTCTGGGCTGGGCCTCCGGTTAATAGGTTAGTCCCAAAAAATAATATAAAAGTGGAAAATAAAGCCCATTATAGTCCAAAACAATAGACAAAGTAGCATGGAGCAATCAAAAATTATAGATACGTTGGAGACATATCAGGCATCCCCAAGCTTAATTCCTTCTCGTCCTCGAGTAGGTAAATGATAAAAAGAGAATTTTTTACGCGGAGTGATACTTGGGCATAATTTCAATGTAAATCTTATTAATCATGGTGTGAATATTCAGATCCAAAAGATTCAAGAAAAAAGTTCATATTAACACAAAAATAATAATACTTCAAGCATACTAATCAAAGTAATCATGTCTTCTCAAACTAACATGGCCAAAGAAAGTTATCCCTACAAAATCATATACTCTGGCTATGCTCCATCTTCCCCACACAAAGTATTTAAATCATACACAACCCCGATGACAAGCCAAGCAATTGTTTCATACTTTAACATTTTCAAAACTTTTTCAATCTTCACGCAATACATGAGCGTGAGCCATGGATATAGCACTATATGTGGAATAGAATGGTGGTTGTGGAGAAGACAAAAAGAGGGAAGATAGTCTCACATCAACTAGGCGTATCAACGGGCTATGGAGATGCCCATCAATAGATATCAATGTGAGTGAGTAGGGATTGCCATGCAACGGATGCACTAGAGCTATAAGTATATGAAAGCTCAACTAAAGAAACTAAGTGGGTGTGCATCCAACTCGCTTGCTCACGAAGACCTAGGGCATTTTGAGGAAGCCCATCATTGGAATATACAAGCCAAGTTCTATAATGAAAAATTCCCACTAGTAAATGAAAGTGACAAAACGAGAGACTCTCTATCATGAAGATCATGGTGCTACTTTGAAGCACAAGTGTGGTAAAAGGATAGTAACATTGTCCCTTCTCTCTTTTTCTCTCATTTTTTTATTTGATTGGGCCTTTTCTCTTTTTTTGTGGCCTCTTTTTTTTATTTTCGTTCGGAGTTCATCCCGACTTGTGGGAGAATCATAGTCTCCATCATCCTTTCCTCACTGGGACAATGCTCTAATAATGATGATCATCACACTTTTATTTTTCTTACAACTCAACAATTACAACCCGATACTTAGAACAAAATATGACTCTATATGAATGCCTCCGGCAGTGTACCGGGATATGCAATGAAACATGAGTGATATGTATGAAATAATTATGAACGGTGGCTTTGCCACAAATACGATGTCAACTACATGATCATGCTAGCAATATGACAATGATGGAGCGTGTCATAATAAACGGAACGGTGGAAAGTTGCATGGCAATATATCTCGGAATGGCTATGGAAATGCCATAATAGGTAGGTATGGTGGCTGTTCTGAGGAAGGTTTATGGGTGTATGATACCGGCGAAAGGTGTGCGGTATTAGAGAGGCTAGCAATAGTGGAAGGATGGGAAAAAGTGTGTATAATCCATGGAGTCAACATTAGTCATAAAGAACTCATATACTTATTGCAAAAATCTAGAAGTTATCAAAGCAAAGTATTACGCGCATGCTCCTAGGGGGATAGATTGGTAGGAAAATACCATCGCTCGTCCCCGACCGCCACTCATAAGGAAGACAATCAATAAATAAGTCATGCTCCGAGTTCATCACATAACGGTTCGCCATACGTGCATGCTACGGGAATCACAAACTTCAACACAAGTATTTTTTGAATTAACAACTACTCAACTACCATGACTTTAATATCACCATCTTCATATCTCAAAACAATTATCAAGCATCAAACTTATCTTAGTATTCTACGCACTCAAAAGAAAGTTTCACATATCTTGAATACCAAGTATATTAACATTAAGCAAATTACCATGCTATTAACGACTATCAAAATATTCTAAGTGAAGCATGAGAGATCAAGTTTCTATAAAACAAATCCACCACCGTGCTCTAAAAGATCTAAGTGAAGCACTAGAGCAAAAATTATCACGATCAAAAGATATAAGTGAAGCACTATGAGCAAACTATCAAGCACAAAAGATATAAGCGAAGCACATAGAGTATTCTAACAAATTCCAATTCATGTATGGCTCTCTCAAAAGGTGTGTACAGCAAGGATAATTTTGGTAAACTAACAAGCAAAGACGCAAATAATACAAGACGCTCCAAGCAAAACACATATCATGTTGGTGAATAAAAATATAGCTCCAAGTAAATTACCGATGGAAGTAGACGAAAGAGGGGATGCCTTCTGGGGCATCCCCAAGCTTTGACTTTTTGGTGTACTTTTATTATCTTGGGGGTGCCATGGGCATCCCCAAGCTTAGGATCTTGCCACTCCTTGTTCCATAATCCATCAAAAGAATTTACCCAAAACTTGAAAACTTCACAACACAAAACTCAATAGAAATCTCGTGAGCTCCGTTAGAGAAAGAAAACAAAAGACTACTTTAAGGTACTGTAATGAACTCATTATTTATTTATTTTGGTGTTAACCCTACTGTATTCCAACTTCTCTATGGATCATAAACTATTTTACTAGCCATAGATTCATCAAAATAAGCAAACAACACACGCAAAACAGAATCTGTCAAAAACAGAACAGTCTGTAGTAATCTGTAACTAACGCAAACTTCTGGAACCCAAAAAATTCGACAAAACTTAGACGACCTGGGAAATTTGTTTATTGATCAGAAGCAATTGGAATCACTATTTTATCATGTTCTGGTGATTTTTAACAATTCGGGCACTGAGCACAAAGATTCTGGAAATTACAGCAAGATCAAATAACTATCTCCCAAGAAGATCTAATAGGTTTAACTTGGCACAAACACTAATCAAAAGATAAAACCACATCTAAACAGAATCTAGATGGATTATTTATTCCTAAACAGCAAGGATAAATATTGGGTTGTCTCCCAACAAGCGATTTTCTTTAAAGCCTTTTTAGCTAGGCATTGAGATTCAATGATGCTCACAAGAAAGACAAGAATTGAAGCACAAAGAGAGCATCATAAAACATGTGATAAACACACTTAAGTCTAACAATACTTCCTATGCATAGGCATCTTGTAAGCAAACAAATTATCAAGGCAAGCAAAAACTACTATATGCAAGGAAGAACAAAGAGATGATAGCAATCTCAACATGAAGAAAGGTAATTTAGTAACATGAAAACTTCTACAACCATAATTTCCTCCCTCATAATAGTTACATGTAGGATCATAAGAAAATTCAACAATATAGCTATCACATAACATATTCTCAACACGATCCACATGCATGCGAAGTTGACACTCTTCCGAAATAGTGGGATTAATATTAACTAAAGTCATGACCTCTCCAAACCCACTTTTATCAAAAACTTCATAAGATTGAACTTTATCCAAATATGTGGGATCTAAAGTTGACACTCTTCCAAACCCACTTTCAATATTATTGCAAACAATATTATCAATCTCATATTCATCATGGGGATTAAATAAATTTTCAAGATCATAAGAAAAATCACCCCAATCATGATCATTGCAACAAGTAGTGGACACAACAAGACTAGCATCCCCAAGATTAGGGTTTTGCATGTTATTAGCACAATTGTCATCAAGAGAATATATAGTGAAATCATTGCAATCATGCTTTTTATCGAAGGGACTATCAAGTATGGGCGCAATAGCAACGATCTCATGTTTAACATAAGGAACTATAGCAAATTCATCTTCATAAATATTGGCATTATAGCCACAAGAATAGCAAGCATCATGTTGATCAAGGGATATTTCAATCAAATCATCGGAATCATCATTGTCTATAGATTCATGCATATCATTATTTCCTTCCAAAGCAGCGGTCATTCTCTCAATAAATTCTTTGACATAGACATTATGAGCATAGTTTTCATAGCAATATTTAAGTATGTCAAAATTTTCAAATTCGTAGAGAGTAATATTATACTTTTCAATCAAAGAAGAAACTTCATAAGCACCCTTAAAAGCAACAAATTCTTCAATTTGTTCGATATCATAGTAACTATAAACACCCTTTGCATAAGAAGATAAGATTTCATTTTCATTAAACTCACATAGGTAAGGAAGGTGTTTTTTAGGGTTCTTAGAGCAACAAGTAAAATCATAAATTTCACAAAGATTCCAAGCATAACACAGCAATCCATTTATTTGACTCCATAAGAGTCTCCCTTTTTCAGACAAACGGTGACACACATAATGAGCATGCTCATCTAAAGATTTCCCATCAACTAGGCTAGTTGGGGTTTCAGCACGAGCGCATAAGGATCGAAGATGATCCAAGTAGAACACTTTAAGTGGATCCATAACAATAGATTTTTAGCAAGCAAAGATGCAAGCACATAAAAGGCACATGGAGACACAAGCAAACAAAAGGCGAGCAAAAGAGAGGAGGAGATTGGGAAAGAGAGGGCGAATAAAACGGCAAGGGTGAAGTGGGGGAGAGGAAAACGAGAGGCAAATGGCAAATAATGTAATGCGAGAGATAGGGATTGTGTTGGGTACTTGGTATGTTGACTTTTGCGTAAGCCTCCCCGGCAACGGCGCCAGAAATCCTTCTTGCTATGTCTCGAGCTTGCGTTGGTTTTCCCCGAAGAGGAGAGGATGATGCAACACAGTAGCGTAAGTATTTCCCTCACTTTTTGAGAACCAAGGTATCAATCCAGTAGGAGGTCATGCACAAGTCCCTCGTACCTGCACAAAACGATAGCTACTCGCAACCGACGTGATTAGGGGTTGTCAATCCCTTCACGGTTACTTACGAGAGTGAGATCTGATAGAGATAATATTTTTGGTATTTTTGATATAAAGATGAAAAGTAAAAAGTAAAAGCAAAGCAAGTAAATAAAGTGATGGAGATTGATATGATGAGAATAGACCCGGGGGCCATAGGTTTCACTAGTGGCTTCTCTCAAGAGCATAAGTATTCTACGGTGGGTGAACAAATTACTGTTGAGCAATTGATAGAATTGAGCATAGTTATGAGGTTATCTAGGTATGATCATGTATATAGGCATCACGTCCGAGACAAGTAGATCGAACGATTCGCATCTACTACTATTACTCCACTCATCGACCTCTATCCAGCATGCATCTAGAGTATTAAGTTAAAAACAGAGTAACGCCTTAAGCAAGATGACATGATGTAGAGGAATAAATTCATGCAATATGATAAATACCCCATCTTGTTATCCTCGATGGCAACAATACAATCGTGCCTTGCAACCCTTTACATCCTTTGGTAAGGACACCGCAAGCTTGAACCCAAAGCCATGCACTTCTCCCATTGCAAGAACTACCAATCTAGTTGGCCAAACCAAACGGATAATTCAAGAGACTTGCAAAGATAACTCAATCATACATAAAAGAATTCAGAGAAGATTCAAATATTATTCAAAGATAAGCTGGATCATAAACCCACAATTCATCGGTCTCAACAAACACACCGCAAAAAGAAGATTACATCAAATAGATCTCCACGAGAGAGGGGGAGAACATTGTATTGAGATCCAAAAAGAGAGAAGAAGCCATCTAGCTACTAGCTATGGACCCAAGGTCTGAAGTAAACTACTCACACTTCATCGGAGGGGCTATGGTGTTTATGTAGAAGCCCTCCGTGGTAGATGCCCCCTCGTGAGCTCCTAACAGGCCCCAAGATGGGATCTCGTGGATCTGAGGAAGAGGCACGCGGTGGAATTAGGTTTTGGCTCCGTGTCTGGTCTATTGGGGTGCGTGGTATATATAGGAGGAAGGAGTGCGTCGGTGGGCGTCGGGGGCCCACGAGGCAGCGGGCGCGCCTGGGCGCCCTCCACCTCGTGACCTCCTCTGGTGCTTCTTGGAGTAGGGTCCAAGTCTCTGGATCACGTTCGGTGAGAAGATCACGTTCGAAGGTTTCATTCCGTTTGGACTCCGTTTGATATTCTGCTTTCTTGAATACTGAAATAGGCAAAAAACAGCAATTCAGGCTGGGCCTCCGGTTAATAGGTTAGTCCCAAAAATAATATAAAAGTGGAAAATAAAGCCCATTATAGTCCAAAACAATAGATAAAGTAGCATGGAGCAATCAAAAATTATAGATACGTTGGAGACGTATCATCCAATATATCAATCTTTACCTCTCGACCATTTCAAGACTCCTCATCATGTCCGTGATCTCATCCACGACTCCGAACAATCTTCGGTCACCAAAACACATAACTCATAATACAAATCGTGATCGAACGTTAAGCGTGCGGACCCTACGGGTTCGAGAACTATGTAGACATGATCGATACACATCTCCGATCAATAATCAATAGTGGAATCTGGATGCTCATATTGATTTCTACATATTCTACGAAGATCTTTATCGGTTAAACCGCAATAACAACATACATTATTCCCTTTGTCATCGGTATGTTACTTGCCCAAGATTCGATCATCAGTATCCTCATACCTAGTTCAATCTCATTACCGGCAAGTCTCTTTACTCGTTCTGTAATGCATCATCCCGTAACTAACTCATTAGTCACATTGCTTTCAAGGCTTATAGTGATGCGCATTACCGCGAGGGCCCAGAGATACCTCTCCGATACTCGGAGTGACAAATCCTAATCTCGATCTATGCAAACCCAACAAACACCTTCGGAGACACCTGTAGAGCATCTTTATAATCACCCAGTTACGTTGTGATGTTTGATAGCACACAAGGTGTTCCTCCGGTATTGGGGAGTTGCATAATATCATAGTCAAAGGAATATGTATAAGTCATGAAGAAAGCAATAGCAATAAAACTTAACGATCATTTTGCTAAGCTAACTAATGGGTCTTGCGCATCACATCATTTTTCCTAATTATGTGATCCCGTTCATCAAAAGGCAACAAATGTCTATGGTTAGGAAACTTAACCATCTTTGATTAACGAGCTAGTCAAGTAGAGGCATACTAGGGACACTTCGTTTTGTCTATGTATTCACACATGTATCAAGTTTCTGGTTATTACAATTCTATCATGAATAATAAACATTTATCATGATATAAGGAAATATAAATAACAACTTTATTATTGCCTCTAGGGCAAATTTCCTTCACTACTGACTTTATCTACTTGCATCGGGAATCACTAACCTTGACACAAATATTCCTACTAAAGCCCAATTACTCACCAACATGACTCACCTATTATTATCTCCATATCGCGAAACTATTGCAAGGAATCAAGCTTATCATATCCAATGATCTACATGAAAGGTTTTTACTATATCCTTCTTGGATATTCATCATATTAGGACCAATTTCATACCTTGTGCAAATTTTTATCACTATTATCAACTCTCAAAATAATATAAGTGAAGCATGAGAGTGTTTGAGAAACTACTCCAAAAAGATATAAGTTAAGATCAAACGAGTAGTTAAATAAATAGGTAGGTATGTGAGGGCTTTCTCTCATTAAAAAAATCAGATCTGAAGTATTTTATTCAAATAGCAAAGAAAACAAAATAATATGACATTCCAAGAATAGCACATGTCATGCGAAGAAGCAAAAAATTAGGCTCAACCGATTCTAACTAGATAATTATTGATGAAGAAAGGTGGGATGCCTACCGGGGCGTCCCCAAGCTTAGACGCTTGAGACTTCTTGGAATATTTCTTGGCATGCCTTGGGCATCCCCAAGCTTCAGATCTTGTGTCTCCTTAATTTCTTGCATACCACGGTTTCCCTAAATCTTAAATACTTCATCCACACAAAACTCAACAAGAACTCGTAAGATAAGTTAGTATAAATCAATGCAAAAACCTTATCATTCTCTACTATAGAAAATCACTAAAATTATAATTTAACATTGCATACTAAATGCCTCTGCATATTTAATACTCCTATTCTTAAATAGAATCATTAAAGAAGCAAACATATGCAAACAAAACAGCAATCTGTCAAAACAGGACATTCTATAAAGGATGCAAGAAGATTCATACTTTTTAACTCCAATTTTTTTGAAAATTACCACACTGTATAAAATTTGTTATGGCTTACTGTGTAAAAATTTCAAGATTTTATCACGTGCTGACTTTTCTAAAGAATTAAGACAATGATAGAAAACTTTTCGCTTTCAAACAACAAAATATAGACTTGCAAAATAAGCATGGTAAAGGCTACACGTGACATTTTTATTGAAGTGAAAGATACAAAACATTATTCTAAATAGCAGCAAGCAAATACAAATAAAAGAAAATGACGCTCCAAGCAAAACACATATCATGTGACGAATAAAAATATAGTAGCTCCTAGTGAGGTTACCGAAAATGTTGAAGACGAAAGAGGGGATGCCTTCCGGGGCATCCCCAAGCTTAGTTGCTTGGGTATTCCTTGAATATTACCTTAGGTTTCCTTAGGCATCCCCAAGCTTAGGGTCTTGCCACTCCTCATTCTCCCCATATCGATATCTCACTGAAAACTTGAAAACTTCAATCACACAAAACTTAACGGAACTTCGTGAGATGGGTTAGTATGATAAAGAGCAAATCATTCACTTTGGTACTGTCAAAGACAAGAATCATAATTGTTTTCAAATAATTCCTACTATAACCAACCATTTCTACAATTTATATTGACCAATATAAGCCATAGAAACCATAAAACAAGCAAACTATGCATTGAAAACAGAATCTGTCAAAAACAGAACAACATGTAATGATCTGAACAATGACCATACTTCTATAACTTCAAAAATTCTGAAAAAATAGGAAAACATAGGCAATTTGTTTATCAATCATTTGTACAAAATTTAGAATTTTATTTTCAGTGAACTTCAACAATTACGTTACAGGGCGCAAAAGTTTCTATTTTTGCACAGAATCAAGTCAATTATCATCCACACTATCCCAAAGGCTTTACTTGGCACTTTATTGAAACAAAATCTATAAAACATGATTACTACAGTAGCTTAATCATGTGAACACACAGAAACAGTAGGTAATAGTGTTGGATTATCTCCTAACAGGTTCTTTTCTTTAATGCATTTTAGCTAGGCATGATGATTTCAATTATGCTCACGTAAAAGTACATAACGGGAGCATCATGAAGCATATGACGAGCACATTTAAGCCTAACCCACTTCCTATGCATATGGATTTTGTGAGCAAACAACTTATGGGTGCAAGAATCAACTAGTATAGGAAGGCAAAACAAGCATGACTTCAAAACTTTCAACACATGGAGAGGAAACTTGATATTATTGAGATATGTAAAAGCATATGTTCCTCTCTCATAGTAAATTTCAGTAGCATCATGAATGAATTCAAAAATATAACTATCACATAAAGCATTCCTTTCATGATCCACAAGCATAGAAATTTTATTACTCTCCACATAAGCAAATTTATTCTCATGAATAGTAGTGGGAGCAAAATCAACAAAATAACTATCATGTGGTACTTGATTGGAATAATACAATTGAAAATTGAAATCATGATGACAAGTTTCATGGTTATCATTATTCTTTATAGCATACATGTCATCACAATAATCATCACAGATAGCAATTTTTTTATCATAATCAATTGAAACCTCTTCCAAAATAGTGGAATCATTACTAAATAAAGTCATGACCTCTCCAAATCCACTTTTATCAATATTGTGACAAGAGTCAACACCCTCCAAAATAGTGGGATCATTACTTAGAGTTGACACTCTTCCAAACCCACATTCATCATTGTAATCATCATAAATAGGAGGCATGCAATCATCATAACCAATTTTCACATCAAAACTTGGGGGACTAAAAATATCATGTTCATCAAACATAGCATCCCTAAGCTTATGGATTTGCATATAATTAATATCATGGATATTTAAATAATTCGTACTAGCAACATTGCAATCATCCTTATCATTCAAAGATTTTAAGCCAAACATTTTATCGAATTCTTCTTCTATAGATTGAGCACAATTTTCCGCTCCATCATTTTCAAGAAAGGCATGATAAAGATGAATAAGATGAGGCAACCTAAATTCCATTTTTTTTTGTAGTTTGCTTTGATAAATCAAACTATTGATAAAACAAGAAGCTAAAAGATTCAATTTCAAGATCTAAAGATATACCTTCAAGCACTCACCTCCCCGGCAACGACGCCAGAAAAGAGCTTGATGTCTACTACACAACTTATTCTTGTAGACTCGTGTTGGGCCTCCAAGCGCAAAGTTTTGTAGGACAATAGAAATTTTCCCTCAAGTGGATGACCTAAGGTTTATTAATCCGTGGGAGGCGTAGGATGAAGATGGTCTCTCTCAAACAACCCTGCAATCAAATACAAGAAATCTCTTGTGTCCCCAACACACCAAATACAATCGTAAATTGTATAGGTGCACGTAGAGATTGTGATACAAGTGTAGTATGGATAGTAGATATAGGTTTTTGTAATCTGAAAATAAAAAAATAGCAAGGTAGCAAGTGATAAAATGGAGCACAAATGGTATTGCAATGCTTGAAACAAGGCATGGTTCATACTTTCGCTAGCAATCTCACAACAATCATTCAAAGTGCGACAAAGAATCACTCCAAAGTTCTTATCTAGCAGAGAACATAAGATGAAATTGTTTGTACAATATGAAACCACCTCAAAGTTATCCTTTCTGATCAATCTATTGAGCTATTCCTATAAGTGTCACGAACAACCCTAGTATTCGTACTAAAATAACACCATATGATACGCATCAACAAAGTCTAATGTCACCTAGATACTCCAATGTCACCACAACTATCCGTGAGTCAATTATACGATACAGATCAAACAACTTCAGATTCATAACATTCAATCCAACATAAAGAACGTTAAAGAGTGTCCCAAGATTTCTACGGAGAAAGTAGGACGAAAACGTGCATCAACCCCTATGCATAGATTACCTCAATGTCACCTCAGGAATCCGTGAGTTGAGTGCCAAAACATACATCAAGTGAATCGATATAATACCCCATTGTCCACACGGGTATTCATATGCAAGACATACATTAAGTGTTCTCAAATCCAACAAGTATTCGATCTGATAATAGTGAAACCTCAAAGGTAAAAACTCAATTCATCACAACAAGATAGAGAGGGGAAAACACCATATGATCCAACTATATTGACAAAGCTCGCGGTACATCAAGATCGTGCCAAATCAAGAACACGAGAGAGTAGCTACTTGTACATACCCCTAGCCTCGAGGGTGAATTACTCCCTCCTCATCATGGTGGCCACCGAAATGATGAAGATGGCCTCTGGTGATGATTTGCCCCTCTGGCAGGGTGCCAGAACAGGGCTCCAAATGGTATTTTGAAGGTACAGAGGCGTGCGGCGGCGGAGTCCAAGTTCTAGGGGTATTTTTGGTGGTTTATCTATTTATAGGATTTTTTGGCATCGGTCTCATGGTAAGATGGGCCACATGGTGCCCACTACCCTCCAGCCCACAGCCAAGGCCCGTGGCTCACCCCGGTGGGGTGTGGCCACCTCCTTCACCTTCTAGTCCTCCCACGAAGCTTCCAGTGCCTCTTTTGTTTCAAAAATATCATCAAAAAGTTCCGTTGCATTTGGAGAACTTTTATTTCTGCACAAAAAACAACACCATGGTAGGTCTTCTGAGAACAATGTCAGTCCGTGTAAGTTCCTTCAAATCATAACAAAACCATATAGAATTATTGTAAAAATGGCATGAATACTTCATAAATTATAGATACATTGGAGACGTATCAAGCATCATTAAATTTGTCATGCCTAGCGAAAAAGCATTACATAAAAGCACTTGTTGGGAGGCAACCCAATATTTACCTTTTTTGTTTTATGTTTGTACATGATTAAGGTACTGCAGTAATCATGTTTTGTATCTTTTCTTTCAATAATGTGCCAAGTATGACCTTTGGGATAGTGTGGATGCTTGTTGATTTGATTCCATGCAGAAACAGAAACTTTTTCGTCTAGTAATTGAATTGTTTATTTGTACTGGAACATGATCAATTCTGATTTTTTACACGATATTAGGTTACAAATTGTCTACATTGTCCTAATTGTTCACAATATTAGAGTTGCAGAAGTATGACTGGAAAATGCATCTTTACGTGTTGCACTTTTTTTTGATAGATTTTGTTTTGATTGCATATTTTGCTTGTTTTCAAGTTTTTACGGCTTATATTGGGGGATATAAATTTTGAAAATGATAGAATATAGTAGGCACTATGTGGAAATAATTATAAATCTTGTATTGACAGTACCTAAGTGAATGATCTATTTTTATTATACTAACCCATCTCATGAGTTCCGTTAAGTTTTGTGTGAATGAAGTTTCAAGCTTTGGGTGAGATGACGATATGAGGAGAATGAGGAGAGGTAAGAGCCTAAGCTTGGTGATGCCCAAGGAACCCTAGGGTAATATCTATCGGATCACGGGTTCCGGCAAAACCCTTAAGGTTCGAACTCTGGGGCGCGCACGAAGATCTCCCCCTACCGATCCACGTCCTAGCTTTGCTAAGTTCTCAAGGACTAACTTGACGAACTCGCAACATAAAGGACACGAGATTTATACTGGTTTGGGCCACCGTTGTGGTGTAATACCCTACTCCAGTGTGGTGGTGGCGGATTGCCTCTCGGGCTGAGGATGAACAGTACAAGGGGAAGAACAACCTCCTGAGGTCGAGGTGTTCTTGTGCTTGGTGGGTGTGAGGATGGGATGAATCGAGTCCCAGATCAGATGTCTCCTACTGTGGTGGCTAATCCTATTTATAGAGGCCCTGGTCCTCTTCCCAAATATTGAGCGGGAAGGGAGCCAACAACGGCCAATTTGAAAGGGGACAACTAGTACAGCTTATCCTGACAAAAGCAGTCTTCGCCTGCCCAAGGCTCTGGTGGTGACGCCTTCTTGGGCTTCATGGTGACCTCCATCTTGCCGTCCTGCTGGTCTTGGTCTCGTTGCACCGATATGGAAACCTTTGCCTGACGCCTCGGTACTCCTCGCCTGCGCTTGCCTCCTTAGCACCAAAGAGGAAACAAGGACACTGCGCGCGCTGGCGCCCTCCTGGTCTTGGTCATCATGGCTCACGTCACGAGAACCTCACGAGGTTTGTCTTGCCTTGATCTCTCCACCCCTCGCAAGCCAACCTGGTGAGGCCGCTCCCGAGGAGGTCTTGCGTCGTCCGTCTCACGAGGCTTGGCCCCTCGCGAGGGTCTTGAGTGCTTGTTGTCGAAGATGGGCCGTACGGGCCCGCTCACAGAGCCACGCTGTGGGCCGCAGGCAGGCAAGTCTGGGGACCCCCATTCCCAGAACACCGACAATATCTAAGGAATACTCAAGCGCCTAAGCTTGGGGCATCCCCTCTTTCGTCTTCAACACTATCTATATACCTCACTTAGAGCCATAATTTAATTCTTCACATAATATGCGTTTTGCTTGGAGCATCTTTTCGTTTTGTTTGTTTTGTTTGAGCAAAAGAGGGTTTCCCCTCCGATTTCATTTATAGAAACCAACAGTAGTCACAAGGTTCGTGGCAACATCCAGGCCAAACTTGAAGTCCAACACTACTACAGCCTCCCAACCATAAAAGCAAACTAACAATTTTACATAGCAGGCACCCTAGGAGCTACACTCACACGAGGAAGTCTAATACTAAAAAAGAGCAACTAGAACTAGCGAGCACTAATACTGCCCAAACGCAAAAGAAGCTCCCATGAGCGACGGAGAGAGATCCCAAAGGGGGATGATAGGAGCTCCAGCTAAAGCCCCAGTTTTGGAACGCCAATCCTCCATCCCTGAGAGACCCGGTAGATCTCACTTGCCACCTGGTCAATGAGTCTTGCTCCCAACATCAGTAGTTTCCCTCGGAGTCCTTTATCTATAACACAGCCCAGTCCGAGATCCAATTCCACATCAGTTTAATCAGACGCAAAGGATCATTCATCCTTTTTCTAAAAAAATCATTACGCCATTTCCAAATCGCCCAAAGTAAGTCTACAGTGCCAACCAGGACCAGTTTCTTATCATTTTTAGGGAAACTTCTTGCTCGTTTTCTGAAACAATCATTTAGATCGATAGGAATAGAACACAAATCAAAGCACATCAAATCAAATTCCAAATGAGCCTAGCAACAGAACATGAAAAGAAAAGGTGGTCAATATCTTCACTTTTTTCCATAGAACACACAATTCTTGTCCCGTTTCCACCCCCTTATCAAGAGATTGTCCCTAGTCAAGATACTTTTTCTGTTTAGCAACCATAGAAAAAATAGTCTTGGTTGGAATCTTAATTTTCCATAGAAACTTTTGTGGGAATCCAAAGTTAACTTTATCACATGCATGTATAAAGATATCACAGAAAAAAGTCTATCAGAAGTGAGCATCCACATTGGTTTATCTTTACCCTCATGCATCTGAACTTCCTCATATCTATCTTTAAGACTAGTCCACAATTATGTTGATTCGCCATACAGGGATCTTCTGAAAAGAAAAATTATGCCACCCTTTATCAATAGCATCACAGACTGAGATGCCAAGATCATTCCTTATGAAATAAAGTGAAGGGCAAGCATCTTTTAGAGGCTTATCACCTACCCACCAATATTCCCACAACCTAGTGTTTTACCATCCGCAAGACGTTTTTTAATATGTTGATAGAAATATCTTTAACTTTCATAAGATCGGACCAAAACTGAGAATCCCCAGTCTTATGAGTCACCTCAGAAATGCATTTTCATTTCACATATTTTTCTAAAAGGAGTTTTTGCCATAATCCTTCCTCAATTTCCAAATTCCACAGCCACTTTGTTAGCAAAGCTTTATGAAAGACCTCTAAATTTAAGATTCCCAGACCCCCGTGCTGTTTTGGCATAGAAAGGTTTTCCGGTTCACAAGATGGTATTTCTTCTTATCTTCATCAATTTGCCACACTAATCTAGCTCTATAGAAATCAACCTTTTCTTTTCCCCAGTTGGGAGGGGGTAAAAGGACATCATATAAATTGGTATGTTAGTAAGACATGACTGACCAAGTGTGACTCTCCCAGCTATGTTGAACAACCTCTCCCTTTCCAACAAGCACACCTCCTTTCAAAATTTTCAGTCATAATTTTCCATAATCTATTTCTAATCCTAACATCAGAAACAGGAAGGCCCAAGTATTTCAAAGGCACTTACCCCAATTCACAAGTAAAGATTTCCTGATATAAGGAGGCTTTATTGACAGCTTCCCGAAATAGGAAAATCTCACTTCTATGAAAATTAATACTAAGACCAAACATTTTCTCAAAGGCACTTAGTATAAATTTAAGGTTTCTGGTGCTCTCCTCATCATCTTGTAATAAAAACTAGTATCATCAGGATATTGCAGCATATTCACCACATTTTCATGAAATTAAGTCAACACCCCATTTATAAACCCTTAAATTCTAGCCTTATCTCGAATAATTGCCAATACATCAAGAACAAGGTCAAACAGTAAGGCAGATAAAGAACCCCCTTGTCTCAATCCTTTGTGGGTTTTGAAGAAGGAACTAACTTCTTCATTGACTTTAATGCCCACTTGGCTCCCTCTCATGGTGTGCATCACCCAATCACACCACTTATCAGGAATTTTTTTTAAGTTTAAGCATTTTGTGCATAAAAGGCCATTTTATTTTATCACACGCTTTCTCAAAATCCACTTTAAACAACATATCATTCTACTTTTTAACATGAACTGTGTTTAAAGCTTCATGAAGGATCACCATTCCTTCCATAGTATATCTCCCTTTTACAAAAGCAGTTTGTATGGGAGAAATAATAGGGTTAACCACCTTACTAAGTCTATTCATCAGAACTTTAGTAATTATCTTGAAACTGACATTTAACAAATAGATAGGTCTAAACTTTTGAACTTTTTTAGCATCTTTAGTTTTTGGGACAAGAGTAATGACCCCATAATTGATTCTAGAAATATCTACCTTGTCAGCATGGAAATTATCAGGCAAAGCCTTGAGAATACACTTGATCATTTCCCAAAAAATTTGATAGAAATCAACGGAAAACCATCCGGACCATGGCTTTTGATTTTTTTTTCATAGAGAAGACCACAACATGTAACTCTTCCATAGAGAAGGGTTTTAACAATTCCGTGGCATCCTAAGAGGAAATTGATTAAGAATCTTGAATGTTTAAGCATGGAAGAGGAATCAACTTGCCAAAATAGGTTTTTATAAAAATTAGTAATATATCTCATGTGGTTTTCATTTCCTTCAATCAACCCTTCCTCTTGCTCCAGAGACAAGATCGTATTCTTCCTCCTCCTACCATTGACCTTAGCATGGTAATATCTAGTATTAGAATCACCCTCTTTAATCTCTTTATCTTTATATCTCTATAGCCATTTACTTTTTTTAAGAATTTAATTTAATTGTCTTCTTAATTTTTTGCAAATATCTATCATCAGCACTTAGCCCAATATTTTCAGCAGTCCTATCTATCTCAATTAATCGATCTAACAACTCCCTTTTCTTTTTTTATAAGCAGCATTAGCATTTAAGACCCATCCCTGATTTTTTTATCTTAGCAATCTCATTTTTTGCCAAACCTACATATTACAGCCCACACATGCATGGGGTGTTCCCATGTTTCTCAAAAAATTCCTTAATTCCCTCCATCAACATCTAGGAAGTTTCGAATATAAAGATGAGGGGAGAGGATTTGTGAGCACCAGTATCAAGAATCAAAGGAGTGTGGTCAGAAATTTCTATTTCTAGTGTAGGAACCAAAGCAACGGGGTATTTGTCATCCCAATCAGGACAGATCAAAACCATGTCCAGTTTCTCAAAGGTAGGAAGTTATTAGCCTAGGTGAAGTTTCTACCATTTAAGGGGAGCTCTCTAAGCCCAGCATGCTCAGTAATTACATTAAAAATAAAACTCCAGTGATCAGTATCCCTAGGTTTATTTTTATCATCATTATATCTAATAATATTGAAATCCCCACCAATCACACATGGCAGGGGATTATCTTGGTAAATGCTAGAAAGCTCGGCCAGAAAATAAGCCTTCCCGTCATTCTGGGCATCACCATATATTATTACTAAATTCCAGTGAAATTTAGAAATTTTATCAGATAAGAGAAGTCTAACAAAATAAACCCAGTTTTTCAACATGAACAATGTCAAAAGAATCATTATTAATGCCAACTAAGATACTACCAGCTTTATCATTGGGTGCAATCCACTCCCAAAGAAAATTTCTACTAGCAGACAAATTATGTAATTCATTTTGAGGGAAATCAGATTTAATTGTTTATTGAAGCCGGATAAAATCCAGTTTGTTTTCTATAATAGTTTCTCTAACAAATCTTTTCTTAATATCTTACCCAATCCCCCTAACATTCCAAACATGCCTATCATGTATTTTTTTTTCTTGAGTCCCCCCCCCCCCAATGGAGATGGTGTGCTTCACACAACTATTTGCTGGTGAGCCACCTCTCGTTTTATTATTGCTAGAGAAAATCTTTTTTAAATGATCATAATAATCTATTTCTACCTCTGCATCAGAGTGGTGTTGGTCTTTCATTTTGTTTGCTATTTGATATAATCCTAAGATGTGAAATTTTTGAATTGAGAGAGTCTTTACATAGCTACCTATTTACTTAACTGCTATTTGTTCTTCACTTATATCTTTTAGAGTAGTTTGTTGCTTAGTCATGTGCTTCATTTATATCTTTAGAGTAAGAAATTTATGAATGAATTGAATGTCACGTGCTTCATTTATCATATGTATATTGAGAAGTAAACATGCATCCTCCGTTTAATCCATTAAAGTAGAAGTGAGACTATGATAGTACATATCTTTAATCAAGTAAGAGAGTTATATTAATGACAATGAGCATTAGTTTTATTAACTTGAGCCTATCATGTGTGGTGATAATTATCTTCCAATGCAGGACGGATGATTGACTTGGCACATGTTTACACATGTTTGATAAATTCCAAATTCATCCTTGGTGGTATTAAGATTTGTAGGTTATCACCATGATTATATTTTCTTAATAATGTTACTATTAGAGAATGCATGATTGTGGTTTTTGTGCTTAGTAAAATGGTTGCCCCTAGTCTTTTGCTAGAATTTTCCTGTACTAAGCGAAAATACTACTTGTGCATCCAATCCTTAAAACAAGTTTACGCCATGAAGTGTCCACCATACCTACCTATAGATGGTATTTCACTGCCATTCCAAGTAAATTTGCATGTGCCACCTCTAAACCTTCAAATAAACTTCTGTTTTGTGTGTTCGTACAGCTCATGGAGCGGTGTGGGTAGTCAATATCTTCCATGCTAAATGTGTTTTACTCACGACAAGAGTTTATTCACTTGTCAAGTTTATGAGGAAGTCTGGTAATAGGGATGCCTAGTCCAAAATGAAAAAAATGTTGAAAAGGAAACTCCCCCGAAAAATTTGAAACTTAGCAGGCACCCGTGGATTCATCTAGCCATGGTTTGTGTTAGTATGGTGGGGGAGGACTGTAAGAGCATGGGAACCACCATTAAATGTGTTTAGCATGGTAGATATTGGAAATTTGTGTTGTTAAACCATTGACAGGAAAAGTACACCTCTCAAAATATATTTATCTCTGTTTTCAACCAAATGACCTCTCACATATGTTAATCCCTGCTTCCCTCTGTGAAGGGCCTATTTATTTACTTTTCATGTTGAGTCAGTTCCATCTTTCTGTCTCTTTTGGCACCACGTATTGAGCATGGGGATTGCTCTTAGATTTGCATGCATTCTCCTAATAGAAATTTGTTGAGCATTGTATAAGTATGATGGTTATCTTCAAATTGGAGTACCTAGTCCTCATCCTTAATTCATTGATTGCTTTATGTTTGCAATATAATCATGAAAGATCGTGAGATACTTCATTATCACTTTATGATATGTCGAACTTATTAGAACGATGCTACTTGTTATTAGAATTATAATTGCCTATGTGATCAAAGGTATGTTCTATTCTAGCATTCATATTTCATAAATTATTTCTTTTATCATCCACCTACTCGTGGACGAGCAGGAATTAAGCTTGGGGTTGCTGATACTTCTCCAATGTATCTATAATTTATGAAGTATTCATGTTATATTTATAACAATTATATATGGTTTTGGTGCACTTTTATATTATTGATATGGAATAACATAATCTAGTGGCTAGTGCCAGTTGCTGTTTTCTGCTTGTTTTTGGTTTTACATAAAATTGATACCTACAAAGGTCCAAACACGGTGAAACTTTTTGATGATTTTTATGAACATAAGAGACCCCTGAAGCTTCGGGGGAGGAGCAAAAGACCCACGAGGTGGCCATAAGTCAAGGGGCGTACCCTGGGGGGGTAGGGTGGGCAACCCTGGCTTGTGTGTCCCTCTTAACTTCGTTTGGCATGATTCCAACACTAAAAAATCCTATAAATAGAAAAACCCATAGAAAGAAACCTTGAATTTTTGTTCCACTGCCACAAACCTCTATTCTGAAGCGATCTCATCTGGAGCCCTTTTTCGGCACTCTGTTAGAGGGGGAAGCCACCATGGGAGGCATCTTCATCATCCTCGTTGCCTCAATGGTGATGCATGAGTAGTTCATCCCCGGGCTGAGGGTTTGTACTAGTGGCTATGTGTTTGATCTCTCTCTCTCTCTCTCTCTCTCTCTCTCTCTCTCTCTCTCTCGTTCTTGATTTGCTAAGATCTTGATGTATTATGAGATTTATCAATATAATTGGATCTTATGATGTTCTTCCCTTTCTATCTCTTTGATGATGAATTGAGTCTTACTCTTTGAAATTTCTTTACGTTGGATCGAATACTTTGTATTTGAGATCACTAGATGCATATCTTAACTTGCGGATACCCGTGGTAACATTGGGGTGTTCTAGATGACATAAAGGTTAATTGATACGTATCATATGGTGTTGTCGTAGTATGATCTCTAGGACTATTCGTGACACTTTGGGGGTGGTTCAATAGATTGATTGCAAACAAAACATTGAGGTGGTTTGCTACCTACGTGATTTCATCCTACTTTATCAATAGAAATAAAAACTTTGGAGTGATTCTTTGCTGCACTTTGAGGAATTATCATGTGGTTCAATTATGTTAATGATGTTGAGAGATTGCACTAGCGAAAGTATGAACCCTAGGCCTTGTCTGTAATTGTTGAGACACCATTTTCACACACTTTTGATACTTGCTACCTTGCTGTTTTTATTTATTCAGATTTTGAAAAGCTATTTCTACCATTCATACTACACATCTATCATCACCTCATCGCCGAACTAGTGCACCTATATAACTGACAATTGTATTGGGTCTATTGGGGACACAAGAGATTATTTGTATTTGATTGGAGGATTGTTTGAGATAGAACCATATTCATCCTACACCTTCCACGGATTGATACATCTTAGGTCATCCACTTGAGGGAAAAAAATTTATCCTACAGAACTCTACGCTTGATGATACGTCTCCAGCATATCTATAATTTATGAAGTATTCATGTTGTTATATTATCATTCTTGGATGTTTTACAATCATTTTATAGCAACTTTATATTATTTTTTGGGACTAACCTATTGACCCAGTGCCCAGCGCCAGTTGCCGTTTTTTGCTTATTTTTCACATCGCAGGAAATCAATATCAAACGGAGTCCAAACACCGTGAAACTTTTTGTGGATTTTTTATGGACCAGAAGACATCCAGTAGGCCAGAGAAGAACCCGGGGGTTCCCCGAGGGGGGCACAACCCACCAAGGCGCGCCTGGGGGCCCACGCGCGCCCAGGTGGGTTGTGCGCACCTCGGTGGCCTCCCGTACCCCCTCTTCGCCCTATAAATAGTCAAATATTCCAAAAACCCTCGGGGTAACCCCAGATCAGAAGTTCCGCCACCGCAAGGCTCTGTAGCCACGAGAAACCAATATAGACCCCGTTCCGGCACTCTGTCGGAGGGGGAAATCATCATTGGTGGCCATCTCCATCATCCCGGCGGCCACCCCGATGAGGATGGAGTAGTCCACCCTCGGGGCTGAGGGTTTGTACCAGTAGCTATGTGTTTACTCTCTCTCTCTCTCTCTCTCTCTCTCTCGTGTTCTTGATGGCATGATCTTGATGTATCGGGGGCTTTGTTAATATAGTTGGATCATATGGTGTTTTCCCCTCTCTATCTTGTTGTGATGAATTGAGTTTTCCCTTTGACATTTCGTTTTATCAGATTGAATACTTTTATGGATTAGATAACACTTGATATATGTCTTGCATATGAACACCCGTGGTGACAATGGGGTATTATTTTGATTCACTTGATATATGGTTTGGCACTCAACTCGCGGATTCCCGAGGTTTCATTGGGGTAATCTACGCATATAGGTTGATGCACGTTCTTGTCTTTGTTTCTCCGATAGAAATCTTGGGGCACTCTTTGAGGTTCTTTGTGACGCCCCCGATTTAATCGTACACTAATCATGCACGCAAATGTGTACGATCAAGATCAGGGACTCACGAGAAGATATCACAACACAACTCTACAAATAAAATAAGTCATACAAGCATCATAATACAAGCCAGGGGCCTCGAGGGCTCGAATACAAGTCCTCGATCATAGACGAGTCAGCGGAAACAACAATATCTGAGTACAGACATAAGTTAAACAAGTTTTCCTTAAGAAGGCTAGCACAAACTGGGATACAGATCGAAGAGGCGCATGCCTCCCGCCTCGGGATCCTCCTAGCTACTCCCGGTCGCCGCCGGCCGGGCTGCACGTAGTAGTAGGCACCTCCAGGTAGTAGTCGCCATCGACGCTGGCGTCGCTCTGGGCTCCATCGTCTGCTTGCAGCAATCGAGTATAGGTAGGGGATAAGGGGAAACAATGCAACCGTGAGTACTCATCCAAAGTACTGCAAGCAAGGAGCTACACTACATATGCATGGATATATGGGTAAAGGGCCATATCGGTGGACTGTCTCAGAGAAAGCCGAATAAGAGGGGATAGCTAGTCTTAACGAAGACTACGCTCGGTCACCGTCTTGCAACAGGTAGAAGAGGGTAGGTTGAAGTCCTCCAAGTAACATCACATAGCAATAATCCTACCCGCGATCCCTCCTCATATCCACGAGAGAGCGACCACCGTTGTATCCGCACTTGGAAGGGTGTGTTTTATCAAGTATCCGGTTCTAGTTGTCATAAGCTCAAGGTACAACTCCAAGTCGTCCATTATCAAGATCACGGCTATTCAATAGATTAACTTCCTGCAGGGTGCACCATCTTACCCAGCATGCTTGATCCCATTTGGCCGGACACACTTTCTGGGTCATGCCCGCCGCGGAAGATCAACACGCCGCAGCCCCACCTAGGCACAACAGAGGCCAACACGCCGGTCTAAACCTAAGCGCCGCAGGGTCAGGGCCCATCGCCTCGAAAGCACACACTGACGTTGCGTCTGTGCCGAAGCGCACCTAGCCTAGCAGGCGTTCCAGTCCAATCCGGCGCCAGCGCCCGCTCGTCGTTGACGTCTGAAGTGCTTCGGCTGATACCACGACGCCGGGATACCCATAACTACTCCCGCGTAGATGGTTAGTGCGTATAAGCTCGTAGCCAACTCAGATCAAATACCAAGACCTCGTTAAGCGTGTTAAGTATCCACGAACGCCGAACAGGGCCAGGCCCACCTCTCTCCTAGGCGGTCTCAACCTGCCCTGTCGCTCCGCCACAAAGATCCATCCAGAGGGCCGTCGGGACAAAGGTCCTTTCAGCCCCCAATCCGTGAATCACTCGTGGGTGCTCCACAAGCCGACCCGACTTTAGTCACCACATGTATCATGTATAAGTATATAGTATATACCCGTGATCACCTCCCGAGTGATCACGGCCCGATAGTATAGCACGGCAGACGGACAAGAATGTAGGGCCACAGATGAAAGTACTAGCATCCTATACTAAGCATATAGGATTGCGGTAATGGTAACAACAAAGAGTAACAAGGACAAAGCTATGCATCGGGATAGGTATAATCGAAAGCAAGAACATGCTACACTACTCTAATGCAAGCAGATAGAGGAGAGTAGGCGATATCTGTGATCAAGGGGGCTTGCCTGGTTGCTCGGCAAGTGAGAGGAGTCGCCAACACCGTAGTCGAACTCGGGCAGCAGCGGCGTCGGTCTCGTAGTCTACCGGAGAAGAGGGGGAAGAAACAATGAATACCAAGTAAACAGATGCATATCGATGCATGACATGTCAAGTAGCGATGCTAGGCGTGCCCTAACGTGGTATGAGGTGGTACTGGTTAACGGGGGAAACATCCGGGAAAGTATTCCCGGTGTTTCGTGTTTTCAGGCAGAGGAGCCGGAGGGGGAAAGTTGCAGGTTCGATAGGTTAGGGGTGTGTGGCGGGCGAACGGACCGCGTTTCCGGATTCGTCTCGTCGTTCTGAGCAACTTTCATGTAGAAAACATTTTCATCCGAGCTACGGTTTAAATTCTATGATTTATTAAAGTTTTAGCAATATTCTGAATTTATTTATTAATTCGAAAATAAATAACTAAAATGCTATGGGTACACAGAAGTGTACCTAGGAACACGCACATGCAGCTGACATCGGGGTCCAGAGCATGCTGAGTCAGCATGGTCAACAGTCAATAATGACTGGGTTGACTGGTCAAAAAGGGACAATGGGGCCCATTTGTCATTGACTGTTTTAACAAACTAACAGATTTAATCAACTGACTAGGTAATTAGGCTAATTAAGCCGGTTAATTAACTTAATTAATTACATTACTAATTAATTAATTATTAACTTTAATTATTTATTTTTCTTTTTTTTAAAAAAATGTTCCAGGGGCGTGGGGCCCCGGTGTCATAGACCCTAGTGGCAGTGGGCGACGGTTGCGGGCGTGCGTGCCTGAGGCCACCAGGGGCGAGGAGCACTCGGGCTCAGAGGAGGCGGCAGGCCGGCCATGGCGCTGCCGGCCGGAACCATGAGGACCGGGCGGCGAGGCTGGGGGCGTGGGCGTGGCTGTGGACGGGCGGAGCAATGGTCAAGAATGAGGGGGGCGATAGGGGCATGGCAGCCGCGATCCACAATGCCGGCAGAGCAGCAGCTGCTAGGCAGTGCTCATGGGACGCGCCGCGCGCGGCCAAACGGGGAGTCGAGGCGCGGCACGATGCCCATAGTAGGAGGAGGAGAGAGGCTCACAGTGGGGAGTAGGGGAGTGGCGGTGGGGTTGAGGAGGAGGCGCGGGACGCTGCGGCGCCGAGGAGGCAGGCCGTGGGAGGTCCGCGAGGTGCTCGCAGTAGCGGCGAGGCTCGGGGTCGGCCGATGAGGAGGAGGCCGAGGACGCGGAGACGCAGGGAGGAGATTTGGCGGCGAGCTCGGCGGCGGCATCGGAGGTGATGGTGGTGTGGGGGTTCGGCGACGGGCGACGGGTTGCTCCGGGTCCCCGTCTTGGCAGCGGACGGCCGGCGCGACACACGGCGCAAGGCCGAGGCGACGGGTCGGGCGCGGTGCTTGGCGGCGACGGGCGAGGCGGCGAGGGGTCGGGCTCCTGAGAGGCAACGGCGCGAGGACGGCGCAGGGAGGAGGCGAGGACGAGGGCGACGGGTCGACGACGGAGTTGAGGAGGCAGGCCAGCGGAGGGGCTCCGGCGTGGCGGCGGGTGCGCCTGACGGCGGCGGGCGACGAGGGCCTCCTCCCCCGATCCCGATCCAGACGGGGGAGAGGGGGAGATATTTTTGGTGAGAGAGGGGGGAAATTGTCGGTGGCGTTCGGGTAGGGTGGGTGAGGTTAAGGCGGCGGGGTGGGCCGGCCTGGCGGCCCGGTGGTTTGCGGCCTGGTGGGCCGAAGCCCAAAGGGCAGGGGGGGCTTCTCCCTTCTTCGTTTTTTTTAGTTTTAGTTTTAGTTTTTCCTTTTTTGTATTTTCCTTTCTTTTATTTCTTTTCCTTTTCTGTTTTTCCCCATTTTAAAATACTTAGGCATTTTATAAAATTGTGTCTACTACACCATATTGACTTATGTAAAATATGGCATCTCCTGAACATTTTTGTTTTAAATTTTGAAAAACTTTTATTGTTTGACTTTATTTCAATTTTGAATTTTGAACGGGATTTAAATCATCGGAGATTAACAACAGAATCGAGGTGACATGGCATCATTAGGAGTGGGTTCTTTGTAGCTTAGTTATCCCAAGGCCACAATTCTCCTCCACTACAAGAAATCTCGTCCGAGATTTAAGAGGGGACTAAGGGGAGGTTCGCTACGAAATTCTAGCGAGTTCTCCCATCTAGGTTGCTCTTCCTGAAGAGGTCGATCCATTAAGTTGACGTCTTCGTTTCTCTGCTTCAGGTCATGATGATGAAGTCGGCATCCTTTCTTCAGGAACTCCATCGTACTTTCGTAAAATGATAAGGGGTAACTCGAAAGAACGGAACTCTGCACGGTTGCTTATCCGGTAGATAACATTAGGGAAGGTGGCGAAAAGTAACTCTCGAATTGAAGCTTAAGAAAGTATCGAGAGCAAAGTAAGGAGGTGCCATAAGACGTTTCAAGCAGCCAGGTAATCGTTCAATGCCTCGTCAGAAGGTGAGAGGGTTTTCAACAGCGACGAATAAGTACGATTGTCGATAACATAATTGATGATCTCCGGAAAGTGGCTCGTGAATTATGTACGAGTCCCCGCGGAAGGAATAACTTTGGGAACAGGGGGTGTACAGGAGAGTCAGGTTTCGATCCTGTGGAACTGTGGGTTATGGGCCCACCATGTGGTTGAAAGTAGAAAAGGGGCCGACATCTTACATGGCCATGATAGCAAGGCGTGTCAGAGGGTAGTCTGCCAGTTATGTCGGCAACAACATCGATACCAAGGGCGAGGGACGAAGAGAACCATTCTCCTGCTCGTTGAACGAGGCGGACCAATAGGCAAAGTTCTCGCCCATCGATGGTTACCAAATGTCATCAACTATAGTAACAGGTCTTGCCGATGAATTGTACATCGAGGTGTTTACATAAGCGTAAGAATACTACTGCTTATATAATAAAGATCACAAGTAGGGTTAAGCAATCCAATGGAAAGGAAAGGTGATTACCAGATTTAATCGTAATAATGGAAAGAAATATGTGTTTAAACACATAATTCAGGGGTATATCCTTCCCAAGGACAAGCGGGGCATGATATCCTTAAGAGGATAGAAGGTAGAAAACCCTTTAGGTAAGGGAGAGAAATTTCATGACATTACCCATACAAAGGTGTTTGATAATTGAGCAAGAAACATTTAGCATTAGACTTCAAATGTTCTTGTTGAAAATCAAAGTATCACGCATAAGCTTCGAGATAGCATTGACATGGTCTTCAAGCAAAAGGTCGACTGGATATAATGAAGGATTCATCGGGAACAACTTATAGAATAAGTCTTACCATTTCCTCATGGAAGAATAGATAACCTTGCTAAAAGGAAACTATAACAATAGGGCCTCCGCCCGAGAAGTGCTAGGCATGACATCATGTTACCGGTCATCAAAGGACCAACATCATAACTCTTGAAAGTTGTCCCAACCATCATATCGACCGAGATTCAGATCCGATTGGTGTCATGATACCTCGGACTCGTGGATGTCCGAGAAGAAAAGGTGCAACACAAATAGACGAAATGACATTTCAAGATTCTCAGGGAATGAACTATGGGAGCGGGTTCTTGAAGCAACAGTTCTTCCTTAAACCAAGGAGAGGATGAGGGGGTAGCTGATGGAATCAACGAAAATCCTCGAGATTTCCAAAAGGTGGGTTTCCACAGTTATGTGAACAAGGAGATAACATTTGTCGGATCAAATGATAAAATGGAGTATGCTCGAGGAGAACATACACAGTTAAACCTTGGATGAGAGGTGCACCGAAATATGGGCTGGGTTGTACGACCAACGTCGGAATGATGATTCAATAATCAATAGTCTAAGAATGAATGACCGACCATTAACTTCAAAGCGATAGGGTTGCTAGAAGGGCAGAATCCAAAAAGTACCGCTCACTTGTTGGTACCCCGGTTGGTATCGATACGAGGACCTAAGAAAGAATGGTGATGGTGAGAAGTATCACCATACCAAGAATTCTTAAGAGGTGGCGAAATTCTCACAACATTGATGACATAAGAGATGTTAATGTTCCAAGGTAAAGGAGAACAATTGCTGGATAGCAGGGAACTCACGGTATATCACCCAACACGAACAAGCTTGTGTTGGTGGGGAGGCAATAAAGTGGTCGGTGATAACGCAGATCATCGAGGGCAAGGGTGGTATTTCTCATCAAGAATTCGGTAGATATCCTGGAAGAGCTCAGAATGTTGATGATGACCACGACACAATTGTCGAGAGATTTCATGAAGATGTAATCGGTTGGCGATGACACCAAGTCAAAGAAATGATGAAGCGAAGGGTTATTGGAACCACGGGTATGGCAAAAACTCGAAATCAAGCTTGCTGTTCAAGGTGAGATGATACGACGAGGAAGATCGTCATAAGGTTATCTCATCGTCGAAAATTGTGCTCCGAGAAGAAGGACCAGGCAGCACGGTTAAAATTTAGCACAAAATGATATAGCCGATCAGGCTAGGAATGACGTGATGAAGTATTAAAACTTCTCAAACACAAAGTACTAGAAGTACTGATTCACAGGGGTGATTCGATTCACTAATCGGTGTTCTCGGTTGACGACAACCCAGAACCCGTGGAGTGACTATGACGGGGAAAGGCACTACTTCATCAGGAATGCATAAGATGTAGTGAAATCGGTTGATATCCTCGAGATACCAGGGGGGTAATACTCGAAGGTAGATCAAAATAGAGGTTGGACTAGGGTATTGCTCTGCAGAAGGCAAGTACTCTAACATGTCCAAGAAATGGAATCAAGAAGAAAATATGGTCGGAACCACGGTTGCAAGGGATCAATTCACAGATACAATATGTTAGCTATCAAGGAAATAGTTATTATTACAAGAAGCTTCCATGATAGGATATACATCGCGTCCATGGGCATGAACACAAAGTTCAATGTCGACTCCCACTTCCTCAATGCATAATCTCCCATTCACCTCTCGATTTCAAGATGACATTAGTTGTTGAAAGTTTTACCGGTGCAATACCGCATAAGTATGACGATGAAATCTTTCGGTTCACACCGATGAGGGAAGGCGTTGGTTCAATCCCATCGGGCTTCTACTGAACATATACCATAAGCTTCAAGAGTAAATATCACCAGCTCGAAAGCAGAGCATGGTTGAAAAAGGGAAAGGATACAATTTACCAAAGGCATTATGTATCAGAGAAACAACTCACAAAGTGATTAATTTTGAAGGACACTGTCGGATAATAATCCAATAGTGGATATGGTGAACCACAATGGGGCTGATATGAGTATCGATACCCAATCAGAGGAAGAAAGATTGCAAATGCATCTGTTTATAGAACATCTGAATAGTTCAACGCTTAATTAGCAAAGTAATTATGATTTTCAAATCAAGAGATCAGGAGCAAATGCTCTGATCCAGGATGGATAAGCTGAATAGACTTAAGGGTACAATCGACGGCAATTTGATTGGTCGATAGCCAGCTCATGTTTAAAATGACGTCTGAGCCGGAAGGATGAATTCTAGGATCTGTTTGAGGATTGCGAGCATTCGCAACATATTGAATCAACAGACCCAAATTGATAATGACAAGGTATGCCATTAAGATTACGAGACTTATGGGATTAACCATAATGCAAGCAAGAAAGAATTTCAAGAGCAATAGGCTGCTCAGGATTTACGGAAGATCGAATAGTATGTTGAAGACTTTTGTGAAACACATGAACAACTGGGGGAGGAACGGATACTCGATAAGTGCGAGAATTTATTTGAAGGGGTATTCATGTGGCAAAGAACAACAAGGCACTAAGCTCAAAGGATTATCGAAACAACGACGAGTATTTCAGGGTATCTTGTAATTACAAGACCAACTGGGGATGAATTTAAGAATGACAACTTCAAGTAGTTATCCATAAGGGTTGACGGTGGAAGGGGAATTGCAAACGCGATGAACACAAGTTCTCGGGTTAACAGCGGAGAGTATATTCGTGGTCTTCACGTGCAGCAGATTTATCATCAAGAATAAGAGGCTCTCCGGGTGAAAGTGACAACGAGATCCTAATGTTAGGTTTTTAGTCAAATCATTTAACCCGAATAGAAGAGAGATCAGAGTCCCAGAGTATAGACAAGGAGTAAAAGATCCTAGTACCACCCAATGGCGACGTGAGCCCATGGGCCACACAGCCATGTTAGTAAAAGTTTTGTAAAGTCTAGACTCGACATCGACCAAGGAGTGTGGAAGGGGGATTCCTACAGGCAGTCGGCTCTGATACCAACTTGTGACGCCCCCGATTTAATCGTACACTAATCATGCACGCAAATGTGTATGATCAAGATCAGGGACTCACGGGAAGATATCACAACACAACTCAACAAATAAAATAAGTCATACAAGCATCATAATACAAGCCAGGGGCCTCGAGGGCTTGAATACAAGTGCTCGATCATAGACGAGTCAGCGGAAACCACAATATCTGAGTACAGACATAAGTTAAACAAGTTTGCCTTAAGAAGGCTAGCACAAACCGGGATACAGATCGAAGAGGCGCAGGCCTCCCGCTCGGGATCCTCCTAGCTACTCCCGGTCGCCGCCGGTGGGCTGCACGTAGTAGTAGGCACCTCCGATGTAGTAGTCGCCATCGACGCTGGCGTCGCTCCCGGCTCCATCGTGCTGTTGCAGCAATCGAGTATAGGTAGGGGATAAGGGGAAACAATGCAACCGTGAGTACTCATCCAAAGTACTGCAAGCAAGGAGCTACACTACATATGCATGGATATATGGGTAAAGGCCATATCGGTGGACTGCATCGCAGAAAGCCGTAATAAGAGGGGATAGCTAGTCTTAACGAAGACTACGCTCGTCACCGTCTTGCAACAGGTAGAAGAGGGTAGGTTGAAGTCCTCCAAGTAACATCACATAGCAATAATCCTACCCGCCATCCCTCCTCATATCCCCGAGAGAGAGCGACCACCGGTTGTATCCGCACTTGGAAGGGTGTGTTTTATCAAGTATCCGGTTCTAGTTGTCATAAGCTCAAGGTACAACTCCAAGTCGTCCTGTTATCAAGATCACGGCTATTCAATAGATTAACTTCACTGCGGTGCACCATCTTATCCAAAGACGCTTGATCCCATTTGGCCGGACACACTTTCCGGGTCATGCCCGCCGCGGAAGATCAACACGCCGCAGCCCCACCTAGGCACAACAGAGAGGCCAACACGCCGGTCTAAACCTAAGCGCAGGGGGTCCGGGCCCATCGCCTGAAAGCACACCTGCGTTATGTCGCTGGCCGAAGTAGACCTAGCCTAGCAGGCGTTCCAGCCCAATCCGCGCGCCGCTCCGTCGTGACGTCTCAAGTGCTTGGTGATACCACGACGCCGGATACCCATAACTACTCCCGCGAGATGGTTAGTGCGATAAGCTCGTAGCCAACTCAGATCAAATACCAAGACCTCGTTAAGCGTGTTAAGTATCCGCGAACGCCGAACAGGCCAGCCCACCTCTCTCCTAGGCGGTCTCAACCTGCCTGCCGCTCCGCCACAAAGATCCATCCCGAGGGCGCCGGGACAAAGGTCCTTTCAGCCCCCAACCGTGAATCACTCATGGTGCTCCACAAGCGACCCGACTTTAGTCACCACATGTATCATGTATAAGTATATAGTATATACCGTGATCACCTCCCGAGTGATCACGGCCCGATAGTATAGCACGCAGACGACAAGAATGTAGGGCCACAGATGAAAGTACTAGCATCCTATACTAAGCATATAGGATTGCGTAATGGTAACAACAAGAGTAACAAGGACAAAGCTATGCATCGATAGGTATAATCGAAAGCAAGAATATGCTACACTACTCTAATGCAAGCAGTATAGAGGAGAGTAGGCGATATCTGTGATCAAGGGGGGGGGCTTGCCTGGTTGCTCGCAAGTGAGAGGGTCACAACACCGTAGTCGAACCGGGCAGCAGCAGCGTCGGTCTCGTAGTCTACCGGAGAGAAGAGGGGAAGAAACAATGAATACCAAGTAAAAAGATGCATATCGATGCATGACATGTCAAGTAGTGATGCTAGGCGTGCCCTAACGTGGTATGAGGTGGTATGGTTATGGGGAAACATCCGGAAAGTATTCGGTGTTTCGTGTTTTTCAGCGAGGGAGCCGGAGGGGGAAAGTTGCAGGTTCGATAGGTTAGGGGTGTGTGGCGGCGAACGGATGCGTGATCCGGATTCGCCTCGCTGCTCGAGCAACTTTCATGTAGAAAACATTTTCATCCGAGCTACGGTTTAAATTCTATGATTTATTAAAGTTTTAGCAATATTCTGAATTTATTTATTAATTGAAAATAAATAACTAAAATGCTATGGGTACAAGTATGTACCCAGAACACGCACATGCAGCCGACAATGGGTCCGGAGCATGCTGAGTCAAGATGGTCAACAATCAATAATGACTGGGTTGATCGTCAAAAGGGACAATGGGGCCCATTTGTCATCGATCGCTTTAACAAACTAATGATTTAATCAATCGACTAGGTAATTAGGCTAATTAAGCGGTTAATTAACTTAATTAATTACATTACTAATTAATTAATTATTAACTTTAATTATTTATTTTCTTTTTTAAAAAATGTTCCAGGGCGTGGGGCCCGTGTCATAGACCCTAGTGGCGGTGGGCGGCAGCTATGGGCGTGCGTGCTCGAGGCCACCAGGCGAGGAGCACTCGGCTCCCGGAGGGCGCGGCCGGCGCCATGGCGCTGCCGGTCGGAACCATGAGGACCGGGCGGCGAGGCGCTGGGCCTGGCCGGGCGTGGCTGTGGACGGGCGAGCATCGACAAGAACAGAGGGGGGGCGATGCATGCGGGCAGCCGCGATCCACAATGCAGAGAGCAGCAGCTGCGAGGCTGTGCTCATGGGGACGCTACTTTGGCAAGGCCAAACGGGGAGTCGAGGCGGGCGCGATGCCCATAGTAGGAGGAGGGAGAGGCTCACAGGGGAGTAGGGGAGTGGCGGGGGGTTGAGGAGGAGGGCGGGACGCTGCCGACGCCGAGGAGGCAGGCGGTGGGGAGGTCCGCGAGGTGCTCGCAGTAGCGGCGAGGCTCGGGTCGGCCGATGAGGAGGAGGCCGAGGACGCGAGACGCAGGGAGGAGAGGCGGGCGAGTCGAGCTCGGCGGCATCGGAGGTGATGGTGGTGTGGGGGTTCGCGACGGGCGACGGGTTGCTCCGGTCCCCGTCTGGCGTGACGGCTTCGCCGGCACCGCGCAAGGCCGAGGCGACGGGTCGGGGCGGTGCGGTGGCGGCGACGGGCGAGGCGGCGAGGGTCGGGCTCTGAGAGGCAACGGCATGAGGACGACGCAGGAGGAGGCGAGGACGAGGCGACGGGTCGACGACGGAGTTGAGGAGGCAGGCCACGGGGGGCTCAAGGTGGCGGGTGGTGCGCTGACGGCGGCGGGTGCGCCTGACGGCGGCGGGCGACGAGGGCCTCCTCCCCCGATCCCGATCCATACGGGGGAGAGGGGGAGATATTTTTGGTGAGAGAGGGGGGGAATTGTCGGTGCCGTGCCTGTAGGGTGGGTGAGGTTAAATGGGGGGTGGGCGGCTGGCGGCCGGTGGTTTATGACTGGTGGGCCGAAGCCCAAAGGGCAAGGGGGGCTTCTCCCTTCTTCCTTTTTTTTAGTTTTAGTTTTTGTTTTTCCTTTTTTGTATTTTCCTTTCTTTTATTTCTTTTCCTTTTCTGTTTTTCCTCATTTTAAAATACTTAGGCATTTTATAAAATTGTGTCTATTACACCATATTGACTTATGTAAAATATGGCATCTCCTGAACATTTTTGTTTTAAATTTTGAAAAACTTTTATTGTTTGACTTTATTTCAATTTTGAATTTTGAACGGGATTTGAATCATCGGGAGATTAACAACAGTAACTGAGGTGACATGGCATCATTAGGAGTGGGTTACTGTAGCTTAGTTATCCGGGCATCACATTCTTTGTGTTGGATTGAGTATTATGAATCTGAAATTATTTGGTGTTATTTTAGTACGAACTCTTGGATAGATCGATGGGAAAGAATAGCTTCGAGGTGGTTTCGTACCCTACAAACGATTTCTTCTTATGGTCTCCGCTAGATAGGAACTTTGGAGTGATTCTTCGTTGCACGTTGAGGGATGGTTATACGATCCAATTATATTAGCATTGTTGAGAGATTGCACTAGCGAAAGTACGGATCCTAGGCCTCGTTTTCAAGCATTGCAATACCTTTTGTGCTCCGTTTTATCAATTGCTACCTTGCCGTTTTTATTAATCTTATTACAAAAATCAATATCTACTATCCATATTAACTTGTATCACCATCTCTTCGCCGAACTAGTGCACCTATACAAATTACCATTGTATTTGGTGTGTTGGGGACACAAGAGACTTTTTATTATTTGGTTGCAGGGTTGTTTGAGAGAGACTATCGTCATCCTACGCTTCCCACGGATTGATAAACCTTAGGTCATCCACTTGAGGGAAAATTGCTACTGTCCTACAAAACTCTGCGCTTGGAGGCCCAACACGTGTCCACAAGAATAAAGTTGCATAGTAGACATCAGGAGACCCAACAAAGTCTACAAGAATAAAGTTGCATAGTAGACATCAGAAAACATCCCTATTGATCCTATACAAGTCAATGATAGTTTCCGGATAAACAACTTGTTGATGTTAATGTTTCTCTCATTAGAACCCTTGGTTTTTTTATTATGCAAATTAAATTATTACTAAATACATACCACCTCCTCACTTTACATACCGAAAAAAGAAAAAAATCTTCTTTGATTTGATACATTACTTTTGGGATGATTGCCATCTATATAAAAAATGAGTGGATGGTGGACAAAAGTGACTTGTTCAAGAGTACGACCACAATAAGACAGAAGCAATCTGGCGAGTTCTCCCCTAAGGTTCCATACACCTCCAGCGGCACCGTCGTGAGTTTCCCCCAAGGGCGACATCTCCTTGCTGCAACGACGGTGCCCTCTATATCTGCTGTTGCTCGGACTGTTCTAGGGGTTAACATGGTTAGCTACCTTGTGTTTGGAGGCATGACGGGAGAATCGTGAGGCATGGCAAATTCTTCTGAGGCTGGTGGTTCACGTGGATAGAAATTGGAGGATCCAACCTCCCTGCCGGAGAGGTTGCATATAGAGGATGATGAATTTGAAATTTTGGTCTGGGAAGAGGAAGTAGATGAACCTGGAGGGAAACCCAAGTGGCTTGTTGTAATACCCTAGATTTTTCACTGGTGGAAAAATCATTTAACAAGTTTTGGTTTCTGTCTTTTTCTTCTGGTGTTCTTGCATTTTATTTGAACTTGGTGTGTATGTGATGATGGTTGACTTGCCTTGTGCCTCAATCCTAAATAGCCCACCCAAGTTTCTTGACCCTAGGAATGTTTTGCCTTAGTATCTTACCTTTTAAAATCTAAATATCATACAGTTGGAACTAAACCCTAGAGACCACCATTACAAAGGAACCCCAATTTCCTTTGACCCTCATCCCGAAAAACTAGTGAAGATGATCTTGGCATCATTACTAGGGAAAAGCCTACCAGAAGCGCGGGTTTAGGCCTATCAGTAGCGCGGGCAGGAACGCTACTGGTATGTCGCTACAGCTAAAGGTTAGCAGTAGCGTGGGTTAACCCACGCTGCTGCTATATCGACTTAGTAGTAGCGCTTTTCCGTAGCAGCGCTACTGGTACTTACTAGTAGCGCTTCTACCAGCCCGCGCTACTACTACAATTCCATATTTTATTTTATTTATTTCATGTTGTATTCATACACCTTTATACAAGTTTTCATACAGCAGCAATTTAGAGATTGTTTTTACATCATAATGAGTTATTACATCACTGGGTGAAAGAACCGTGGACTAGTTTCAAGTGGATGGACATCCACTTGAAACTAATTCGCGGCTCTTTCGCCCAATGATATAATAAATATCATCATCATCATCTCATTAATAACTTATCATCATAATACATCAGTCATATAACACATCCTCATGATCATCGTTTTCATCAATGAGACATCACATAGCAAGTTGGTCACTAGTCATAATCACAACTACTCCTCATCATCAACTCTAACAGATTGTACCACATAATAAACATTGTACCTCATAGGACCTACTACATTCTCTTAGGACCTACTATATTCTCTTAGGTAAAATAGCATAAAACAAGATAGCCCCTGACTCTCCATTATGGAGAATGGCGATTATCATGTCTCCAATTCTTTCCTTTCGCACAATGTTGCTTCCAAGAACCTCCTTACGACTGTCCATACAATTTTTTTCCATTCTTTGATTACCATGTGTTCATCGGTTTTAGAAATCGATATGGACAGGTGAGATTCGTAGGATGACCTGGCTGTATGTTCAAAATATCAAGGCAAACATTCTGATACACCAGATGAGGCACACAATCCTTCGGGATTTTCTCTTGAAAAACATAGTAATAACTTCGTATATAGCAATGTAGTTCTGTTTTAGAAGTATGCAAAAGATGCACGGATGTTATAATAGTAAAAAATCTTACCATGGCATCTCCATGGATGTTACAGTGGTTCAACACGTGCACTAGTGGCACATATTGACCATAATGTGGAGGAGTTTTATAATAGATATTGTAATTCTCAAGTTCATTACAAAATGCGATCAGATGATTTTTCTCCTGGTAAGTTAATTCGGAGCCATCGGTGTAGTAGGTTTTGTCTACCATCTTCCGCACATTGTTTGAAGAATGAAAATAAGCTGTCAATGGAAATAAGCTGTCAACTATTTTGAAATAAACAAATTAAATTAGTTAATAACTATGTTTGAGAAACTCACATGGCAGTAGAATTGGAAGCGTATCAACAAGGACCCAAATGTCCATATTGTCTTGCTTGATGTCAGGATCACCAAGATCGATGGTGACAATCATATCCTCATAAAAACCATACATCTTGCAAAGTGCTTCCCAATTTGAGCAACCAAAATGGGTTGCACTCTGAGAATTGTACAGATTTACTTCAAAATCCATACCATGATGGGTCTTTAGGTGAATTTTCTTTATTTTGAAACTTTCATGGTCTTCAAAACCCATCCTCTCCAAGACATAGTGTCTTGCATGGCATGGGACAAGCTAGTTGAATTGTAAAAGATGAAAATTAGACGTTGAAATAGTTGAAGTCGTGCTTAATTACGAAAAAAAGACTTGTCATTGTTGCGTACCATTTCAACATCGAAGGTCGCCTGGAGCTTAATGCTGAAGCGCCAATCTTCGTCCAGGTAAGGCCTGTCGCACTCCCCCGAGAGACTTTCATCGTCCAAGTACGACATTTCCTATGTTTATAATTCAAAGAGTAAACTTGTAAAATCAGATATATGTACTACAAAAACTAAATTAGATCATTATTATTCATCACGGGTTGACTAATAGTCTGCCGAGTCTTTTCTTGAAAACTCTCAGCTCACGTGGTGTATACATTCGACCATTGGTGATGGTCGCTCCTCCTTTTGTCCCCGGGTGCATTACACCAAAATGTCTAGCACACGGGAACGAAGGAGAAGCGAACTCCACGACAACAGTCGGGATTCTTCGTCCTCTCATACATGGTGGAGACTCTCCCTCATTGATTTCTCTCTGACATTTGCGACCGTCGGTGATGGTCGTTACTCCTCCTTCCCCTAGTGCATAACAATGGTCTAGCACAAGGAGAAGAAGGAGAAACGACCCCCACGGCAACAGTTGGGATTCTTCGTCCTCTCATATATGGTGGAGCCTCGACAGGCTTAAAGTCAACCTGAAATATCATTTAATTATCTTTCTAGAAAATCCAGGCCACTCGATATTTCCTACATATTCTAGCACAAGTCATGCCAAAATTCACGAAAAAATCCGGCATGACCTTTGCTAAAAAAGGACATATCGAGCGCCTGAAATTTATCGGAATGGAAATTAATCAACACTCCGGCAAAACATAGGCCACTCAGAGGTGTAACCTACAAACATGACCGGCCACTTGGGCAAGCACATATCCTATTTGAGCAACACAAGATATACATGTTTTTATCTACATCATAGGAGCATTCAAACTTGATGGTCATTGCATTTCAATGGTTGAAAATATGAGCAAAAACATTTCAAAATATCTTATAGGACTCATATTGACATGGAGATTTGGCTGGTCTCACCTCGAGGTCGGAGGGGGTCGGTGACGGGGACGACGGCGGGGATGATGGAGGGGCTCCTAGATTTCTGCAAAAACAAAAACCCTATAAGCTATCAACTAATCAAATGCATACGCCTTGCATAGTGGGGTCCAATTTAAGCATTCAAAATAGGAGTACTTCTCCAATTTGAGCATTCAATAAGCAAAACCAAATCATAAAATAAATAAGTATTCAAATTAGCATGCATTCAATAAGCAAAAGTAGATCATCTCTTGCGTCCGTACATCGTCGAATATTATCACTAATACATCCCGAATAGTATCATACAGATAACATCACTAATACAACTAAAACCCTAGCGCACGACGGGTATCGGCACGGGCAGTGGACACCCAAAAAGAAGGAACCATCACAGGATCATAGCTTCAGTGAGATCCCTAGAGAACCTGCCAGGTATTGGAGAACCTGTGCTCCAACGCAAACAAGTAGCGATGGACGTGCGCGTCCTCCTCACTGACACGGTGACGTACCACCTTCGCGGGGTCCTCAAACCTCTGCACCGTCACTGGCCCACGCGACCGCCACCAAAGAAGGTTCGGGTCAACGACGGGCTGGCTCCTCACCAAGTTGCGTCCCCCGGTAGGTAGCGCCTCCCAGTACCAGCCCGGCGGAGCCCAGTCTCAGACATGGCCCATCTGGTCAAGCAGGTGTCCTCCGCCAAGTCGACGACGAGGATGCGGGATAGGTATCGTCGACGTCGATGCAGGAATAATTGCTTTAACTAAAAAAATAACAATAAATGTAACATGTTCAACTAGTTCTATTAATTCAACTAGTTCTTACTAGAAATAAACTTACTTTAAATAGAAATAAACTAGTTCTTACTAAAAAATAAACTAGTTCAACTAGTTATATTAATTTTCTTACTAAAAATACACTTGTTCTATTAATTCAACTAGTTCTTACCAAAAAAACTAATCAACCGACGCATCTTCAATGGAACTAGCCTCACGCACCTAGAGGTAGCAGCTATTGCCTTCAACGACATCAAGCAAAGGACTTTGGCCTTTGGCCGACCACAGGTGGCAGCCGGTATCGGTTGATTAGTTCCTAGGGGTTTTTGTCCGGTTTCTCTCAGAAACCGGAACACTCTTGTACATAAACTTTATTCTCCTTCTTATATGAAAAGGCAGTGCTCCTGCCGGTTTCAAAAAAAAACTAGTTCAACTAGTTCTATTAAATTTCTTACTAATTCTGTTAAACACTACTGCCCTAGTTCCTTCTAACTAATTAGTACCTAGGAACTACTGCCCTAATTACCAGCTAATTTGATGAACCCTAACTAATTTGATGCAATCTAAAATTTGAAGAACCCTAGGAAATTTAGCTAGGCAGAGGTAGGGGAGGGGGAGGAGGAGGCGTGCTCACCTCGGGTGCCTGCGGCGAGGTCGGGGTCGGGGCTCGGGCGCGCGGCGGATGGCGGCGTCGAGGTCGGGGTCGGGGGTAGCGTCAAGGGTGTGCGGAGAGCGACGGGAGAGCGCGCGGCGGCCGACGACGATGCATGGCGGCGATAGCGGAGGAGTTGGGATTTGAGGGAAGTGGTTGTGGGGAAGAATGGACCGCGCGGTTAAGTCAAATGTAGCAGTAGCGCATTCCAGAAAGTGCGCTACTGCTATGTTAGCTATAGCGCATTTCTGGACACGCGCTACTGTTATTCCTTTCTCTTTTTTATTTGCTTTCCATTTAATTTAATTTTCGTTAGCAGTAGCACCTTTCTTCGTAAATGCGCTGCTACAAAACAAGTAGCGGTAGCGCTGTTTCTATAAGATCGCTACTACTATGTGTAGCCTATCGGCTTAGCAGTGGGAGTTTTAGTGGTAGCGCTTTTATTGTTAGGCGCACTACTGCTACATATGTATCTGTAGCGCGGTTTTCACCAGCGTGCTACTGCTAGTTAGCACTAGCGTGCTTTTTTAACAAGCGTTACTGCTAAAGTTCTGTGTATAAAATTTTCCCTAATAGTGCATCTATTATGGGCTCTAGTAAAAAAATTGGCCAAAAGAAAGAAAAATTGGGTTTTCTCGTGTAAGGCCTATGCACCATTTTTGCCGGTTTCCACAACAACCCCTATTTTTGTTGCTTGGAAAGTTCCCAAATAATTGGTAGAGCTTCTACTACAGATATCTTCACCATTTCCATCCTAAGACCAAGGCCTATAGTTCAAATTTTGACCAGAGCATCCATCCTAAGACCAAGGCCTATAGTTCAAATTTTGACCAGAGCATCCATCCTAAATTTCTGCCAAATCTGATGACTTGTGAAGCAAGTGCATTGTGTTCTTATCCTATGAAGCTGAATTTTTTCAGAGCCTAACCTAGCCACATGATGCCTATCCACCAATTTTGAGCCTCACACGACTCCTACAACTCACTCCACAAATTCTAGAAACCCACCTTGTGAAGGAAGTGCTTTATGCACATACCATTTAAGCTAAAATTTGTCATGCAGATTAACCATGACAAGGCACCACTACCACCCAAAATTCAGCCAAATACATCACTCCTTTTGACCACAACAAATTCTCCAAGCTTTTGGCCAGAAATCTTGTCTGTACATGAAGCACCACGTACACCCACCCAAATGCTTTGATACTTTGCAAACCTACTCACCATCCTATCAATCTACACCACACCAAAACTCAACTTCATAACCCAAGCCAGTGACCAGGGGCTCAGTGCAAACACCTTGTTGACATAAGAGATTTTGGATGATCCAGTTTGATCTAATCCACTAAAAACCCAGTAAATTACACCTAAAGATGCAAAGATACCTTGACAACGCCGCTTGACAATGTTAGAGGAGTCTGAAATGTCCCAAAGCATGCACACACATCGTGACCGCAACTGTGTCATGCCAAAAATTTCGCTCTGTGTGACCCAGTGCCACTATCCTCGTCTCCTGGCGGCCCCCTCGTGTCCCAGCATGCCATCCCCTGAGCCTCTCATGACCGCCCGCGTGCTCCCCATGGCACGGCGGTGCCGTGGCCAGCACGTCTATAGCCCCGCCGCTTGCTGCCAAGCCGCCCCACTTCCCGAGCTCCCACGCGCGCCCGTGAACCTCCCAGCCCCCTAAGGCTGGTCACAATGGGCAAGAACATAAGCCAGTAACTTACACACTTTCCTAGACTATGTTACTGAAGGAAATATGCCCTAGAGGCAATAATAAAGTTATTATTTATTTCCTTATATCATGATAAATGTTTATTATTCATGCTAGAATTGTATTAACCGGAAACATAATACATGTGTGAATACATAAACCTACAGAGTGTCACTAGTATGCCTCTACTTGACTAGCTCGTTAATCAAAGATGGTTATGTTTCCTAACCATGAACAAGGAGTTGTTATTTGATTAATGGGATCACATCATTGGTTGAATGATCTGATTGACATGACCCATTCCATTAGCATAGCACCTGATCGTATAGTTTGTTGCTAGTGCTTTTCTTCATGACTTATACATGTTCCTATGACTATGAGATTATGCAACTCCCGTTTGCCCGAGGAACACTTTGGGTGCTACCAAACGTCACAACGTAACTGGGTGATTATAAAGGTACATTACAGGTGTCTCCGAAGGTACATGTTGGGTTGACATATTTCGAGATTAGGATTTGTCACTCCGATTGTCGGAGAGGTATCTCTGGGCCCTCTCGGTAATGCACATCACATAAGCCTTGCAAGCATTGCAACTAAATGTGTTAGTTGTGAGATGATGTATTACGGAACGAGAAAAGAGACTTGCCAAGAACTAGATTGAACTAGGTATTGGATACCGACGATCGAATCTCGGGCAAGTAACATACCGATGACAAAGGGAACAACGATGTTGTTATGCGGTCGACCGATAAAGATCTTCGAGAATATGTAGGAACCAATATGGGCATCCAGGTCCCGCTATTGGTTATTGACCGAGAGGTGTCTCGGTCATGTCTACATAGTTCTCGAACCCGTAGGGTCCGCACGCTTAACGCTTCGATGATGCTTATTATGAGTTTATATGATATTGATGTACCAAGGTTGTTCGAGTCCCGGATGAGATCACGGACATGACGAGGAGTCTCAAATGGTCGAGACATAAAGATTGATATATTGGAAGCCTATGTTTGGACTCGGAATCACTCCGGGTGAAATTGGGAATTTTACCGAGTACCGGGGTTACCTGAACCTCCGGGGGTCAATGGGCCTTGATGGGCCTTAGTGGGAAAGAGAAAGGGGCCATATGCTGGCGCAGCCTTCCCCTTCCCTAGTCCTATTAGGATTAGGAGAAGGGGGGCCTCTCTCCCTCTCCCTTGGTCAAACCCTAGTTGGACTAGGATTTGGGGGAATCCTACCCTAGTAGGAGTAGGACACCCCGGCGCCTCCCTCCTGGCCGGCCAGCCCCTCCCCTTCCCTCCTTTATATACAGGGGCAGGGGGCACCCCATGACACACAAGTTGATCATTGAGATCGTTCCTTAGCCGTGTGCGGTGCCCCCTTCCACCAAACTACACCTCGAATATACCGCTGCGGAGCTTAAGCGAAGCCTGCGCCGGTGGAACATCATCATCGCCACCACGCCGTCGGTCGATTGTGAAACTCTCCTCAACACTCGGCTGGATCGGAGTTCGAGGGACGCCATCGAGCTGAACGTGTGCAGAACTCGGAGGTGCCGACGCTCGGTACTTGGATCGGTTGGATCGGGAAGAAGTACGACTACTTCCTCTACGCTTGCGCCAACGCTTCCGCTGTTGGTCTCGAGGGTACGTGAGACAACACTCTCATCTCGTTGCTATGCATCACCATGGTCTTGCGTGATCGTAGGAAAATTTTTGAAATTACTACGCTCCCCAACAAAGGCATCCGAGCCTGGTTTTATGCGTTGATGTCATATGCACGAGTAGAACACAAGTGAGTTGTGGGCGATACAAGTCATACTACCTACCAGCATGTCATACTTTGGTTCAGCGGTATTGTGAGATGAAGCGGCCGGACCGACATTACGCGACGCTTACGCGAGACTGGTTTCACCGCTGTGAGCACTCGCTGCTTAAAGGTGATCAAGGGTGTCTGCTCTCTCACTTTAGTTGAATCGAGTGTGGCTACGCCCGTCCTTGAGAAGGTTAAACGGAGTCTATTTGACGAAGTATCGCTGTGGTTTTGATGCGTAGGTAAGAACGGTTCTTGCTCAGCCCGTAGCAGCCACGTAAAACTTGCAACAACAAAGTAGAGGACGCCTAACTTGTTTTTGCAGGCATGTTGTGATGTGATATGGTCAAGACGTGATGCTATATTTTATTGTATGAGATGATCATGTTTTGTAACCGAGTTATCGGCAATCGGCAGGAGCCATATGGTTGTCGCTTATTGTATGAAATGCAACGCCATGTAATTGCTTTACTTTATCACTAAGGAGTAGCGATAGTCGAGAAGCAATAGTTGGCGAGACGACAACGATGCTACGATGGAGATCAAGGTGTCGCGCCGGTGACGATGGTGATCATGACGGTGCTTCGAGATGGAGATCACAAGCACAAGATGATGATGGCCATATCATATCACTTATATTGATTGCATGTGATGTTAATCCTTTATGCATCTTATTTTGCTTTGATTGACGGTAGCATTATAAGATGATCCCTTACTAAATTATCAAGAAGTGTTCTCCCGAGTATGCACCGCTATGAAAGTTCTTCGTCTTTGAGACACCACGTGATGATCGGGTGTGATAGGCTCTACGTTCAAATACAACGGGTGCAAAACAGTTGCACACGCAGAATACTCAGGTTATACTTGACGAGCTATGCATATAAGATATGACCTCGGAACACGGAGACCGAAGGTCGAGCGTGAATCATATAGTAGATATGATCAACATATTGATGTTCACCATTGAAACTACTCCATCACACGTGATGATCGGTCATGGTGTAGTTGATATGGATCACGCAATCACTTAGAGAATTGGAGGATATTTTTCTAAGTGGGAGTTCTTAAGTAATATGATTAATTGAACTTAAATTTATCATGAACTTAGTACCGATAGTATCTTGCTTGTCTATGATGTGTAGATAGATGGCTCGTCTTTGTTGTTCCGTTAAATTTTAATGCGTTCCTTGAGAAAGCAAAGTTGAAAGATGATGGCAGCAATTACACGGACTGGGTCCGTAACTTGAGGATTATCCTTATTGCTGCACGGAAGAATTACGTCCCGAAGCACCGTTAGGTGCCGGGCCTGATGCAAGGGCTGCGCCGAAGTTGTGAACGTCTGGCAAAGCAAAGTCGATGACTACTCTATAGTTCAGTGTGCCATGCTTTACGGCTTAGAACCGGGACTTCAACGTCGTTTTGAACACCATGGAGCATATGAGATGTTCCAGAGTTGAAGTTAATATTCAAGCGAATGCCCGGATTGAGAGATATGAAGTCTCCAATAAGTTCTATAGCTGTAAGATGGAGGAGAATGGTTCGTCAAGGAGCATATACTCGTAATGTCCGGATATAACAATCACTTGATTCAACTGGGAGTTAATCTTCCGGATGATTGCGCCATTGATGAATTCTCCAATCATCGCCACCAAGCTACAAGAGCTTCGTGATGAACTATAATATGCAAGGGATGACCAAAACTATGCCCGAGCTCTTCGCGATGCTTGAAAGCATGGAGGTAGAAATCAAAAGGAGCATCAAGTGTTGATGGTTAACAAAACCACTAGTTTCAAGAAAAGGGCAAAGGAAAGGAAAAGGAAACTTCAAAAAGAGCGGCAAGCAAGTTGTGATCAAGAGAAGAAACCCAAGTCTGGTCCTAAGCACGGCCCGAGTGCTTCTATTGCAAGCAGGCTGGTCACCGAAGCGGAACTGCCCCAAGTATTTGGCGGATAAGAAGGATGGCAAGGTTAACAAAGGTATATGTGATATACTTGTTATTGATGTGTACCTTACTAATACTCGCAGAGCACTGGTATTTGATACTGGTTCTGCTTGCTAATATTTGCAACTCAAAGCAGGGCTACGGATTGCGAAGATTGGCTAAGGACGAGGTGACGATCTTGCGTGGGAAATGGTTCCAAAGTCGATGTGATCGCAATGGCACGCTACCTCTACATCTACCTTCGGGATTAGTATTAGACCTAAATAATTGTTATTTAGTACCATCGTTGAGCATGAACATTATATCTGGATCTTGTTTGATGCGAGACGGTTATTCATTTAAATCGAGAATAATGGTTGTTCTATTTATATGAATAATATCTTTTATGGTCATGCACCATTGAAGAATGGTTTGTTTTACTTAATCTTGATAGTAGTGATACACATATTCACAATGTTGAAACCAAAAGATGCAGAGTTGATAATGATGGTGCAACTTATTTGTGGCACTCGCCGCTTAGGTCATATCGGTGTAAAGCGCATGAAGAAACTCCATGCTTGATGGACTTTTGGAGTCACTTGATTATGAATCACTTGGCACTTGCGAACGTGCCTTATGGGCAAGATGACTAAAACACCGTTCTCCGAACTATGGAGAGAGCAACAGATTTATTGGAAATCATACATACCGATGTATGTGGTCCAATGAATGTTGAGGCTCGTGGCGGATATCGTTATTTTCTCACCTTCACAGATGATTTGAGCAGATATGGGTATATCTACTTAATGAAACACAAGTCTGAAACATTTGAAAAGTTCAAAGAATTTCAGAGTGAAGTGGAAAATCATCGTAACAAGAAAATAAAGTTTCTACGATCCGATCGTGGAGGAGAATATTTGAGTTACGAGTTTGGCCTACATTTGAAACAATGTGGAATAGTTTCAAACTTACACCACCGGAACACCACAACGTAATGGTGTGTCCGAACGTCGAATCGTACTTTATTAGATATGGTGCGATCTATGATGTCTCTTACTTGATTTACCGCTATCGCTTTTGGGGTTATGCTTTAGAGACGGCTACATTCACTTTAAATAGGGCACCATCTAAACCGCTGAGACGACGCCTTATGAACTGTGGTTTGGCAAGAAACCAAAGTTGTCGTTTTGAAAGTTTGGGGCTGCGATGCTTATGTGAAAAAGCTTCAACCTGATAAGCTCGAACCCAAATCGAGAAATGTGTCTTCATAGGATACCCAAAGGAGACAGTTGGGTACACCTTCTATCACAGATCCGAAGGCAAGATTTTTGTTGCTAAATTCGAAACTTTTGGAGAAAGAGTTTCTCACGAAAGAAGTGAGTGGGAGGAAAGTAGAACTTGATGAGATAATCTGTATCTACTCCCTTATTGAGAAGTAGTACATCACGTAAAAAACAGTTTCGTGACACCTACACCAAATAGGGAGGAAGCTAATGATGATGATCATGAAACTTCAGATCAAGTTTCTACAGAACTTCAGAGATCAACCAGAGCAAGATCCGCACTGAGTGGTACGGTAATCCTATTCGGAAGTCATGTTATCGGAACATGATGAACCTACGAACTATGAAGAAGCGATGGTGAGCCCAGATTCCACAAAATGGCTTGAGGCCATGAAATCTGAGATGGGATCCATGTATGAGAACAAAGTGTGGACTTTGGTTGACTTGCCCGATGATCGGCAAGCAATTGAGAATAAATGGATCTTCAAGAAGAAGACCGACGCCGATGGTAATGTTATCATCTATAAAGCTCGACTTGTTGCAAAAGGTTTTCGACAAGTTCAAGGGATTGACTACGATGAGACCTTCTCACCCGTGGCGATGCTTAAGTCCGTCCGAATCATGTTAGCAATTGCCGCATTTTATGATTATGAAATTTGGCAAATGGATGTTAAAACTGCATTCTGAATGGATTTACGGAAGAAGAGTTGTATATGATGCAACCGAAGGTTTTGTCGATCCAAAGGAGCTAACAAAGTGTGCAAGCTCCAGCGATCCATTTATGGACTGGTGCAAGCCTCTCGGAGTTGGAATAAACGTTTTGATAGTGTGATCAAAGCATTTGGTTTTATACTGACTTTTGGAGAAGCCTTGATTTACAAGAAAGTGAGTGGGAGCTCAGAGCATTTCGATATTATATGTGGATGACATATTATTGATCGGAAATGATATAGAATTTCTGGATAGCATAAAGGGATACTTGAATAAGAGTTTTCGATGAAAGACCTCGGTGAAGCTGCTTACATATTAGGCATTAAGATCTATAGAGATAGATCAAGACGCTTAATAGGACTTTCACAAAGCACATACCTTGATAACGTTTTGAAAAAGTTCAAAATGGATCGAGCAAAGAAAGGGTTCTTGCCGGTATTACAAGGTGTGAAGTTGAGTAAGACTCAATGCCCGACCACCGCAGAAGATAGAGAAAATGAAAGATGTTCCTATGCTTCAGCCATAGGCTCTATCATGTATGCAATGCTGTGTACCAGACCTGATGTGTGCCTTGTCTGTAAGTTTAGCGGCAGGTACCAAAGTAATCCAGAGTGGATCATCGACAGCGGTCAAGAACATCCTTAAGTACTTGAGAAGAACTAAGGATATGTTTCTCATTTATGGCGGTGACAAAGAGCTCGTCAGAACGGTTACGTCGATGCAAGCTTTGACACTCGATCCGGACGATTCTAAATCGCAAACCGGATACGATTTACATTAAACGGTGGAGCTGTCGGTTGGTGCAGTTCCAAACAAAGCGTCTATGGGATCTACATGTGAAGTTGAGTACATAGCTGCTTCGGAAGCAGCTAATGAAGGAGTCTGGATGAAGGAGTTCATAACCGATCTAGGTGTTGTACCTAGTGTATCGGGTCCAATGAAAATCTTTTGTGACAATATCGTGCAATTGCCTTGGCAAAGGAATCCAGATTTCACAAGAGAACCAAGCACATCAAAAGACGCCTTCAACTCCATCCGGATTTGGTCCAGTGGGAGACATAGAGATATGCAAGATACATACGGATCTGAATGTTGCGAGACCCGTTGACTAAGCCTCTTCCACGAGCAAAACATGATCAGCACCAAGACTCCATGGGTGTTAGAATCATTACCGTAATCTAGATTATTGACTCTAGTGCAAGTGGGAGATCAAGGAAATATGCCCTAGAGGCAATAATAAAGTTATTATTTATTTCCTTATATCATGATAAATGTTTATTATTCATGCTAGAATTGTATTAACCGGAAACATAATACATGTGTGAATACATAAACCTCAGAGTGTCACTAGTATGCCTCTACTTGACTAGCTCGTTAATCAAAGATGGTTATGTTTCCTAACCATGAACAAGGAGTTGTTATTTGATTAATGGGATCACATCATTGGTTGAATGATCTGATTGACATGACCCATTCCATTAGCATAGCACCGATCGTATAGTTTGTTGCTAGTGCTTTTCTTCATGACTTATACATGTTCCTATGACTATGAGATTATGCAACTCCCGTTTGCCGAGGAACACTTTGGGTGCTACCAAACGTCACAACGAATCGGGTGATTATAAAGGTACATTACAGGTGTCTCCGAAGGTACATGTTGGGTTGACATATTTGAGATTAGGATTTGTCACTCCGATTGTCGGAGAGGTATCTCTGGCCCTCTCGGTAATGCACATCACATAAGCCTTGCAAGCATTGCAACTAAATGTGTTAGTTGTGAGATGATGTATTACGGAACGAGAAAAGAGACTTGCCAAGAACGAGATTGAACTAGGTATTGATACCGACGATCGAATCTCGGGCAAGTAACATACCGATGACAAAGGGAACAACGATGTTGTTATGCGGTCGACCGATAAAGATCTTCGAGAATATGTAGGAACCAATATGGGCATCCAGGTCCCGCTATTGGTTATTGACCGAGAGGTGTCTCGGTCATGTCTACATAGTTCTCGAACCCGTAGGGTCCGCACGCTTAACGCTTCGATGGCATGCTTATTATGAGTTTATATGATATTGATGTACCAAGGTTGTTCGAGTCCCGGATGAGATCACGGACATGACGAGGAGTCTCGAAATGGTCGAGACATAAAGATTGATATATTGAAGCCTATGTTTGACTCGGAATCACTCCGGTGAAATTGGGAATTTTACCGAGTACCGGGGTTACCGGAACCTCCCGGGGTCAATGGGCCTTGATGGGCCTTAGTGGGAAAGAGAAAAGGGGCCATATGCTGGCCGCAGCCTTCCCCTTCCCTAGTCCTATTAGGATTAGGAGAAGGGGTGGCGCCTCTCTCCCTCTCCCTTGGTCAAACCCTAGTTGGACTAGGATTTGGGGGAATCCTACTCCTAGTAGGAGTAGGACACCGGCGCCCTCCCTCCGGCCGGCCAGCCCTCCCTTCCCTCCTTTATATACAAAGGGGGGGCACCCCATGACACACAAGTTGATCATTGAGATCGCTCCTTAGCCGTGTGCGGTGCCCCTTCCACCAAACTACACCTCGAATATACCGCTGCGGAGCTTAAGCGAAGCCTGCGCCGGTGGAACATCATCATCGTCACCACGCCGTCAGGTCGATTTAAACTCTCCCTCAACACTCGGCTGGATCGGAGTTCGAGGGACGCCATCGAGCTGAACGTGTGCGTAACTCGGAGGTGCCGACGCTCGGTACTTGGATCGGTTGGATCGGGAAGAAGTACGACTACTTCCTCTACGCTATGTCAACGCTTCGTTCTTTGGTCTACGAGGGTACGAGACAACACTCTCATCTCGTTGCTATGCATCACCATGGTCTTGCGTGATCGTAGGAAAATTTTTGAAATTACTACGTTCCCCAACAGTTACTACCTTCATAGTAGGTATGAACATCTATGTAGTATCATGCAATGATGTATTTATTAGGTTATAGACTCATTGTTTCTTGGAGTGTGTGATGTTTCGGTAACTTAGAGGGTGTTTGGATGACTAGAGACTAGAGACTAGAGACTAGTAGTAGTCACCTTTAGTCAGTAAACCTCCAAACACCCCTGACTAGTGGGTGACTAAAACTAGTTTAGTCCCTAGTCACCCCACCCCCAACTTTTACTAACTAGAGACTAGTAGTAGTCATCTTTAGTCAGTAAACTTCCAAACACCCCTGACTTTTACTGACTAAAGTCCCCCTCTCTCTCCTCTAATTGGTGTTGCATAAGGGACATTTAATACTGAGACATTTAATGCTGACTAGTAGTAGTCACCTTCCAAACAAAGCCTGACTAAAAACTTCTAGTCTGACTACTACTAGTCACATGACTAGAGAGTATCCAAACACCCTCTTAGCTAGTAACCACAAGCACCTCTCTTCATTAAATACGTGCCACATAAGCAAAGTTGTATTGGAATATGTGATGTTACTCCTAAGTTCCACCCCACTGTGACCAGCCTAAGACTACCCACAATGGGAGTAACATAGGTAGTAACATCACACATATCTAGATAAAATAGATGATGTGGCAAGCAATAAATTAAGAAAAGAGGCATGTGGTAACATAACTAGTTACTATATTAGACTACCCACAGTGGGAGTAACATAGGTGGTAACATCACATTTATCTAGGAAAAATAGATGATGTGGCATTTAATTAATGAAGAAAGAGAGGCATGTGGTAACATAGCTAGTTACTGTAACATCACGCATATCAAGAAAAGATGAGTCTACAACGTAATAAATGAAGTGATGCATGACACAATACATATGTTACTACCCACTATGGAGGTAGTAACATAGACTAGTAACATATGCATGTTACTAGTCTAAGTTACTACCCATTGTGACTAGTCTAGTATGAGTAACATCACACATATCAAGGCAAGATAAGTCTATAGCCTAATAAATGAAGAGATGCATGTTACCACATTATAGACGTAGTAACATAGAGTAATACCATAGACAATGTTACTACTGTATGTTACTACCCATTGTGACTAGGCTAATCCGCCCCCAACGCCCGCAAAATTCCAAGACACCGCTAGCGAGCCCCCGAACCCCGGCCAGAGAAGCGTGGTGACCAAGTCGATACGCCAACGCCGGCCATCTGTTTAAGCCACCCCCGCACCTCACAAATGCCACGCACCTCTCCCTCACCATCCTAGCAACCTCCTTGCAAATCCACATGAGCTCTCGGGCTCGTAGTCCACCACCACGTCCGCCATTTCTGTCATTGACTTCCCTTAAATTCAAGCCACCCAGCCAACCCCCTGTGTATCCTACGTACACCCAGAGACCCCCGACGATCGTCACAACGCCACCCATAACCTCAAATTCGACGAGGGACCACTGGAGCTTCGACAAAGCATTTCCTTTCATAAAAAGTAAACTTCACTTAATCCAAAAAGATGTTCAGACAAGCATAAAAAACAGTTTAAATTTCAAGCACTATCCACAACAGCTTCAAACAGAAATGCCATATCGTTTGCACATTGCAACATAACCAGCCCTCCATATTCTAAATTAGGCACTATCCCTAGTGCTTAGCCCTACTAATCAATTCTTGCATCACATCAATAGCAATATTAGATAGGATAGGTGAGAAGGGATGGAAAAGAATTCTATGAGACCAGGTCTCACGCGAGACCCATCCTGATGAATGACACGTGACATTCACAAATCACAAAGTATCTACCTCACCCTCATTTGAAATCAGGGGAGAGAGATTAGATGCTTTGTGATTTATGAATGTCACGTGTCATCCATCAGAATAGGTCTCACCTGCTAACCGTGAGACCTGGTCTCATATAATTTTTTTCCAGAAGGGATCCCCTGCCTCAACCCTTTCCATGTTTCAAAATAAGTACCTATTTGTCCATTGACCATAACCACCAGACTACCACTCTGCACAATCTGTTTAATCCAGCTAATATACTTGGTAGGAAAACCATTCAATTCTATCACATCAAATATAAAATCCAGCAGATTTTACCATACGCTTTTTCAAAATCTTTTTTAAACATCACTACAACATTTTTCTTTTTATGCATTTCATTCAAGGCCCCACACAAAAGTAACATCAGATTTTGGCATATACCTACCTTTAATAAAAAGTTGTTTGTACAGGAGCTATAACAGTAGTTCTATTGTTCACTACCTTATCCAACTTGAAACTAACATTGTTTTAGCAAATAGGCGCATACTACATCTTAAGCATTTTAGCATCTTGATGATGACATTTAGGCAACAAAGTTAGGATTCCATTGTTCAATCTAGACGAGTCAATTCTACCATGGAAAATTCATTAAACAAATGCAACATAGAATCTCCTACTACCACTTGGAATAAGTGCAGATACTTTGCAAGCATGAGCTCACCCGTGAGAGAGCAAAATGAAGGATGCAAAAACGAAAGCAATCACATAGACCTAAAAGGACACAGGCCAATTGCTTGAGCCGAGCAGCCGACCTCCACACTTGAACACGATCTAGCTTAGCTAGCCAGAAAACGGGAACATCATCTTTGCTTAATTAGGAAGCAATACTTCGCATCGGCACACCAAAACAGATTGGGGACGACGAGAGACAAAAACGGAATCATGCATAGACGAGCTAGCAGTAGATACATTTACTATTTTGTTTCGGCTGCTGGATGGAACGCATCGGCCATTTCGATGGCGCTGACAAGCTTTGGCTTTGCCCGTGCATGCGATGCAGCTCCGACCGCAGCCAAAGGCTCCAGTTGCGTGGTCTTCTAGGCACTTCCACCCACCGGCGCCCGTCCAGTTTCACACGCGGCGGCTGCTCCGGCCTGCTGACCTGTGGGCTCCTCCATTCCATCCCGGCGACGAGTCACCGGGCCGTAACCCGGCCCACGTGTACCGCTCCGGCGATCCACGTCGACGCCCCGCAGCACGGGCTCTCCCGCTGGCTCCCGGGGCCCGCACCCCGCCTCCTCGTTTCACGAGCCCGTCGCGCTGCATGCTGGGCGCCGCACGCGGCGGCTCCACGTGTCCACGCGCCCGCTGCTGCGTGGAAGGAATAGAGGCCTCCCTGTGCATACGCGCGACGTGGCCGCACCGGACGGGCCAGATGCTCCCCATCCGGCCGCAGAGGCGCCGGTGCACGGTACCACCTGTCCGAGGCCCTCGCGCCGCCTCCGGGGAGAGGATATTTAAAGCGGGGGCAGGGGCCCCGCCGTACTCTCGCTTGGCACCGCTCTCCGCCTTGCGCTCGAGATCTCATCCGATCCTCACCCCTACCCATGCCGACTGATCACGGCAGCAGCAGCGACGGCGGCCACCAGGCGCAATGTCGGCGGAGGGGCGCCAGCGTCGACGTCGAGCTCCGCGCCGCCATGGCGCTCGCCGACATGGCGGGGGCCGCGGCCGGGGCGGCCGCCGACCACGCGCTCCCGGCGCAGCACCTGCACCACGCCGCCGCCCCAGCAGCTCAGGTAATCGATTTCGCCGGTTAGCTAGCTGGCCCTATTTTGGTTTTCGGTTTGGAAGGATTTGGATTGATTTGGCCGGCCGTGCGTGGGTAGCAGGCGGCGATGGAGCACGAGGACGAGGAGCTGGCGAGCACGAGGCTGAGCCTTGAGCTGGGCAACGTCGGCATCCAGTCATCCCCATGTTCCAGCAGCTCCAGCGGCGCCGGGCAGCAACCGCCCCAGTCGTCCGCGGCCGTGACGGGATACGGCCTCAGCAGGCCGCGGCACATGCTCACCGAGGTAATTAACTCGCTCACTTGCTACGTTGCATCGGCCAACCCCTACAAATTACACCCCCCATCTCCACCGGGGCGTCGTCTGAGCAGCCAATCGACGGAACATTGCAGGCAGAGAAGGAGGCGAAGCGGCTGCGGCGCGTGCTCGCGAACCGGGAGTCCGCCCGGCAAACCATCCTTCGCCGCCAGGTGATTAATTGCTAGCTAGCTCCATCCATGTGCAAATTAATTACCACCACAGCTGCCGTGGCATCAACCGTGTCTGATTATTCTGATACGATTCGCGCCGTGTCGTCGTGTCCAGGCGATCCGGGACGAACTGGCGAGAAAGGTCGCGGATTTAGCGTCGCAGAACGAGAACATGAAGAAGGTACTCTAATTAAGCAGCGTCATGTGTATTCCTGGAGGATCTTGAAATGTCAGATCACCATCAAGTTGCTTAATTAATCCTGAACGGTGCAGGAGAAAGACATGGTGCTGGAACAGTACCTCACGCTCAAGGAGACGAACAAGCAGCTGAAACAACAGGCACATCATCTATCGCTTTCCTTCCTTTAATTTCCTTTTTTCCCGTCATCCATTATTAGTACTCCCCCTGCCACCACCATTGTTAGGCAACGGAAAAGAAATCCCAGAAGGGAACCTAGTATGTTCCAATCCAGCTCCAGTTGTGCCCCCACGAGAGGACTACCAGTCACCGCTGCAGTACACCTATGCTAGTAGGAGTACTACTAATTATGGTCAAACCGGGGGCCTGTCAATCGCTCATGTCTGTATATTATTTACATTTTGCTCTGACAGTGATGTTCGGACAATAATATACTCTATGTGCCCTCCCTTCTGTATTTGTCTTTTGCTTCTTTGGGTATGTGCTTGCTTTCTCGGCACGAACACATGCGTGTGCGCCAACTTGCTGATGCGTCCGCATATCTGTCCAGCCGGGTGGTCGGTCTAGTCGGTCCCGCGATCGGGATCCGGTGGAGGATTGCGGCACGGGTTTGGGCGTGCTCGTGCAGGTAGCGGCCATGTGTACGTACGTAGCTCGGTGCATCATTGACGGACAGGTGACGATCCACGGTTGGGCAAGCGGCCAAAGAGCATCGCGACTTCAGATCGATCTCGGTCTCGGAGGCTATTGTGTTCGGTCTGGATAAACTCTGAGGCGAGCTAGCCGGGCGTCCACCCTTCGCGAAATTTCCATGGACGCGGTGGCACGGTGCACCGGATCAAACCGGCAGGATGCTGATAGAATCTCGGCAAACTTCGTTACGGGTGTCTCTAATGAAGTCTGAACCAAGAAACGGAAGCAGTCCGTTCTAGAATTATTATAGGGAGTACCTAGAACTCATTTAGATGAGATATAATTTGATCTCAATCGCGCGAAATAAAATGACATAACCCACATCAAGACACACGATTTTATAAAGATCACATCCAATGGCTATAAAAAGTGAATGAGACCAAATTATATCTCATCTAGATGAGTTCTAGCAAAACTGATTATTATTTGGATTTTCTTTTAAAAAAGCGACCGATCGGTGGAAACGCATGCCAACCTCGCCATGCATGCGCCATGTCGGCGGTGGTGTGAGCCATACCAAATGCTGATGCCATGGCAATGGCATGCAGAAACGGTTGCACGCGGCAACAGTGGTTCCTCTGAACGATTCTTCTTGTTTTTCCTCATCTTTCGACAGATCTGGAAACAGTGAAATTCGTTGAATATGATCGTTGCACGTTTCACTAGTCGGCGGGCAGCTGGCTCTTCATCAGGCACTAATAGTAATAGTTAAACAACATGCGTTCGCCAGACGGAACACTAGTTTTCTCTCTACGTACTGTGGAAGAACATGCGGAATCTTTTCTCGTGCCTGAACTTGTCACACGCAAAGTAAGTGCTAAGTGCTGAGTCGGGTAATTAACTTTTTTGTCTGTCTTTGCAGGTGGCCAAGACGACCAAGAAGAAGCCGTCGTCTACACCAGCGCTCACGCCCATGGACATCGCGCCGCCCGCACAGAGCGCGGAGGCCACCCCGCCGCAGACGCCGCCGCAGCCAAGCTTCCTGTACAGCGCGCCGCCGACGTCCATGCCTGTGCCCTACGTCTGGGGCTCCTGGCCCCCGTGCGGGCCGGGGGTGTACGAGCATGGCGGCAACCCGGCTGGCATGGCGGGACACGCTCCGACGCCGCTCTGCGTCCCGCCGGCCTGCGCGTGGTATTACCCCGTCGTCGCCGCTTCCACCGACCCCCGCGGCTCGCCGCCGGCCTACGTGCAGCCGTTCCAGGAGCCGACAGGCAGTGGCGGGACGGCCGGGGAGGACACCGACGACGACCCTTGCTCGCTGACCCTAGCCATCGATGCTGCCGACAAGAAGAGCCCCGTCGCCGGTGCCAACGCTTACCAAAGTAGCAGCAGCGTGGTAGGGGCAGTGGGGCTGCAGGTCGCGCTTAGCGGCAGAGAGAAGGCGGCGACGGCGGCGGAGGCGAGGAAGAGGAGGAAGGAGCTCACCAAGCTGAAGCAAATGCACGGCGGAAGCCGCCATGGCGCTGGCGAGCACTGGTGAGTGAGCTGCTAATCATGGCAGGTTACTAGGTGATCGAGGACGCATGCATGCATGGCACTACTGCCGCTGAGTCACTGACAAGGCATCGGTGATCAACTGATGATGACGATTGGTTCCTTGGAAGCAAGCAACAGCTACACGCACGGATTATTTTTTACAGAGTATTACGGAGTGGATTACTTGGCTGATTTTGATTGGATGAAAATAAACTGACGGGCCCACCCCCACCGAAAATCAGAGGGCAGAGAAGATTTGTTTGGAAATAGGCCCGTAATGCTCCGTAACAGTCCGTGCGTATAGGATTTTCGGCACTGATATTAGTACAGCTCCTACCAATTTTTCTAATGTTCTTAATATTTCCATCTCGTTTGTCTAGGAACGTAGGTTTGCATTTCAGTTACGCCCCAAGGCACTGAAGAAATGTATTCGGTTTTGTTTTGAGATTCTTTGGTGCAATCTGTAACCGGATAAATAACTAGTGGTCCGATCATGTATAGCACCGGAGCTGTGCGTAATGTAACGATTCTTTACGTCCCAGTAGCATTTTTTTGTACCACACACAACAAAGTAAATCAAGCGAAGTAAGGAATATCTATTCTCGTTGTCCTAACATGGCTCGTCACCTAAACTTGAATCTGAAATATACCGGGACTTAGAGTAACTCTAGCAGATTCTGTCAGTCGATGCTATATAAGCGAGATCTTTTAACATTCATGCATTTTTTATTTGATTTTTTTCTTTTTCTCTTTCGCATTTTACGTCACTTGATTTAGAGACAGAGAATCGCGTTAAATGTTAATCGACTGAAACCTAGTCACATCCATCTATAGAACCTCACAATCTTTATAATTTTTAAACGTTATGTTTTTTGGCCCTGTTAAAAAAGACCCAGCCCGTAAGAATATACAGACGAACCATATATTCCAGACTTCGCCACTATATTTACCGGATCCCGGCCAATTTAGGGTTCCCATCCGGCATTTCTCTAACCCATCTCTATCGCAATCCCCATACTCCGGCGACTGATTCTTGCACGCACACACCCGTTTAGAGCATATCAATGGCCCGTGGAGGTCGCCAAAGAGCGCCGCGCCCTCTCCTGCAGCCGCGGTTGCAGGAGAGGGCGCCGTTGGAAAGTGTGCCAAAGAGCGCGGCGCCCTCTCCTGCAACCGCGGCTGGAAAGCGTGGATCAGCTTCCATGACCGTGAGACGGAGATCGAGCTCGCCACCGCAAAGGACATTGTGGCGGCCGGTGAAGACTCCGTCAAGCAGCTCGAGGAGGCGAAGAAGGGGTACGAGCTCGCATACATTCTCTACGGGTGGCGACCGAGTACTATCTCGGTTCTACCTCAACACGAAGCCCTAAACTAGTTTAGATCAGGTCTTATTTACTATGTTTTTAAGTTTGTATGTTTGAATGTATGAACTCCGGTGATGAACTATCTTTATGTTTCAAATATGCAGTATGGTTTAGCGAATCTATTTTGTCGTGCCTTCCGCGGTACCGCAAATTTGTTTGTATTGATTTCGAGAGAGTAAAAGTTACAGGTTGATCGGAGTACAAGTTACATTTGATCTACCGCGAAATCTCTATATGTGTCTGTGTGTGTGAGGTTGACGTCTACAAAGCCCTACCCCTCGGTTTACATATGCATCGGGGTATCTAGGGTTTACACATAGGTCGGTTACGTGTAAGGCAATCGTGGTCTAGACAACCTCTGAATCTTGGAGTAAGCGCGAAAGCATCCATCTTGACGCTCCTGGGCCTGACAAATGTGGCACACTGGAAAATCATCATGGGGGTTGTCGGTGTCAAAACCGGCGGATCTCGGGTAGGGGGTCCCGAACTGTGCGTCTAGGCGGATGGTAACAGGAGACAAGGGACACAATGTTTTTACCCAGGTTCGGGCCCTCTCGATGGAGGTAAAACCCTACTCCTGTTTGATTAATAATGATGATATGAATAGTACAAGAGTAGATCGACCACGAGATCAGAGAGGCTAAACCCTAGAAGCTAGCCTATGGTATGATTGTTGTTCGTCCTACTGACTAAAACCCTTCGGTTTATATAGGCACCGAATAGGGTTAGGGTTACAGAGTCGGTTACAATGGTAGAAGATCTACATATCCAGACGCCAAGCTTGCCTTCCACGCCAAGGAAAGTCCCATCCGGACACGGGACGAAGTCTTCAATCTTGTATCTTCATAGTCCAGAGTCCGCCAAAGGTCATAGTCCGCTATCCGGACACCCCATAATCCAGACTCCTCAAGAGTAGCCCTGAACCAGGCTTAAATGACGACGGTCCGGGCGCGATATTGTCTTTGGCATTGCAAAGCGGGTTCCTCCTCCGAATACTTCATAGAAGATTTTGAACACAAGGATAGTGTCCGCTCGCAAAATAAGTTCCACACAACACCGTAGAGAGAATAACATTTACACAAGTTCAATCTGGCCGACGATCCCGCAGCGTGACATCACACCACGCCAAGCCTTTATTCGAATCGTTTTTACTGCCCAACCTCAGCGCGTTTAGCGAGGTGGTTTCCTTGGCACGTCTTGTCAAAGCAGAGATCGTGTCCCCTTATTCCGGGATTCTCATCAATACGGGCGTGGGTAACCCAACCGTGCCCATTGGCACGCCTCCTCAATCGAAGGCGAGTCCCGAACGGTCACGGGGAGGGCTCCTGGTATTCAACCTCTTTATAAAGAGACCAAGGCCTCGCTCCTTTTTCTCAATCTCCATCGAATCCGCCCCTCGCTTCGAGTTCCAACACCCAAAGCTCCATATTCAGGCGCTTTGGACCTTTGATGATGTCCGGCTCCGACCTCCAAGGCCGGTGGATGCCTTCCTCCGTCACGGGAGAAGACGTCCTATGCTAAGAGATACCAGGTATCTAACCGGTGAAATCTCGCATAGGCTGCCCGCTCAAGGGCAGGTTATTCCCACTCCCAAGCCCGGTGAAAGTGTGGTGTTCACGTCTCACTTCCTTCGGGGACTAAGTTTCCCGATGGACCCCTTCGTGAGGGGGCTCATATTTTATTACGGGCTGGAATTTCACGACTTGGATCCGGAGTCCATCCTCCACATCTCGTCGTTCATCGTTGTATGTGAAGCCTTCTTCCGCATTACCCCACACTTCAGATTGTGGCTCAAAACCTTCAAGGTGGAGCCGAAGATGATCAAGGGGCAACAGACAGAGTGCGGAGGGGCTGTCATAAGTAAGAATGCCGACGCTCCATGGCCCAAGGGCTCTTTTCAAAAGGAGCTCAGTCTATGGCAACAAGAGTGGTTTTATATCACAGCTCCCAGGGGCACCAAATGGGTGGCGCCACCCGCCTTTCGCTCGGGTCCTCCACCGCGGCTGGCGTCATGGGTCAATAAAGGGCTTGACTGGGGGCCGTCCAAGGACGTGCCCTTGTTGCAGGGCCGTATTCGAGACCTCCTAGAGAGAGATCAATCTGGTCGTAGTAACGCAGGTCATGCTGATTCATCGCATCCTGCCCTGCAAACATCGCCCCCTCCGCCTGTGGGAGTTCAATCCGGAGGGACCACGAGCTCTTCAACACTTCATGGGCGCAACGCACGTGGAGATGTACAAACTGTTCTTCGGATCACAAGCAATGTGTCCGGACTTGACCGAGGACGCAGGTCTGAGCTGCAATCGCCCGGATGCTCAGGTAAGTAGTCCCGTACCCGGACACGCTATCTATATATTTATCATAAACCCGCCCTTAAAAGAGTTGTCCCTTACACAGGAGTGGATAGCAAAAGCAAAACTGATCAGGTGTCCGGCCCCCCTCCCTGAGACCACGCCGGATCCCGTGTTAACCAAGATGCTGGAGGCTGTGCCTTTAGAAGAAGGCGAAGGGGGGAACAAGGAAGCTACTGCCTCCGTGAAGGAGGTTATCAAGAAAGGAGGGATCGATAATCCCTCCATCCAAGGGGAGAAGAGGACCGCCTCTGGAGACCCGGAGACCAAGGCCTCAAAGCGTGGGAAGAAATCTTCGCCAGAGGGTCCTGCCCCGGAAGATGCCCCGGCCGCATTGTTTCCCCAAGGAGATCAGCCCTCCAGCCAGCCATAAGTAGAGAGGGGAGTTTATAAAATAAAAGACATCCCTGTTTTATTTCTGAAGATGATCGAAATTTTACCTTGTAGTTCGGATCTCAGCCCTTCTCAGCAGAGCTCGTCTTCGGGGGATCTTCGTCCGGAGATGATGGAGAGCGGAACGCCTCCACCTGCCGTACCGCCTAGCGAGGCGGACGATCCCGAGGTGTCGTCGCGGAGGGTTTCCCCGAATCCGGCAGGGGTGGAGTGCGGTCGTAGAGCCCCCCGGAGCCCTCCGTGTCCGGCCTTCAAAAAAGGCCATCGGACGAGTCCGGCGCCTCTTGGTGCACGGTCGGAGGAGTTGAAGGATCTGCTCGGGCGAGTGTCTATCTTAGAAGATCACCATGCATTGATGGGTCCGGTGATTGAAAAGATTTCGTCCGTGGAAAGCGGGTTGTACGAGGCCGCCAGGAGTTTACTGACGGGTTTTGAGGTATGTGCAATTATGTACCTTTTGACGGTTCCGCATATATAAGATGTGCCCCGTGTAGATAGTAGCCCCTGAGACTCGGTGTGTTGTCAAAAATGACAGCGTGCCGAGGATCTTAATCCCAGATATAATATGTCGCCCTTCCTATGTAGGTGGCGGGGCGTCCGGTGGCTAGCCGGACTGATGAATTTGTCGAACTCAAGCGGCAACTTGACGTGGCGGATGCCGACATCGCGCTTGTCAACAAGCGACTGGACGAGTCACAAGGTATGCAGTTTCTCCGCGGACACCTAGTAAGGGAGCTTGATGCCCGTGCCTTACAACATGTATGCTTGATGCAAATGGTGCCGCTGCCATGAAGAATCTTCGGGCGGAGCTTGCCCGAGCCAAGGAACAGGCCAGGAAAAGTGATGCGGCTGCCTTTAAGGCGGCCGAAGAGCTAAAAGCCGAACATGCTGCTCACTGCCGAAGCAAGAAGGAAATGGCCGAGATGGCCGTGAAGTTGAAGGATGCTACCGACCGCTGCGAGCTTCTTAAAAAAGAAGGCTGAGCGGAGCAAGAGGACCTGAAGAAGGCCACCACCGAGGCCAAGGATGCTCGCTCTGCGATGAGAGCTATGAAGGAGGAGCTACGTCAGGCCGTAGATATCGCGGCTGGAAAGCCCTTTCTGCTGCGTAGGAAGTTCACGGATCCTAAATATGCTCAGTTGGACCGGATAGTGCGGATGCTTATCTGGACTTGGCGGCGAGTGCCGCGGACGCGGCCGAACACTTCGGAGATCAGAAGGATCACGAGATGGAAGAGCTTTTTTGGTCGCAGTTCCGTAGTCTAGAGCGTCCACTTCCATTAACCGATCGTTTGGCCGATTGGGCGGAGCTGAATAGGTTGTCCGGACTTGCCATGAAGAATGTCGTGACTTATTTGTGGCCGAAAAGGCCCGAGACGAAGAGTTATTTTGGCTTGGTGCAGCAGTTCCTTGGTGCGGTGCCGCATATCAAAGCAATGAGGCGGTCAACATGCATAGAGGGTGCGCGGATGGCTCTTGCCCGTGTCAAGACATACTGGGCGGAGATGAAGGCCACCGATGTTGCATCCCAAGATTCGGACGGAAGCCGAGTACCTGTCGAGCACTATTTTCCGGAAGTTCTTCAGGGCGCTCGTTTAATAGAGACGCAGTGCTCGAAGGATATTATGTTTGAATAACATATATTATTGTAAAACAATGTTTCAATGGAATATAAAAGATTTTTTATACTTGTGCTTTCAAGAATTAAAAATACCTCCTGTGCGGCCGTTAATGTATATGTGTATATAACCTGAAAGATGGCAGTCTTTGGCTTCAGCCCCCACGCATATAATGCGGGGGTGTTTGCAGAAAACGCATTTTCACACTTGATCCAACGTCTTGGTCCTACAAAGGAGGTGATAGCGCAGCAAACTAGGCAACCGGACTATAATGCTTTATCACTTTCACTTAGCCATAGGAGTTCGACCGTGGGGCTACTATATAGCCCCTAGGGGCACCGCTCCACCCGAATTGGGCGTAGATGTGCCTGGCCGGGAAACGGCCCTTCGTCAATGCGGAGGAATTCTAAAGATTCCAGCAGGTCATCGAGTGGTTGACCAGTCTCATGCTATATCATGACAGTCATTTTTCGGCTTTCTCTACTGAGGTGCTCCCCTGGCCGAACCAGAGGCACAATCGCAGTAGTTCTCCTGGTGCCGCATTAGCCGATAGAGCGGAACGTAAGGCAGCAAAACACAGGAGACGGGCAAACCCAACATTTGACCAAAGACATGATTCGGAGCTGATGCATATAAGGCCTAACTCGAGACGCCGAACACTCCCTAAGCTATTCGGTCTTTATGAAAACGGGTCGAACAATCGCCCTTGGTAAAAAGCCCCTAGTGTCCAGGTACGCGTGAAATTCTGACGTGGCCGATGCCAAAACGCCAACCTCCTCCTTGGTTATAGCAAGAAACCAGGGGATGTGTATCAACAAGAGACAGTAAAAAAGGTTTACGCAGGGTCTTAATCTAAAAAGAATCCTTGCAACGGGTCCCTACTGCACGTCTGCGCCTGTGTCTCCGTAGTGCCGTATCCTGGACGGATGTAGCACGGTGTTCATCTGTAAAAGAGAGGAACTTAGTTGAGAAAGATCGTGCGAAAATGGACGTTATATTATATAAACAAAGTAAAATTCGAAGAATGAACAAAATTGAGCTTTATTGTCTCTTGTTGTGGATCGCTGAGCCCTTATGTACGGGGTATGCGTCTAGCAAGCCCTTGTATGTTTACGCCGGACTCATCCAGCCGTGTCCGGGGTCTGGCCGACCTGTCTAAGAGCTTGTATTGGTGAGGCCGGTTTATTGTGGGGCTGTCAAGGCATCCGCACAATTTTCCGACTCGAGGAACCCCGATGTTTCCTTTAATGAGATGATGCCACGTGGACCGGGCATTTTAAGTGTAAGGGATGCATAATGCGGTATTGCGTTAAAGCGGCGAAAGCTTGGCGTCCCAATAGTGCTTGATAGCTACTTGTAAATGGGGCGAGGTGGAAGGTTAACTTTTCACGGCGGAAGTTGTTGGGTGAGCGAACACAACTTCTAGCAGAGAGAGCCCGCATAATGGGCATATGGGCCTGGCATTACCCCTTGAAAGGAAGTGTTGCTGTGGCGAGATTTGGTTGGGTCTATCCCCATATTGCGGATTGTGTCATGATATAGCAGGTTTAGATCACTGCCGCCGTCCATTAGGACTTGCGAAAATTGGAGTCCGCCAATTATCGGATCTAATATCAAGGCAGTCCAACCTGCATTCCGTATACTTCTAGAGTAATCCCGATGGTCAAAAGTGATTGGTCTGAACGACTAGTGGCCGGATTCCTCTGGGATAGGCCGTATGGCGCGTACCTCTATGGGTGCCGCTCTGTTTTTCCCTTTTGTCACGTGAATTGAGTTCACTGTTTTGATTTCTTGTGGGAAATTCTTTTGTTTTCCGGTGCTCTGCTTTTGGGGTTCGTCATCGTCTTCGCTTGGTGTGTCGAGCCCTTTGTGTTCGACGTTGAGTTTGCCGGACTGCTTGAAGACCCAACAATCTCTGTGGGTGTGGTTTGCAGGCTTCCCGGGAGTACTGTGGATTTGGCATATCTTGTCCAAGATTTTGTTTAAGTTAGAGAGCTCGTCCCTGTTATCCTTAAGGGGTAGCTTTTTATGATTCTGCCGAGAGCTTTTGAATCCGGCGTTGACTGCCGTGCTCTTTGGGCTGTTTCCCTTAGTCCGACGTTGGTCCTTGCCGTGTCGTGGTTTCCCGTTTCCATCCCTGACTTCGGATGTACTTGGGTCGCTGGTGCTGCATCTTGCTAGCCAGCTATCCTCTCCAGCATAAGCGGGTCATGAGGCTTGTTAACGCGCCATTGTTCTTGGCTTTTCTTGCCGAGGTGTCCGCGAACGATTCGTGTCGGACGTTGTGTTTGAAAGCTGCTAAGGCTTCAAGCGTCCGGCAATCGACTATTTGGTTCTTTTTAGTAAGGAATCTGTTCCAAAATTTCCTGGCTGACTCTCCTGGCTGTTGAGCTATGTGACTTAAATCGTCGGCATCTGAAGGTCGGACATAGGTCCCTTGAAAATTTGCCCCAAAGGCATCCTCAAGCTCTTCCCAACTTCCGATGGTGTTTTCGGGAAGGCTTTTAAGCCAATGCCAGGCTGACCCTTTGAGCTTGAGGGGTAAGTATTTTATGGCGTGGAGATCATCTCCTCTAGCCATGTGTATATGGAGGATGTAATCCTCAATCCGCACTCTGTGGTCTGTTGTTCCGTCATATGCCTCTATGTTTACGGGCTTGAATCCGCTGAAATTCATGATCCAAAGACCTCATCGCTGAAACATAGGGGTGTCGGCACCCCTATATTTAGGTGTACCGTGATGTTCGGATACTTGATGTGTTGCCTTGCTTACTAGAGCTTGCTTTCTTGGCCCGTAGATAGATCTAATCGGGCCATTTTTTTATGCGAATCCTTGTACGGTTCGCGTGCCGGCTTGTGTGCGGCACCGTTTGCCGCTCTCTGTTTGCCATGGGGTCGTCCATCCGACCGGGTGGCCTCCTTGTTTTTTTATTGTGGGGGCTCTACGGCCTCCTCATCAAATTCGGGCAGTAGTTTTCGCTTTGGGTAGCTCTTTGTTCAGGATTGTCGCCAGATTTGTCTCATGGTATTGAGTACTTTGCTCCATCTGATTCGAGTGCATCTTCCGCTGTTTTGAGCTTCCGCTTCGCTTTTTCAGGCTACGTCTTTGTGGCGACGAGCCTTTTGTGGAGCTTCTTCGCTCCAAAGAACTTGTCCGGCGTGAGTTCGTCTGGACTGTTATCTTCGCCGGGAATGGTTTGTTTATCCAAATTGTCCTGTTCGGACGATTGCTCGATAGCATGTTCGTCATCCACCGGTTCACCCTGCTCTATAGCTGGGTCTGTATGGCTGTTGTCTTTGTCGAGGTGGGACTTTGCGCGCGCCACGCCGCCGCTTTTGTCTGCTTTTCGATGGAGCGATCCTTCATAGCGCCCCGTTGTTCCTCGTCGTCGCTTCCTTTAGGTGTGTCCACCATGTATACATCGTGAGATGAGGTGGTTCTCCAGGCCCTATAGGTGCTGGTTCTCGCTCCTCCCCACATCGCCGTCCATACCGCCGATGTCTTGAGTCAAGTCGAGCATGTCGGTTAAATCATCGATCGTGGCTACGAAGTGGGTGGTGGGTGGGCTTTGAATTTCTTCATCGCTCGCATCCCAACCTTCCCGACCATAATCCGCCAGGCTCTCGATAAAGAGAGAGACTTTATTGAATTCAGGATATCGCCAAAGGGCGAGTGCTGAAAGATGTCCGTGGCAGTGAATTCCATGATCGGCACCCAATCGGATTCGATTAGCGGGGGCGCGGAGGCCTCGGAGTCCGGCGCCTTGGAGTCACGAGCTTCGCAAAGGACGGGGTAGGTGTACGGCTCAATCGCCGTGGAGATCGCAGCCCCCGAGGCGGTGTCCAGCCACTCATCCTCGATCGGCGCGGTCGGCTCCGAGCTAAAGGTCGGAGCGGACTCTGGTGCGGCCTCCAGGACACTGTCCGGCGGCAGAGATAGATCATGCCCCTCGGGACAGTGCGGCGCGCTTGGCTATGGGTCGACCCCGTCGAAGATCAAGTCTCCGCGGATGTCAGCCGTGTAGTTCAAACTTCCAAATCTGACCTAATGTCCAGGGGCGTAGCTTTCAATCTGCTCCAGATGGCCAAGCGAATTGGCCCGCAGTGCAAAGCCGCCGAATACGAAGATCTGTTCGGGGAGAAAAGTCTCACCCTAGAGCGCATCGCTGTTGATGATCGGAGGAGCCATCGGGCCTAAAGACGACGACACAGAGGAACTCTCAATGAAAGCACCATTGTCGGTGTCAAAACCGGCGGATCTCGGGTAGGGGGTCCCGAACTGTGCGTCTAGGCGGACGGTAACAGGAGACAAGGGACACGATGTTTTTACTCAGGTTCGGGCCCTCTCAATGGAGGTAAAACCCTACTCCTGCTTGATTAATATTGATGATATGGGTAGTACAAGAGTAGATCTACCACGAGATCAGACAGGCTAAACCCTAGAAGCTAGCCTATGGTATGATTGTTGTTCGCCCCACGGACTAAAACCCTCCGGTTTATATAGGCACCGAATAGGGTTAGGGTTACACGAGTCGGTTACAATGGTAGAAGATCTACATATCAGACGCCAAGCTTGCCTTCCACGTCAAGGAAAGTCCCATCCGGACACGGGACGAAGTCTTCAATCTTGTATCTTCATAGTCCAGGAGTCCGGTCAAAGGTCATAGTCCGGCTATCCGGACACCCCCTAATCCAGGACTCCCTCAGGGGTCCTCTGCCGACCCACATGGCCGGGAGGAGAGATGGTGAGCACCCCATAATCCAAGACACCATTAGTAACATCATTCCTACATAGACATGTGAGGATCTACTTCATGTACTTCGTTTCTGCTGCTAATTTTTGCATTCTACTATGCCATGAAGTCAAAATAATCATCATCCATTTTTCTTCATTAGGGTTTCCGAATATTAAAATAATCCTTAGAAGGCTAGCAATTTTTCATCAAGGCATCAATACATGTATTTTACAACAACATCCTCTACTAAATACGAAGATAAAATGAACCATTTTTCCCGATGGTTAATGTTTTTGTGCATATCAACTTGTACTATGTCTTCACTGCATGTCTTTTTGCACAAACACTATTTTTATTAGCTTCTTATTGTTCCCCTATAGCATATAACAATTTCTTCTAAAATATCATCCCATTAGCGGTGTTCATTGGTACTCCCTCTGTAAAGAAATATAAGAGTGTTTAGTTCACTACTTTAGCAATCTAAACACTCTTATATTTCATTACAGAGGGAGTAATAATATGCTCATCTATAACTTTGGACAACAACTTTTAACAGCAGAACCAGTGGCGTTGTTGATGAGTGTTATTTTTACACTCCTCTAACTTGAGTTTAAGCAGATACATTTCATTAAAACTGAGATATTCGCTTTGATATTGCCACTAATGACTAGTTCATGCATAGGATTCCAAATATCCTGTCTTTATTTTGTTTCCACGTGAATTGGGCTATTTATGGACGAAATCAAGCCAGAACAAGGAAATGAGTAAAGAGGAGATAGAGGAAATCAAGTGGGAGGCACAACAGAAGCTCTAGAGCAAAAGATGGCGTTCTAAGCGACCGCGCCAGCTCACATGGGTGGTCATATGGCACGGAAACCAAAGCTCCTCGCCCACCTAAACATACTTTATAAAGGGGTCGAGGCCAAAATGATAATAGAAGAGTCGCGGGATTGCAAAACAGAGACTCGTCATCATCCTCATCACCACCTACCCTATCGAAATGAATGGAAGATGCCTTTGGAACTTTTTGGTTCTTTTTTGGGGCGATATGGAAGTAGCTAGCTCCCTTTCCCTTATTACGTTTCCATTTCTCTCCGCCATTTCCCATCTCCATAGCCACCACCTTCATCTCCGCCATAGTTCCCTTCCATCTAGACATACTTGTAATCGTGTATCACACGTGGCATCCATTGTAAGACATATTATTTACCAATCTACCATCATGATGCGCTTTATGATGTGTTCCTCGTGTGATCTGATCTCCACGTGTGAGTAGTCCGGTAAAGTATGGTTTGAGGCAAGAGCCTGGCAACGTGATTATTTGTTGGAGGGATCAATGGAAGTGTTTTAAATTAATGTCTCGTTTGTGTAAAAAGAAATTCTGTAGTTGTTGCTTGTCTCGTTTGTGTTCTTCACCCCTGCAGGTACCTAGGATCTTGGAGAACGAGCCACACAGAGGCTAAGGGCAAGGAGACAGTGAAGTGTTCTTCTGAACATTAGTGACAAAAAGGTTTAGTACGGTAACACGGATCCTATCTCTAGGATTCAAGAGGTGTGGTCGTTAAACGCCTAATGCTTTTGTCTGATTATTGCAATCTTAATTATCGAGGCAATCCCACAAGACAGATAGGGCCTTCGGTTGGACAATTGACTCTTGATGCAGGAGGCGTTGATAACCCACAAGTATAGGGGATCAATTGTAGCCTTTCTTGATAAGTAAGAGTGTCGAACCCAATGGGGAGCTAAAGGTAGAACAAATATTCCCTCAAGTTATATCGACCACCAATACAACTCTATGCACACTTTACGTTTGCTTTACCTAGAACAAGTATGAAACTAGAAGTACTTTGTAGGTGTAATGGGATAGGTTTGCAAGATAATAAAGAAAACGTAAATAAAAGCTAGGGCCTGTTTAGATAAAGAAACAATTAAGTTAGTTTTAGTAGAGAGCTTTTTGTCACACAAGAAAGTTATTTGTCCCTAGGCAATCGATAACTAGACCGGTAATCATTATTGCAATTTTATATGAGGGAGAGGCATGAGCTAACATATTTTCTCTACTTGGATCATATGTACTTATGATTGGAGCTCTAGCAAACATCTGCAACTACTAATGATCATTAAGGTAAACCCAACCATAGCATTAAATATCAAGTCCTCTTTACTCCCATACGCAACAACTCACTTACTCGGGTATGTGCTTCTGTCACTCACGCCACACACCATAAGAGAATCATGAACATATTGCAACACCCTACAACGGGATCCCTCACGCTTGCGCGACACGGAGAGCACCATAGGACATCACCAATAATAAACACATACAGCTCAAACCAATCATGATCATCAATCAACCCATAGGACAAAACGCTTCTACTCAAACATCATAGGATAGCCACATATCATTGGATAATAATATATGGCGTTGAACACCATGTTTAAGTAGAGATTACAGTGGGTAAAAGAGAGGTTACACCGCTGCATAGAGTGGGATAGAGTTGGTGATGACGGCCGCGAAGTTGTTGGTGTAGATCGTCGTCACGATGATGGCCCCGGCGGCATTCCGGCGCCATCGGGAGAGAGAGGGAGAGATCCCCCCTCCTTCTTATTTTTCCTTGACCTCCGCCCTAGATGGGAAGAGGGTTTCCCCTCTGGTCCATGGACTCCATGGTGGCAGAGGGGCGAGAGCCCCTCCGAGATTGGATCTCTCTCTCTGTTTCTCTTCTGTTTCGCGTCCCTGTTTTCTGGCCTTTCACCGTTTCTTAAATTCCCGGAGATCAGTGACTCCGATTGGGATGAAATTTTAACATGATTTTTATCTGGATATAAGCTTCCTTACGGCCGAAGGACACCTCCAACCGACCTATGAGGTGGTCACAAGCCCTATGGGCGTGCCCTATGAGCTTGTGGGACCTATGGACCACCTCTCACGCTGATTCTTCTTCCCAAAAATCACATATATTCCAAAAAAATCTCCGTAATTTTTATCATGTTTCGACTTCGTTTGATATGGATATTCTATGAAACAAAAAACATGCAACAAAAGGAACTGGCACTGGGCACTAGATCAATATGTTAGTCCCAAAAATAATATAAAATGTTGCCAAAAATATATATAAGTTGTAGAATATTGGCATGAAACAATAAAAAATTATAGATACGACGGAGACGTATCAGGCGTGTCGGTCAAGATGTAATTTGGACACATCCCTCACTTCAGTTAGTAACAAGCACATCTCCATGGATGACTTCCAACGCACAATTAAGATCATACTAGCAAGATGCCCGTGCATTACATGGAACATCAAGATGCATTTTTTATTCGTCTCCAACGTATCTATAATTTTTTATTGCTCCATTGTAACATCCCAAATTTTCAATTTGGAATGTTATACAAAGGTCATTCATGCATATCATATTTTATTGCATCTTCGTTCCGCAATCCTCGAAAACCTAAGCAACTCAAGGACCCACGGAGAGAGTTGGGGATTTTCCGGTTTTCATATTTGATTTTTATCAAATAGTGAAAACGAGGATTTTTTATTTTAATTATTTTTCTCTCCGGGAAAATATTTCATAATAAAATAAATGAGGGGAGATAATATGAATTCTCCAAAACAATTGAAATATTGGAGGAAAAATGTTAAAATCATCTGTTGGATTTTATTTGATTTTTATTTGGATTTTATTTGCATTAGAAAAATTGCACGTTTTCAAAAAATGCATTTTAGGGCCAAGAAAATGTTCATCTCGTTCTAAATATTTCATTTAGACGATGAAAATTTGTTTTGGCATTTTTAGATTTTTATTTTATTTTATAGGATTTATTTTCTGTCGGAGGAATATTTAGAAAAAACCCAGCGTCTGACTGGGCCTAAGGCCCGGCCGAGCAAGCCGGCCCAGCCACCATGACCTCCATGTGCCACAAGACCACCACGACCGGACACCGAGTCCGAGCGGACTCCGCCTCGCCGCCGCCTTGCCCCTCCTCCAAGTCACCCCTCTCTTATAAGCCCCCCCCCACCACCACCCACCACCGCCGCCTCGCCGGAGCCGCCCGAGCCGAGCCGCCCAGTCGTCGCCGCCACCGCCGAGTCGCCGCCGCCGCCTCCTCGCCGCCGCCGCCTCCGTCGCCGCCAAGCCCGCCGCCCGCGCCACCCACGCCCGCCGAGCCCGCCTCGCGGACCCCTCGCCGGAGGTATCCGCCAGATCCGAGACCGCCGTTTTAAAAAAAAACCGTTCGGTTTATTTTTTTCGAAACCCTAGTTTTTGTTTTTTTAAATAGATCGGTTTTTCTCCGGTTTATTTATTTAGCGAGCGTTCGCTTGTTCTTTTGTTTTAATGAACGCGTTCTTCGTTTAGTTTCAGATAACGAACGTTCGTTCGTAAAGCTGTTCGTCGTTTTCTTTTTCTGGATTTATTCCGCGATTTTTCTCATCGCGATTTCTGATCCGATTTTCGATCTAGTTTAACTTTTCGCTCGTTTATCGGAATCGGGTGATTCAAGCGCCTAGAGTTTCGTCTCGAAACCCTCTTTCCGAATAATCAACCCAAACAGGTTTTTGCCCTAGTTCAGATTAGTAAATGGATCTTGTTTCTTTCGCCGTTTGAGTTTCGTTGCTCCGTTTGGTTTGATTCTTTTTGCGAACCAGAGTTCTTAAGTTGAACTCTCCGGTCAACCTATTTTATTTGAGTTTCTCTTGTGCATCTTTTCTTGTTGCTTATGTATGTTATTGTTTGCTTGCGATAGAATTGTCGGAGTGCGAAGCGTGTTACTACGAGTCTCTAGGATTCGCGGATCGTCAGCAAGCCAAGTAACACTCTGATCATACTATTTTCATACCCAGTTTTTATGCATTAGCTCAACCCTCAAACATTGCATGATTAGGATGTCATTAACTTGTGGGATGGGAAGTAGTAGATGAGGTAGAACCTATTGCCCTGTTACTATCAAACCCTTGGGAGTTACTTCTACGTGTTGCTTATATTGCTATGCTATGCTCGTAGACGTGGTTTGGGTTTGAGTGTATCCATGACAGATGTGAGATTGTTAATTAATTGTTCAATTTAAGGTGGCAACTTTAATACACATCTGGGTGGATTGAGGCTCCTGGGGAACCCAGTGTTGTCTGTTTTATTTTTTTGGAAATCCCGGGGTACCCATGTGATCTTCCTATGGACCGCCACCAAGGCTCAAAGGGAACTGAGATTATTCATGCTAGAAACTTCCGTGTGCAGCCACAAGATACTATGGGCTCTAGCATAGTTAAGTAAGTTACGTGAAGCTCTTGAAGAGGTAGATCAACAGGTAGTGGGTTTTGTAGGTTTGGTATGGTCTACCCGGAGTAGAGAGTTAATTTTTCTGAAAGACTATGTCTCGGTCATCCGTTTCTCAAACACCATGTAGTGCGAGAAATCAACGGAGGCGATCGAGTCTTGTGGGGAAAAGTGCACAAACCTTTGCAAAGTGTACAATCTAATCATGGTTAGCCGTGTCCCCGGTTATGGACAATTTTGAGTATCTAGTACTTGAGTTATCACATGTATCTCATCACTCTTAATTAATATTGTTGGGTTGTTAACTATTTAATTGGGATTGAGTTGGGGTTATACCTTCTCAATGTTTCAACCACCATTATAGTTAAATTAAAATCTATTCCTTTGTTGTAGGGGGAAATTGGCTTTTCGCAAAAACTATAACCATAGAGCTTTCCACCAGCCAAATATGCATGTAGTGATAGCATTATTTCTGTTCCTACTCTATTGTGTTATATTGCCAGCATATTCCATGTGTTGACCCGTTCTCGGGCTGCAACGTATTATGTTGCAGACTTTTCAGACGAGGAGTAAGGTTCGATAGGTCGTTGCCGTGCAGCTCAGCTATGCCGTTGGAGTTAATGGACTCACTTTATCTTCCAAGCCTTACGTTGTTATCGCATTAGATGGCCTTAAGCCATATTATTGTAATAAGTTCTCTTTTGGAGACATTCGATGTAATAAGTGTGTGATTGCTACTCTGTTATAAATCCTTCGAGTCTTCGTGTGTGTCAAAGATTCTTGATCCGGGATGACATCAAACACGAGACTTGACCATCCGAGGTCGGGTCGCTACAAGATGGTATCGAGCACACGCCGAGTGTAGGACACGACCACTAAGATAAACCATAGGTCACTCTTCTCTACTCATTTCTGACTCATCTCGATTTTCCACTCTTTAGGATGACGGAGATGAAGAATAAGTTTGCACAACCGGATGAAGACACACCTTTTGGACGCCATTTGAAGGAAGTCACTAGGTACTTGAACATTGGAATACCAAGCTTCACCGGGACGTACAATGCCACCTTACCAGAAGAGGAGCGCTGGATGATTCAAGTACAAGTTCCAGGAAGGACGTTCTCACCAACTTCTAAGCCCATAGAGTTTTCTTTCGAAGCACCCACCTGGAGTCTAGGCAAGAGCATGGCAGCCCACATCACCATGGGACGCATTGGAAGAAGTCTACAACAGGGAACTTAAGGACACCATCTATCAGATATGTGGGCGCCGAGACGAGCAATGGGAAGTAATCAGCACCAAGAAGGATAGATCCATTGCAGCTTTCATCCAGGAGCTAAACCAGCACATTCGACGTCAGGAGAACCAGATGTGCACAGACATGATGGAGATGAAGAAGGCAAAGACCAGGATCATCGAGCTGGAGGAAGAACTCAAGTTTACACGCGATGGCTATGAGGAGGAAATCAAGACACTACTGGAGAAGAACGACGACCTAGTTAAGAAGATCGGAGTATTCATGGGAGGATCAGCACCGGAAGAAGAGGAGGAAGACCCCACTTGCCCGGACAACTACATCATCATCGACGACACCGATTCCGATCCAAGTGATGATGACTACGAAGACGAAGCTGGAGCAGACATCATGGAGTCTTCCACCGATCAAAATTTCTAGATGACCACCATATATTAGTAGTATTTTCCTCATGTATCTAATAGTAGTTGAGCACTTTTGCGATAGTCCTAGATCGTTTGTATGCCCTTGCTTGATTGATTGAGTGAAATGATTGTGTTTGCCTCATATGCATATGGGTAGTGTTTTCTCACTAGACCTTTTTCTATTCTAATCTCTTCCATCTGAACCCATCAGATGCCTCTGAGACGTGACACCGGTTTTGTTTTCCCACTGGAGCTTACCCAGGTTATCCAGCAGCAGAATGCCTTGATGCAATTGCTAGTTCAGAACCAGGGCAACAACAACAACAATAACCCGCCGCCAGTGGACAACTTAGCCCGTTCCTAAGGTTACAACCGCGGTGTTTTCGAAAGAGCACCGAGCCAATAGTTGTTGATGATTGGCTACGCCGTATTGGAAGGAAGTTAACCACCGCAGGATGCACAGATCTTTGAGACGGTGCGCTTTGCGCACATCAATTGGATGGACCAGCAGCCGCATGGTGGGAGAATTACGACTACTTTTCCTATAGCCAATGTCACTTGGGACCAGTTTCACAAGCCTTCGCATGACCCATGTCTCAAGCGGAGCAATGCAGATGAAGAAGCGCGAGTTTCAACTTACACCGGGGAACCGTCTCAGTAGCTCGATGACGTGGATGATTTAGCAAGTTATCACGCTATGCCCCTAATGATGTGGCCACGAGGCCAAGTGAAGCGGAGAAGTTTATGGAAGGGCTGAATGATGAGATGAGCATGCAGTTGATGGTGGCAACTTTCAACAACTACCGGAGTTGGTAGATAAGGCCCTTATGGTTGAAGGAAAGCAGCAGCAAATTGAGAGCCGTAAGAGGAAGTATGGACAAGGGAAGTATAATTCAGAGCTCAACGAAGCCACGCTTAACCCGAACTCGGAGGACTTGTTCATAATCATGGAGGTCACAACCACACGGAGGAGGATCGCATAACCACAATGGTGCTAAGAATGGGAATGGGAACGGTTAATAACAATCGAACCGCCCAACCCAGCTACACCCGCCAAAAGGGACCTAAGTCAAGTTACTTGCTTTAAGTGCGGGAAGACAGGCACTATGCCAATGATTGCCTCAAGGAAGGAATGGAAACGGAAATGGGGCGCTGGGAAGAAGCCCAATCCATTCAACAAAGGACAGGTGAACCACGTTAACGTGGAGGAAGTTGAAGAGCAGCCGGATGCGGTAATAGGTAAGTTTTTGGTTAAGTCGTTTACCGCTCTTGTTCTTTTCGATACTGGTGCATCGCATTCATACATATCAAGGGGATTTGTGGATAAGTTTAAACTACCAACCCAAACCCTTAGGACCCCTCTTTTAGTGAGCTCGCTTGGAGCAGAGTACATGGCTAGCCGACGGTGCAACCATATATCCCTAACCATTGGCACACATGTTTTTCCGTCTGACCTAATTATCTTGGAGTCGCAAGGATTGGATGTGATATTAGGTATGGACTGGATGTCAAAGTATGGAGGAAGCATTGACTGTGCTAGCAAATCAATTTATCTTACCACCCCGGAGGGAAAAATGATTAAGTATGTATCTAGGCATGTGCCTAGGAAGAGCCAAGTGAATGCCCTCACGGGAGTTGTTTAGGAGGAAGTGCCTGTAGTAAAGGATTACCCGGATGTTTTTCCAGAGGAGTTACCAGGCATGCCATCGGATAGAGACATCGAGTTCCTGATAGACCTATTGCCAGGTACAGGGCCAATATCCAAGAGACCCTATCGGATGCCTGCAAATGATCTGGAGGAAATTAAGAAACAGATCAAGTATTTGTTGGAGAAAGGATACATTCGAAGGAGTTCATCGCCTTGGGGAGCTCCATTACTGTTGGTCGAGAAGAAGGATAAATCCCTGAGGATGGTTGTTGATTACTGAGCCTTGAATGAAGTAACGATAAATAACAAGTATCCACTACCGATGATCAATGATCTGTTTGATCAGTTGCAAGGAGCTAAGGTGTTTTTGAAGATTGATCTACGATCGGGATACCATCAGTTGAAGATCCGAGAGAAGGATATACCAAAGACAGCGCTCACCACGCGGTATGGATTATACGAGTATACGGTCATGTCGTTTGGACTGACTAACGCCCGTGCCTATTTCATGAGTATGATGAACAAGGTGTTCATGGAATATTTGGACAAGTTTGTTGTGGTGTTTATTGATGATATTATGGTATACTCGAAGGACGAAGAGGAGCACAAGGAGCATTTGCGTTTAGTTCTCGAGAAACTCAGGGAACACCAGTTATACGCCAAATTCAGCAAGTGCGAGTTTTGATTAAAGGAAGTTGGATTTCTTGGACATGTTATATTAGGAGAAGGTATAGCAGTAGATCCTAGTAAGGTTCAGTCAGTCACTGAATGGTTGGCACCCACTTCAGTTGGCGAGATCCATGATTTCCTTGGACTCGCGAGGATATTATCGGAGATTCATTGAGAATTTTTCCAAGATTGCTAAGCCAATGACTGAATTCTCAAGAAGGATACTAAGTTTAAATGGACGGAGGATTGCGAGGCAAGTTTTCAAGAGTTGAAGAAACGTTTGACTACAGCCCGATGCTAACATTGCGGATATACATAAGGAGTTTCAAGTGTATTGTGGCGCCTCACGCTTGGGACTTGGATGTGTGCTTATGCAGACGGAAAGGTTGTTTCGTATGCCTCACGACAACTGAAGCCCCATGAGTTGAACTATGCCATGCATGATTTGGAGCTAGCAGCCGTAGTGCATGCATTGAAGACTTGGAGACATTATCTTATTGCCATTGTGATGTGTACACGGATCATAAGAGTTTGAAGTACATTTTTACACAGAAGGAGTTGAACCTTAGACAGAGGAGATGGTTGGAACTTATAAAGGATTACGATATGAAGCTACACTATCATCCAGGAAAGGCCAATCTCGTAGCAGACGCTTTGAGCCGGAAGAGCTACGCTAATATCCTTGAAAGTAAGAGATTGCCGAAGGAGTTAGCTGAGGATATCATGGAACTTCGGTTGGAGATTGTTCCAAGAGGTTTCATTGCAACAATGGAAGTTCAGTCTACATTGTTGGAGAAGATTCGAGAAGCTCAGAAGGAAGACAAAGAGATTGCTGAGATAAAGGAGAAGATGAGCAAAGGAAAGGCCAAAGGTTTTCGCGAGGATGAGCACGATACCTTATGGTTTGAGGATCGAGTTTATGTGCCTAATAACCCAGAGATCAGGAACTTAATACTACAGGAGGCTCATGACTCACCATACTCGATACACCCCGGAAACATCAAGATGTATTTGGATTTGAAAGAACATTTCTGGTGGACTGGTATGAAGAAGGATATTGTCGAGTATGTAGCTGTATGTGACGTATGTCAGAGAGTGAAGGCAGAGCATCAGAAGCCAGCAGGACTGTTACAGCCTATGCCGATACCCGAATGGAAGTGGGATAAACTTGGCATGGACTTTATCAACGGATTGCCCAGGACCAAAGCAGGATATGACTCAATATGGGTAGTAGTGGATCACTTGACCAAAGTGGCTCACTTCATCCCAGTGAAAACAACTTATACAAGTGCAAAGTTGGCCAAGATATATATGTCCAGGATCATATGTTTGCATGGAGTTCCGAGGACCATCATATCAGATAGAGGAACACAGTTTACTTCAAAGTTTTGGCATCGCCACACGGACCACGGGCATGAGATTGGAGTTGAGTACAACATTTCACCCGCAGACAGATGGACAGACCGAGAGAGTCAACCAGATTCTGGAGGACATGTTGAGAGCCTGTGCGCTAGATTATGGATCTAGTTGGGATGAAAATTTGCCTTACGCAGAGTTCTCATACAACAATAGCTACCATGCCAATTTGAAGATGGCACCGTTCGAAGCTCTGTATGGACGTAGATGTAGAACACCCCTGATGTGGGATGAGGTAGGAGACCGTCAGTTGTTTGGACCAGATTTGATCAAGGAGTCGGAGGAGAAGGTTAAACTGATCCGTGATGATTGAAGATTGCTCGATCCAGCGGAAGAGTTATGGAACCACGAAGCGCAAGGAGGTAACCTATGAAATTGGAGATAGAGCATATCTGCGAGTATCACCCTTACAAGGAGTAAAATGTTTTGGAGTTAAGGGAAAGTTAGCTCTGAGATTCGTAGGACCATACCGTGTTTTGGAACGGATGGGAGAAGTTGCCTACAAGTTGGAGTTACCTGAAGGATTGTCGGGAGTTCACGATGTGTTCCACGTCTCACAGCTTGAAGAAGTGTCATCTTTGAGATGGCGATATACCATTAAGAATCTGACCCACGAGGCGATTCAGTTGGACGATGTCGACTTATGAGGAGAAGCCCAGAAATATTCTTGACTTTGCCAGCCGGGTCACCCGCAGCAAGGTTATCAAGTTTTGCAAAGTTCAGTGGAGCCACCATACCGAGGAGGAAGCCACCTGGGAATGAGAGGATGATATTCGCAAGGACCACCCGCACCTATTTTCTAGCCAACTCGAATCTCGAGGACGAGATTCATCTTAAGGGGGGTAGGTTTGTAACATCCCAAATTTTCAATTTGGAATGTTATACATAGGTCATTCATGCATATCATATTTTATTGCATCTCCGTTCCGCAATCCTCGAAATCCTAAGAAACTCAAGGACCCACGGAGAGAGTTGAGGATTTTCCGGTTTTCATATTTGATTATTATCAAATAGTGAAAACGAGGATTTTTTATTTTAATTATTTTTCTCTCCGGAAAAATATTTCATAATAAAATAAATGAGGGGAGAAAATATGACTTCTCCAAAACAATTGAAATATTGGAGGAAAAATGTTAAAATCATTTGTTGGATTTTATTTGATTTTTATTTGGATTTTATTTGCATTAGAAAAATTGCACGCTTTCAAAAAATGCATTTTAGGGCCAAGAAAATGTTCATCTCATTCTAAATATTTCATTTAGACGGTGAAAATTTGTTTTGGCATTTTAGATTTTTATTTTATTTTATAGGATTTATTTTCTGTCGGTGGAATATTTTTTTTAAAAAAAAAACCCATACTGACTAGGCCTAAGGCCCAGCCCCGCCCGCCTCCATGTGCCCTTGCCACCGCCGCCGCCGCCGCCGACCCGGACACGGAGTCCGAGCGGACTCCGCCTCGCCCTTTGCCCCCTCCTCCAAGTCACCCCTCTACTATAAGCCCCCCCCACCACCACCACCACCACCACCACCGCCCGCCCTTGAGCCGCCCGAGCCGCCGCCGCCGGCCGAGTCGCCGCCGCCGCCTCCCGTCGCCGCCAAGCCCGCCGCCCGCGCCACCCCAGCCCGCCTCGCGGACCCCTCGCCGGAGGTATCCGCGGATCCGAGACCGCCGGTTTTAAAAAAAACTGTTCGGTTTATTTTTTTCAAAACCCTAGTTTTCGTTTTTTTTAAATAGATCGCTTTTTCTCCGGTTTATTTATTTAGCGAGCATTTGCTTGTTCGTTCGTTTTAACGAATGCATTCTTCATTTAGGTTCAGATAACGAACGCTCGTTCGTTAAGTTGTTCGTCGTTTTTCTTTTTCTTGGATTTATTCCGCGATTTTTCTGATCGCGATTTCTGATCGGATTTTCGATCTAGTTTAACTTTTCGCTCATTTATCGAAATCAGGCGATTCAAGCGCCTAGAGTTTTGCCTCGAAACCCTCTTTCCGAATAATCAACTCAGACAAGTTTTTGCCTCTGTAAAATTTGACCCTAGTTCAGATTAGTAAACGGATATTGTCTCTTTCGCCATTTGAGTTTCGTTGCTCCGTTTGGTTTGATTCTTTTTGCGAACCAGAGTTCTTAAGTTTAACTCTACGGTCAACCTCTTTTATTTGAGTTTCGCTTGTGCATCTTTTCTTGTTGCTTATGTATGTTATTGTTTGCTTGCGATAGAATTCCCGGAGTGCGAAGCGTGTTACTATGAGTCTCTAGGATTCGCGGATCGTCAGCAAGGCAAGTAACACTTTGATCATAGTCTTTTCATACCCAGTTTTTATGCATTTGCTCAACCCTCAAACATTGCATGATTAGGATGTCATTAACTTGTGGGATGGGAAGTAGTTGATGAGGTAGTACCTATTGCCCTGTTACTATCAAACCCTTGGGAGTTACTTCTACGTGTTGCTTATATTGCTATGCTATGCTCGTAGACGTGGTTTGGGTTTGAGGGTATCCATGACAGATGTGAGATTGTTAATTAATGGTTTAATTTAAGGTGGCAACTTTAATACACATCTGGGTGGATTGAGGCACCTGGGGAACCCAGTGTTGTCTGTTTTATTTTTTTGGAAATCCCGGGGTACCCGTGTGATCTTCCTATGGACCGCCACCCAGGCTCAAAGGGAACTGAGATTATTCATGCTAGAAACTTCCGTGTGCATCCACAAGCTACTATGGGCTCTAGCATAGTTAAGTAAGTTACGTGAAGCTCTTGAAGAGGTAGATCAGCAGGTAGTGGGTTTTGTAGGTTTGATATGGTCTACCCGGAGTAGAGAGTTAATGTTTCTGAAAGACTATGTCTCGATCATCCGTTTCTCAAACACCATGTAGTGCGAGAAATCAACGGAGGCGATCGAGTCTTGTGGGGAAAAGTGCACAAACCTCTGCAGAGTGTACAATCTAATCATGGTTAGCTGTTTCCCCGGTTATGGACAATTTTGAGTATGTAGTACTTGAGTTATCACATGTATCTCATCACTCTTAATTAATATTGTTGGGTTGTTAACTACTTTAATTGGGATTGAGTTGGGGTTATACCTTCTCAATGTTTCAACCACCATGATAGTTAAATTAAAATCTATTACTTTGTTGTAGGAAAAAATTGGCTTTTCGCAAAAACTATAACCATAAAGCTTTCCTCCAGCCAAATATGCATGTAGTGATAGCATTATTTCTGTTCCTGCTCTATTGTGTTATATTGCCAGCATATTCCATGTGCTGACCTGTTCTCGGGCTGCAACGTATTATGTTGCAGACTTTTCAGACGAGGAGTAAGGTTCGATAGGTCGTTGCCGTGCAGCTCAGCTATGCCGTTGGAGTTGATGGACTCACTTTATCTTCCAAGCCTTCCGCTGTTATCGCATTAGATGGCCTTAAGCCATATTATTGTAATAAGTTCTCTTTTGGAGACATTCGATGTAATAAGTGTGTGATTGCTACTCTGTTATAAATCCTTGAGTCTTGTGTGTGTCAAAGATTATTGATCCGAGGATGACATTTGAAACACAGAGACTTGACCATCTGAGGTCGGGTCGCTACATCCATGCTATATTATCTATTGTTTTGGACTATATTGGGCTTTATTTTTCACTTTTATATTACTTTTGGGACTAACCTATTAACCGGAGGCCCAGCCCAGAATTGCTGTTTTTTGCCTATTTCAGTATTTCAAAGAAACGGAATATCAAACGGAGTCCAAACGGAATGAAATCTTCGGGAACGTGATTTTCTCATCAGATAAGATCCAGGAGACTTGGACCCTCGGTCAAGAAAGGAGGGAGGCGGCCATGAGGGTGGAGGGCACCTCCCCCCCTAGGGCGCGCCCCCAGCCTCGTGGGCCCCCCGAAGCTCCACCGACATACTCCTTCCTCCTATATATACCTACGTACCCCCGACAGATCAGATACGGAGCCAAACACCTAACTCCACTGCTGCAACTTTCTGTATCCACGAGATCCCATCTTGGGGCCTGTTAGAGCTCACTGGAAGGATTCCACCATGGAGGGCTTCTACATCATCATCATATCCTCTCCGATGAAGTGTGAGTAGTTTACTTCAGACCTTCGGGTCCATAGTTAGTAGCTAGATGGCTTCTTCTCTCTTTTTGGATCTCAATACAATGTTCTCCCCCTCTCTCATGGAGATCTATTCGATGTAATCCTCTTTTTGCGGTGTGTTTGTTGAGACCGATGAATTGTGGGTTTATGATCAAGATTATCTATGAGCAATATTTGAATCTTCTCTGAATTCTTTTATGTATGATTGGTTATCTTTGCAAGTCTCTTCGAATTGTCAGTTTGGTTTGGCCAACTAGATTGGTAGTTCTTGCAATGGGAGAAGTGCTTAGCTTCGGGTTCAATCTTGCGGTGTCCTTTCCCAGTGACAGTAAGGGCAGCAAGGCATGTATTGTATTGTTGCCATCGAGGATAACAAGATGGGGTATTTATCATATTGCATGAATTTATTTCTCTACATCATGTCATCTTGCTTAAGGCATTACTCTGTTTTCATTAACTTAATAATCTAGATGCATGCTGGATAGCGGTCGATGAGTGGAGTAATAGTAGTAGATGCAGGCAGGAGTCGGTCTACTTGTCTCGGACGTGATGCCTATATACATGGTCATACCTAGATATTCTCATAACTATGCTCAATTCATCAATTGCTCAACATAATTCGTTCACCCACCGTAAAATACTTATGCTCTTGAGAGAAGCCACTAGTGAAATCTATGGCCCCGGGTCTATTTTCATCATATTAATCTTCCTCGCTTTATTATTGCTTTGCTTTTTTACTTTGCCTTTTATTTTACTTTGCATCTTTATACCAAAATACCAAAAATATTATCTATCATCTCTATTAGATCTCACTCTAAGTAAGTGACCGTGAAGGGATTGACAACCCCTATTCGCGTTGGTTGCGAGGAGTTATTTGCTTTGTGTAGGTACGAGGGACTTGCGCGTGGCCTCCTACTGGATTGATACCTTGGTTCTCAAAAACTGAGGGAAATACTTACGCTACTCTGCTGCATCATCCTCTCCTCATCGGGGAAAACCAACGCAAGCTCAAGACGTAGCAAGAAGGATTTCTAGAGCCGTTGCCGGGGAGTCTACGCAAAAGTCAACATACCAAGTACCCATCACAATCCCATATCCCTCGCATTACATTATTTGCCATTTTCCTCTCGTTTTACTCTCCCCCACTTCACCCTTGCCTTTTTATTCGCCCTCTCTTTTCAGTTTGCCTTTTACTCGCTTGCTTGTCGTTATGTCTGAAATTGGGGAAATTATTGCCGATATGGACAATAATAATAACATGGAAGATTCGGATGCTCCGGCTGAAGAACCCCTACCTTGCATTCAAAAAGATTTCCAATTGGTAGTGGTAATATTATTGGAAGAGTTATTCAAGATTTCTTTACTTGTGCCGGTGCTTTGCCTTCTATGGGCAGTTCAATTCTCCATAGAACTAGTAGTCTTGCGGACGCTATTGCCATGCTTATCGTTGAACTTGATAGGCAATTTATGCATATGCATCCTTCCATACAACGGATTTTCCTAGAATTTTCTAATATCGAGCATTCCTCTATTAAGCGTGCCACTACAATCTTTTTGGCTCATGAATTCAGATTTATAATTAAAGAGGCCAAAGAAATCTTAGCGCATTATAGGGTGGACGCTGGCCGTCCTCCCATAGAATCTATCCTCTTTGATCAAGAAGAAATATGCGTTTTCAATCTATTGACTATGTTGCTTTCAATGAAAATCTTAGGAAAAAGGTACCAACCAATATTTTAATTGATAGAATCTCTGAACTTAACGATGATTTGGCTATTCGAAATAATGAGCTAGGATACTCTCTTGAGTATAGGCTCACAAGGTTCTGTCAAAAGAATGCTTATAATGATGAATTGGTTGTGCAATACGAAGGGCCAAAAGAGGAACCTATACCTCCTAAAATTAATCTTGGGGATTTTTGCCCTATTAAATTTAGCCCTTTTGATTACTTTTGATTGCCTCAAAGAAAACTTGCTGCCGAACGTAGGGAGTATGAAATGAGTTTCACTGATCTATCTTATTACTACGACACAACCTAGATCTATCCTTGCTTTTATGCCTAGCTAGGGGCGTTAAACGATAGCGCTTGTTGGGAGGCAACCCAATTTTATTTTAGTTTTTTGTTTTTGTTTCTGTTTAGGAATAAATAATCCATCTACCTTCTTTTTAGATGCGGTTTTATGTTTTAGTTAGTGTTTGTGCCAAGTTAAACCTATAGGATCTTCTTGGATAATAGTTATTTGACACTGTTGTAATTTCCAGAAACTTTCTGTTCACAAAAACAATTGTTAAAAATCACCAGAACGTGATAAAATAGGGATTCCAATTGCTGATGATCAATAAACAAATTTCCTAGGTCGTCCTATTTTGGCTGAATTTTGGAGTTCCATAAGTTTACGTTAGTTACAGATTACTACAGACTGTTCTGTTTTTGACAGATTCTGTTTTTTGTGTGTTGTTTGCTTATTTTGATGAATCTATGGCTAGTAAAATAGTTTATAATCCATAGAGAAGTTGGAATACAGTAGGTTTAACACCAATATAAATAAAGAATGAGTTCATTACAGTACCTTGAAGTGGTCTTTTGTTTTCTTTCACTAACGGAGCTCACGAGATTTCTGTTGAGTTTTGTGTTGTTAAGTTTTCAAGTTTTGGGTGAATTTTTTTGATGGATTATGGAACAAGGAGTGGCAAGAGCCTAAGCTTGGGGATGCCCATGGCACCCCCAAGATAATCCAAGGACACCAAAAAGTCAAAGCTTGGGGATGCCCTGAAGGCATCCCTCTTTAAATCCACTCCCATCGGTAACTTTACTTGGAGCTATATTTTTATTCACTACATGATATGTGTTTTGCTTGGAGCGTCTTGTATTATTTGCGTCTTTGCTTTTTAGTTTACCACAATCATTCTTGCTGTACACACCTTTTGAGAGATCCATACATGAATTGGAATTTGTTAGAATACTCTATGTGCTTCACTTATATCTTTTGAGCCTTGTAGTTTTGCTCTATGTGCTTCACTTATATCTTTTGAGCTTTATAGTTTTGCTCTAGTACTTCACTTATATCTTTTAGAGCACGGTGGTGGATTTGTTTTAAAGAAACTATTGATCTCTCATGCTTCACTTAGATTATTTTTAGAGTCTTAAATAGCATGGTAATTTGCTTAATAATAATATGTTAGGTATACAAAAATAATAAAAACTTTCTTACGAGTGTGTTGAATACTAAGAAAAGTTTGATGCTTGATAATTGTTTTGAGATATGGAGGTGATAATATCAAAGTCGTGCTAGTTGAGTAGTTGTGAATTTGAGAAATGCTTGTGTCGAAGTTTGCAAGTCCCGTAGCATGCACGTATGGTAAACGTTATGTAACAAATTTGAAACATGAGGTGTTATTTGATTGTCCTCCGTATGAGTGGCGGTCGGGGATGAGCGATGGTCTTTTCCTACCAATCTATCCCCCTAGGAGCATGTGCGTAGTGCTTTGGTTTTTGATGGCTTGTAGATTTTTTCAATAAGTATGTGAGTTCTTTATGACTAATGATTGAGTCCATGGATTATCGCACTCTCACCCTTCCATCATTGCTAGCCTCTTGATGCACTGCATTGCCCTTTCTCACATTGAGAGTTGGTGCAAAGTTCGTCGGTGCATCCAAACCCCGTGATATGATACGCTCTTTCACACATAAACCTCCTTATATCGTCCTCAAAACAGCCACCATACCTACCTATTATGGCATTTCCATAGCCATTCCGAGATATATTTCCATGCAACTTTCCACCATACCGTTCTTCATGACACATTCATTATTGTCATATTGCTTAGCATGATCATGTAGTTGGCATAGTATTTGTGGCAAAGCCACCGTTCATAATTCTTTCATACATGTCACTCTTGATACATTGCATATCCTGGTACACCGCTGGAGGCATTCATATAGAGTCATACTTTGTTCTAGTATCGAGTTGTAATCATTGAGTTGTAAATAAATAGAAGTGTGATGATCATCATTTAATAGAACATTGTCCCAAAAAAAGAGAAAGGCAAAAAAAAGAGAAATAAAAAGGGGCAATGTTACTATCTATTTTTCCACACTTGTGTTTCAAAGTAGCACCATGTTCTTCATATAGCGAGTCTCATATATTGTGCTTCAAAGTAGCACCATGTTTTTCATATAGAGAGTTTCATATGTTGTCACTTTCATATACTAGTGGGAATTTTTCATTATAGAACTTGGCTTGTATATTCCAATGATGGGCTTCCTCAAATGCCCTAGGTCTTCGTGAGCAAGCAAGTTGGATGCACACCCACTTAGTTTCTTTTGTTGAGCTTTCATACATTTATAGCTCTAGTGCATCCGTTGCATGGCAATCCCTACTCCTTGCATTAACATCAATTGATGGGCATCTCCATAGCCCGTTGATTAGCCTCGTTTATGTAAGACCTTCTCCTTTTTTGTCTTCTCCACATAACCACCATCATCATATTCTATTCCACCCATAGTGCTATGTCCATGGCTCACGCTCATATATTGCGTGAAAGTTTATAGGTTTGAGATTACTAAAGTATGAAACAATTGCTTGGCTTGTCATCGGGGTTGTGCATGATGAGAGCATTCTTGTGTGACGAAAATGGAACATGACTAAACTATATGATTTTGTAGAGATGATCTTTCTTTGGCCATGTTATTTTGAGAAGACATAATTGCTTAGTTAGTATGCTTGAAGTATTATTATTTTTATGTCAATATGAACTTTTGTCTTGAATCTTTCGGATCTGAATATTCATACCACAATTACGAAGAGTTACATTGAAATTATGCCAAGTAGCACTCCGCATCAAAAATTCTCTTTTTATCATTTACCTACTCGAGGACGAGCAGGAATTAAGCTTGGGGATGCCTGATACGTCTCCAACGTATCTATAATTTTTGATTGCTCCATGCTATATTATCTATTGTTTTGGACTATGTTGGGCTTTATTTTCCACTTTTATATTACTTTTGGGACTAACCTATTAACCGGAGGCCCAACCCAGAATTGCTGTTTTTTGCCTATTTCAGTATTTCGAAGAAACTGAATATCAAACGGAGTCCAAACGGAATGAAATCTTCTGGAACTTGATTTTCTCATCAGATAAGATCCAGGAGCCTTGGACCCTCGGTCAAGAAAGGAGGGAGGCGACCACGAGGGTGGAGGGCGCCCCCCTCCTAGGGCACGTCCCCCTGCCTCGTGGGCCCCCCGAAGCTCCACCGACATACTCCTTCCTCCTATATATACCTCGCACCCCGACAGATCGATATCTGAAGCCAAAACCTAATTCCACCACCACAACTTTCTCAGATCCACGAGATCCCATCTTGGGGCCTGTTAGGAGCTCTGGGAAGGGATTCCACCACGGAGGGCTTCTACATCATCATCATAGCCTCTCCGATGAAGTGTGAGTAGTTTACTTCAGACCTTGGGTCCATAGTTAGTAGCTAGATGGCTTCTTCTCTCTTTTTGGATCTCAATACAATGTTCTCCCCCTCTCTCGTGGAGATCTATTCGATGTAATCTTCTTTTTGCGATGTGTTTGTTGAGACCGATGAATTGTGGGTTTATGATCAAGATTATCTATGAGCAATATTTGAATCTTCTCTGAAATCTTTTATGTATGATTGGTTATCTTTGCAAGTCTCTTCGAATTATCTGTTTGGTTTGGCCAACTAGATTGGTAGTTCTTGCAATGGGAGAAGTGCTTAGCTTTGGGTTCAATCTTGCGGTGTCCTTTCCCAGTGACAGTAAGGGCAGCAAGGCACGTATTGTATTGTTGCCATCAAGGATAACAAGATGGGGTATTTATCATATTGCATGAATTTATTCCTCTACATCATGTCATCTTGCTTAAGGCGTTACTCTGTTTTCATTAACTTAATACTCTAGATGCATGATGGATAGCGGTCGATGAGTGGAGTAATAGTAGTAGATGCAGGCAGGAGTCGGTCTACTTGTCTCAGACGTGATGTCTATATACATGATCATACCTAGGTATTCTCATAACTATGCTCAATTTTGTCAATTGCTCAACAGTAATTCGTTCACCCACCGTAAAATACTTATGCTCTTGAGAGAAGCCACTAGTGAAATTTATGGCCCCCCGGGTCTATTTTCATCATATTAATCTTCCTACGCTTTATTATTGCTTTGCTTTTTTACTTTGCCTTTTTATTTTACTTTGCATCTTTATACCAAAATACCAAAAATATTATCTATCATCTCTATTAGATCTCACTCTCGTAAGTGACCGTGAAGGGATTGACAACCCCTATTCGCGTTGGTTGCGAGGAGTTATTTGCTTTGTGTAGGTACGAGGGACTTGCGCGTGGCCTCCTACTGGATTGATACCTTGGTTCTGAAAAACTGAGGGAAATACTTACGCTACTCTACTGCATCATCCTCTCCTCTTCGGGGAAAACCAACGCAAGCTCAAGACGTAGCACTTTTTTACAAAACACATGTTGTGGTTGACCCATTGTAGGATCGAAAGTATGTCTAGAGGGGGGGTGATTAGACTACTTGGCAAAATAAAAACTTATCCTTTTCCCAATTTTAGTCTTTGGCAGATTTTAGCTATCTTAGCACAAGTCAAGCAATCTTAACACAATTCAAGCAAGCATGCAAAGAGTATATGAGCAGCGAAAAGTAAAGCATGCAACTTGCAAGAATGTAAAGGGAAGGGTTTGGAGAATTCAAACGCAATTGGAGACACGGATGTTTTTGTCGTGGTTCCAATAGGTGGTGCTATCGTACATCCATGTTGATGGAGACTTCAACCCATGAAGGGTAACGGTTGCGCGAGTCCACGGAGGGCTCCACCCACGAAGGGTCCACGAAGAAGCAACCTTGTTTATCCCACCATGGCCGTCGCCCACGAAGGACTTGCCTCACTAGCGGTAGATCTTCACGAAGTAGGCGATCTCCTTGCCCTTACAAACTCCTTGGTTCAACTCCACAATCTTGTCGGAGGCTCCCAAGTGACACCTAGCCAATCTAGGAGACACCACTCTCCAAGAGGTAACAAATGGTGTGTTGATGATGAACTCCTTGCTCTTGTGCTTCAAATGATAGTCTCCCCAACACTCAACTCTCTCTCACAGGATTTGGATTTGGTGGAAAGAAGATTTGAGTGGAAAGCAACTTGGGGAAGGCTAGAGATAAAGATTCATATAGTAGGAATGGAATATCTTGGTCTCAACACAAGGGTAGGTGGTTCTCTCTCAGAAAATGTGTATTGGAAGTGTAGGTTCGTTCTGATGGCTCTCTCCACGAATGAAGAGGAGGTGGAGGGGTATATATAGCCTCCACACAAAATCTAACCGTTACACACAATTTTCCAAACTCGGTGGGACCGAATTGTTAAACTCGGTCGGACCGATTCAGCAAATCTAGTGACCGTTAGGATTTTCGGCGGGACCGACATGCAACTCGGTAGGACCGATATGGTTAGGGTTAGGGCATAACGTAATCTCGGTGAGACCGATTACACAAACTCAGTGGGACCGATTTTGGTAATAAGCTAACCAGAGAGTTGGTCAGGTAAACTCGGTGGGACCGGTTCGCTCATTTCGGTGGGACCGAAATGTTACGAAAAGGAAACAGAGAGTTTACATTGCAATCTCGGTGGGACCGATCGCTCATCTCGGTAGGACCGAAATGTTACAAAGGGAAACAGAGATATTACAATTCCATCTCGGTGAGACCGAGATCCCTATCGGTGAGACCGATTTGCCTAGGGTTTGTGGCAGTGGCTATGACATCTGAACTCTGTGGCGCCAGATAGAAAGAATCAGTGGGGCCGAGTTTGACTTTTGGTTTAGGTCATATGTGGATGTGGGAAAGTAGTTGAGGGTTTTGGAGCATATCACTAAGCACTATGAAGCAAGAACCTCATTAAACAACACCTCATCCCTCCTTGATAGTATTGGCTTTTCCTATAGACTCAATGTGATCTTGGATCACTAAAATATAAAATGTAGAGTCTTGAGCTTTGAGCTTGAGCCAATCCTTTTATCCTTAGTATTTTGAGGGGTCCACTTTTCTCATCCATGCCATGCCATTCATTGGGCTTTTCCTGAAATATTTATCTTGGAATAATGTTAGCTCAATGAGCTTTATGTTCTTAGGAATTACCAAAACCACCTAGGGATAGTTGCACTTTCACCCATGCGGGAGTAATGTCATGTGTATAAACTAATGATATCTTGAGAAAGAGGGGAGATAAGGCAAGGAGGAGTGGGACGTGGTGGTGATTGGTGGTCGGATTGAGCGGAGGCATGGGGATGGACGACGCCGGCATCAGCCACCATGCCAGATTGTTCCAGAGGCTTCATTTTTAACTGCTCAACAATGAAGTTGTGGGAGATAAGGATGAACGAGGGAAGGCCTTATCTGCAAATGTGGAGAGAGGTGCGGGTATATTTTTGCAACGTTACCATAGTTTGCTTTCTATCCGTCAGATATAGATCGACTGGTCTATATTGTAAGATGGCAGGCGCACCATCATCACCAACTATGTTTTTTATAAGAGTAGAGATATGTCCCTGTGACGCCCCCGATTCAATCATACTCTAATCATGCACGCAAACGTGTACGATCAAGATCAGGGACTCACGGGAAGATATCACAACACAACTCTAAAAACATAAATAAGTCATACAAGCATCATAATACAAGCCAGGGGCCTCGAGGGCTCGAATACAAGTGCTCGGTCATAGACAAGTCAGCGGAAGCAACAATATCTGAGTACAGACATAAGTTAAACAAGTTTGCCTTAAGAAGGCTAGCACAAACTGGGATACGAATCAAAAGAGGCGCATGCCTCCTGCGTAGGATCCTCCTAAACTACTCCTGGTCGTCGTCAATAGCCTGCACGTAGTAGTAGGCACCTCCGGTGTAGTAGGAGTCGTCATCGATGGTGGCGTCTGGCTCCTGGGCTCCAGCATCTGGTTGCGACAACCAGGAAGAAGGAAAGGGGAAAAGGGGGAGCAAAGCAACCGTGAGTACTCATCCAAAGTACTCGCAAGCAAGGATCTACACTACATATGCATGGGTATCTGTGTAAAGGGGCAATATCGATGGACTGTACTGCAGAATGCCAGAATAAGAGGGGGATAGCTAATCCTATCGAAGACTACTCTTCTGGCAGGCTCCATCTTGCAGCATGTAGAAGAGAGTAGATGGTAAGTTCACCAAGTAGCATCGTATAGCATAATCCTACCCGGCGATCCTCTCCTCGTCGCCTGTTAGAGAGCGATCACCGGGTTGTATCTGGCACTTGGAAGGGTGTGTTTTATTAAGTATCCAGTTCTAGTTGTCATAAGGTCAAGGTACAACTCCAAGTCGTCATGTTACCGAAGATCACGGCTATTCGAATAGATAAACTTCCCTGCATGGGTGCACCACATAACCCAACACGCTCGATCCCATTTGGCCGGACACACTTTCCTGGGTCATGCCCGGCCTCGGAAGATCAACACGTCGCAACCCCACCTAGGCACAACAGAGAGGTCAGCACGCCGGTCTAAATCCTATGGCGCAGGGGTCTGTGCCCATCGCCCATTGCACACCTGCATGTTGCGAACGCGGCCGGAAGCAGACCTAGCCTAGCAGGTGTTCCAGTCCAATCCGGCGCGCGCCGCTCAGTCGCTGATGTCAAGAAGGCTTCGGCTGATACCACGACGTCGAGTGCCCATAACTGTTCCCGCATAGTTGGTTAGTGCGTATAGGCCAGTGGCCAGACTCATATCAAATACCAAGATCTCGTTAAGCGTGCTAATTGATGTAATTGCGGACGCCGACTAGGGCCAGGCCCACCTCTCTCCTAGGCGGTCTCAACCTGCCCTGTCGCTCCGCCACAAAGTAACAATCAGGGGCCGTCGGGAACCTAGGCCCACCTCTACCGGGATGGAGCCACCTGCCCCTTCAGCCCCCATCTACGAACAATATCATAAGTAATGTAACAGTATAAAGTATATAGCATATGCCCGTGATCACCTCCCGAAGTGATCACGGCCCAGTAGTATAGCATGGCAGACAGACAAGAGTGTAGGGCCATTGATGTAATACTAGCATACTATACTAAGCATTTAGGATTGCAGGTAAGGGTAACAACTGTAGCAACAATGACAGGCTATGCAGCAGAATAGGATTAACCGAAAGCAGTAACATGCTACACTCTTCTAATGCAAGCAGTATAGAGAAGAATAGGCGATATCTGGTGATCAAGGGGGGGCTTGCCTGGAAGCTCAGCCGAGAAGGAGGGTCGTCGGTGCCGTAGTCGTATACAGTGGCATCAGTGACGGTCTCGGGGTCTACCGGAGAAGAAGAGGGGGAAGAAACAGTAAATACGGAGCAAACAAAGCATCACAAAAATTTAACAAGGCAATACGCGGTGCCGGGGGTGATCTAACGCAGCGATAGGTAATACCGGCGAAGGGGGAAACATCCGGGAAAGTATTCTCGGTGTTTCGCATTTTCGGACAGATGAACCGGAGGGGAAAAGTTATGTGTTTGCTATGCTAGGGATGTGTGGCGGACGAATGGGCTGCGTATCCGGATTCGTCTCGTCGTTCTGAGCAACTTTCATGTATAAATTATTTTAATCCGAGTTACGATTTATTTTATATTAATTTTCAAAGTTTTAATTCATTTTTCTGAAATTTCTAGAAATTAGTATTAATTCAAAAACAAAATGAAAATGGCTATGGATACCCAAAAGTGTAATCAGCCAGAGGCAAAGTGAGAATGACAGGTGGGGCCCTGTTGACTGCCTAGTCAGCAGTCAATAGTGGATTGTTAATTGGTCAAACTGACCACGGGGCCCACCTGTCATAAAGAGAGTTATTTAACAGGGTTTTAATTAATGTACTTATCCTAATTAGCAGGTGGGACCGTGCTGTCAGTGACACATTAACTAACAGGGTTTATTTTTTTAACTATACTTAATTAGTGGAGGGCCCACACGTTAGTGGGTCAGTGGGGGTGGGTTAGGCCTAATCTACAGGGGTCGGCCCCACTTGGAAGGGGCTCAAGCCGCTGAGCCATGGCAGGTATGTCGCCAAGACGGAGAGCGCCAGCCGAGCCGTCTGCGACGGCAGGCGGCGGCGCGCCGTCCTGGTCCACAGGCTGCCTTGCTGCTGGTCGGGAGGCAGGCGCGGCCCCGGCATCAGCCGGGTGAGCGGCGGACGGCGGTGGCATGCAGGGTGCGGCGCGGACAGAGATGGGGGCGGGGGCAGTGAGAGGGGCGCTTGCGAGGCCGGTCAGGACTAGACGCGGGCTGTGGCCAGCAGCGACGGTCGGGAGCGGGTGGAGGCGAGGCTGCATGGCGTGGGCAGGGGACTACAGCGGTCGTGGCAGTCGGACAGCAGCAGCAGTAGCACGCATGCGAGGAGGTGATGGGCGACGGGGTCGTAGGGACGGGCGGTGCGGCGGCTCGAAGTGGCGGGCGCCAACGTGGTACGGGGCAGGGAAGGCGGGCGCGGCACGGGCGCGAGGCGCGTTAGCGGCAACACGCCGCAGGCGCAGCAGCGAGGCGGCGGGGCGGATGAGAGGCCACGCGCGGGCGCAACGAGCAGTGACGGGCACGTCTCGTGGCGGTGGTTTGGTCCCGATGAAGAAGCTAGCTAACGGGCACGGGAAGGGCTAAGAAGGGAGGGGAATAGAGTGGGTGCTCACTAGGAGGTCGGGATGAGCTCGGGGAAGCCGAGGCTAGTCGGGGCGGCGCGAATCGGCGCCGAGCAGTGGCGGCGACAACCGGAGTAGACGGGGCGATGGCGATGATGCAGAGTGGCCCAGGTTGAGCCAATGCTCGTAGTAGATGCAGCAGACGACGGTGGTCCTTCAGGGCATCATCCGGCGGCGCGAGGATCTCGGTGGTTGCGGGGCAGCGAGGCAATGGCGGCGGCAGAGGTGGCCACGCGAGGGAGAGGAAGCAGCAATGCGAGGAGGAGAGGGGAAAAGGTCCTGAGGCTGCTAGGGTTCGGGGGAGGGGGCTCCTTATCCCCAGAGCAGCCGTGGGATGGCCTCCACGGCGCCACCGATGGCCATGGCGGCCTAGATGGTCGCCACGACCCCCCCTCTGATGAATAGAGGAAGGGGGAGGCGCCTGGGGTGGGCTGGGCCAGCCATTTGGCTAGATGGGCCAAAGGTTCAGTAGTTTAGGTCCCCTTCTAATTTTCCTTTTTGTGTTCTTTTATGTTTTTGTTCTTTATTTATTTTATGTTTATTAGTTTTCTATTTCATTTTCTATATAATTTTGTTTTATAAAATATATAAGTAGTACCTAAATTAGTGTTTCAAAATACCCTAATGCCACAAAAAGTTTGGTGACAAAATAAAATAGTTTAGTATTTTATTAACTATAAAAGGCATTTAATTAATTGTTTTTGCTACTGTCTTATTTATTTTAGAGTTGTTAAACAGTTTATAAAAGTTTGGTTTCTCCACCATAATTACTTATGCATTATTTGGCACAACCCGAACAATTTGGTTTTAATATTTGAAAACTTTTTAATTTTGCTTGATTTTGAATTTGAATTTGAATCGGTTTCGAACTAACGCGAGATTATCAACAGTAACCGAGGTGACATGGCATCATTAGCGGGGGGATCACTGTAGCTTAATTATCTGGGCGTCACAGTCCCCTTCACAAATATATGGTTGTAAGCATTATGTGTTTGCAATGTTAAGTTTGATCTACGATACGGTTAAAAGCTAGAATTGTTTATTTAACAAAAGCTTGTTTGTGACCCTAGCTCAAAGGGCACAATCCTCCTGAGGGTTCAATAACTTAGGGTCACCTCTGGGGAAAAAGGCGATAATCTTTTCTGCTCCATTTCCGGATCACCAAAGGTAGTAATCAAGACCTTTTTCTCATGCCGTTGCCGGGGAGGCTTTGTGTGCCTAGTCTTTCTAGCTAGAGTTTTTATTAAAGTTTTTTTTCTTCAGTTTTTTAGTTTTAGTTTTAGTTTTTCCTTTGTTGCAAGTATTGTACATAGTAACCCCAAACATATTACCATGGCTCGTAATCTTGGAAGTTTAGCTACTCCTAGCAATAACTTTATGCTTGAACCAATAGCACAACCTGATGTTGTTGCCGCTGAGTATGAGATAAAACCGAACCTAGTCTCTAGGTCAATTAGATGGGTTCTTTTTCTTCAAGAATTTGATTTGCATATTGTTGATAGAAAGGGAGCTGATAACCCTATAGCAGATAATTTGTCTAGGATGGAACATGTTCTCGATGACCCACTACCTATCAATGATAATTTCATTGTTGGAGAATCTTTACCACCTCACTATACATACCAACAAAAGAAGAAATTCTTCTTTAATTTAAGACATTACATTTGGGATGTCCCACATCTTTATAAATAAGGAGTAGACGGTATTAATTATTAGACGTTGTATACATGAGCATGAATAGGAACATATCTTGAGGAGGTGTCACTCCGCTGCCTACAGAGGACACCATGCTGGAGACAGAACTGCACACAAGGTATTGCAATCTGGTTTTTATTGGCCTACTCTCTTCAAAGATGCATGTAAGTTTGTTATTACTTGTGATGAATGTCAAAGAGTTGGTAAAATTGGTAGACATCATGAAATGCCTACGAAATATTCACTTGTTATTGAGCCATTTGATGTTTGGGATTTTAATTATATGGGACCTTTTCCTTCCTCGCATGGTTATACTCATAATTTAGTTCTTTTTGATTATGTTACCAAATGGGTGGAAGCCATTTCAACTAGTAGTGTTGATCACAACACTTATATTAAAATGAAGGAAATATGCCCTAGAGGCAATAATAAAGTTATTATTTTATTTCCTTATATCATGATAAATTTTTATTATTCATGCTAGAATTGTATTAACCAGAAACTTGATACATGTGTGAATACATAGACAAAACAAAGTGTCCCTAGTATGCCTCTACTAGACTAACTCGTTAATCAAAGATCGTTAAGTTTCCTGACCATAGACATGTGTTGTAATTTGATGAACGGGATCACATCATTAGAGAATGAAGTGATGGACAAGACCCATCAGTTAGCTTAGCATTATGATCTTTGAGTTTTATTGTTATTGCTTTCTTCATGACTTATACATGTTCCTCTGACTATGAGATTATGTAACTCCCGAATACCGGAGAAACACCTTGTGTGCTATCAAACGTCACAACGTAACTGGGTGATTATAAAGATGCTCTACCGGTGTCTCCGAAGGTGTTTATTGGGTTGGCATAGATCGAGATTAGGATTTGTCACTCCGTGTATCGGAGAGGTATCTCTGGGCCCTCTCGGTAATGCACATCCCTATAAGCCTTGCAAGCAATGTGAATAATGATTTGGTTGCGGGATGATGCATTACGGAACAAGTAAAGAGACTTTCCGGTAACGAGATTGAACTAGGTATGATGATACCGATGATCGAATCTCGGGCAAGTAACATACCGATGACAAAGGGAACAACGTATGTTGTTATGCGATTTGACTGATAAAGATCTTCGTAGAATATGTAGGAGCCAATATGAGCTTCCAGGTTCCGCTATTGGTTATTGATCGGAGATGTGTCTCGGTCATGTCTACATAGTTCTCGAACCCGTAGGGTCTGCACGCTTAACGTTCGATGACGATTTGTATTATAGTTATGTGATTTGATGTAACGAAGTTTGTTCGGAGTCTCGGATATTATCACAGACATGACGAGGAGTCTCGAAATGGTCGAGACATAAAGAATGATACTCCCTCCGTCCGAAAATACTTGTCATCAAAGTGGATAAAAAGATATGTATCTAGAACTAAAATACATCTAGATACACCACCTTTTATCCATTTTGATGACAAATATTTCCGGGCGGAGGGAGTATATTGGACGATGTTATTCCGACACCGGAAGAGTTCCGGGAGGTACCGGGTAAAACGGAGTGCGGGAGGGGTTACCGGAACCCCCCGGGGAAGTAATGGGCCAACATGGGCCTTACGGGAGAGAGAGGGCAGGCCACGAGGAGGTGGCGCACCCCCATGGGGAGTCCGAATAGGACTAGGGGAGGGGGCGCGGCCCCCCTTTCCCTCTCCCTCTCTCTCTCCTTCCTTCCCCCCCCCTCTCCCTTTTGGTGGAATCCTACTAGGACTAGGAGTCCTAGTAGGACTCCCCTCTTGGGCGCGCCCTAGGGGTCGGCCGGCCCTCCCCTCCTACCTCCTTTATATACGTGGGGAGGGGGCACCCTAGAAGAAACAAGTTGATCTTTTAGCTATGTGTGGTGCCCCCCTCCTCAGTTTCACACCTCGGTCATATCGTCGTAGTGCATAGGCGAAGCCCTGCACCGGTAAGTTCATCATCACCATCACCATGCCGTCGTGCTGGCGGAACTCTCCCTCGGCCTCAACTGGATCAAGATCTCGAGGGACGTCATCGACCTGAATGTGTGCTGAAGGCAGAGGTGTCGTACGTTCGGTGCTTGGATCGGTTGGATCGCGAAGACGTTCGACTACATCAACCATGTTACTAAACGCTTCCGCTTTCGGTCTACAAGGGTACATGGACACACTCTCCCCGCTCGTTGCTATGCTTCTCCTAGATAGATCTTGCGTGATCATAGGAATTTTTTTTGAAATACTACGTTCCCCAACAGTGGCATCAGAGCCAGGTCTATACGTAGAGTTTAAGTTTATATGCACGAGTAGAACACAAAGAGTTGTGAGCTATAATAGTCATACTGCTTACTAGCAACGTCTTACTTTGATTCGGCGGTATTGTTGGATGAAGCGGCCCGGACCGACATTACACGACCGCGTTCATGGGACTGGTTCTACCGACGTGCGTCGCACACAGGTGGCTAGCGGGTGTCTGTTTCTCCAACTTTAATTAGTTGAATTGAGTTTGACTACGCCCGGTCCTTGTTGAAGGTTAAAACAACACACTTGACGAAAAATCGTTGTGGTTTTGATGCGTAGGTAAGAACGGTTCTTGCTAGTAGCCCATAGCAGCCACGTAGAACTAGCAACAACAAAGTAGAGGACGTCTAACTTGTTTTTGCAGGGCATGTTGTGATATGATATGGTCAAGACGTGATGAGATATAAATTGTTGTATGAGATGATCATGTTTTGTAACCGTTATCGGCAACTGGCAGGAGTCTTATGATTGTCGCTGTAGCGACCTGACCCAAAATCGGTCAAATCTACGTATGCATACCATCCCAAGATCATCTTTGGTACTCACAAGACATCGATAAAGTAATCAAAGTTCAATCACACCTGAATATCATTAATCGATTCTCATATAGAGTCTTTATTACAAGGGAATAAATTCGCTCAAGGCCAACTCATGAGAAATAAACTAAAATGCTGCGAGCGTCGAAGATAAGCGAGTCCATCCGACTCAAAGGGCAATCGCCAAGCGCGGAGCGTAGCCTCACTCTGATCGAATATATCTACGCAACATAATACGTTGCAGCCATGTAGGTCAGCTTTTGGAATAAGCTGGCAAGTCAAGAAGAATAACAATAATAGAGTTACTAACACTATATGCATTTTGGCTGTGGAGCTCTAAGTTTCATCATTTTGCGAAAAGCCAATTTTATCCTACTACAAAGGACTTATTTGCAAATTACTACTAACTGTTGGTAGTTATTGAGATGGTTCGCCAACCAATATCTCGTTCCCAAATTATTATTAAGTCATAAACCCTCAAGTTAATTCATTAGTTTTAGTGTTGAGATATCCGAATACTTCCAAGGTCCAGAGGCTCAAATGTCCGTAATCGGGACACGGCTAATCGATTAGGTTATAACTCTCTGCAGAGGTTTGCGACTTTCCCATAAGAATCATTCCCTCCTTTAAAGTCTTCGCACTTCATGGTGTTTGAAGACGGACGAATGAAACAGGGTCTTCCAAAGAGTTCTTCCGCCGCTGCGGTACCCATCCAATCCTACCGTTCGTCTACTTCTCGTAGTACCGCCCAGCCAGCGTCACTACTAGGGTCAACCCAGCCAGAGCCCATAATGGCTTGCGGCTGCACGTAAGCTTCCGGTCATGGGGCATCCATCCTTCTCTTCGTGGCTGGGTGAAGCTTTCCGCAGGATGTCATGGCGCTTCTCCATGCATCCCGGCCACCACTGGGTGCTCCAGGGTGCCCGTCAACCATCCTCCACCCAGTAGTGATTTTCCGAAGTCCATCTTGATCATTGCAGTCCATGGGTTGTCATCATCATTGACTCTCACATCTTGCTTATGAATTTCACTCATCCCAAATCCCGTCTACGTGCATAGCAAAATAACTACTACGTCCCGGGGTCATGGTAACAAGGGGGTTGGTTCATCCTACCACATGATACTACTCAAGTTTAATGACTTCAAGATTTCACTACTGCATGCAATGGTGGGGTGGTGACAACTACAAATGCACAAAAACATAGGTATAGAAATAACATGATCAAAACTTGCCTTGCCGATGATCCTCGTAAGCTAAAGAGTTGTAGTAGCAAGCTTAGACTCCGAAACTCTACCGAGACAAACAATAACACAATAAGTATAAAGCAAGAGGATCACACAAGATAACAATGGTAACATAGCACAACAAAACAATCAAAACCAAATCCAAAAGAAAAACTCAAAGAAACCAAATTCAAAGTTTTCCCTACTCCAAACAATAACTAAAATAGTTTTTATATAGCAAAATTTCCTTGATATAACCTAATCATGGTTTTAGGCTAACTTAACAGAAAAGGATTAACTAAGCAACTAGGAGCAAAAAGAATTAATTAAAAGCTATTTTAAAACTCATTTTAGGCCTAATCCAATTTCTATTAAGAAAATTAATTTAAAACTTTTATTAATTATAAATAAAAGTTCATCTAATGGAGTGACAGAAACTAACCTAGAATAACTAATCACAAGTTAAAAATAAATTAATTTACTAATTAATTAATTAGGAAAACAGGAACTAGTTAATTAATTAGGATTAATAGGATTCTGTCTAGAACTAATTGTTTATTAATCCTAAAATACCAAAGTTAATTTCTAGGGTTTGGCAATGTCAAAATAAAGTGGTGACAAAAGAATCATGCAAAAATAATTTTTCTAACTAAAGTTATAGCAGATTTGCTATTCTGACTAAAACAATATTAAAGCATTTTTAATTATTTTAACATAGCTAAATATATGTTTTCAGAAACTACATAAAATTTGTAATCCAACAAAAAATAATCACTCAAAAATATTAAACAGAATAAAAGATATACATTTTGAAAATTGAAACTATTCGCTAAAACAGAAAATCAAAATAAAAAGAAAAAGGCCTAATGGGCCTATACTGCGCACTAGGCGTTAGATAGGCTAAACGGGCTCTAGGGTTCAACTAACAGAACCGGGCCTAAAAATAAAACCTAACTAATAAATAAACCGTTCGGGCGGCGGTTTTCTAATAAAACATACCCCTTGGGGTTCTAATCGTGGCCGTCGATCTAAGATCGAGCGGGAGGGATGCTGGGACTCACGGACTCGGCGACGGCGGGCGGCGGCGAGAGTGCTCCGAGGCGTCAGGCGTCGGGGAGCTTGGTCGTCGGGAGACGCGCACGGGTCGGGGGTGGTTCGGTGGTGTTGGGAGGTCGGGTGCACCAGTAGCGGCGTCGGCCAAGGACTTTGGCGGCGGTGGCGAGCTCGGGACTCCGTGAGCTCGGGAGGAGAGGAGAGGGGTCCGGCGTCGCTAGGGGGGAATGGGGTGCGAGCCTCGGGCTTTATAGCCAGGGGGTCGGGGATGATTCGGAAGGGCATCGGGGGCGTCGGGAAATCCCGGATCCTTCGGGATCCGGTGGATCTCCGGCGAGCGGCGTGGCGTGGCGAGGGGAAGAAGACGGGCGGGCCCACGGGTCACGAGAGGGGGAGCGGCGAAAGGGTCGGGTGGCCGAAGCCTAGGAGGTTCGGGCGAGGGGGAGGGCGCGGGCGGTCGGCTGGGCTGGCCTGTTGGCCTTGTGGGCCGGCTGGCTTGGGCCAGGCGCGGGGATGAGGGGTGAGGTGGCGCTGGCTGGGCCTGGGGTGGCTTTGGTGGCGCCTGGGGGTTTTTTTATTTTTTAATTAAAACAAAACAAAAATAAAACCTAAACTATAAATATTTTATATAGGGTATATATATACCAAAATGATCGGGGAATATTCCTTTCATTTGAACATTTTCCAAAGTCAAAATCCAAACTTCATAAAATCTATTTTTTCAAATTCAAATAAAATTCAGATTTGAATTCCAAAACTTTTGGCATTGTTTCCTCTGATATTTTTGGAGTGTCATGTTTGCTCCTCTCATACTTTTGATCAAGTATTTATCGAGCTTAGTTTTTGAATTGTTTCACATGCCAAAGTTTGGAATTCAAATTCAAACTCAAATAGCTCAAACTTCAAATGACAATCAAATTCAAACAGGATGCATAGGATGCTTAGCTATAATTGTAAAACATTCCAAATAGGAAAATTTGGGATGTTACAAACCTACCACCTTAAGATGAATCTCGCCCTCGAGATTCGGGTTGGCTAACAAATAGGTGCGGATGGTCTCGACGAAGATCTTCTTGGCGTTCCTAGGTGGCTTCTTCCTCGGTGTGGTGACTCCACACACTTTGCAAAACTTGATGACTTTGTGCGGGTGACTCTGCTTGCAGTCTCGAGAATTTTGACGGGTTTCTCCTTGTAAGTCAAATCACCGCAAGCTGTATGGCCTCTAGGGGCACCGTGTCTCTCAACGGAACATCGGCCATGTCGGCATGGCACTTCTTCAATCGAGAAACATGGAAGACGTCATGAACTCCGGACAATCCTTCCGCAATTCCAACTTGTATGCAACTTCTCCACGACGCTCGAGGATTTTGTAGGGCCAATGAATCGGGTGCTAACTTTCCTTGACTCCAAACCTCTTGATCCCACGAAGTGAGACACACGAAGATATGCTCGGTCTCCCACTTCGTAAGTCACCTCCTTGCGTTCTTCGTCGGCATAACTCTTACCGTCTCGACCGTGCTATCTTGAGCCTGTCTCGAATCAGCTTGACTTTCTCTTCGAATCCTTGATAAGGTCGGAACCAAGAGTGATCGATCTCCAACACTATCCCATAGCAATGGTGTCCTGCACCTCCTTCCGTATAGAGCTTCGAAAGGGCCATCTTCAAACTGGATTGATAACTGTTGTTGTACGAGAACTCTGCGTCGACGACAAATTATCATCCCAGCTAGACCCATAGTCTAGCACACAAGCTCTCAACATGTCCTCCGTAATCTGATTGACTCTCTCGGTCCGTCCATCATCTCGGATGAAAAGCTGTCTTGAATTCCAGCCTCGTACCCAAAGTTTCATGCAATTGTTTCCAAAACTTTGAGGTAAACTGCGTTCCTCTATCGACACGATTTTCCTCGGAACTCCATGCGGACATACGATCCTGGTCATGTATATCTTGGCCAACTTGGCACTTGTTATAGGTAGTCTTCACGGGAATGAAGTGAGCTACCTTAGTCAAACGATCAACTACTACCCAGATAGAATCATAACTGAGCGGGTCTGGGTAGCCCTGTGATGAAATCCATACCAAGTTTCTCCCATTTCCAATCGGGAATCGGCAAAGGTTGGAGTAACCTGCTGGCTTCGATGTTCTGCCTTTACGTTGGCAAACATCGATACGGCTACGTGCTCGGCAATGTCCTTCTTCATACCTGTCCACGAAACTTTGCTTCAAATCCAGTACATCTTGGTGTTGCGGGGTGGATCGAGTACGGTGAATCATGAGCCTCTGAAGAATTAGCTTCCGAGCTCGGGATCATTGGGCACATAAATCGATCCTCAAACCATATAGTTCCGTGTTCATCCTTACGGAATCCTTTAGCTTTACCTTCCTCCATCTTTTGCTTAATCTCATCAATTTCTTTGTCCGACTTCTGGGCCTCACGAATCCTTTCGATCAAGGTGGACTGAACTTCCAGGGTTGCAACAAATCCTTTCGGAACTATCTCCAGTCGGAGATCTCTGAGGTCATCGACTAACTCCTGGGGTAATCCTCCTGCTGTAAGAGTGTTCACATACTCTTACGGCTCAAAGCATCTGCTACAACATTGGCTTTACCGGGTGGTAATGCAATCTCATGTCATAGTCCTTTATCAACTCTAGCCATCTCCTCTGCTCGAGGTTCAATTCCTTCTGCGTGAAGATATATTTCAAACTCTTGTGATCTCAGATAGACATCACAACGGTTTCCGATGAGGAAATGTCTCTGTGTCTTGAGTGCATGCACTACATTGCTAACTCCAAATCATGCGTGGCATAATTCATCTCATGAGGCCGTAGCTGTCTGGAGGCATAAGCTACAACCTTACCTTCCTGCATCAAGACTCCTCCGAGTCCTTGACGAGAAGCGTCTAATAAACCTGGTATTCCTTGTGTATGTCCGCAATATCAACATCGGGCTGTGACCAACCGTTTCTTCAATTCCTGAAAACTGGCTTCACATTCCTCGGTCCAAACATACTTGGCTTCCTTCTTCAACAACTCAGTCATGGGCTTGGCAATCTTGAGAAGTTCTCAATGAACCTCCGATAATATCCTGCGAGTCCGAGAAAATCTGCGGATCTCCTTGATCGAGGTGGGTGACTACCAATCGGTGATGATTCAACCTTGGCGGGATCAACTGCTATTCCTTCTCCTGAAATAACATGTCCGAGGAACCCAACTTCCTTCAACCAAAATTCACATTTGCTGAATTTGGCATACAATGATGTTCTCGAAGTTTCTCCAAAATTAGGCGCAAATGTTCCTTATGCTCTTCCTCGCTCTTGGAGAATATCAATATGTCATCGATGAACACCACGACAAACTTGTCCAAATACTCCATGAACACCTTGTTCATCAAATTCATGAAGTATGCAGGAGCATTAGTCAATCAAATGACATGACGGTATACTCAGATAAACCATACACGTGGTGAATGCTGTTTTGGGTATATCCTTTTCACGAATTTTCAATCGATGATACCTCGATCAAGATCGATCTTAGAGAATACCTTGGCTCCAACAAGCTGATCAAACAAGTCATTGATCATCGGCGGAGGGTACTTGTTCTTGATGGTTACTTCGTTCAATGCACGATAATCCACAACCATCCTCAAGCTTCCATCCTTCTTCTCTACCAAAAGAACTGGGCTCCCCAAGGTGATGAGCTTGGGCGAATATATCCTTTCTCCAATAACTCATTTATTTGATCCTTGATCTCTTTCAACTCATTCGGTGGCATCCGATAAGGTCTCTTGGATATTGGGGCTGTGCCGCAATAACTCAATCGAAACTCAATGTCTCGTCGGTGGCATTCCGGTAATTCCTCCGGAACACATCGTGAAATTCTTGCACCACCGGTACTTCCTCTGAACAACTCCGTGAGGGAATGCACTGATTCTTCATCCGGCTGTGCTGGGCTACATACTTGATCCTCTTCGCTCCGGGTGGTGAGCGAAATAGACTTCTTGCACGATCAATGTTCCTTCATACTTTGACAACCAATCCATGCCTAGGATTACATCCAAGGTCTGAGTTTCCAACACTATGAGTTCTACGGAAATTTGTGGTTCCCGATGTTGAGGGTTGCAGGGCAACTTAAACCTGCCATCATTTCTCCTCCTGCGGGCCCGACGCGAGGGGCTTCTAAGGGTTCTAGTCGTAATCCGTACTTATCCACAACTACCCTTGATATGAATGAATCGTTGCACCGAATCAAAGAGAACCAAAACTGAGCGTGAATTCAATAAAACTTACCAACCACGATTATTCGGCTGATCATAGACGTTCTCCACGTCGATATGGTTCACTTGAGCACGAGGAAGGGATTGGGCTTCTTCACGAGCCTCCATTGCCATTCCGTTCCTCTCCGCTTGGCCTCCGGGCAGTCGGTGGCGTAGTGCCTGTCTTCCGCACTTGAAGCGGTGATGTGGCTCAGATCCTTGGGCCGGGCAGAACGGTGCTGATTGCCATTACCATTGCCATTGCCATTGCCATGGCCTGACTTGTTGTCCTGGCTGCGGTTGTTTCCATTGCCACCATGGTTATGGCCTCCATGGTTGTGATGGGTGTGCCCTCCCGAGTACGGTGCATAGCGGCTTCTGCTGAGCTCTGAGTTGTGCTTCCCCGGCTGTACTTCCGCTATGGCTTTCTATCTGCTGCTGCTTGCCTTCCGGATGGTGGCCTTGTCTACCAGCTCCCGGTAGTTGTTGAAAGTAGCCACAATAAGCTGCATGCTCAGTTCATCATTGAGTCCCTCAAGGAACTTCTCCGCTTGGCGGCATCTGTGGCCACATCATCGAGGGGCATAGCGAGCAAGCTTGCTGAATTCCTCCACGTCTTGTGCCACAATGACGATTTCCTGGCGTAAGTTGCGGAACTCACGCTTCTTCGCACTCATGGCTCCAGATGAGACATGAGCAAAGTCGAAGGCTGCTGGAATTGATCCCAAGTGATGCCACCCAAGGGAAAAGTGGCGTGTAATTCTCCCACCAAGAAGCTGCAGGTCCATCCGGTTGATGCGCGACAAAGCGCACCTTCTCGACATCGGTGCATCCAACGGTGACTAGCTCTCTTCCAATCTTGCGGAGCGATCGTCACCACAATCGGCTCGGTGCTACTAGAGAACACTGGCGGATTCAACCTCGTAAATCGAGTCAAGTTGTCCACAATGGGTGGTGGTGGTGGCGGTGGATTGTTGGCGGTGTTGTTACGATTACGAATCGGGAGCTGCATCGATGCATTCTGCTGCTTGGAGCAGCTGGGTGAGCTCCGCGGAAACCAAAGGTCACGTCTCGGAGGCATCTGGTGTTTTGGAGTGGGTGAGAAGATTAGAATAGAACAATGGTCTATGAGAATAACACTACCCATATGAATGCACAATCATAACACACCAAACATTTATTCATTCCACTCAAACATGGTTCAAACTCGATTACAAAAGCTCAAGACTAATCGAAGGAAAACATCGGCCTAACTGATCAAAAAAAAAAAAAGATAACATGGTGGTCGACTAAAAGTCTTCATCGGTGGCGCCTCCTCTTGGGGTTTCCTTGGTGGTACTCCTTCAAATCCTGATCATTGCTCACGAGGGTGCTTCATCTCCACTCGGGTAAGGTCCTCTCCAGGTCCATCTTTTCCTCAATCGCGCAAGTTTCATCTTCGTCGTCGACTATCTCCATGAAGTCCGTGATTTCTTCCTCATGGCCAAGGAAATCTCGCGTGCCTTCTCCTCCAGCCCATTCATGGAACAAAGTTTCCGTGTGTCTTGAGTTACGGCGAGCCCGAATCTCCGTTTCACGAGAAGACACTCCAAATCCTGGATGTAGGAGAGAGTGGAATCGTCCTCGATGGTACGGATGATATCTCCATTCCTTGCCTGCGAGAAACCATGGCGAGTCCGAGTGATCGAGCTCGATCCTGTACTCCTCTCGGAGATGTCCAAGTGCTCGATAGATCGCCACGTCTCTTCCGATGATCCAGTTGAACTCGGTGAACTCAAAGTTGATAGGCTCCGTGTGTCCTCCAAAGGTTCTCCACAGGATATGCACCTCAATCCAGTGGCGGGTGTCCGTCGGAAGTGCATTAGTGGGTTTCCAGGTGATCGAGGGCGAGCAATCTTCAGCAGCTTCACCATCTGGACCAGCTTCCTTCCAAGGGCATCGTCTCATCGGGCCGGCGTAACTCCGTAGCAAACTGGGGTGAACTCGACGCCATCTAGAATGTTGCAAAGGGAGAAGAGTCGAATAGATCAGGGAAGAATTATAGAATGAAAAAGGGTTCAAAGTAAATGGTCTCGCTTATGGCTTTCCGATCCTAGGGGTTACGATCCTACGGTCAGTGTGTGCTCGATACCATCTCAGAGCGACCTGACCCAAAATCGGTCAAATCTCTATGTCTGCATTCATCCCAAGATCATGCCGGTACTCACAAGACATCGATAAAGTAATCAAAGTTCAATCACACCTGAATATCATTAATCGATTCTCATATAGAGTCTTTATTACAAGGAATAAATTCGGCTCAAGGCCAACTCATGAGAAATAAACTAAAATGCTGCGAAGCGTCGAAGATAAGCGAGTCCATCCGACTCCAAAGGGCAATCGCCAAGCGGAGCGTAGCCTCACTCTGATCGGAATATATCTCGCAACATAATACGTTGCAGCCATGTAGGTCAGCTTTTGGAATAAGTGGCAAGTCAAGAAGAATAACAATAATAGAGTTACTAACACTATATGCATTTTGGCTGTGGAGCTCTAAGTTTCATCATTTTGCGAAAAGCCAATTTTATCCTACTACAAAGGACTTATTTGCAAATTACTACAAATTGTTGGTAGTTATTGAGATGGTTCCGCCAACCAATATCTCGTTCCCAAATTATTATTAAGTCATAAACCCTCAAGTTAATTCATTAGTTTTAGTGTTGAGATATCCGAATACTTCCAAGGTCCAGAGGCTCAAATGTCCGTGAATCGGGACACGGCTAATCGATTAGGTTATAACTCTCTGCAGAGGTTTGCGACTTTCCCGCAAGAATCATTCCCTCCTTTAAAGTCTTCGCACTTCATGGTGTTTGAAGACGGACGAATGAAACAGGTCTTCCAAAGAGTTCTTCGGCCACCGCGGTACCCATCCAATCCTACCGTTCGTCTACTTCTCGTAGTACCGTCCAGCCAGCGTCACTACTAGGGTCAACCCAGCCAGAGCCCATAATGGCTTGCGGCTGCACGTAAGCTTCGGTCATGGGGCATCCATCCTTCTCTTCGTGGTTGGGTGAAGCTTTCCGCAGGATGTCATGGCGCTTCTCCATGCATCCCGCCACCACTGGGTGCTCCAGGTGCCCGTCAACCGCCCTCCACCCAAAGAGTGATTTTCAAAGTCCATCTTGATCATTGCAGTCCATGGGTTGTCATCATCATTGACTCTCACATCTTGCTTATGAATTTCACTCATCCCAAATCCCGTCTACGTGCATAGCAAAATAACTACTACGTCCCGGGGTCATGGTAACAAGGGGGTTGGTTCATCCTACCACATGATACTACTCAAGTTTAATGACTTCAAGATTTCACTACTGCATGCAATGGTGGGGTGGTGACAACTACAAATGCACAAAAACATAGGTATAGAAATAACATGATCAAAACTTGCCTTGCTGATGATCCTCGTAAGCTAAAGAGTCGTAGTAGCAAGCTTCGCACTCCGGAAACTCTACCGAGACAAACAATAACACAATAAGTATAAAGCAAGAGGATCACACAAGATAACAATGGTAACATAGCACAACAAAACAATCAAAACCAAATCCAAAAGAAAAACTCAAAGAAACCAAATTCAAAGTTTTTCCCTACTCCAAACAATAACTAAAATAGTTTTTATATAGCAAAATTTCCTTGATATAACCTAATCATGGTTTTAGGCTAACTTAACAGAAAAGGATTAACTAAGCAACTAGGAGCAAAAAGAATTAATTAAAAAGCTATTTTAAAACTCATTTTAGGCCTAATCCAATTTCTATTAAGAAAATTAATTTAAAACTTTTATTAATTATAAATAAAAGTTCATCTAATGGAGTGACAGAAACTAACCTAGAATAACTAATCACAAGTTAAAAATAAATTAATTTACTAATTAATTAATTAGGAAAACAGGAACTAGTTAATTAATTAGGATTAATAGGATTCTGTCTAGAACTAATTGTTTATTAATCCTAAAATACCAAAGTTAATTTCTAGGGTTTGGCAATGTCAAAATAAAGTGGTGACAAAAGAATCATGCAAAATAATTTTTCTAACTGAAGTTATAGCAGATTTGCTATTCTGACTAAAACAATATTAAAGCATTTTTATTATTTTAACATAGCTAAATATATGTTTTTCAGAAACTACATAAAATTTGTAATCCAACAAAAAAGAATCACTCAAAAATATTAAACAGAATAAAAGATATACATTTTTGAAAATTGAAACTATTCGGCTAAAACAGAAAATCAAAATAAAAAGAAAAAGGCCTAATGGGCCTATACTGCGCACTAGGCGTTAGATAGGCTAAACGGGCTCTAGGGTTCAACTAACAGAACCGGGCCTAAAAATAAAACCTAACTAATAAATAAACCGTTCGGGCCGGCCGGTTTTCTAATAAAAACATACCCCTTCGGGGGTTCTAATCGTGGCCGTCGATCTAAGATCGAACGGGGGAGGGGGATGCCGGGGACTCACCGGACTCCGGCGACGGCGGCGGCGGCGGCGAGAGTGCTCCGAGGCGTCTGGGCGTCGGGGAGCTTCGGCGAGTCGTCGGGGAGACGCGCACGGGGTCGGGGTGGTTCGGTGGTGTTGGGAGGTCGGGGTGCACAGGCGTCGGCGGTGACTTTGGCGGCGGTGGCGAGCTCGGGACTCGGTGAGCTCGGGAGGAGAGGGAGAGGGGTCCGGCGTCGCTAGGGGGGCAGGGTGCGGAGCCTCGGGCTTTATAGCCGGGGTCGGGATGATTCGGAAGGGCATCGGGCGTCGGAAATCCGGATCCTTCGGGATCCGTGGATCTCCCATGAGCGTGGCGTGGGCGAGGGGAAGAAGACGGGCGGGCCCACGGGTCAGCGAGAGGGGGAGCGAAAGGGTGGGTGGCGAAGCCTAGGAGGTTCGAGCGAGGGGAGGCGCGGTCGGTCATGGCTGGCTGTTTTTGTGGGCAGGCTGGCTTGGGCCAGCGGAGGATGAGGGGTGAGGTGGCGCTGGCTGGGCACAGGGTGGCTTTGGCTGGCGCCGAGGGGTTTTTTTTATTTTTTAATTAAAACAAAAACAAAAATAAAACCTAAACTATAAATATTTTATATAGGGTATATATATACCAAAATGATCAGGGAATATTCCTTTTCATTTGAACATTTTCCAAAGTCAAAATCAAACTTCATAAAATCTATTTTTTCAAATTCAAATAAAATTCAGATTTGAATTCCAAAACTTTTGGCATTGTTTCCTCTGATATTTTTGGAGTGTCATGTTTGCTCCTCTCATACTTTTGATCAAGTATTTATCAGGCTTAGTTTTTGAATTGTTTCCCACATGCCAAAGTTTGGAATTCAAATTCAAACTCAAATAGCTCTGAAACTTCAAATGACAATCAAATTCAAACAGGATGCATAGGATGCTTAGCTATAATTGTAAAACATTCCAAATAGGAAAATTTGGGATGTTACAGTCGCTTTATTGTATGAAATGCAATCGCCATGTAATTGATTTACTTTATCACTAAGGGGTAGCGATAGTCATAGAAGCAATAGTTGGCGAGACGACGACGATGCTACGATGGAGATCAAGGTGTCAAGCTGGTGACGATGGAGATCATGACGGTGCTTTGGAGATGGAGATCAAAGGCACAAGATGATGATGACCTTATCATGTCACATATTTTGATTGCATGTGATGTTTATCCTTTTTGCATCTTATTTTTCTTAGTATGGCGGTAGCATTATAAGATGATCTCTCACTAAATTTCAAGGTATAAGTGTTCTCCCTGAGTATGCACCGTTGCTACAGTTCGTCGTGCCTAGACACCGCGTGATGATCGGGTGTGATAAGCTCTACGTTCACATACAATGGGTGCAAGCTAGTTTTGCACACGCAGAATACCTGGGTTAAATTTGACGAGCCTAGCATATGCAGATATGGCCTCGGAACACTGAGGCCGAAAGGTCGAACATGAATCATATAGTAGATATGATCAACATAGTGATGTTCACCATTGAAAACTACTCCATCTCACGTGATGATCGGACATGGTTTAGTTGATATGGATCATGTGATCATTTAGATGACTCGAGGGATGTCTATCTAAGTGGGAGTTCTTAAGTAATATGATTAATTGAACCTAAACTTATCATGAACTTAGTCTTGATAGTATTTGCATATCTATGTTGTAGATCAATAGCTCGCGTATAGCTTCCTCATTTTATTTACGATATGTTCCTAGAGAAAACGAAGTTGAAAGATGATAGTAGCAATGATGCAGACTAGGTCCGTGATCTGAGGATTATCCTCATTGCTGCACAGAAGAATTATGTCCTTGATGCACCGCTAGGTGACAGAACTATTGCAGGAGCAGATGCCGACGTTATGAATGTTTGACAAGCTTGGTATAATGACTACTTGATAGTTTAGTGCTGTTGGGGAACGTAGTAATTTCAAAAAAAATCCTACGCACACACAGGATCATGGTGATGTATAGCAACAAGAGGGGAGAGTGTTGTCCACGTACCCTCGTAGACTGAAAGCAGAAGCGTTACAACGCGGTTGATGTAATCGTACGTCTTCACGATCCGACCGATCCAAGTACCGAACGCAGGACACCTCCGAGTTCAGCACACGTTCAGCTCGATGACGTCCCGCGAGCTCAGATCCAGCAGAGCTTCATCGGAGAGTTTCGTCAGCACGACGGCGTGATGACGGTGATGATGATGCTACCGACGCAGGTCTTCGCCTAAGCATTGCTACGATATGATCGAGGTGGATTATGGTGGAGGGGGCACCGCACACGGCTGGAAGAGATCAATAGATGAACTTGTCTGTCTTGGGGTGCCCCCTAACCCCGTATATAAAGGAGCAAGGGGGGAGGCCGACCGGCCCTGTAGGGCGCGCCAGGAGGAGGAGTCCTCCTCCTAGTAGGAGTAGGACTTCCCTTTCCTACTCCTACTAGGAGGAGGAAAGGAAGGAGGAGAGGGAGAAGGAAGCAGAGGGAGGAAAAGGAGGAAAGGGGGCCCGGCCCCCTAGTCCAATTCGGTTTGGGCTAGGGGGCCACGCGCCCTGCCTCCTCTCTTCCACCACTTGGCCCATGAGGCCCATTACTTCTTCCTCGTATTCCCGTAACTCCTCGCTACCCCCGAAAAATACCCGAATCACTCGGAACCTTTCCGATGTCCGAATATAGTCGTCCATTACATCGGTCTTTACGTCTCGACCATTTCGAGACTCCTCGTCATGTCCCCGATCTCATCCGGGACTCCGAACTACCTTAGGTAGATCAAATCAGATAAACTCATAATACCGATCGTCGGGAAACTTTAAGCGTGCGGACCCTACGGGTTCGAGAATTATGTAGACATGACCAAGACACATCTCCGGTCAATAACCAATAGCGGAACCTGGATACTCATATTGGCTCCCACATATTCTATGAAGATCTTTATCGGTCAAACCGCATAATAGCATACATTGTTCCCTTTGTCATCGGTATGTTATTTTCCCGAGATTCGATCGTCGGTATCTCAATACCTAGCTCAATCTCGTTACCGGCAAGTCTCTTTACTCATTCCGTAAAGCATCATCCCGCAACTAACTCATCAATTACAATGCTTGCAAGGCTTATAGTGATGTGCATTACCGAGAGGGCCCAGAGATACCTTTCCAACAACCGGAGTGACAAATCCTAATCTCGATCTATGCCAACTCAGCAAGTACCATCGGAGACAACTGTAGAGCACCTTTATAATCACCCAATTACGTTGTGATGTTTGGTAGCACACAAAGTGTTCCTCCGGTATTCGGGAGTTGCATAATCTCATAGTCATAGAAACATGTATAAGTCATGAAGAAAGCAATAACAATATACTAAACGATCATATGCTAAACTAACGGAATGGGTCAAGTCAATCACATCATTCTCTAATGATGTGATCCCTTTAATCAAATGACAACTCATGTCTATGGCTAGGAAACTTAACCATCTTTGATTCAACGAGCTAGTCAAATAGAGGCATACTAGTGACACTATGTTTGTCTATGTATTCACACATGTATCTATTTTCCGGTTAATACAATTCTAGCATGAATAATACACATTTATCATGATATAAGGAAATAAATAATAACTTTATTATTGCCTCTAGGGCATATCTCCATCAGTCTTGCACTTGCACTAGAGTCAATAATCTAGTTCACATCGCCATGTGATTCAACACCAATAGTTTACATCACCATGTGATGAGCACCCATAGTTCACATCTTCATGTGACCAACACCCAAAGGGTTTACTAGAGTCAATAATCTAGTTCACATCACTATGTGATTAACACCCAAAGAGTACTAAGGTGTGATCATGTTTTTCTTGTGAGAGAAGTTTAGTCAACGGGTCTGCCAAATTCAGATCCGTATGTATCTTGCAAACTTTTATGTCTACAATGCTCTGCACGGAGCTACTTTAGCTAATTGCTCCCACTTTCAATATGTATCCAGATTGAGACTTAGAGTCATCTGGATCAGTGTCAAAACTTGCATCGACGTAACCCTTTACGATGAACTTTTTGTCACTTCCATAACCGAGAAACATATCCTTATTCCACTAAGGATAATTTTGACCAATGTCCAGTGATCTACTCCTACATCACTATTGTACTCTCTTGCCAAACTCAGTGTAGGGTATACAATAGATCTGATACATAGCATGGCATACTTTATAGAACCTATGGCTGAGGCATAGGGAGTGACTTTCATTCTCTTTCTATCTTCTACCATGGTCGGGCTTTGAGTCTTACTCAATTTCACACCTTGCAACATAGGCAAGAACTCTTCCTTTGACTGTTCCATTTTGAACTACATCAAAATCGTGTCAAGGTATGTACTCATTGGAAAAACTTATCAAGCATCTTCATCTATCTCTATAGATCTTGATGCTCAATATGTAAGTAGCTTCACCGAGGTCTTTCTTTGAAAAACTCCTTTCAAATACTCCTTTATGCTTTCCAGAAAATTCTACATTATTTCTGATCAACAATATGTCATTCACATATACTTATCAGAAATGCTGTAGTGCTCCTACTCACTTTCTTGTAAATACAGGCTTCACCACAAGTTTGTATAAAACTATATGCTTTGATCAACTCATCAAAGCGTATATTCCAACTCCGAGATGCTTGCACCAGTCCATAGATGGATTGCTGGAGCTTGCACATTTTGTTAGCACCTTTAGGATCGACAAAACCTTCTGGTTGCGTCATATACAACTCTTCTTTAAGAAATCCATTAAGGAATGTAGTTTTGACATCCATTTGCCAGATTTCATAAAATGTGGCAATTTGCTGACATGATTCGGACAGACTTAAGCATCTCTACGATATGAGAATTCTCATCATAATCAACACCTTGAACTTTGTCAAAAACCTTTTTCAACAAGTCTTGCTTTGTAGATAGTAACACTGCTATCAGCGTCCGTCTTCCTCTTGAAGATCCATTTATTTTATATGTCTTGCCGATCATCTGGCAAGCCAACCAAAGTCCACACTTTGTTCTCATACATGGATCCCATCTCAGATTTCATGGCCTCAAGCCATTTCGCGGAATCTAGGCTCATCATCGCTTCCTCACAGTTCGTAGGTTCGTCATGGTCAAGTAACATGACCTCCAGAACAGGATTACTGTACCACTCTAGTTGACCTACGAGGTTCGGTAGTAACTTGATCTGAAGTTACATGATCATCATCATTAGCTTCCTCACTAATTGGTGTAGGAGTCACAGGAACATATTTCTGTGATGAACTACTTTCCAATAAGGGAGCAGGTATAGTTACCTCATCAAGTTCTAGTTTCGTCCCACTCACTTCTTTCGAGAGAAACTCCTTCCCTAGAAAGGATCCATTCTTAGCAACGAATGTCTTGCCTTCGGATTTGTGATAGAAGGTGTACCCAACTGTCTCCTTTGGGTATTGATAATCCCCAACTGCAGGGAATCATCATAGCAATTTCCAAAGGTGGAAGTGATAAGTATGGAGTGTCGAACCCACAAGGAGCTAAAGGTAATATCAATATTCTCTCAAGCCCTATCTGCCACTGATATGACTCTACGTACACCGAACGTTTGCTTCCAACTAGCAACAAGAAATAAAACTACGTTGTGGGTATGAAGAGGATAACTTTGCATGATATCGGAGAGCTAAAACATAAAAGTAGGTGTTGTGATCATTAAGTTAGAGTATATTACTAAATATTATAAATAGCGAGTGTGGAATGATGATGGGTCGGTGTGCGGAATTATCCTAGGCAATTGTTAACAGGACCGGTAGTCGTCATTGCAATTTCATATGAGGGAGAGACATAAGCTAGCATACTTTCTCTTCTTAGATCGTATGCACTTATGATTGGAACTCTAGCAAGCATCCACAACTACTAAAGATCATTAAGGTAAAATCCAACCATAGCATTAAAGCATCAAGTCCCCTTTATCCCATACGCAACAACCCCCTTACTCGGGTTTATGCTTCTGTCACTCAAGCAACCCACTATAAGCAACCCACTATCTGAAGTCATTGCTCCCCATGGTATAAGAATATGAAACATATATAAATTCAGATTTATGATATTCAATTATTCAACCATTTACTCATAGGATATACGTGAAGCACGTGAGTAAATGACAAACTACTCCAAAAGATAATAGCGAAGAACACTGAGTAGTCAAATAATTAACCAGCCATGGGAGGATTCCTTTTAATTTAATATTTCAGATCCAATGATTTTATTCAAACAGCAAGTAAAATTGAAAATACGCTCCAAGCAAAACACATATCATGTGACGAATAAAAATATAGCTCCGAGTAAGGTATACCGATAGTTTTGAAGACGAAAGAGGGGATGCCTTCCGGGGCATCCCCAAGCTTAGGCGCTTGAGTCTTCCTTGAATATTACCTTGGGGTGCCTTGGGCATCCCCAATCTTAGGGTCTTTCCACCCCTTATTCTCCTCATATCGATATCTCACCCAAAGCTTGAAAACTTCAATCTCACAAAACTTAACGAAACTTCGTGAGATAGGTTAGTATGATAAAGAGTAAACCATTCACTTTGGTACTGTCAAAGACAAGGTTCATAATTGTTCCCACACAATGTATACTGTACCATATCATTTCTACAGTTTATATTGAGAAATATAGGCCATAGAAACTAGAAAACAAGCAAACTATGCACTAAAAACAGAATCTGTCAGAAACAGAACAGTCTGTAATGATCTGAACAGCAACCATACTTCTGATACTCCAAAAAATATGAAATAAATTGGTGGACGTGAAGAATTTGTTTATTAATCTTCTGCAAAAGGAATCAACTAAAAATAACTCTTCTGTAAAAAATGATAGCTAATCTCGTGAGCGCAAAGTTTCTGTTTTTTACAGCAAGATCACATTAACTTTCACCCAAGTCCTCCCAAAGGTCTTACTTGGCACTTTATTGAAACAAAAGCTATAAAACATGATTACTACAGTAGCTTAATCATGTAAACACACAAAAACAGTAAGGGTAAATATTGGGTTGTCTCCCAACAAGCGCTTTTCTTTAATGCCTTTTAGCTAGGCATGATGATTTCAATGATGCTCACATAAAAGATAAGAATTGAAACATAAAGAGAGCATCATGAAGAATATGACTAGCACATTTAAATCTAACCCACTTACTATGCCTAGGGATTTGTGAGCACATAATTTATAGGAACAAGAATCAACTAGCATAGGAAGGCAAAACAAGTATAACTGCAAAACTTTAAGCACACAGAGAGGAAACTTGGTATTATTGCAACTCCTACAAGCATATTTACCTACCTCATAATAATTTTCAGTAGCATCATGAATGAATTAAACAATATAACCATCACATAAATCATTCTTTTCATGATTTACAAGCATAGATTTTTTTCTACTATCCACATAAGAAAAATTCTTCTCATTCGGGATAGTGGGATCACTAATTCCTAAAGTTGACACTTTTCCAAACCCACTTTAGATGATAATATTATTCATACTCCAAAAGATACAAGTGAAGTTCATGGAGCATTCTATGATTAATATAGACTAACCAATGTCCAAGCTTAAAATGTATAAGTGAGGCACACGAAGCATTCTATAAAACCATACTCAAAAGATTTAAGTGAAGCACAAAGAGCAATTCTATAAGATCATACTTAAAAGATATAAGTGAAGCACATGAAGTATTCCATAAATTGATGAAGGGACATATCATACTAGCATGGTTATTAAAGGAAAAACAAAAACACAAAGGACACAAATCATGTGAACAAAACAAAAACCGGGGTATACCGATATTTGTTGAAGAAGAAAGATGGGATGCCAACCGGGGCATCCCCAAGCTTAGATGCTTGAGTATCCTCTGAAATATTTACTTGGGGTGCCTTGGGAATCCTGATACGTCTCCAACGTATCTACTTTTCCAAACACTTTTGCCCTTGTTTTGGACTCTAACTTGCATGATTTGAATGAAACTAACCCGGACTGACGTTGTTTTCAGCAGAACTACCATGATGTTGTTTTATGTGTAGAAAAGAAAAGTTCTCGGAATGTCCTGGAAATCCACGGAGGCAATTTTTGGAATTAATAAGAATTTTTGGCGAAAGAATTAATGCCAGGGGGCCCACAGCCCGTCCACGAGACAGGGGGCGCGCCCCCTCCCCTAGGGCGCGGCCTCCTATCTCGTGGGCCCCCTGGACCTCCAACGACCTCAACTCCAACTCCATATATTCACGTTCGGGGAGAAAAAAATCAGAGAGAAAGTTTCATTGCGTTTTACGACACAGAGCCGCCGCCAAGCCCTGATCTCTCTCGGGAGGGTTGATCTGGAGTCCGTTCGGGGCTCCGGAGAGGGGGATTCGTCGCCGTCGTCATCATCAACCATCCTCCATCACCAATTTCATGATGCTCACCGCCGTGCGTGAGTAATTCCATCGTAGGCTTGCTGGACGGTGATGGGTTGGATGAGATTTACCATGTAATCAAGTTAGTTTTGTTAGGGTTTGATCCCTAGTATCCACTATGTTCTGAGATTGATGTTGCTATGACTTTGATATGCTTAATGCTTGTCACTAGGGCCCGAGTGCCATGATTTCAGATCTGAACCTGTTATGTTTTCACGAATATATGTGTGTTCTTGATCCTATCTTGCAAGTCTATAGTCACCTATTATGTGTTATGATCCGACAACCCCGAAGTGACAATAATCGGGATACTTCTCGGTGATGATCGTAGTTTGAGGAGTTCATGTATTCACTATGTGCTAATGCTTTGTTCCGGTTCTCTATTAAAAGGAGGCCTTAATATCCCTTAGTTTTCGCTAGGACCCCGCTTCCACGGGGGGGTAGGACAAAAGATGTCATACAAGTTCTTTTCCATAAGCACGTATGACTATTTACGGAATACATGCCTACATTACATTGATGAATTGGAGCTAGTTCTATATCACCCTATGTTATAACTATTGCATGAGGAATCGCATCCGGCATAATTATCCATCAACGATCCATTGCCTCTGAGCTTTTCATATATTGTTCTTCGCTTATTTACTTTTCCGTTGCTCTGTTACAACTACTACAAAACCCAAAACATTTATCTTTACTTTTGCTACCGTTACTATTATTATCATACCACTTTTGCTACTAAACACTTTGCTGCAGATACTAAGTTTTCCAGGTGTGGTTGAATTGACAACTCAACTGCTAATACTCTAGAATATCCTTCGGCTCCCCTTGTGTCGAATCAATAAATTTGGGTTGAATACTCTACCCTCGAAAGCTATTGAGATCCCCTACACTTGTGGGTTATCAAAACTAATTTCTGGCGCCGTTGCCGGGGAGCATAGCTCTATTCTCTGAGTCACTTGGGATTTATATGTGTTGATCACTATGAAGAACTTGAAAGATGCTAAGACCAAGATTTTGCCCTCAACTACGAGGGGAGGTAAGGAACTGCCATCTAGCTCTGCACTAGATTCTCCTTCCGTTATTAGTAAGCTTGCGACACCTAAACCTGCTACTGCTATGAATTTTGATATGTCGCATGTTATTGATGATGCCACTTCTGCTATGCATGATGAAACTACTTCTATGCGTGATACTACTTTGCCATTAGGTGAATTTCTTGATGAACAACTTGCTAGAGTCAGGGGAATGAAATTACTGAAGATCCTATTACTGATGATAGTGATGATGAAGGTTCCCCCAATGATTATGTATTACCTGTTGTTCCTAAGGGTTATGTTATGAATGAAAAAACTGCTATGGAAATCCTTGCTTGCAATGATAGAAATGATCTTAAGAAATTATTAGCTAAATGGAAGCAGCAGTCTCTTAATACTAGAATGAAACCTGATCCTGCTTTTGCTACTTCACCTATCTATGTTACTAATAAGGATTATGAATTCTCTGTTGATCCTGATATTATTACTTTAGTTGAATCTGATCCTTTTTATGGCCTTGAATCTGAAACTGTTGTGGCACATCTTACCAAGTTGAATGATATAGCCACCTTGTTTACTAATGATGAGAAGTCTACGCTATTTATATATCCTTAAGATATTTCCGTTCTCATTAAAGGGTGATGCTAAGACT